>JANHMN010000015.1:9310165-9368892 GCA_030674055.1 Rhabdomys pumilio | reverse complement strand
GTGTGTGTGTGTGTGTGTGTGTGTGTGTGTGTGTGTGTGTGTGTGTGAAGGAGAGCCTTATGCTGCTCCTAGTGGGATGAGTATTCTGGCTTGCTTCTGTGTTCCTGCCTGTCCCTGCAGATATGACTACACCAAGCAGAAGGGACAGGAAATGGGGAGGCCCCCTGCTTTCCTGGTTCACCCTCCTATGGGAAGAAAAGCACATGGTCTAGCAGCCCCTCTATGCTTGCTGGTTAGTTCCACGATTTGTGACCCCAAGGGTGGCCAGGGATACAGGCAGCCACTACAGAGGGTAAACTGACCAGGAGTTTGTGGTGGCTGAGCCAAACAAGAGCCCCAAATTAAGAAATGCAAGCTACATTTAGTAAATGAGGTTTTCCTGAGTTGCTTGGAGCTCTGCATTTGAGCCAGTCATGAGCTAAGGGTGCACACACCGGAGGAGCCTACAGCCCATCTCTGGCTATGCAGCAAGCAGTCCCTCCTCTGTCTTGTGTAGAAACAATGTTTCTGGGTGGACCTAGTGTGCTGAGTTCCCCCAGAAAACCTGCCCTGAGAGGTGCTATGCTTCTGGGATTCCGTGCCTCACACAGCAGTTTTGAAAACCAACACAGTAATGCTGTGTAACTTACATGGGGCTGTAACCAATTTTAAACTTTTGCCAGGGTATTTCTTTTGATGGAAAGACCTTGCTTCTATAATTTTTAGTAATAACTAAGGCTTTCAACTTTGGGTTCACTTTTTAAATATTTTTGACAAGTTTGAGATTATTTGTTTACTGTAGCAAACTAACAGGAAACAGAGGCCTCCAACAGACTGGAGCATAACAATGAAACCACCAAATATAAACCAGCACTACAGCAGACAGAGATGTACAGGGCCAAGGGCAGAGATGGGGGTGGGGGGAAGGTGCTGTGTCTGAGTCAGAAGCTAGAGCACTCTGTGTCTAAGAGATACCAGAACTCAGGACTCCAGAGACAGGGTAGTGCTTGGCCCTCTGCACCCAGGGCTGAGGCTATGTTGTGAGAGAAGTCACAACAGAGGTAGTCCCAAGTGGATTTATCAGAGAAAAGATAATAAAGGCTCCTTTCTTTTAAAAAAGAATGTATGTGTGTATATATATATATATATATATATATATATATATACACACACACACACACACACACACACACACACATATAGCAAATAAATTTGGGGCTTTACCAACATTTATTCACTTTACATGGAGATCACAGCCCCTCCTCCTTTCCTCCCAGCCCCGCCCTTACAACTTCCTCTATCCAATACCATCCCCCCTTCTCTAAAGAGAAGGGGAACCTCCCCAGCTTGGGTACCACTTTGCCCAAGAACATCTAGTCCCAACACTTGGGGTTCTTTTTTTAACTATTATGTTTTACTTGTGGTTCTGTGGCTGGAGCCCAGGGACTAGTGTATAAAATACAAACATATACCACTGAGCTATAACTCTAACCCTAGGCAATTAAAAATTTGTAACAGAAATAAAAATGTGCATAGGACATGCCAGTTATGGAAACGGAGGGTGGGGGTTTGGAAAAAAGGTACATCCTGTCTCATTAGAACAAAGCAAAAATGTAGACACAGAGTTGACTTAAATGTATCAAGTATTCATGACAATTGTGTCTTGTGTTGGTTTTCTGGACTTATGGGCCTACTCAACTGAGATCACAGGTGTCTCTGGTTTCCTCCTGCAGCTGTAGGCCTTACATGGCCTGGGGGGCCACAGACAGCCAGTGTTGAAGAAAGGTAAAGCTCAGGCATGGCCTGAGACTGGATGCAGGCAGCCTGCTTCTCAGCCTGAGATACAATCAACAGCCTCAGTGCCCAGTATTCCATCCCAAGGGGCAAATTCCTGCCGCATAACCATTTTAGGCTATGCCCAGTCAACATCCACACTGTACGATCAACCCAGAGCCTTTTAGTTTGTAAAACACTTCGTGTATTTAACAAAAGAAATGTTTCCTATGTATCAATACTGGTCTGTGTTTGTTCACCCTTACTGTGAAAGGAAAGGTTGGTCCCACAGTTTCCATACTGGCCACCTGCCTCTTTCCAGGGCCTCTCAGCAGTGTGAGGTGGAACTGGCTTCCTGGCCTCCTACCCTGGCTTACCTTATTGAATATACCTTCAGCAAATACTGTCTACCTCTGTGTTAGCATGTCTTCTGCCAGGACCCTGCTTGGGAGACAGAGGATACCTTCCATTTGTTGGCTCACCCACTCACTTGCCAGTGGCTGGGCAATGGTCAGATGTAACTATAAAAGTTACATCTGGCTCTTCCTCCCAACCCCATGATCTCAGCAATAAGATTCAGACTCAAAATATATTTACAAAATACCTTGGCCATACAGCTAGGCTCTTCTCTGACTAGAATCATAACTTAAAATTTATTTTAATCTACATTTTGCCACGTGGCTGGTAACCTGTACTGAGGCACCATGTGTCAGTCTCCTCACGTCTTCTCAGGCGATCTCCTGCCTGGCTCTATCCCAGAATCCTTTCTGCTTCCTGGATTTCCCACCTTTTATTTTTTGTCTAAGCCATAGGCCATAGGCTTTTTCATTGACACATCCATAAAATACACAAAATATTCTCTCTACAAAGAACAAGAGATAGTCCTTTGTGGAGCTCATGAAATCTTACTGACACGGGGTGTGGTAACACTCTTTTTGTACCAGCATTTGAATGCGTCCCTTTAAGATTTAAGATTATGTTGACACATAACATCCATGGTGGGGGACAAGGAAGGGCCTCTTCCCAGCCACCAGCTTCCACAATCAGTGACAGTCCCAGCCAAAGGAAACACATAAGTCACCATGTGTTCAGCCAGTGATCCTTATAAAGGCCTCCAGGAAACTAACTTGGGCTTCCTGTCTTTTCAGCCCTTCTGCTCTTTAGATACATGGCATACCTTCCTCCTGGGGGTAAAGAAACATTTGATGTAGGAAAGACTGGGCCTCTTCCTGACTGAAGCTACCAGCACCTGACTTTGGATCTCCAGCCTACAAAATGAGAAATGGCTAGTTTCTGTTCTTCCTCTGGGATCCAGGCTCAGGTGTTGCCCTTACAGCACACAGGACTGAGACAATTCCTAATTCCCATCAGGAGGGTCACCACAGGCTGTGACACAGGGACTTAAGGGCTCAGGTAGGGGTATGGCCTCTTGCTAGCCGTGTTGCTGTGGAAGCAACAGGGCCTACCAAGGAGCTGTCTGTGGAAGGAGAGCCACGTGATCCATATGCCTCACAGAAGAGCACACAGCCAGTCACTAGCTGTGCCACACCAAGTCTAGCACTACTTTGGGGAGCCTATGGCATACTGAGAGAAGAGGGCAAGTCATTGGTAAGAGATGGGGAAGACGCAGGGTTGTTTCCCACCAATCAGCATCTCTGGCCCATCACATTCTCTAATGTTGAAAACATGGGAACCTGTAAATATCTCTCTACCTTGAGAGAAAAGGAGAACTCTTTTGGTTTTCCACACCAGCCAAGTGGGAGAGTGTCTTTTCTGCAGTGGCTGAAGACAGAAGCCAGGCAGGCCTCGTGCCTGCTAGGTAAGCTCTTACTAAGCAGCACCCCATTCTAATTCCTAACAGCTGATGCAGGAGTCTAGTGGGGCACACATGGGCTGTGGCTCCTCAGTGTCTTCTGGACCATGTCCCTCTCTGAGACCTGTCTGGGGGGATAGCGGAGACCACAGAGGTGCTGTAACTGGGAAGGGTGGCCATTCTCTAGGCCACTTGTTCTCAGCCTATGGGTCATGACCTCTTTTGGTGGTCAATTGACCCATTCACAAGGGGTTGGAAAACACAGATATTTAATTATGGTAATAGCAAAATTACGGTTCTGAAGTAGCAATGAAGATAATTTCATGGTTGGGGATCACCACAGCATGAGAAACTGTATTAGAAGGTCATAGCGAGACAACCTCTGCTCTAGGCGGTAAAGATGGGGAGTGCTGCTCACTTCACCCCCACAGCCTTCTCATGGATGCTCGTCTCCAAGGTGCCCAGGAAAAGTCCTGGTCAGAAAGGAGATATGTGTGAAGTGACCGGAGGTCACCTGAGCTACGGGATGACACTCAGCTGACACACGTGACAACAGAGGGTATAACATGAGGTCACATTCCTAGTAGAGACCAGAGAAAAATCAGATGAACTCCCTGTGCTGGCTGGTTCTGTGTGTCCACTTGACACAAGCTGGAGTTATCACAGAGAAGGGAGCTTCAGTTGAGAAAATACCTCCATAACATCCAGCTGTAAAATAGTTTCTCAATTAGTGATCGAGTTGGAAGGGCCCCTTGTGGGTGGTGCCATCCCTGGGCTGGTAGTCTTGGGTTCTATAAGAAAGCAAGCTGAGCAAGCCAGGGGAAGCAAGCCAGTAAGCAGCATCCCTCCATGGCCTCTGCATCAGCTCCTGTTTCCTGACCTGCTTGAGTTCCAGTCCTGACTTCCTTTGGTGATGAACAGCAATGGGGAAGTGTAAGCTGAATAAACCCTTTCCTCCCCAGCTCGCTTCCTGGTTATGATGTTTTGTGCAGGAATAAAAACCCTGACTAAGACAGTCCCCAAACACATCCTGGTCCCATGAAGACTTGCCGACATGTTCAGGACGGGAGTGTTCTCACTCGGTGAGCTTTCGCTCATGTCATCAGATGGGAAGTGTGTTTGGGTTTTGGAAAGAGCTGTCACTTTATTAAACTTCTGCCCAGTTAAAAACCGCCAGGCTGATGCCTCGACAAAGCACACGTAGGAGCTACGGGGTTTCCAGTTCATAGTCTCAGGGACACAAAGTAAGGGCGTTCTGAGACTGAAATAAATAGGCATCGTACATTCTGATAAAGTTAAAGAGCTAACACTCAAAGTATGCTGAGGCCAACAATCCATGGCAAGCGTTAAGTCACACATGATTTTCAAGAGCAACCACCATTTCTCAGGTAGTTTTGACAATTCAATAGTTCTCTGGGAAAGCTTTTGTGTCTGCCAATAGCATTCATTGCTAGCCAGTGTCTGGAGGTCTAACCCGGAAACAGTGCAGCGTTGCTCACGGGCACGTCAGGCAAGCTGTCTGCTCTGGGCCCTAGCAACTCAGGATGAGACTATGAAGACAGGATCCCCAGGATCCCCTCACAGCCTAGAGGGGAAAGACAGAGCAGAATTGGGGGCTAGGTTAGCCACTTTGGTCAATCAGAAATAGCTCAAAGATCCAGATATCTTATTCTGTCAATTAAGAAATAAATTACTAAAAATTCTCATTTAAAAAAAGAGGTTATTAGGTTGCTTGGGGTTTTGTTGTTGTTGTTTTTGAAGTACAAGATTTCATACAGCCACCATGCCAGGAAGGGTGGACAGACTCTAGTAAGCCAGCAATGAGAACCCCTTATCATAATTGTGTCCTTCCGTCTCTTGCCACTAGAGGGCAGTGCACTGCCACGGGCTTAACATTGCCCAGGCTGGTGAATAAATATCAGCAAATCACATTTTCTTAGGGTCAATTTGTTGCAATGCAAAAGAACATGACTTCCAAATAAGGCACGACCACACCCACATGGGGTCCTTCCTGATGAGTCCTCTCAGGGATCCAGACTGGCCTCCTCAGCAGCCTGTACACTTGGCCGCCATAGCTTCTTCCCTAACACTGCCTTGGCAGATATGCTGTGGTTGGGGCCGCGCCGGAAGACTCAGAGGAAGGTCATGATGGCAAAGACCTCCTGCAGGCACATCAAGGCCCCAGCAATACTTCATGGGTATTTTAGAATTCATACTAAAGAACAAGTTAGTATTCACCTAAATAGAAACTCACTCGTGTCCTCATCCATACGGAAAAAGCTTTGCCCAACCCTGGACACTCGCCAGTCCCTGGGCGGGTGCTACAGCCTCTTTTTCCGAGGCACCTGGCCATTGGTCTTTTCTTGCCTGCTGCCCTTGGCTTCCGCCTGTGCAAAGTTCCAATCCACGGGATTGAGAAGCTGCTGGGTCTTCTTGTGTGTCCAGTAAGGGTTGATGATGACTGTGAGCAGGGCCAGCCCGAAAAGGAACAGCGCCAAGTGGGGCAGGTACAGGCTGCTGGTGAGGGCATCCCAGTGGCAGAAGCACACCCACCACATGTGGTAGGTGAGAATCATTCGGCAGTGGAACATGTGGACCATTAGCCACTGGTTGACCTTCCAGAGCATGGAGTCTGACCAGCCAGCCTGTGGACAAAGCAAACCCAAGTGTCAGTGACAGGAATGGAAAAGGCATCTGTGCCCTTCACGTACCTCAAACTTGGCTCAAAGCACCGGGCTTCTCCCCAGCGTTTGCTCTCTTGGGCTTAATTCTGAAGGAAGATGACAGCCGGAGCCAGCACCTTACCTGGCTGGCCTTCCTACTCTAAAGGCAAAACTCCAATCTTTCTATCTTGAATTAGCACATATCACAAATTGAACAGGACCTGCTTATTTGGCAGTAGCTCGAGCACACACACCCTGGAGCAATTTGGATAGACTGCGCAACCTGGTTAGCGCTTTCACCTCAGAGGGCCTTGGATGCAGGTTAAAATGGACTTGGTGTAACACCGTGCCGCGGGCGTAGAAGTGCGTCTCAGCAGCTGTCGCTGAAGCTGAGCAGCATGTGAAGCCCCGACATGAACATAAAAAGCCAAGCCCAGCCACACCGCCTAGACCAGGTGCTTCCCGATGCCAGCCTTCGGGTCTCCTCAGAGAGCCAACCCCACCATAGACAGGGCAGCTGCTCCCTCCCAAGATGAGACTCGGTCGGCCCTGTGGCCCTGTGTGAGCAGAATTTGGGAACTAAGTGGCTGGGGATGGGATGACTGGACCCAGTTTCCTGGCAAGTCAGGAAGCTAAGGTATGACTATTGTTTGGGAGACCACTGGGTCTGAGACAAGGCTCATCTCTTGGTGGACCAGGAACCGACTTCTGAATTCAGTAAAGAAAAGAAAGTTGATCTCACACTACTACTGTAAGATACATGATATATTCTAACAATCCCCCACCCCGAGCCACTGACTTAAGGGATGGCCTTTTGATTGTATAGAATATCACAAAATAGAGCTCTTCAGAATGTTTTAAGTATTGAAGTTAAAAAAAAACAATGCTCTCTATAACACTAGTCACTTGGTCCTAAGAGCCACCAAGCCAGTCATCTTTCTTTTAACTCTAAGACTTAAATTTAAGAAGCTGAGTATTGGGTGGTGCTAATGCATGCCTTTAATCCCTGCACTTGGGAGGCAGAGGCAGGTGGATCTCTGTGAGTTTGAGGCCAGGACACACAAAGAAGAAACCCTGTCTTGAGACACCAAAACCAACCACCCAGCCAAACAAACAAATAAATGATAAGCTGAATTCAGCCAGGTGATGTCTCACTGCCCAGGTCCTAAGGCAGGTCCCAGTGACATTCCAGTCAATGTAAGGTACCCTGGGTAAGACCCCCTGCTCTGCAGGCAGCCACAAGACCCCCGCCCCACGACCCCGTCAGGACGCACTCACCTTCAGGAGCATCCAGGAAACGCAGGTGAAAGGCGTGCTCACCTCTAGGAGCAAAGTGGTCATGGCCAGATAGTGGCCAGCTCTGAGATTGACGGCTGAGCCAAGGAACCCAAGGAAGGCAAAGAGGTGGTGGACAACCAGAAACAGGTCAAATGTACGGAAGAACAGGTTGGACAGGTGAACAGCCACGTTCTCAAAGAAGAAGAATCCGGTGGCGGTGGTGATGTGAAACCAGCACCAGTTCTGCTGCCCGAGACCTTTGTTGGCGTAGAGCACGGGGTCCCCCAGCAGGGCCCATAGGCCTGCGGCTGTGCTCTGGATGCCAAAGACAGCACGAGTAGCTGCCAGGTTCCAGAACACCTTCTCTTTGGCGGCCAGAGAGCGGTAGGTGGCATTGAGGGAGGATGAAAGTTGGTGGCAGACCACAAAGACGCCCAGGTAGAAGACAAAACCAGCTACTGCTAGAGTTGACCGAATCTTCCAGGAAGCATAGTCCAAGTCGAAAATGCTCTCTGCCACGCCATGGTTGCTCACAGGAGTCATGATCTTAATCTGGATGCCAGGAGTGTCCCCGGAGCCAACACCGGGCAGCTGGGCTGGACTCCACTCCTCACTTTCAGCGAAGCGGTCTCTAGGATCTTTCGGTACCCATCCTCAATCTGAAGAAGAAAGAAAATTCACCCTGTGCTGACTCAGAAGAAGCGTGAAAGCAAGAAACACCACTGCCTTCCTCCCACGGACAGTCTACCCACCCACTCCTGTGAGGTACCTCACAGAGAGCACAAGAGAACGAAATAAGCTGAATCCGAGATGCTCAGCCACGAAGGGAGGCAGGCACCAACCTGGGCATGGGGGCAATGCTCTTCCCGTAGAACTCCAGTCTCGGCTCTAGTCTTTGCAGCAACCTAGTTATAAACTACACAACCCAGAGGCTGGATGACTACTTTAGTTCCTCTGTTAAGACTCTAATAGAGCTTTCAGAATAAGTCCGCGGGACCTATCAGTGCTTCTGTGTCACTTGCTTACTTCCCGAGGCCCCAATCTCAAATTCTTCTGCCCCTTGTTCCATCTCTCGGGTTCTGAGTTTAAACCTCTCTGTGGAGAGATGTGCTCCTGCTCCTGCTCCTGGCCCTGACTAGCTTAAATCCATTGCTTCAGATGTCCTCAAGTGTCTGAAAAAGCACCAGGCACGGGGCCAAATGTTCTCACGGCAGGCTTCATACAAACTCACATGCCCTCCGGGACCAAACCTGAGCTGCATTCTAGTACTGGGGCAGAGGACTAGCCTGTTCGTTGGCTGGCACACAGTAGGCCCTCATGAAATACTTGTTGGATGCATGCACAGATTCTAAATTGTGCATGAACGGCAAAAGAGACCTCAACTGAACCTACTGTGTCTGTGAAACCGTAAAAGCCGGAGTCTCAAGGCTGAAGAAAATTTTGAGACCTAATGGGCCTTTCACTTCCAGAATCAGGGTCAGCCACAGAAAGCCAGTCCCACAGCAAGTGGAAACAACCCTGACCCTGCTTCCTCAGGGGCAGGGTGCTTCTCCACACCTGCTTTGTGGGACAGAGGCAGAACATTGCATGGCTGTGCACCCACCGACTGGCCCATGAAGCAGCAGAGTAAGTACTACCAGAAGCATGGCATTAGCTTTCTATCTGCACTAATCCATCCACTCTGCAGCCACAGAAAAGACCAGAACGTGTGGCTTGTGCTAAGCACTAAGCTTGAGTGATAGGCCCATGCCAAAGGACAAAGAACCAGCAGCCATTACACTCCTAACTTGGCAGAGGACCTATGACCAAGGCCAACACTCTGGGAGTGTTGGTTTTCCCCTTACTTTAACACAGGACACAGCTGTGTGGACACAACTCTGATATCCATGTATCCCCTGCAATCCCGGGAGCCCTGTGTCACTGTCCCCAATGCGTCCCCAGGCACACGGAAATAAGTGCTCTCTGGAGATGATGGCCTAGAGGCTGCTCTGTGCACAGCCCACACCTGCAGCTCACACCCCTGCTTGCACCAACACTCGTTTATTTCACATCCCCAATGACTCCAAATTCACCCTCACTCACGCAAAATTTAACACAACACGCTCCCACAGGGCTGGGGTACTTGGCCTTGGAATGGCTCTGCAATTTTTTTTTCTTTTTCTGAGAATGAAACTCTGAACTTGTGATTTCCCCCATAACCCAGGCATATTAATGTCCAGTGTAAGGCTAGGAGGGAAGGCAGATCTTCCTTTCCAGATCTGGAGAAAAAAGGCCCCCATGTTGCATTTGTCCACAAGTCATGAGACTGGGAGCAAGTTCCCATTTCCGCTGTGACTGATTGTGTCACCAGCCTGTAGCCAAGATGTCTGCTCCTGTACGGCCTGGGCCTTAACCTGGGCAGACCCCCAACTCTAGAAATCTCTACTGGCTCCCTCCACATCCTAAATCAAGGAACTCAAGTACCCTCTCAACAAGGTTCTGGCTTAGTCAGAGTAGGAGGAACCCCAGAGCATTGGGATCAGTGGATCAAAGATGGCACGGCTGGGTTCTCATAGCTTCATTGAGCACAGGGTCTGACCCCGGAAAAACAGGATAACAGAGTGTGAAGCACCCACTGATGTCAGGCACACCCAAGCAGTCTGTTTCCTTCTTCACCAGAGACGAAATGGCTCCAAATCTCCAAGGTACTCTTTAGAGCAAAGACATCGAAACGAAGCACTGCCCGTCCATCAGTCACTGTACTGGCTGGTTTTGTGTGTCCACTTGACACAAGCTGGAGTTATCACAGAGAAAGGAGCCTCCCTTGAGGAAATGCCTCCATGAGATCCAGCTGTAAGGCATTTTCTCAATTAGTCATCAAGGGGAGAGGGCCTATTGTGGGTGGGGCCATCCCTGGGCTGGTAGTCTTCGGTTCTATAAGAAAGCAAGCTGAGCAAGCCAGGGGAAGCAAGCCAGTAAGTAACATCCCTCCATGGCCTCTGCGTCAGCTCCTGCTTCCTAACCTGCTTGAGTTCCAGACCTGACTTCCTCTGCTGATGAACAGCAATGTGGAAGTGTAAGCTGAATAAATTCTTTCCTCCCTATCTTGGTATGATGTTTGTGGAGGAATAGAAACCCTGGCTAAGCCAGTCACTGACACAGATACAGCCAAGCCAACTTCCTGGCCATCCCAGAACAGGTGCCAAATAGCTACAGAAGCAATAGACTGCAACACCAGAGCACATACCACACTCCAACCCCTACCACTGCTTCCCCATACTGGTTCTATGCTCGGACCTCCTCCTGTGTCTCTACAGAGCAACATTCAAAAAGCTCTGGGCAGCCAGTGTTGTCTTGCAACTAACACCACCAACCAGCATCCTCATCTGGGGAGTCAGCAGCACAGTCAACTTCCTCAGCCGTGAGCGTAACAGGCTATGTTCTGGCTGCGGGCAGCCTGTCAGGTATTAGTGTCTAGCTGGCCATCCCTCCTTGGAGTCCTGCAGAGCCCTGCTGGTCCCTCTGCAGAGTCACAGCTGTGCCTAGTAGGCAGAAGGTGAGTGTGGGACTGGCTCAGTTCTCCTTCCGCATTTATTTCTACTCCTCAAACTGACCACATCCCTCTCACATGAGAAAGGCGAAAAAGGGGACACTGAGGTCTCCTTCTGCATGCCCGCTCACACCACGCCCAACCGACGAGAGGACTTCTCCATGCTGTTTACTGTATAAAGCATACGGCACAGTGGCCTGGCACTGCTCCCTAATAACACCTTAGAGCCAACACTGACAACTAGGCTCTCCCAGCATCCCTCAGTCCCTACCTGTTATAGGGTCCTCTTGGCTGACACACCCTACTCCCTGTCCCTCATACTCTAAATTTCTCTAGCTCAGGGGCTGGGCTGCCCTTCCCTCTATAATCCATCTATCTTGGCTACACCTATCTTTTTGGGCTTCTTGCTCTCCCCTCTTCGCACACACTCTCCTCACATAGCCTGACTCAGGGTCATGCTCATTCTGGACTCTCCCAGATAGATGCCTCTGCCTCTGGTTGTGTTCTCCCTCATATCTGCAATACATAAATCTCTCCTCAACCATACCTAGGAACAGCTATGGTCTTCTTTACTTAATTTTCTTTTTTCCCATTCAACCCTGAGATGCATCATTTACCACAGAGCACCCAGTAGCTTCATAATCTCCAGTTAGGTGTGGCCCCTGGGGCACTGTAAGTGTCCTTGATCTCTCTCTCTTCCCGCGCTCACTGGTTTTGCATCTAAATGTAGAGAGCATGGGAATAAGAAATAAGGACGGGACTGAGCTAGATGTTGCAAGGAGGAGCAGCTAGCTCCTGTCAGCCTGTGTAGTAGATAAGAGTTGAATGAGCAGCCATGTCAAGTCAGCTCACTGGCTCACGAACGTCAGCTCTGTGTCTAGCAGATAAGAAAGAAGTACTATGTAATGACATAATGCTAGAGAGTGACCGCCCCTTGTAGCTAATAACAGCAGAGGCTCACAGCAGGTAGGCAGGCAGAGACCTTGATGCTGGACAGTGACGGCCATACTGCTGTCTGGCTCTCCGACCAGAGGACAACTGATTGCTGCCCTGGCTGCATCAAGTTAAAAGGATCCAGGAGAAGGAGCTCCTGCCTGAGACACGACGAGTGAGCGACAGACAGATTGTGAGCCTTGCTTGTCCCGTGGGTCTCTCTCTGCCACTTACTTCTGAATCAGGTACCCCGTGCGTGTGTTTGGTAGACGGATGCTTGTCACTGTAGTGCGGAGCCTTGCCTATGAGCCTCTCTGCCACCTGCTTCTGAGTCAGCTGCCCCATGCCTGTGTTGTGAACTGATGTTTGTCACTGTAGTGAATAAACCTTGAGATGAGATGGTATCTGGACTCTGTCTCTCCTTCCCAGTCTTAAGCTGACCGTGACTCTCACACTAACTCTCACGTAGCACTCTTCTGGTTACTCCCGGCAGATACCCTCCCACCCTGGCTGTCACTCTTCGTTAACATAATCAAAACAGCATGCCATGGACTGTAGCATGAGGATTCCCCTAACACTTTCAGAATCACACACAGGCAGCTGGTCAAAATATTTTCCCATCACCAAAAGAAATATACGCTTAACAAAACTGAAAAAAACAAAACAAAACAAAAAACCCCATGAACCCGTAAATAGAGAACTGAAACTCGTTTTCTTCTGAGAGAGCTCTAAGCACAAGTTTTTGGCACATGCTGAGTCAGTCTTTCTGTAGATAAAACATTTCCTTTTAAAAAAAGGAATAAACACACGGCAGCTGTGTACTATTCCTTTGCCTTAACAGAACATCAGTAATGCCTCTCACTAATCCGTTCCCACGTGGTTCTCAGTGACCTAAGAGAAACAGTACTGGGATTTATTTACCTATTCTGTATCCTGTATCATCAGATTCGCACTATCCTAAGATACTCTGTACTGAATAACTTGGGGAAACTGTTCAGAGAGAACTTTCATGGGGCCTCAAAGGGTCTATGAGGTCCAGGTCTATGAGCACCATAACAACTAGCACCTGGAGGCTGGGGCAGATCAGAATTTGGAAGGCTTGGTGGGCATAGAAGAATCTCATATTTTTACAATATCTGATGCTTCCTTAATCAGGGCCTTTTCCAAATGCTCGCTCTTCCTGAAAAGTTTAAATAAAAAAAAATACAAAACATGGGAACGAGTCCAGTGTATAGCTACAGATTTCATACATAAACACGGTCAGAAAACAAATAACAACATGAATTCAAACAGTACTTAGGGACTGCCATCTACTCTGTCATTCTTGAAGCCTTCTAAAAGGCCTTAGGCATCCTATTCTGAGGCAGCACCCTAGCTCCAGGACCTGTTACCTCCCATGGTGTGCTGAGAGCTAGATGTCTTTCCTATTCCCCTCCCCTTCACTAAGTGCTGACACCACCCGGTCCTACCTCGCGGTAGCGTCGCCTTTCACCCCTGGTCCCATGATGATCCACACTCAAGTTCCTCATCCCCTCGCACTGTACTGACCTAGCCCAGCGTCCTGTCCCTCTTCGCCCCAAGACTGGTCCATCACTTTGCTGCCCCATGTTCTCTTGCGACCCAGTCTGGCTCGTCCACCTGCGCCCCCGCTGGCCCAGGACCTAGACACCAAACCCAATGGAAAACTTCCTCCTCGGGTAGCCAGGCAATGGCAGCCCTGCTGCAGGCGGGTGTGTAGAGGGTGCCCTCCACGCCTCACCTGCATTCAGGTGAGCAGAAGGGGGGCATCGCCTCTTGGCCCATCAACTGCTCAGACTCTCTATCCCAGGAGCTCCAAAGACGTAGACACACCTCGTGACAGGAGCCAGACAGGATACCGGCGGGTGGGTGGCACTGGAGACTAGGACCCCACGCCCATCTGTGTCTCCGCCTCAGCTGGCGTCCAGCTTTCGGGCTATCCCGCCCCTAGCGCCAGAGAAATCACCCACGACAGTGTCGCGCGCTGAGCAAACACTATCCACTGCGCATGCGCACTGCAGAAGACAACAGACCTAAGCCTCGCCTCCCTAGGACACTACCAAGGCAGGCTCGGGGGTGAGGACCATCCCATTCGGCGCCGCGGGGCCGCCTGGAGCCGGCTGCACAGTTCGCAGCGCGCTATGCTAGATTTGACTACCGTGGCTCAAGTTGGAGCTGGAACCTTGAAGAACGGTACTGAGGGGTCCGTGGGAGAATTCCTCAACTCCTCCACAGCTGACCCTCCACGATCCTCTGTGTGGACCTGCCCCCAAGACCCTCCTACGTACACCCCTTCACTCCCAGTCCCTTCCCTCTTTCCTAAGTCCCTAAGGCCGCTGACGTCAGAACGCAGAGGTGAAACGCAAGTGCACGCGTCTCCTGGTTGGTGCTGCCCAATGTGGGGCCAAGGCTTGGAGCTCTCGGTGACTGCTTAGAGTCGGTATACGTGCTCAGGCGAAATGTGTTCCTTGCTACAGCAGTATTGTCTTCTAGGCGGTGGCAACCAGCTCCTGTCTGGGTAAAGACAGTGCGGGCATACAGTCGCTTAGGAAAAGGTGACTGAGAGGTGAGTGTGGAGCTGCCCCGTTTCCTGCTAAGAGCCGAAGCTACTTCAGAGCCAGCATTATGAGAAGGGCAAAGACCTCCCGACCCAGTTCACCCATTCCATATAACTACCAACCACCTGGGCCAGGTAGGGTAGCGGTGAGTGGAGCAGAATCAGTCCCCTCTCTCTGAGAACGCGCATCCACCTACCATACCAGGAAAAACGCATCTGGCTCTGGAGTCACATCTGGCCTCAGCACTACTTGTGCGATGTCTGCTAGTCAGGAGCTTGCCATTGCCGGGCTCTTATCTAGACAGGGCAGTTGCCCACCCTACCCTGGATTGCAGACCGGTGGCCACAGCTGAGCCCTCCCGCAGAACCCTTTATCATACTGTATCTTGATAACTAGCGGGATAGCTAGTTTAAAAGACTCCAGAAGGGCCTGGTGGTGGTGGCACACGCCTTTAATCCCAGCACTTGGGAGGCAGAGGGAGGCGGGTTTCTGAGTTCAAGGCCAGCCTGGTCTACAGAGTGAGTTCCAGGACAGCCAGGGCTACACAGAGAAACCCTGTCTCGAAAAACACAAACAAACAAACAAAGACTCCAGAAGGAATAGAGTCCTGTACATACCCACCCTCCTGGTTCTGATTTTGTCTCTGAACACCCAGGAGTTGCAACATAGTTAGCCAGGCCACCTGCAGAAGTACCTTTGAGAAACATCACACAAAATGGATAAAATGGCCAACAAGCGGTGACTTCAGCCCTATGCCCCCGTGACTTGTAGTAAGGGTCTCTTTGGAAACAAACACCACCGAATCACCTATTTACAGCAAAGATTTTACAGTGACATTCAAGTTTTGTTATTTTCCTGAGGTTTCATCAATATTTGGCACATCCCTGAGTCCGTGGTGGGTGCCTTAGTCTTTCCGCTTGGCTAGTGCGAGCAATACCATAGTTTTAAGACCACACTGAGCTGCTTTGAGAACCTCCCCCCAACCCCCTTCCCACCTCCGTCAAAATAACAAAAGAGAGATCTGGGTGTGTGAGCACAGTTTGGTAATAATGACCTTTTGCGAGGCGGAGGTAGGAAGGTCAGGGGTTAAAGGTCATCTTCAGCGGAAGGAGTTGATTTTAAGGCCAGCCTGGGTTAGACTGTTACAGACACAGTTCCCAGCTGACCTCTGTCCTTCCATCATCACCTGCACGTTTATATCCCAGACAGTCCCTTCCATCTGGCCAGCCTGGCTGGGTGTCTCCTCTAAGCTCCTCTGATGTTTCCCTCCTGTCAAGCTCCCACACCACACACTGTCACTCATCCATCCAGATGTTACAGTTGTCTGTCCCAGGCACTATGATAAGGCACACTTGGACTGTTAGTCTCAGGGCAGTTGCCCTCTTTTACTGTGCCATAGGCCATTTGCAGAATGCAAATTGGAATGAGTTTAATGGAGGTGGGGGTGGGGTGGGGGGACAATTTAACATTCATTTCCTGGTAGCAAAATGTACTCACTGCGATATTTCATTGTTCCTTCAAGAAGAGGTCTCTTTCTACCATGCGATTGCAGTGTTGTGTGCCCAGAAATACACACAAATAAAATAATAAACAGATTTTCCTTGCAAGGCATTAGCAGGTGGGTAATAAGAATTCTCTTTTCCAGGAATTTGAGAGAAGGAGTGGGGTGGGGTGGTATATGTGAGAGGAAAGGGAGTGGATAAATGATGTAATTATATTAGCTAGAGAAAAAAAAAAGAAGAAGGCATTTCTCCTACCTAATTCTTGCTTCTGGACTCAAACATGGCGGCGTTCTCAAAGGGGCATGTCTCTGGGTGAATAGGGAGAGATTCCTATACTTGGGCCCATGGAGTCATTTCCCAGAAATCAGTAGTAGTCATGGGAACAGAAGATACAGGCTCTTATATCTGTCTAACCCACATGGTATGTTAACAGCAAGCTCCTCTCCCCCTTGTCCACCCTGTGTACAATGTACCTGGCCCTTGTCTTGTGGTACAGAATAATGTACAATGTCTCTAGGGAGAGACTGGCTATCAACCTGCACCTTACAGAGAAAATGTCCTTAAAAATGGATGGGTGAAGCGGGGCATGGTGGCACATGTGTTTAATCCCAGCACTTGGGAGGCAGAGGCAGGCAGATATCCGTGAGTTTGAGGCCAGCCTGGTCTACAAAGAGAGTTCCAGAACAGCCAGGGCTACACAGAGAAACAAAACAGAAGATAAGGGAAGGTGAGGCAGAACAGAAAGGGAGGGGAGATTATGAGAAAATAAAGGGGCCCTCAGCCCAGAGTCTGAATAAATTCACCATAAAGATTGCCTTCAATCTTCCTTTTCCATAGGGAATGATAAAATCGCAACGAGCCATACTTTCGGCCTAGGCAAATTCAGCTTCACTCTTCCCCCCAGTCGTAGACCTAAAGTTTTCTCAACATTTCAGACCTGATTATGAACCTTGTTCACAGTCAAGCGTATGTCTTAACTCTCTGTGTCCTAATACTGACAAGGTTTCTTCCCCACCCCACCCCCCTTGTGACCCGTGTTCTTACTTGGTGGGGCTGTAATCCTGTTCACTGTTCCTCAAATCCCACAATGTGAGTTCATTTACTAAAAGAAAAGTAAGTTCTTAGTCTTGGCTGTGTGCTGTCCTTTTACTAAGTGCTTGACTGTTAACACCGGAGCTGACGCTAGTGATTTTTTTTTTCTCCGTAAGCTGCAACTCTGCTTTCTGCTGGCTTGAGCCAAAAGGCTTATCTTTCCATTGACACCCAGAGCACCCTCCCGTCTGATGAGACCACTGTTGAGCTCTTTCCTTTATTTTATTTTATTGGATATTATATTTACATTTCAGATTTTATCCCCTTACCGCATTCCCCTCACTACCCAGGAACCCCCTATCCCATCCTCCCTTCCTGCTTCTATGAGGATGTGCCCCCCCCACTCCCACCTCCTACCCTCGAATTTCTCCCCAACTCAGCATTCAGCCTTCATGGGACCAAGGATCTCCTCCCCCACCTATGCCTGACAAAGCCATCCTCCCCTACATATACAGCTGGAGCCATGGGTCCCTCCTTGTGTGCTCCCAGGCTGTGGTTTAGACCTTGGGGAGCTCTGGTTAGTGGGCATTGTTGCTAGCTCTTTTCTTTAATCCCCCTTGGTCCCAGTTCAAACGTTTGCCTGAGAGTCTGTACTCAGTCCGTTCTTTCTGTTTTAACCTCCATCTATGCCTGTACACAATGTGAATGCAATGCCTGAGGAGGCAAGAAGAAACTGTTGGAACTGGAGTTACAAACAGTCACGAGCTACCACGTGGGTGCTGAGAATGAGACCCAGGTCATCTGGAATAGCAGTCAATATTCCTAATCACCGAGGCCCTTATTATCTATGTAATCACTGGGACAAGCCTCCTGGCATCTGGTATCAGATGGACCCTTAGCACTGTCAAGAATTTACAACGTGTCAAAGCAGCAACAACAAACTCCTCTCTGCACTTGGGTGTTCCTAGTGGCACATCCCAACCTAACTCCCAGCAAGATCTTGATATGCTCTCGAAGTCCTGATCTCAGGCCAGTTTTAGCAGGAATCCTATCAAGTTGGAAAAAAAAAAGAAAGGAAGGAAGGAAGGAAGGAAGGAAGAAAAAAGATGAAATTATTGCAAAAGGGCAGCTTTATTATCATTTGTCTTGTCCCCAGAGAGAAGTCTCTTATAACAAGATCAATGTCCTAACCTGGGTGTTTATTTCTTCTCTGTAATTTCCCACTGCCCACTCCCCTCACCACACACCCTGTTCTCACTGCCCTCAAATTCAACCTGAATCCATTCTTGTCCTTGCCAGAGAACCCCACTACAGGGTGGGACCCCTCCCACAACAGGCCTCTAGGGAAGGCCCGATGGAGTGCTCCTATTCTTTTTCTTTGACAATGGCAAAATTACAGTTCCTTTTAAAAATAAAAGGCCGTAGGGAAGCTTTCCTGCTGATATGGACCTAAGCCACCGTGTCCTAAAACCAAGTCTTTACCTAAATGCATATCTTCTGGAAACCTGATGAGTCCTGAGCCTTGAAGCCCAGTGCCTGGAGGGAGTGCCTCCAGCCAGGAATGAACCTCTGGGCAGGGAATTACCAGTAAGGTGACCTTGTACCTGAACCTTCCTGAGCCAAACCTGTGATTAGAGTGTTATTGGTGTCTACACTGAGAGCAGATCTCATGACCCCAAATGCTTTGCCCTCTGTATGTGGGCCACATGCCTTGGGCAGGGTTCATTGGGAAGTGGAAACTTAATGATTAAAATCATCTTAAATCTCAGTGGGCCAAAGAAGTGGCTGTGACTGCAGGGATATTGTATATCATATCAGAGTTAGGACAACTTCATTTTAATACCTGCACATAACCACCCTGATTTACTTCTTGTTACAGTTACCATTTTAGAAACAACTTAACACACTTAAAGTTTTCCTCCTCTGCTGGCCAACACAAAATGTACTGTGACATGAGTCAAATATAAGGCCATATTAAAAACATTTTGTAAATGATGATATAATGATTCTACTGTTTCAAAAGTTGGATACACTGTGATCAAGTAGGCAAGTACAAGAAACAGTAACAGGGACCCTGAAAAATGGGATTATTGCCAGTAATGTTGTAACAATGTAGATGGAAATACTGTAGCTAGGATATGTACCGACTGTTTAAAGGCAACCTGAAAACTTAGAACCCAAATGATATTTACCTGCTGTTTAAAGGCAACCTGAAAATTTAGAACTCAAATGAACAGTGCTTGGGGCTAGGGTTGGCTTGGCTTCTCATTCCATCTGCAGTGTAAACAGAAGAGGGACCTCTTACCTCAGGCCTGTTTCCCCCTCCTCCTTCCCCAGTCTTTAAACAGCCCATCCATTTACCTATGGTATTCTAAATTCTAAAACACAGTGGTGTCTACAACACACAACAGCCCACCCACCTGTAAAGATTGACTTACAAAAAAAAAAAAAAAACATTTAAATGGAAAAAGAGACACCAGCTCAGGAGGTATGGGTCAACTTGACTTTCAAGGGAAAAGACAAGAGGGTTCCAAACAAGAAGAAAGAAGATTCTGAGGATCAAGGCTACATAGAGCAGGCTCCCTTTCCCACATATAATCTCAATAAAAACACCCAATATCTAACTAACTTCCCCAACTCCCCACCTAGACAGGGTTTGGGATGAAAAAGAACATGTTTCCTTGTCAAGACTGGACTTGAATAAACTCCCTTCCATCCACCAAAGTATTTCCAGGTTGTCCATAAGGCAGTGAGCAGGGGGAAATCTTCAGGCTTTCCCTTCTAGTCAACACTTGCCAAAACAAAAACTCACCTAAATGTTTTCTTTCAGGTTTTTCCTCACAGAAACCTGGCCTTGCCTCCAGATTTGTAACCGGGGAATCAAACTGTGAAGAGCTGAACCAAAGCCACCACAAACAGGCCGGCTGGGAAACAAAACTATAAAACAATCCCCCGAAGTGGTGACAGGACAGGGCTCCAAATATCCTCCCAGACGCCAGGAATCCGAGTACTTTCTGTCTTCTCTGGAGGCTGACAGAACCAGGCAGGCAAGGCAATTTTAATAATGACTTCGTAGGCAGAGCTTCATCAGGAATGAGGCCTAAGTCACCCTATGTGAAGCACGCATCACAGGGTGTCTAATAGGAAGCAGGCCTGTTACCAAGGGATGTAATCATTACAGAAGGCCCCACCTTCTGCTTGCTCTCACGGCAGTGGCCAGCCCGAGCCTGGTTGTCAGACCTGTTGTGTAAGATGGTTAAAATAGAGTACATCAGGTGATGAATTGTGATACAGCATCCTGTCAGACCTGTGTGGGCAAGCAGCCTCCCCCAGTGGGTGACCTAGTTGGTGAACACTAAGGCTCCCATGAAGGAGGAGAGCCACACAGCCCAGCAAGAGTACACACGTTTAGCTGCGATTTCTAAGCACACAGAAACAGAACTCTTGTCAATGCATAAGTTGGATTTTTTTTCCCTTCAGAAATTAGCAACATGGTTTGTGTTAATAGCCACCAAGAGACAGGTAGTTACGAGTTTGTAGGAGACAGCGTGATGACTCAAGAGAGTGTTCTTCATCGAGGAAGCTGTTCTCAGCTTTAGCCTTTATTTATTTAAATTTTATGTATGTACATATCTACATGTTTGATGTTTGTTTGTTTGTTTATTTATTTATTTATAGTTTTTTCGAGACAGGATTTCTCTGTGTAGCTTTAGCTGTCCTGGAACTCGCTCTGTAGGCCACACCAATCTCAGATGCACAGAGATCCACCTTTGTCTGCCTCCTAAGTGCTAGGATTAAAGATGTTCGCCACCACCACCAGGCTTTTGTATATATGTATGTCTGCGAAACACTTGTATGCCTGGTACACTCAGAGGTTAGAAATAGGTATAGGATCTCCTGAAACTGGAGTTACAGGCAGTCGTGAGCTGTCATGTGGGTGCCAGGAATCAAACCTGGGTCCTCTGGAAGGACAGCAACTATTCTTAGCTGCTGAGCCATCTCTCTAACACCTGCTCTACTCTTTTCTGTAAAGGACCCATTTTCCAGAGCCAGGCACGCAGCCAAGGCCTCAGTGGAGGCTTTATGTTCCTGTGATATTCGGACATTTGTTGCGGTTTATACTTGCTGTGTTGTAGGTGACTTAAGACATCCTTGGGGCCTGGCTATACGCCCAGGTTCACAGATGTGGGAAGATAGCCAAAGGCTTTCCACAGACACAAGACTGACCCAGAGTGTACCCGCTCGGCCTATCAGGTTATACTACCCGGAGATACTAGCTCCTCCTCCTGCTGTTCGGCCTATCAGGTTATACTACCCGGAGATACTAGCTCCTCCTCCTGCCCCTGTTCTTTAGCTCCTTCCGCATCCTTGGACACTGGCCCATGTTCCCTGCTCACTTCTTGTTTCCTGAGACTTCACTGCAAGGCTGAGTGACCTGTGACCTGTGACCTGCTCCTTGTGACCTGCATGGTGTGGTACATCTCCAGTTTCTAGGGATTTGATAGGAATAGACTTTTTTACAGTAGTAATGGGGCTCTGTAGGCAAAAAGACCCCACTGTGGACTACACAGGAGAGCAAGACCTGTGCTCTGATGGCTGGGGATGGGGACTCTGGAGTTCTGAGCTGTGGGGATCCAGGTTTCCTCTGTTGTCCTTGTTTAGTTAGATGTAGGAGAGGGGGGCATGGGTGGCTGCCAGAGTCAGCCGCACTCCATGCAGCAAACACTCCACTGTCTATTAGCCCTGACTTGCTCTGGGTTTGGCCTTTGTGGCTGGGTTCTTCTGGATGGGTAGTTTGAGACTCTTGGGCCCTGTGAGGTTGCTGTCTTCCAGGAGCAATTCACTCACACAGATAAACGGAGGCAACTGAGCAGCTGGTGCGTGTACCAAGGCTACTGGGGTAGTGAGGGTGTCTGTCTCACCTTCTTGCACCAACTTCCACGGGATACCTGGCCTTTCTCTGCCATACGGATGCTGGATTCTCTGGGAAAACAGCTTCATGGAGCAAAGTACATATGCCTCCCGAGAGGCTGCTGCACCATTCATCTTGAACACTTTTTATCTTACCTGTTTTGCACACATGTGTGTCTGGGCAGCATTTGTGTACCGGGTGCCCTCAGAGGTCAGAAGTAGGATTTCCTGGAACCGGAGTTATAGTTGTGAACTGTCATGTGGGTGCTGGGAATCAAACCTGGGTCCTATAGAGGAGCAGCAAGTGCTCTTAACTGCTGAGCCATCTCTCCAGCCCCTGTGCTAATCTCTTAAAGGACCCTCTTTGTCAAAGCCAGGCATGTGCTAAGGCCTCAGTGGAGGAGGACATCATCGATGGATGCTGGTCCAGTCATCTTAGAATTAGACTCCAGATGCTGCTTAGTCAGTAGTGTGATGAGTCCCAGGCTACAACCACAGTGTGTTTTCCCTCAAACTCATGAAATCCTTTTCCACAAGGTGAGGTGCTGAGGGGGAATCACCACCACCACCACCACCATCATCATCATCACCATAACTATCATCATCATCATCATCTTGGTTTTTTTTTTTTCAAGGCTGGGTTTCTCTGTGTAGCCCTGGTTGTTCTGGAACTAGCTTTGTAATCCAGGCTGGTCTCGAACTCACAGAGATTTTCCTATCTCTGTCTTCCTAAGTGCTGAGATTAAAGGCATTCACCCCCATGCTCAGCTTCTTTGGGAAGTTACGAAGTCAGAGATGTACAGTTCTGTGTAGTGATTAGAGTCCTTATGAAGAAAACCCAGAATGGTCTTTGACTCTTCATTGTGTGAGGACATAAAGAGAGGACATCTGACTGTGACTCAGAAAATAGTTGTCTGTAGGGACAGAGTCTGCCCTGCTCAGCTCTAGGAGGCCCAGCAGGGACAGAATCTACCCTGCTCAGCCCTAGGAGGCCCAACTGCGGGACTGTGAAACAAATGCTTGGTGCATAATCTACTAGATAATTAATGCCATCTGGTTGACACCTGAGCATTCACAGAGGGTCCCCTCCCCTGGCTGGCCTTTTTCTACGATCACCAGGAATATAACAGGCCTGTGGCTCCAGAAGGGCCTAGAGGGGAGGTGGTGAGATGCTCCCTCAGACATGACTCTACTCTCTCCCAGCCTTGTGGGGAGCTCTGGGACTTGCAGGCTGTACCAGTACAACAGCTTTTGAGAGATGGTCAGCCTAAGGAAGGAGCCTCCCTTTGGTTCCCAGCTGTTAGTTGTTCTAAGAAGTCCGACCGACCAGAGTTCAGAGCAGACCACTCCAGACCACAGGGTTCCAAGGGGGAGGAGGTTTATTCAGGAGATAGGGCAAAGGTGGGGAGAAGAAGGTGGAAGGATAAGGGAGAAGAGAAGTAGAGGCTGGCCATGACCACGTGGAGGGGGAGGAGGGGACAGAGAGGCAAGAGGGGAATAGAGAGAGGGTAAGAGATTAAGAGATTAAGAGAGAGAGGAGGGGGCAAACAGCCCCTTTAATAGTGGGCCAGGCCTACCTGTCGGTTGCCAGGTAACTGTGGAGGTGGAGTTCAGACAGAATCCTAACACCAGCCATTTAACCTTACCTCATGCATTGGTCTAGAAGCCCTGAGAGTTTCATAATTTATGCTTCCCCAGGACTCTTCTTAAGGGCATATGCACCAACAAAAACTCATTTGGATGAAATGGCTGCTGTCTTCACAGGAAACACTACCAGATCCTCCATATCCGGGCTTTTAGGCGGTTTCTGAGGGTCAAGCAGATGTTACCAGACCATGTGTCTAAAGACTCCATGCTGAGTGACCTCAGAGGCCTCACATGGATGTGTTGGCACCTCCACACTGGGTTCAGCTAATCTCTGATGGCCTCTCTCTCAATTCCTCCACCTCCAGAGATGCAGAGAAGTTTCCAGAAAGGAGGCTGCATGGTCCACAGCCAAGTGCAGCCTCTCTCCCTGTCTTCCCCTGGTATTTGGGTGATTGTGGAAAAGCAGGTCTGGTTGGTATGGGAGGGGCCACCTTTTCAGAGGTTGTCTGATCTCTGGTTTATTATCCAGCTAAAGAATATTAGACACTGGAAATGTGTGTATCCAGCTATAAGTCTCGACACAGCTTTCATTCTCCCAGTCTGTACTAGCTAGTTTTGTGTGTCAACTTGACACAAGCTGGAGTTATCACAGAGAAAGGAGCCTCCCTTGAGGAAATGCCTCCATGAGATCCAGCTGTAAGGCATTTTCTCAATTAGTGATCAAGGATGGAGGGCCCTGTCCATTGTGGATGGTGCCATCCCTGGGCTGGTAGTCCTGAGTTCTATAAGAAAGCAAGCTGAGCAAGCCAGAAGAAGCGAGCCAATAAGTAACATCCCTCCATGGCCTCTGCATCAGTTCCTGCTTCCTGACCTGCTTGAGTTCCAGTCCTGACTTCCTTTGGTGATGAACAGCAATGTGGAAGTGTAAGCTGAATAAACCATTTCCTCCCCAACTTACTTCTTGGTCATGATGCTTTGTGCAGGAATACAAACCCTGACTAAGACACTGTCTCATTAAATGATGTGATAGCAGCACCTTGCAAATGGTTTTCGGTTGGTGGTAGTGCTTTGACTTTGCTTAGGGGAAAATTTGGGGGGGGAAATTGTTTTTGCATGTGTATGTGTGTATGGTACGCACTTACGAGTGTATGTTTGTTCTCAAGTGTGTGTGGGCACATGTGTGCAGCTTCATGTGCACGTGTGTGGAGGCCAGAGGTTTACATTGGTTGTTGTCCTTGTTTGTTCTTTACTTTGGTTAGTTTTTCCAGACACTTTGCCCCAGGGATCCCCTGTCCCCGCCTTCCCAGTGCTGGGATTACAGATGTCCCCCATTTCTGACAGATGCTTGCGTGGGTTCTGGGAATCTGGAATTCAAGTCTTCTTTAATTACTATTCACGATGCAGTTGCTTTATGTGCTAAGTCAACTCCCCAGCCCTAGACATTCTTTCTTAACCCTTTTGTCCCCAGTCATTTCTAAGCACTAAGGGAGCTAGTCTTTCTTGCCACCCACAGGCTGAAAAGCATGGATGGAATGGATACAAACAGAGATACACAGGAGATAGAGGCAAGGAGACATGGACAGAAAGAGACAAAGTCAAAGACAGAGATATTCTTAGAGATAGAGAGATACAGAGAGAGACACAGAGAGGGGGTGCGGGTGCATCCCTTGGGGAGGGTTTTCCTACAGACCACAGAAGTCTCTGGGAGCTTGAGGCTTGGTAACTGAGGCTCGTAACTAAGTAACCAGGTAACCAGAGCATTGACAGAAGGCAACATGGCAAGACCAATATGGTGGGTGGGTCTGACTCTCTACCCCCCACTAATAGTACAGAACTGAGGAATGTTCTGGCCACAACGAGCCAACAGCCCAGTGAGGTGCTGAATGCTTCTTCTCCCTCCAAGGAGTGTGTGGTGCTGTCGTTCTCATAGTTACCTTGTCTTGAGAGACGGAACTGGGGAGACACTCTTGAGTCAGGCTTGGCAGGCCCAGTCGGGGATTGCTATGGGACCCAGGGGAAGGCTATGGAAGAGACTGGTTGAGGAGCAAGGCACCATCTCTTAAGTGATAGTTTCACTGAGCTGTAGGGTCCTATGATGATGCCTCACCCTAGAACGCACTGGAAAGTGAATGGGCTCTCCAGGTGCCCCCAGGGCCCCTCTGCTCTACCCTGAGTACCAGTGGTATTCACAGCTGCTGAGGGCAGGCCTGCAGGATGACATATGCTGCCAACATGCCCACGAGCTCCTATGTCCCTCTGGGGAGATCCTCTCCTGGGGCCAGTGTCTGCGAGTGGAAAATGTGTATTCAGTAGTAGGGGAATGGCAAGAGCTTAAACAGAAGCCCAAGAGCTTTCCATAGAAGGACCTGAGTTCTGGAAATTCCAGCCTGAGAGCTCTCTAGAAAGATTGGCAAGTGAATTTCAGACCAGTGAAAACATTAGAGATGATCACATGGACAGGGAGGGATAAAGTTTGAAAATCATTTCCCAGTAATTCTCAATGAAATGCCAAGCCCATAAGATAAATCAGCAGGGCAGACTTGAAGATCTTTGGGGCCCTATAGTAAAAGGTGTTCTGTCCTGCTCCATGGAACACAAAGCTCTCTGCACTATGAACAAATGGGTCCATGCAAACCCTCTGAGCATGCCCAGTAGGGAACACTCAGCAGGACTTTTGGGCTAATCCAACTTTTCTATGACTTTCCATGACTAGAAGTTCAGAAGTTTGGAAGCAGGTTAGATGATACCACATGAGCTTGGGATGGGGCCCAGTGGTTGAGAACACAGCCATGCATGCACATAGCTCTGTGTCTGGTACTCAGCTCTGCAAGAATAAACCCAGAAAGTGATGCCACATGTAAACACTAATTCAGACTGTTGAGTTTATGTCTGTTTGGCAATCCTATATTGTGACATGAAAGACAAGATCATACTACTGACAGGTAAGTGAGAAGACAAAGTAGTCCTGTGCCAGATGGAATTTCTACTCTGTGTGTGTGTGTGTGTGTGTGTGTGTGTGTGTGTGTGTGTGTAAGGATGTGTGTATGTATAAGGATGTGTGTGTGTAAGGATGTATGTGTAAGGGTGTGTGTGTGTGTAAGGATGTATGTGTGTGTGTGTATAAGGATGAATATGAGCACAGAGTACTGTATGAAGCATTAGTGTTACAGTGAGCCTGTGCATGTGTCTGAGATTTTGAACTTATGCTTGAAGCTGCTTTTAAGTGTGTGAATGAGTATGTAATAATATAAGGGTGTGTTGTGCATGTGTGTGTGTGTGTGTGTGAGAGAGAGAGAGAGAGAGAGAGAGAGAGAGTATGTGTGTGTGCATGTGTGTGTGATTGTGTGTATGTGTGTGAGGGTGTGTGTGTTTGAGGGTCGGGAGGTTGAGGGGTGTGTGGGCAGTCGAGGGTGTGTGAGGTAGGGTGAGTGTGGAAGTGTATGTACAAAGGAGTATACACATGTGTGAGTCAACAGGTTCCACACTGTGGTGTCCAGTTCAGAAGGCTCTCTGGGAACTCTGCTGTTTCTGGCTCTCACTTGCTTTCACTGTGGTTTGCATATGGTTTGGGTGTCCCCAGGGACCCCTGTGCTTTATTTCACTCTGCATCAGGAGGTGCTGAGAGAGTAGATAATCTAAATTTAAACATTACATGCTGTAGCAGAGAGGTAGGGCTTTCAGGAAGTGATTATGATTTGATGAGATCATCAAAGTGGGTTCCTGATTGACTCCCACACACAAGAGAGGGGCCAGAGGAGACACTCCTATGAGGGCTTCTTGCATCTTACCAAGTGGTGCCCTGAGCAGCCCAGGCACTTTGCCATCTGGAGGCCATTGTCTGATGCAGTTCCAGATCCGACCAGAACGGTGACCCTAAATAAACTTCTTTTCATGAAAATGTACCCAGTCCGTGGACCTGGGCTACCCACTAGAGAAGAACGCACTGTTCCTTTAAATTGTGGTTGATGACTGTTGAGGACTCCAACTGGGAGTCTAGGCTCAGCACATAGTAGGTATCTGGTTGCTGAACATCCAAGGACAGAGGATGTGTCCCATGAACACGGTAGTCCTGCTGGCACCTGCTACAGAACCCTGGGCACAAGTGAGGCTCAGATGGCCCTTCCCCTGAGCATCCAAAGGGCAGCAAGACCCAACTCACAAACTGGTCGCAGAATTCTGACCTCCAGCACTGGAAGGGAATGTTATTATGGTCTCAAGTCACCCAGTGTATGACACTTTGTCACCAACTCAGTCCCCAAAGGGAGGATGATGGAGAGGAATACGCAGAGCTCTTGTAGGGCAGCCCCACACCCCATGCCCCTTTTCTACTTCTGACTTGATCGCCGTGCAGCTGTGTGGTTTCTCTGTGTGTTTCTCTTGCGTCCTCATTTTAGAGAAGTGAAGTTGAAGGTGACGGTGCAGGCCTGTAACCCCAGAGCTTGGAAGGTCAGGTCAGGAGCATCAGGAGTTTCAAGTCACCCTTGCCAAGTAGCAAGTTTGAGACAAACCTGTGTTACATGAGACCCTGTCTTAGCAAACAAATATGGGGCTGGCATGTGGCTCAGTAGTAGAACACTTAAACCTGTTGTGTAGGAGTCTGTGGTTTAATCTCAACCACCATCAAATGAATAAATAAAAAATGCACATACATGAATATGTAGCCTGCATGGTGGCACATGTTTGTGGTCCCAACAGAAGGCTGATGGAGAAGTATCAGTTGAGAGAAGAATTTGAATCTAGCACAGACAGCATAATTTAGACCTTTTCTCCCCATCTCAGACAGACAGACAGACACACACACACACACACATACACACACACACACACACACACACACACACACACACACACACACACGGTGATTGTAGACATAAGCATAGATGATTGATACAGATATAAATAATTAATACAATGATAGATTCGATACAGATTTAATTATGGATATAAATGGTATGGTCACACATACACAGGTATAACTGGTATATCTACCTGTGGTAACACAGATAAGGGAACCTCGTATGTCGCCTTTGACTTACACCAGATCCTTTCTTGCTTCCCAGCTGTCCCTGAGCTCTGCCTTCACGCAGTGAGTGCTGGTCCCATGCACTCAGGAGTTCCTGGTCCTCACAGATGAAGGGACCCGTACTCCCACCCCACCCCACCGCACCCCACCCCACCCCACCTCACCCCACCCCACCCCACCCCACCAGTACTGTGGTGGCAATCACCTGATGCTGGTGCCTTTCTGGATGCTCTCTGTCTGGAAGTCTCCTGACCTTTGCCCTCTCATCCACTGAACTTACACAATAGACTTGAATCAGCACTTTCCTATGTCACTGAAGTCACACAGATGAGCACCCCCCACCCCAGAAGTCTGCCTCACTGTCCGTTGCCCTCTGTGATGGTTTGTATATGCTCTGCCCAGGGAGTGGCACTATTAGAAAGTGTGGCCCTGTTGGAGTAGGTGTGTCACTGTGGGTGTGGGCTTTAAGGCCTTCCTCCTAGCTGCCTGGAAGCCAGTATTCTAGCAGCCTCCAGGTGAAGATACAGAACTCTCAGCTCTGCCTGCACCATGTCTGCCTGGATGCCATCATGCTCCTGCCTTGATGATAATGGACTCAACCTCTGAACCTGTAAGCCAGCCCCAGTTAAATGTTGTCCTTATAAGAGTTGCCTTGGTCATGGTGTCCTCTAAGACACCTTCCCTGCCTCACTCCCAGTAGCTTCCT
This sequence comes from Rhabdomys pumilio, assembly GCA_030674055.1. Taxonomy (NCBI): domain Eukaryota; kingdom Metazoa; phylum Chordata; class Mammalia; order Rodentia; family Muridae; genus Rhabdomys; species Rhabdomys pumilio. Next base: position 9,339,587 of record JANHMN010000015.1, on the reverse strand, counting down.
CTGTCCTGAGAGCAACCATTGCTCATGTCACCTGCTCCCCTCCTAGCCTTGGGTTCATAGTCAAAATTCTCTGCATTTTCTGGATGATGCCCACTATGGGTTTATGTATCTTCCAAAACCACCATCACAGAGCCAAGTAAGAAGCCCGGGCTGAGAGCTGACGGTGACTGCTTTTAGGCAGTCGCCTGTCCAGTCACTCTACTCTCTAAGTGCACTGCACACAGGATTAAACTTACAAGGACTTTCAAGACAGGCTGTCTAGGATCTATGAGGACTGTTTCAGAGACAGACTCAGGACCCCTAGAGACCTTGTCTACTCTTCAATTATCTTAACTACACACTTCACTCAAGAATTTAATTACGTCCACATTAACCTCCTATCTACCCTTTAAAGGAAAACACACAAAGGCCACATGTCTAATCTTCTGTAACTGGAGGGATTGATGTCAAACATTCAGGGAGGGCAGGTTAGGGTGGCGACAGTCTCATCCCCTCCCTGTGAGATGTATTAACTTGCATTCTGAGATTCAAGACTCAAAGAACCCATTCATCTTCCCAGCATAGTTTGGTTGCCGAGTCCCAGGGACTCTAGGAGTTCTAGGAAAATCAATTGCTTACCAACTCAGGGTCTGTGTCCAGAGCCTCTGATAACACTGTGTGTGTAATTAGGAATCCACCACTACCACTGACCTTATTTCCAAATGAAGTACAGTGTCTAGGTCTCCAACATAGCTCTTGTAGGATGGACATAATTGAATCGTAATAAAGTCTTCATCCAAAGCCAGTGTTTCTCTGAATCCACACACACACACCTCTTGGTGCCTAGTTCCATAGATGCACCAGATGAGGCTAAGGGCTCACATCTTGTCTGTGACGATGACTGCTCATGGCAGAGTTAAATCCTCAAATTCTGAAGTGCAGCCCTGCATTTCCATTTGCCGCTAGGCTGTCAGGAGTTTTAACTACTGCCTACTTCCTTGGCATGCTAACGATCTATAAATGTACACTGACGTCTGTGCATGTGCTCTGGAGCCTATGTTAATGCAGTCTCTGGTGCTCATGTTGTATATTTTATACTACTGATTTCCATTGGTGGGCTCATCTTCCTCTCCAAATCCAGAGATCTGAAGGAAGATCCAGCCAGCATTGGTGACAAACTGGGTACAGTGGTGAAGTAGTCTGTGCTGTTCTGCCAGGCTTCTGAGTCCTCCTAACTGCTGCCCTGCTGATTCACTAAGTTAATGGGTGAGACATGGATTCCTGAAGGTGAGGGATGAAGGCATGTTCTCGTTTGATTTCTATTGATAAAACACTGACCAAAACCAACTGTGGGGGTTATCTGGCTTATATATCTCAATCATAGTCCATCACTGAAGGAAGTTAGCACACGAACTCAAGGAGCATGGAGGTGGGAACTCAAGCAGAGACCATGGAGAACACTGCTTCCTGCTTCCTGCTTCCTGCTTCCTGCTTCCTGGCTTGTTCCCCATGACTTTTTGGTTTGCTTACAGGCCAGTTTGATGGAGGAATTTTCTTGATTGGGATTTGTTTCCTCCTCTCAGGCAATTCTAGCTCAAGTCAGTTGATTAAAAAAAAATAAATAAATAATACAAAAACATATATTTCACCCTTTGCCAACCTGATGTATAAACCAATCACTACTAAACTTTAACTTTTTCTTTCTTGTTTGTATCCCAGGTGTCATGTTGGTCTTAGCATCACAATATAAAACATAGTATAACTTAAAAAAAAAAAAAATCACAACCTTTAAAAAGAAATCAAACACTTCAAAGTGCATCAAAAATATCCATCGTCACCGGGTGTGATGGCGCACACCTTTAGTCCTAGCACTTGGTGGGCAGAAGCAGGTGGAGACCAGCCTGGTCTACAAACCAAGTTTCAGGACAACCAGGGCTGTGACACAGGGAAACCCTGTATTGAAAAGCAAAGCAAAGCAAAACAACAACAACAACAACAACAACACAAACAAAAAACCCAAGTCCATTATCTCTTTAAAAGTCCAAGGCCTCACAACCATAGGCTCCTATCAAAGAAAATTAAGTTAAGTACTTTGTATTCTAAGAAAGAACCAGGGCACTGTTACAATCACATCAAAACAAAACTAACATCCAGCAACAGAAATCAGATCCTATAGCTCAACGCCCCACCTACAACTTGACTCACTTAAGACCTTCTGGGTTCCAAAGTTCTTGGGTAATTCTGCCTCTCAGGCTTTGCTATTTAGGGCACATACAACTCCTCTTATAGGTGCAAGCTGGCTCTAAACATTCCATTGCTGCTGCTAACCTCAGGGGTTGTCCCAGCATCTTCACATCCTTCAGTAGGCTTGGGTTTCCATTGCGACCCAAGTAACACCTTCACCAATGGCTTCCTGGCCTCTCACAGTGTCAAGCCTCAGCCTCTCACCATGACCCCTGAAACTCTTTAGCTTTCACACCACCAAAACCAGCACCAGTACTACACAGGAGGCTCTCACACCTTACCGAGGTTGGCTACCAGTTTGAGATAGAGCAATGGCCAGCCACTCCTGGACCACAGCTTCTGTGTTGACCCTGAGAATAGAATTTCCAGATTCAAACTCAGTGATGTTTGTCTCTTTTTAATCATAACTGATTCACCAACCCTAGGTAGCTAGTATTGATTGCCCCCTTAAAGCAAAGGTTCGCTTCCATTGATTTTAGATCCAAACTACCACACAGACAGCCACAACAGAGTCTTTGCTTCCTTCTGAAGCCTACGAGCCATCAGCAGCATCTCCTTTAGAATTTCCAAATTCCCACAACAGCTCATTAAGCCCTTGGTGCTCAATGGCTTTTCCAGCCCAAAGCTCCAAATACTTCCTTACTCTCCACCCCAAGGCATTGTGGTCATATCTGTTACGGCAATATCCCATACTGTTATCAACGTCTGTCCTGGTTTGCTTTCTGTTGTTGAGGTAAAACACTGACCAAAAAACAACTTGGGAAAGAAAATATTTATTTCAGCTTACAACTCTCAGGTTATAAAACTCCCTCATTGAGGGAAGGCAGGGCAGGAACCATAGGCAGGGATTGAAGCAGAGGCCATGAAACACAAAGCTGCTTTCTCACTCAGCTCAGACCACCTCCTAGGGGTGTCACCGCCCACAGTGGGCTGGACCCTCTCATGTCTATCATTAATCTAGAGAATAACCCACAGACATGCCCACAGGCCAATCTGATAGAGGCAATTCCTCAATTGAGATGCCCTCTTCTAAGGTGATTACAGTTTGTGTTGAGCTGATATAAACTAACCAGCCCTGTGGTCACCAACTTTAAACTTCAAACAAGTTGATGAAGAATAAGAATCCACACCTGCTATGCAGGGTATCGGAGTCCAGGTGGGATTCAGGGTGCTGCTTCTGTTGGACAGAGATTTTAAAGGCGCAGAGAGGTTATAGGAGGAGTGGTCATTTTGAGTTTCCTGCAGGTTTTATTAGCCCATGTGATGGTTTGTATATGCTTGGCCCAGGGAGTGGCACTACTTGAAAGTGTAGCCCTGTTGGAGTAGGTGTGTCACTGTGGGTGTGTGCTTTAAGACCCTTATCCTATCTGCCTGGAAGTCAATATTCTGCTAGCAGCCTTCAGATGAAGATAAAGAACGCTCAGCTCCTCCTGCACCTAATATTCTGCTAGCAGCCTTCAGATGAAGATGAAGAACGCTCAGCTCCTCCTGCACCGTGCCTGCCTAGATGCTGCCATGCTCCTGCATGGATGATAATAGTCTGAACCTCTGAACCTGTAAGCCAGCCCCAATTAAATGCTGGCTGTATAAGAGTAGCCTTGGTCATGGTGTCCATTCACAGCAGTAAAACCCTAAGACAGCCCAGTACTGAGCCTTAAATTTGTTGTTGGTGGTAGTGATGGTGTTGGTGTTATTTTTTTCCCCTCTCTCTCCTCCAACAATCCAAGAAAAAGCAAAACAATTCTTACTAATTTCCTATTTTGAGACCAAACACAAATGAGGATTAAGCGGGGAATCCCAGTTTTAGACACTTTCTATCGTACATAAGATAGCTTTGTCTCCCTCCTGTTTCCTGTCTCTGCATCTCTCTGTCTTTGTGGTCTCCTTTCTTTCCCTAATGTGTAGAATGCTATGCAGATGGTTGGCTCATGCTAACGGACTCAATGAAATGGTTAATGACTCAAAATGAGATCTAAATCTTCACGTCATGGGAAGATTTCACATCACGTCGTGTCAGAGCATGGGAGCCTATGTGGGGGCTCCAGGTAGTATACAGCATCTCATGTGTGCACCTCTAACATGTAACTCTGCCAGAATAACTTCTCCCTGGGTGACAGCAGAAGCAGAGAGTCTGTCCTTCATCAATACCCATTGGTGAGAATTTTCCATATACAAAATAGCAGGGAAGAGGTAGAAATGGATTAGTTGGTTGTTTTAAGTTGTATATGTATTAATACGTGTTTTTTGTTCCTTAAGCAAGTTTGTATGAAGTCCAACAGTCAATGTTGGTGATATTCCTTGATTATTTTTTGGTTAGACATGGCAGTGGCTCTCAACCTGTGGGTTTTGACCCCCACAGGGGTCACATATCAGATATTCTGCATATCAAATATTTATGTATGATTCAGAGCAGTTGCAGAATTACAGTTATGAAATAGCAATGGAATGATTTTTATGGCTGGGTGTGGTGTATATGCTTGGCCCATGGACTGGCACTATTAGGAGGTGTGGCCTTGTTGGAGAAAGTGTGTCACTGGGGGTGGGCAATGAGACCCTCCTCCTTACCACTTGGGAGCCAGTCTTCTCTTATCGGTCTTCAGATGAAGCTGTAGAACTCTCAACTTCTTTTCCAGCACCAGGTCTGCTTGGCCGCTGCCATGCTCCTGCCTTGATGATAATGGACTGAATCTGTAAGCCAGTCCCAATTAAAGGTTGTCCCTTATAAGAGTCGCCTTGGTCAGGGTGTCTCTTCTCAGCAATGGAAACCCTGACTAAGACACCGGGGTCACCACAACATGAAAGACTGTATTAAAGGGTCACACAGCATTAGGGAGGCTGAGAAACACTGAGACAGGTTTTCTCACTGAACACAGAGCTCAATGATTAGGTAGAATGGCAGGCCAGCACGCTCTAGAGATCTGTCTCTGTCCCTTGTCACCTAGCTTTAAAGTTACAGGCATACACCACCACAATGAATGTGGGTGTGGGAGACCGGAACTCAGGTCCTTGTGGGATACATGGGAGCCACTTTGCTGACTAAGCTCTTCCTGGTCACAGCTGTGGTTTTGAGATATAATCTCATGTAATCTAGGTTGACCTTGAATTCCATATATAGCCAAGGGTAAGTCTGAACTCCTGATCCTTCAACCTCCACCTCCCAAGTGCTGGAATTAGAGGCTTTTGCCACAATACTCAGATTACTGCTTAGTTTTGAGTGAGAGTTAAAATGAAAAGATTTCAGTCGTTCCTTACTCTATGTATTAGACCTATTTTCTTATCATTCTGGTGTGAAACAGACTTTCTATGCCAATGCCCATCACTTCAGACAAGTTACCAGAGACAATAAATATTTCATACTCGGCAGGCGGCCGTGACCGGCAGTTTATATAAAAACCAATCATATTTAGAAACACAATGTTTTTTTTTAATTCCTGCTTATTCAAGATCTTTGAGCAAAACCCCAAATAAAGATAAAATAGGCTTATGTAATTGAATTATTGCAGTTCCAGTTTCTGATTGTAGCAGAAGCCCAGGCATAAAAAAATCTATGGCTTGGGATGTTGGCACGGTGCCCTCTTGTGAGAACTCTTCAGTGTAGCAGAGGTGGTTTTTGTTTTTTGTTTTGTGTGTGTGTGTGTGTTGTTATTGTTGTTTTGTTTTGCTTTGCTGTTCTCTTTCTTTCTTTTTTTCTTTTTTTCTTTCTTTCTTTCTTTCTTTCTTTCTTTCTTTCTTTCTTTCTTTCTTTCTTTCTTTCTTATGTTTTTTCGATACAGGGTTTCTCTGTGTAGCCCTGGCTGTCCTGAAACTCACTCTGTAGACCAGACTGTCCTTGAACTCAAAAATCCGCCTCCCTCTGCCTCCCAAGTGCTGGGATTAAAGGCGTGCGCCACCACTGCCTGGCCATCCAAAGGACAGCAAGACCCAGCTCACAAACTGGTCCCGGAATTCTGACCTCCAGCACTGGAAGGGAATGTTATTATGGTCTCAAGTCACCCAGTGTATGACACTTTGTCACCAACTCAGTCCCCAAAGGGAGGATGATGGAGAGGAATATTCAGAGCTCTTGTAGGGCAGCCCCACACCCCATGCCCCTTTTCTACTTCTGACTTGATCGCCGTGCAGCTGTGTGGTTTCTCTGTGTGTTTCTCTTGCTTCCTCATTTTAGAGAAGTGAAGTTGAAGGTGACGGTGCAGGCCTGTAACCCCAGAGCTTGGAAGGTCAGGTCAGGAGCATCAGGAGTTTCAAGTCACCCTTGCCAAGTAGCAAGTTTGAGACAAACCTGTGTTACATGAGACCCTGTCTTAGCAAACAAATATGGGGCTGGCATGTGGCTCAGTAGTAGAACATTTAAACCTGTTGTGTAGGAGTCTGTGGTTTAATCTCAACCACCATCAAATGAATAAATAAAAAATGCACATACATGAACATGTAGCCCGCATGGTGGCACATGTTTGTGGTCCCAACAGAAGGCTGATTACAGAAGGCTGAGGGAGAAGTATCAGTTGAGAGAAGAATTTGAATCTAGCACAGACAGCATAATTTAGACCTTTTCTCCCCATCTCAGACAGACAGACAGACAGACAGACACACACACACACACACACACACACACACACACACACACACAGTGCTGGGATTAAAGGCGTGCACCACCACTGCCCGGCCAGCTTTGCTGTTTTTTTTTAAACTTGCACTTAAAGTCAGTGATTCTCAACTTCCCTAATACTGTGCCCCTTTAGCACAGTTCCCCACGTTGTGGTGCCCCCCCCAATCATAAAATTATTTTCTTTTCTACTTCATAACTGTAATTTTACTACCGAGTGGTGTCTTCATTCCTAAGAGCATCAGAAACATGTGTTTTCCCCGTGGTTACAACCCATAGGTTGAGAACTGCTGGTCTAAGTTCATTGTCCAGCATTCAAAATTATCCTTAGACATCTGATAAAATGTTTGACTTTAGAAATAAACTTGTGGCCGGCGTCACCAGTACAAACCTTTATTTCCAGCACTCAGATGCAGAGGCAGGTGGGCCTCTGTGCTCCAGGACAGCCTGGTCTACAGAGTGAATTCCAGGACAGCCAAGGCTATACAGAGAAACCCTGTCTTGCACTCCTGCTCAACCCCCAGTCACCCAAAAGGAAAAAAGAAACTTGTTCCTGAGTTGCTGGCCGCTCATAGATCTTCCTTACACAGGTGTCTTGATGTTAGTTTCTTAATTCCAACGAGGAGTCCCTATGCTATTTCTTCATGATTATACAGGAAAGCACAGCCCAGCTCCTAAGAGTGAGTTGGGGGAAGAATGAACCTCAAATCCAGTTCCCTGTCTCATCTCTGAAAGCTTCTATGGATCATGCTTTAGAGAAAGCTGAACTAAGACTATTACACAGGCAGTTGCTAGTGTGGCTCATGGATATAAAGCCTTTAGAAAATTCTGGAGTGTCTGGAATATCTCATGCAATCACGTCTTCAAAAATACACTTATTACTTCCAAGAAAAAAAGTACAAAAATAAAACCTCAACAGAAACCAAATTTAAAACTCATTTTTCTGATACAGAAATAACTTATTGCAACAAAGCTTTTGAAACAATTGGCATTTACCTTAGGAAGCACAGGAGCCAGTGAAAGCATGGCCTAGAGTTCCTTCTTCCTCAGGAAAGAGGGGCGGTTTCAAGATGCATTTGAAGCTTCGAGCAGCAGCCCATGCCTGCAATCCTATCATTCTGGTAGTTGAGGCAGGAGGATGCCAGCCTCAGACCAGTTTGACTCTAAGGTGAGACACTATGTAACTGTAAAACTACAAAAGGACTAGACATTGTGTTCTAGATATTAACAAAGGAGTCTGAAGCTGTCATGGTAGTGTTTCCTGTAATCTCAGCACTTGGGAGGCTGAGACAACACCAGATGTGCTTTTCTAGCTGTGGCAAGTGTGTACTACCAGCCTGCTCTACCAAGGACTGCTTTCTAGGCTGTGCTTGATTGTACTGAGGCAACACTGAGAGACAAGGCCACATAAAGGACAGACCTCCTTATTGTTAACAGTAGATAGCCAAAGGCTAGTGTCCCTTGGCTGTGACACACATCCAGAGTTCACACGTGTGACATCTGCCTTGGCTCTGTCACTGCTCCCTGGCACCAGAGATGAAGAAATGCAGCACTCTCTCACCTTCCTGGGCATCAAGAATACCCTACTTTGTCTGTGGGTATCCATGGCCATCACTGAAAATGTGTCAGGGGCATTTCTGTCTATACACTAAAGGCCTAAAATCAGCTGTAGGCCTAAGTCAGCCTGCTAGCACAAAGTCTTGGGTCTCTGTGGAAAAACACTGAAACAGATGGCTAGAAGCTATAATAAACAAGCATCTTTAGTGGAAGCCTGAGTAGTCATAGACCTTGGATAGCCTCGGCAAACAGTACCAACTTAGATAAGGACAAGTGAATCATAGGCAGAGTCATAGTGTCCTGTCCCCTGAACCTTCACCCAGCTGACACACTGTTCTGGAAGATATCTGTACTCCCCCTGAACACCTACGCTTCTGCATCATCCCCTTCCCCACATCCTGCCTTTTTGTGTATATAACCCCCGTGTGAAAAAGTAAAAATTGTGATCTGATCAGCCTATAGACAGGTCGCCATTCTTTACATCTTTGCCTGCTACCCCCTCCCCCCCTCTCTTTCAGGTGATCTCCCTGGATCCCTGTTTAATGTCCTGCTGGACAGGACAAAAATGGTTATAGCTGACATCCTGACTAATACTGAAGAGGACAGCTGCAGCTTTACAGACCATCTCTCTGGGGTAAGCTGGACTGAGAAGTGAACTACTAAGGCAGGCAGGCATAGGTTCTATCTGGACACTTCTCTCTGAACACTTCTCTCCAACAGCAACTAAACTTCGTATCTATTCAAATATCTTCCCAGTATATTGATAAAAAGACTGGAAAGGCTGATCCAGTTTGAATTGCTTTGGGATGCATACCCAGTAAGGTAAAACTATATCCTCAGAAGAGCTTACAGGAAGAATCCCCTATTTAACATCTTATACCTATGTATGAGTGGATGTGCATATGATTAAAATCAGATGCATTATGGGAAAGGTCATGTGCAATAAGAAAAGGATTATATAACATGATCTATCAATGAAAACAGAACCACTCTCCTTACACCCCAATAACCAAACTCCTCCTTCCCTTACAGGAATTCCCATAAAGGCAACCCCCAAATAATAATCAGGGCCCTGTTGTCTACTCCTGCATGACAATATATTCTTTTCTATCGCTTTGCTTTTGAACACAGTTTCTATACACTTTTCAATCTGTGTGGGATTTTATTTCCTTCTTGAATAAAATGCCAAGCACCTGGAAATGTCTGGCTCAACCAGCTACTTGACCTCAGTTAACACACCCCATGCAGGGTTCATGATTTGATTTTAAACTACAGTATTTTTAGTATAGTGCTCATGACATAAAAGTTGTCTAAAATGTTTATTGACTCAGCAGCAGATACTCAGGGGAACCAGACCTGTGCATTCTTTCTGGTTAGGCTCTGCTGAGGTCTGAAGAACACTGCACATGCCCCCAGGTTCTCTGGACTTAATTAAGGTGAAGAAATAAGAGAGAGACATAAACAGGAATCTCATGATTGCTTATTCTAAGGTTGTTCACAGGGGATCACAAGCCAGTTAGCCAAAGCTTCCTGCTTAGTAGGATGCACTGTGGTCGCCGTCAGGTTGAGTGTCACTTTGCAGTGGGAGGAAGGGAGGCGCTCACCTTTGGAAGGTGGGGATATAAGAGGAAGACATTGAGGAAACTTGCTGAGTTCCAGGCAGTAAAGGAGATGTAAGGATGTTTCTCTCAGAGTCAGGGCAGAATCCTGAGATGGATAGACAAGACACTCTAGTGACATGTTACAGCTGGGATATGGAGGTAGGAGGTGCAGAGGGAGTCATGCTCAAATCTATTCAGTTCAAGAGGCACCACTGCAATATTTCAGATCCCAGGCACTGCACATTGGCAGTGACTGGGATAGGGCCAATTGGAAACTGATGCCTTGTGAGTCTGAGTATAATCCCAGTAAGTATGATGGTGATCAAGAAGCCAGGCAACTGAGAAGGCCACAGCAGACTTGTGTGTCTGCCTGCCTCAGTGCAGAGTCTCAGTTCTCAAAGGCTTGGGGCTTCAAGATGCATCCTATGTTAACAAGGAAGAAGGTTGGTGAGGCAGTGGAGAAATGGGAAGGTCAGGCCTTCAGAGACTCAGAGAAATAGGCTAGCTGTGTTGAAGAACCTCCTTTAGGTTTTTCTAACACAAGAATGCTTGTCTATGCAGAGGTGTGTGTCTTTGGCTACTTTGTGGTTTCTTCTTTCTTCCACTCTTCTCCAGCCCTTTTCTTCTACTCTTTCAACCCCTTAACAGCATATAAAAGAGAAAAAAGGATATAGAGAAAAGAGATCCCTGAATAAGGTCAGGGGTGGGAAAGGGGAAATATTATTGTTAGACTACTTCCTGCTGATTAAGGGCATTGAGTTCCTTGGGGCATGTTTGATCTCTGCCATCAAGATATCTAATTTCTTCTTGTTGTTTCTTCTTTGCACACGACAAATTGATGAATCATGACCAACAGCAACAAACAACCACCAACAACCAACCAACAACCAATCACCAACCAACCAACAACCAATTAACAACTACCAACAACCAACCAACAACCAACGACAACCAACAACCAACAACCAGCAACCAACCACCAACAACCAACCAACAACCTCCAACAACCCACCAACAACCAACCAACAACAACCAACAACCAACTAACAACCAACCAGCAACAACCAACAACCAACAACAACCAACCAACCAACAACCAACCAATCACCAACCAACAACAAACCAACAAACAACTAACAACCAACCAACAACCAACCAACAACCAACCAACAACCAACAACCTACCAACAACAAACCAACAACTCACCAACAACTAACCACCAACCAACGACCAACCACCACCAACCAACCACCAACCAACCAACCAACAACCAACCAACCAACAACCAACAACCAACAATCAACAACAACCAACCAACAGCCAACCAACAACCAACCAACAACAACAAACCAACAGCCAACCAACCAACCAACAACCAACAATCAACAACAACCAACCAACAACCTACCAACAACCAGCCAACAACAACCAACCAACCAACCAACCAACCAACAACAACCAACAACCCACCAACAACAAACCAACAACCCACCTACAACTAATCAACAACCAACCAACAACCAATAACCAACAACTAACCAACAACCAACAACCAACAACCAACAACCAACAACCAAACAACCAATAACCCATCCCATCTCTCAGGGCTCTAACATTTATCTACCCTCTGAAAAGTCCCCAGAATTCCCAATGCCACACAATCACAGAAACTCTGTGGCTGGCAAAATCATGCCTCTGCTAGAGCACAAAGCAAATCATAGTCAGCTGCTGTGGACAATCTGAGGCAGCCCCATATCCCATACCTGAGATTAAAATGAAAACATATTTTTATAAAATATGTTTTTTTTAAAAAAGAAAAACCCAAATTCCAGAATTCTCATTACGGAGAATTGGGAAACGGAGGAGAAGGACCAGAGAGGGGCTGGCTTGAGGGCTTGAGAGGTGGGGGTTGTGCAGCAATATGAGTTTATAAATGTGGTCTGCATCTTTATTTAATCTTGGCCGTGCTAAATGTGTTGATATAAGACTGAATTTCACTCTATGTTCTGAAAGACTTTTCTAGTCTCATGAAATCATTTGCAAATGGATTTTCATCTGTGTCAGACTCGAATTGTTTAGGCAAAAACTATGCAGTCAATTTAAACTTTATCGAGGGCTGTTGAGGAACACTTCTAAGAGCAGACTGAGGCTCTGGGCTGCACAGCTCAAAACCGTGAGAATGCTGTAAAATCTTTCCCTCTTCCCTGAAGCACATTGGTGAAGTGCTCTCCACTTAATTAAGGAACAAGTAACCATCCTCAGAGTGTATTAAGTGACAGTAACTAGAGAGCTCGCAAGGGAAGAAAAAACCAATACAAATAAGGGCCAGAAGTCCCTGGAGTCCCTGGATTCACAAGGAGCTCATTCAAAATGTCAAATATCAGAAATGAGCTGAAAACTTTGAAATTGCTGCAGGTGACATTTTCTAAAGATTGCCTCTTCCGTTGCTTCTTTTATGTGATAGATTATTACCTGGCTTGTGGCTTACATGTGTAATACTGACACCCAGGAAGTTGGGGTGGAAGCATCAGGAGTTCAATATCCATCCATCCATCCATTCATGCATCCATCCATCTACCCACCCACTCACCCACCCATTCATCCATATATATATATATATATATATATATATATATATATATATATATAATTTATGTGTACTTATATATGTGTGTAATCTATTATAAACACATATATGTACACACACACCTTTCATTAAAATAGGTTAGTTCCACAAAAGAATTTGAGGAGAAAGGTCAAGGAGTCTCTGTGACCTTTCTCTCTTCTTCTGGTGTCATTTCTAGTGCTGTAAGAAAAATACAATGACAAAAAGCAGCCCAGGGCTCAAAGGTTCACTCTAATTCACAATTCCAGGTTGTAGCTCATCACTGAGAAGAAAGCACAGCGGCAGGGGCTTGAAGGAGCCAGTCGCCTCACCTCCAGTCAAGAGCAGAGAGGGATAAATATGTGTACACTGAGCACTCAGCTCATGGTTTCTGCCCTTTCACAGTCCAGGAGTCAAACTGAGAATGGCACTGTCCACACTGGTTGGGATCTTCTTCCAGCTGCAATTAACGCAAGCTTTTGAACAGAAGTATTGGGAAAATGCACTCCATTTCCATCCCTTAGGAGAGACCTAACCTACATCTAGGCAACTTGGGTTCTTGGGTAGTAGAGCCTTTCTGTCCTTCTACACAAAGGTCTTGGTACTATGTCATTAGTCCCCAGCCCTGCCTGACTGTACCCAGGATGTATGGGTCTTTATGTGACCTATGTCAGTTTCCCCTGTAACTTTAAGGTGTGTGAAACCCATTAACCAAATACTGCAGTGTTGACCGATGGGTCATGCTAATCCGTGACATTTTGCATATACATTAAATACATAACATTGAGGAGTGTCTACTTCTTTTTATGTATGTGTATGTATGTGGTGTATGCACATGAGCATGTGTATGCGTGTTTGCATGTGTGTTGGGGGTGTGTCTACGTGTGTGTATTCACGTGGAGGCCAGAGGATGACATCAAGTGTTTTCCTTGACCAACTTGTATGTTATATATTGAGGTAGGATCTCTTATTTGAAGCCAGAAATCACAGGTTTGGAAGTCCATTAGCTAGGCTGTCTGGGTATATCCCTTACTTCTGCTTTCTAGGTAGCTAGCATTCACATGGGTGCTAGGAATACGACCTCAGGTCCCAAAGCCTTACCTACTGAGCTATCTCTCTAGCCCCTAATTCATCTTAATGTATATATCCAGGATATTTAAAACAATAAAATATATAATAGAGAAGTATAATCTTTTCTTATATAAAACTCTTTGATCTATATTTTCTGAACTTAAAATAACACAGAGAACTTACTCCAGTAAAAGTAAATAACTACTTTTCTCCAAAAATTTAATTGCAGAACTATTTACAGGAGGTGAATATTAGCAATACAGACATCAAATGAAAGAGGTGTTATCATAGAAGATTCTGGACAACGATGTTTCCATAGTTACCTAAGAGTAAACATAAAAGATAAAAATAAAAACCTCACAAAGAAAACTTAAAAAAGCAATCTTTAAAAAAAATGACTTATAATACGACCGACGTTCTGACAAATTATTAATGAGAAAGAAGAAACAGCGTTGGCAATGAGTGATACATCAGATAGGATACTGCATGCTGGGAAGCAGGATTTATCAAAAGAACCCCAAAAGGCATGAGTAAGAGACTTACATAAAATAGTTTAGTTCTGATGAGCGTAACTCTGTACAGTTTGAATATTTGGCACTCTGTCGATCCTTGTCGTGGGTATTATTTTATATGTATATTTATTTATATATATATTTATATACTTTTAACCTTTAACTAAATTGCTAGTCTCCTGCTCTAGCATTCCTTGAGTCCCTATAGGAGGCATTAAACTCAGTCTTTAGGCCACGCCTGGGTTTTGGCACACAGTATGGAGGGTGGGTAGAGGGTTGTGTCTCCACAGAAGGGTACTTGGCCAGAGGTAAGTGGCGATTGTTGGGAATTAAGCAGCCTGGTTCTCGCTGCTCATTAGGGGACACCTTCCTGAATGCAGCAAACCAACTGAAAAATGGAGGGAGGGTGACGATTCTTGTGGAGCCCTTTGAAGGTGACTAAGTGTCTGAGATGGCTGGAGTTGGGTGGAGAACTAGGGTCATGGGCAAGTGGCTTCCTAAGGTCCCACAGTCAATCTTGGCTTCTATCCTTGAGCTTGCAGACGTGCATCCGAGTCCCCCCATGGAGACTACTGCTCAGAAGATAAACAGGTACAGGAGTCCTGCCACCCCTTTCTCTTTCTCTATGACTGCCTCTCTCGTACCGCACATGGGAAGTTTTGGAGCCCAAGGCTTTCAGATTCAGAATAAGCACCAATGATTGAGAGTCTCCTAAAATCTAAGAAAATCGGGAGGTAAAACCGCTGTTACCTTGGTTTGTGTGTATACAAAATCTTTTAAAAAGTAGTAGTTTTGTACGTAACTAATACGTCCTCTGAAAAGGAGTCATCTGTCAGATGTTGAGACGGAAACAAGGTCATTTTTTTTTTTTTTTTTTTAAACAGTGGATCAAAATGCCAGCGTTCGGACAGCAACTCATAACACTGTGGTGTTTTTTTCAGCATGACGAGAATGGCAAAGTTTCTTCTCAGAGTGTCTGTGTGTTCATCCTTGCAGTGGGCAGGGTAATGATGCCAGAGTGGGGGACTAGGGATGAAGTCCGCACCTCTGCAGTGACGGTGCTGCAGGTCTGAGTTCATCTGTGCTCCTCACACATACATCCATTCCTCTGTTACCCAGCCAGATTTGTTCTCGGATAACTTTACCTTATCAATAACATCTGTCCAGTTCACCTAGGAGGGGCTGAGCTGGCAAAAAACGTCGCCCAACTCTCGTTGGTGTTGGTGATTCTTGTTCATGGAAGAGCATAGAAACGGAAGTCACAGCCAGCAGCAAAAGAAGTTCCAGGCTACTATGTTCCATTTCAGGGCCTCTGTATTCTTGTTTTGACCTCCTGCCTAGGCAGAACAGGACCCCAAAGTAAATGTCCCTCCTTCTTGTACCCTGGTCTAGCTCTGTCAGCTTCATGCATAGAGTGGGGGCCACAGTACACCAAGGAGGGCCCAGGCACAACTCTCAAATGACAATACACATTCATCATAGACCTCTAAGCTCAAAGATGCCAGAGGGGTTATGTCACCAACCCCTCATCGCACCTGCCTTCGAGGGAGGTAGGGACAGTAACACTAATGCCACATCATGGAAGAGAAAACAGAACCCTGACTCAGGGCAGGTTACTAGCAGTTGCATGCATCAGCTCTGGCAGCTTGGCTGAGCCTCAGGGCTCCCCTTGCCTTTTCCTTGATATCTTTAACTTCCTGCTGCCACCCTGACTGGGAAGTATGCCACCTCCAGTTTGCTGCCCCTCGACACTCAGCACAGGAAGCACAGAGGCACAGGCATGACTTCAGCTGATGTGCTGTGTTCAGCTCAGGGAATGGTATGTTTCAAAGTTGACTCCTCAGCAAGGTAGCTGAGGCCACTGCTAACCAGGGGCCATCATAATCTTGATCTCTTAAGCCTGTTTCCTGGCGTTAGAAGCCCAGGTTTGATCCAAACCTACTTGGAAGTATAAACGGTGAGGGGGGCAGAACTAAGAACTCCTCAGAACGTCCAGTGAACATAGTTTGAAAACTATAAAAAATGATAGTGGTGACCATGAAGGTTGTAATATGTGCAATTCGCAGTAAGAATGTGAGAGATGCTCGGAAATGGCTGGAGGAAGAGTCTGCATGAAAGCATGTGACTTGAGAAAGTACGCCTGTGCTCTGGGCTTCAAGTCTGTCGCCAGTGGGCTGAGCATGGGGCTTAGGTGTCCTTTCTTGCTCATTATTGCTCCAGACAGCCAGTTTTCTTCATGATACAGCCCCTCAGGGGATTGCCGCCACCTCTCCAACCTCTGAGGGTGTTCCTGTCATCAGCAGGGAAGATCCTGCTGATCTGTCAGCCTGAGTCTCTCTGACATGCTACCTGTCAGCTTCTGTCCATGTGGACATCCTGTCCTGGAGCTGTGGTCAGAGAACCCCGAGCAAGATGGCTGACAACAGGGAGAAAGCAGCTGAAACCTGACCTTTGTGCTCCTCAGAGGGTGACTGGATTCCAGTGCATCAGAAGCACAGGAAGGCTGGCTCACACCTGATTATCTCACGATCAGTTGCAAAGTCCAGTATCTGCCACTCTCCTTCCGTCCCATCTCTGCTGCCAAAAGCTTTGGACCAAGAGAGTGACGGTGCATGTCTATAAACCTAGCACCCAGCAGAAAGAGGCAGGGCAACTGTACAATTGAGGCAAGCCTGAACTACACACAGTGAGACTCTATCTAAAACACAAAAATGTTTGGCCCAAACCAGACGGCTGTTTCTAAGGCGGGGAGTTCTAATGATTGCTACAGGCACTTGGACCATGTGTCCACAAATGTCACCGTATTTCCAGAGAAATCTCATCTTGGGGTCCTGAGGTTGGGATGTATAGTGAACAGACAGAGGGAGCAGATTTAAGCAAGGGTGGTAAAAACAGGGCTTGCTTGTTACACCAACGAAAGGCAGAAATCAAGATGGGGTGAACTGGGACAGACCCCCCAGGAAGCAGGATCCATCGTATGCCCCGTACACTGTTTGTATTATTCTAATCATAAGGTGGCCATGTCCACAAAGGCCAGCTCTATTCTGCAGCTAATCATTTTGTGTATATGTATTTTTGAGGCAGTCTTAGATATAATTTGTATTTTTTTTTCCCCTAAGGATTTACTTTGTACTAAATAGTCGAAGTCTTCAGGTGTGGTTTGAAGTTAAAAGGGTGGGCATCTCCCTTTCAAAACCAAGGTGATTTCTGGGTATAAAATGAGTTGGCTCCTCTATACACAGCATTCTGAATTGGTGATAAAAACCTGGGAATGATCAACTCTGGAGACATCTGTCTTCACAGTAACCACAACAGGAACAAATAGAGATGCCAGGGGAAGTACAATGAAGCTCGTCTTGTCCCTCAGTCACATCCTTCCCCCTGGTCATGCGCTCCCACTGTTTTCCACAGGTCTGCACGGTAGAGTCCAGATCAGCCTGATGACGTGAGGAAGGGGTTCAGAACTGGTGACATTCACGTCTCTCCTGTGGATAGTGGCATCTCTAGGGACACAGGTGTGCTGTTATAGATAACAAGGGGTGTACCATGTTATTGTCTGGCTTTGTATCTATTTTTCCTTTCTTCCGTGTTTTGGATGAGATCATAGGGCCACAGGAGAACTCCACGAACCTCCTGAAAGCCACTGAACTAAAGACGCTGGAGGGACCAGCGTGCACACACGACGGATGCTGTTTGCCATTGCCGGGACGACGCAGTACACACATGGCTTATCTTCTCGTTCCACAACAAGAGTGTTACACGCATGAGACCCGAAGGTATTGCACTTCTGAGGGGATGTGAACAGCTAACGCTCCATCAGGACTAGCAGCAGGTGTTTGTTCAGCCATTAAATAATAATCTTTGGAAGCTATTGAACCAGATAGGGGCACTTTTTTTTTTCACGTCAAAAGAGGGGGGGGGGTGTCACCATGCAACTCAGGGAAGGAAGATTTGCTCAGCTGGGGAATGTTTCGGCCAAGGCTTTGGGGTAATGTTGGATGAGAAATGAATACAGACAATGTAGTTAACCAAAACTAGTAGATGCTTTGTTCAAGTTGGGTCCATAGAATTTTGGGTTTATGGCAAACGATGATTGTCTAATGTTGCAATCTGATTCTGTGTAGTGTGTCGTGTACATTTGAGGAAATGATGGGAAAGACTGCCAGATGTCCTCATGGGTATGGGCAGCAGGGTCATTTGCATTCCGGATTTCCTTCAGCTAGGGGATGAACATGGGTTCTGTTTTCCTCTGGTTACGTCTAGACAGTTCCTCTAGGATACACTGCTTTCCAAGTCTGAAATACCTAGTGCTTACAGCAGCACACTTGTTTGTAAATCAGTGGTATGAGCCCATGAGGAAGCATCATTGTTGTACACTACTCAGGATTTACAGATTTATTTAGGTAGAAAACGCTTTAAACACTCTGGGGAAATAGGGTTTGGTGATAGAAGAATATTTTGGGCGTTATTATTATTATTATTTTTTGCAGTTTTAAAGGATATACATTCGTATGATTTTTGCTTCCAAATATATTTTAAGGCTGTTTGGTAAAATATATACCAGATACAAGGCTCGATTTATAGGGTTTTGCTATTACAGGGAATTCTTTACTACTCAGCTTAAAAAAAAAAAAAAGTACAACTTTGAGGCCTGACATGCTGTAACATCAACCGTGCCCCCCATGCGGAATGGAATGGAGAGGATGAGGAAGAGGCCGGCGTAGTCCTAGTATCGCCCCAGCCCCAAGGCTGTCTCACTGGGTACCCTCGTGGAGACCAGCGATGTGGTCAGGCTGCAGCTGGGGGCACTGGGGACGGTTTAAAGTGCGAGTCACAGGGAGAACACAAAGTGCTACAGGCTGTCGAAAGCTTTCCGCCTATGGCTGAGCACACGGTGCTCCTTAAAGCAGTAAGAGGGGAGACCTGGGGCGGGAGGGGTGGGGGGACCCTGCCTATAAGTGAAGAACAAAGAACTCTGAGATCAGGGCTGTGGGCAATCTGACCACTCTTTGTGGCATCTGAACTTCCATGCAGAAGTCATAAAATGAGATCTTAGCTGTAAACATCATTTACACAAAACCCATTAATCAGAGCCTCTCTGTACCCTCAGAGTCTGACTATTGATTACCTTTCTTAAATTCCACAGCTGGAAATCACCATGCATGATCTCATGATCTCTCTCTCTCTTTCTCTCTCTCTCTCTCTCTCTCTCTCTCTCTCTCTCTCTCTCTCTTCCCCTTTTCATGTCTAACACAGGCAAGAAATATATTCTTAGCTTCAGCAGTACTGCATAGGACAGAAGAATTCTGGAAAAATACAAGCATAAACTAACTTTTCTTCTTTACCGTTTTTAAAACTGATATACTCACCACTCACATTCATATATCTCATATGGTTTACAACATCACAACTGGAATCTTAAACAAGCAAACTCCTTTAAAGGTACCCTGGGAAGTCAAGTTTGATAGCAGTTTGAGAACGCACGTAACATAGAAAAAGTCCATGTAGCTTAAGCTATGAGTTATAAAGGAAATGCTGTGTGTAACGGTTTAAGTTACCAAGGGATAAAATTACCATGACTATTTCTTAGTATTTTTTTTTCCTCTTTGTATTCTCTGGACTCCTGCCAGAACTTTCCATGGGTCCCTCTCTTAGAGGAGCCTTCAGCTTAGCTTTCAGCGTAAACAATTCTATGCTAGATCTCTTTTTTTGGGGTGGGGGCGGTTCCAGCCTTGACATTCCCTTTTAGAGAACCACCTGGTGGGGACCTTGGAGAAATCCTTTCCTGTCATCATAATGTCAGCCAAGGAACTTGTGCTTCCTGTGGTGACAGGACCAGTGAAGACAGCAAAGGGCATGGGGCAGCTCGGCTGGGGAGAGTAACTCAGGAGAGAGGGAACGGGTTTGTCTGTCTTTCCGGCCCTTCGAGTTGTAGCACCTTCCACTTGGATGTCTAATGCCTCTCGAGAGTGGGGAGATGCACCCGTTTATAGTGACCTCTAGTTATCACACAATTTATAAAAATATAAATAACAAAGTGAAAGCTAGAGTCCATCTCAAGAGGCCACGTGGCAGCCCTGTGAGAACAGGGATGTAAGTCTGGGCTCACCAAGCCTGTTCCTCGGAGCCGATGTCCTTCAGAGTCAATCTTGCCATGAGCTCCGCAAACTAGGAATTGGAGCGTCCATTGTCTACGGTGCAGAGAACACGGCAAGGGCGAATCCGGTGGAGGGTGAGACAGAAACTACCAGGTAGGCAATAAACTGTACAAGCATTTTGTGAAAAAGAACAAAACCAGGTGCGTGTGGCCACCTCTGGTCCTCAGAGCCGCGTCTGGGCCTCGGGGATGTAGATCTCGATGCTGTCTGCCCTCTCCGTGGCAGAGTTCTGGCGGAACGAGGCGGCTCTCTTGGCTGCCATGAGCCGGCGCCGCGCTTCCTGGCGCTGTCTATCTGGCAGGTCCAGGGACTTTTCCCTCGTGATGGGGAATTTCCCCTTGGGGGGCTTCTTTGGTATCGGAGGGGGGATCTTCCTTTCTTCCTGAAAAGCATCACAAGTCAGAGGAAGTCAGGGAAGGTCATGGGGAGGTCACAGAAGTAAGCGGTAGGGTATCTGAACATTAATCAGAGGAGGAGGTCTGGGTAAGGTCGGAGGGGAGCTCAAGGAGAAAGTGGAAGCGGTTGGAGGAGAGGTGAGAGGTCATGGCAAGGTCAGGGAGGTCATGGAGAGTCATGAGGAAGTCAGAGGGAAGTGAAGGAGAGGTCATTAGAGGTCGAGGGAAAGTCACAGGGAAGTCAGGGGAGGGCCAGATATGCTGAGTCCTGGAGCCCCGGTTCATCCAAGTTTCCCTTGACTTCCTGCCCCTGTAGACACTGCCAAATTCACCCCCATTGATGCCCGACGGGACAGCTTCATCTTTCTGCATTCACCTTTCTAAATTCCTCATTTTCAGTGGAGGCTGAGGACTTTGGGGCACTGTCTACCGATAAGAAAAGAAAGTGCATCTCAGCACAGATATCCCCTTAGCTCTGGCATACTGGAGTTCTCCCTCACCCCACACTTACCAAAGCATCATCCTACCTGAATGTTAGCAATGCCTTGAGGGAGCGTGGAAGGGGTCACTCGATCTTTATGTGGCAGGATGCACATTCGTGAGAATCATCTTATATGGACAGAAACCCCAGGGATCCCTCAGCTAAATTCTCAATCATGAGCCTAAACCCAAATGGACTCTATGGTAAGCGTGCGTATGTATGCATGTATGTATGTATGTATGTATGTATGTATACATTTCCCTTAGCTTTTATTCTCAAATAATTCATACTCAAAAAATATGCACCTCCAGAGAGATAACTTGGATAAATCAGAACTATACACAATGCAGAGGCCTGGTGACTATTTCATGAAGGATTTGTACCCTGGGATAGTATTCCTGAAGGCAAATCTGGACCTCTCCCCAATATTGGAAGACTCCCTCCTAAGTAGAGAACTCCGATCTGAGTCTCCATGCTTAAGCTGTGTTTGGTACGGGAACCAGGGCAGCGTGTGCCCATGTCCACAGTGGCCCATGAGTTTGGAAAAGGTGAGAAATGGTCTTCGTATTTGACACTTGTTCCTAAGGCTGGACGCCATGGCCTACCCTGGACTCCTTGGCATGCCTCTTAGGATGCCATGGCCCACCCTGGACTCCCTGGCATGCCTCTTAGACTATTCAGAAATGCAACTTCCATATGAATCTGCTCATCTCTCCCCTTCCTCTTTTAGTAGCTCTGCAATCACCTTCGAGAAATGAACATTTCTTGTGAGCTCCCTTTTCGAGGGGCTTCAGAGCCAGCAGGCTCTAGTAGAGGGACAAGGGAGAGATAGGAACCTTGCAGTGCTTGGCATTCTGTCCCCAGAAGCAAACAGAAGGGACAAGCTTTCCTTTAAGGTGTGAACTTGCCCCTCTGCACTGGGGTTCTGTCTTGAGCAGGAACACATTCCACAGGAGACTAGGTCTGTGTGGGCCCATTGCTCTTGGTCCCACAGGAATGTAAACTTCAGGGGCTGCTGTCTGCATGTGGGTTACATGTCTGCTTTCATTATTTCATTCATGGGCCATCTTTGGGGCAGTATGGGCTTGCTTCTGGGTTCCACATCCTTCCCATTATCTGCTAGAAGGAGTTTGTTCAATGTTCTCAGGGACACGTGAGCCTGGTGGCTTTGAGCCTCAGGAGCCACCAGCACTACCTAAGGCAGCCCAGACAGTGAGCACTCTCATGGGCTTTCATCCCAACCAGGGGCTACACATTCTCAAGCGGCACTTCCCCAAACTGTTATGGATCTGTTTGCACTGTGACTTGATTCTACTCCATCTTGAGACAGAGTCTCGTGGTTTATTTTAGGTCTCAAACTTACAAACCTACTTTGGCTTTTCAAGTTCTGGGAACTCAGGGACATACTACTATTACATCTAACTGGAATTTTAAATAAAAGAACTGCATTTATTTAGTGAAGGTATGTGTGGGTGATGTGTGTGGGTGTACGGACGCCACAGTGCAAGTGTGGAGGCCAGAGGACAAGGTATAGGAATTAGATCTCCCACCATGTAGATCCTGGGACCAGCCTCAGAGCATCAGGCTTGGTGGCAAACACCTTTATCCACTGGGCCATCTCACTGGTCCTATTAGCTGTAACTCACTTTAATGGACTATATCTGTCTAGAAAATTCAGACCCTGATTACTTCTCTAGGGAGCTTGTACGTTGACATGTGCATTTGACTTGAGCTGCCTTCCAGTGCTCTCCTGAGATGATGTCACCATGCAGCAGAGAGCCACATTCAGATTTAATGCAAATTTTCCAGCCTATTTAAGGATGATGAAATTCCATAGGAAGACCGCACCCTCAGACTGCTCCAAAAGGTTTAAATGCATCCTTGTCCTTAGCTCTCTTACACAGACCAGGAAAGTATATTTGGACAGAAGAAGATTGTCATCTTAGCCAGACCTAAGATCTTACCTGTGGGAGAGCCACTAAATACAATCCAAACAGAAGTTGGATGAAAATGAGGCAGGATTTATCCCTGGAGGAAACTAGATTATAGATGTAGAAATCTTTCCTGGTGACTCAGATGTCTGTGTACCAGAGATATAGTAAGACACCCACTGCTAGTCACATACCTAGGATTCCAATCTTGTCCGAGTGTGTATGTTCTTGTTACACCCCCGACCCCCACAACACACACACACACACACACACACACACACACACACACACACACAAAATCCGATCCTGTATCAATAACTAAAGGTGGAGAAATCAACTACTGTCTAGCACAGGAGCGGGTGCCAGAAGCCTACAAGCATAGTGCTCAGGACCACTGTACCATGTGACTGTGTTACCTTTCTTTCGGGTGACTCTATTATCTTCCAGTCATTGATCTTCAGCTGGTGCAGCTCATCAAACTTCATGCTGACATCTTCCACAGACAGCTGCAGCATATCCCAGTAGCCGGCTAGATCTTGGGAGGTCGGTCTTGGCATGGCGCTGGGGTCCTGTGGACACACAGGCAAGTTAGGGAGGCTGCTCTTTCTTCTGTAAGCCACTCAAGGAATCAGACCAGGAGGAGTTCCTCTCATTTGAAACAAAGTAAGAGACTCTTTATGACCCCATAGAAGTTCATCTTAGCCCAGGCACATGCCCGCAGCTTACAAACAGGTAGGGTAACCCTTTAACATTGTTGCAACTTGAAAACCCTGGGGGGTAGAATGCCGCTCAGTGGTTAAGAATACTTGCCTAGCACGTACAAATTCTCTGGGCTCCATCCTTCAAATGGTTTGCAGCTGGAGAAAGCAGTAGAGTCATGTGACTTACTCAGAAGGGAAAGACTACCCTGTGGTTAGGCCACAGGATTGTGGCCATTTGGTTTTTCATTGTGTTTATTTTGATGGGCTGTAGTTCTAGTTCCGAGGATCAAGTATGACTTCAAAAGGTAATATGACTTCGGTTTCCTCCCGTGGAGAGTCAAGTCCATCTCTTAAAGGAACAAAGACTCAAGAATACCCCCTTCCATTTAACTCAGCCTGTCCTAGGGGGTGCTACTCCACTGTCCAGACAGTGCCTAGGCTTGTTCTCAGTCCAAGACGCATCTCACTTCTGCAGTGTATGGTCCAGTTGGTTCTTACCATGACAGTCAAGTGCCAGTTCTGTGTGTGGCTCCCTGACTCAGTGTGAGGTTGGCTCATCCTGTAGACTTACACAATCAGACATTTGTTTGAAAGTGCTTACATTGTTCAGATTTCATCAGTGGTTCGGGTTGAACACTGTTTGGTTCACAGTTGATTTAGCTTGAGCTGATGCTAACATGGAAACGATACCCATTGTGCACCAGTGCCTTTCACAGTTCACAGGCACCCACATAACAACCTATGCTATCAGGGAGGGTCACAGGGTAGAAGGTGAACTCACACCATCTGCCCATTTCCTCCTAAGTGGGATTCAGAACTGGGCTCTGCTCTTCGGATCTGTTCTTTCAATGAACCACTAGAGGGCGACATCTGTCCACACTTCTGCCAAGCTGAGGCTGACTGACAGTATAAGCTTAATTCTGAGATTTCTGTCTTATTCTGCTTTGAGTATGTGGGAGTGAGGGGGATAGCTACTTCATAGCTATGTCACAAATTGCCCACACCTGGACAACTTGGAGACACCTGGAGGCAGTCTTTCCCTAGGGTCATTTCTTAGACTCAAGGATGGGCAAACCTCCTAAGATGTCTACCACAAGCAGTGACGCCAGCAACCATGAACCACGGCTTTGAGAGCAAATAATACTCTCTGTCTTCTGCCTATGTCTTCTGACACTGCCCTCCAATGAGGGTCTCAGAGATCCCAAAGAGAAGCCAAAAGCAAAGAAGATAGCCAAGCAGATTTTTTTTT
Organism: Rhabdomys pumilio; assembly: GCA_030674055.1. Taxonomy (NCBI): domain Eukaryota; kingdom Metazoa; phylum Chordata; class Mammalia; order Rodentia; family Muridae; genus Rhabdomys; species Rhabdomys pumilio. The sequence goes on along the minus strand of JANHMN010000015.1, from coordinate 9,314,499 downwards.
TTTTTTAAACTTGAAAGACCTCAAAGATGTCAGGGTGGATTATTTCAAGGCTAAGTCAACTTCACCTGATCCAGAAGAGGGGCGTGTTTAATAGGCTCAAGGGTAAGCTCTGTCCTCCATGCTGCATGATCTATACTGAGAGGCGGAAGAGGCTGTCTGGCCACCCTGACTACACCACACAGAACAGACAGCATTCCTTATGACCAAACCAATCTTGCCTAGGTAGTACGCAGAGGAAGGCAGGGCCACACAGAATAGCCAAACATTTATCTAGTTCCTTCCAAGGTCGCAAACCTTTCAGATTACTGACAAATGTCAACAAAGCTTCGTGCCAAAGGTGCCCTGTTGTAACACTAAATGTCGTGATGAACTTTAATGGGCTAGCAGGAAAATGTTAGAGAAAACATTATCCTTAATAACCCTGATGAAGGACCTGGACCTACAGCTCTGGAGGGCTGCACCTGCATATTCAGTATAACATGCTGGAAGTTCAGCATCTCCATATAAGCTAACAAGCACAGCATGGTCAGAACACCTGCTGCCTTCGCTGTGACAGGCCCAGCAGAGCCTTTTGCCTTTATGGAAAATGTTTGGTATTAAATGTCAGGACTGTGAAATTCCCTATAAAGAACTATGGCTATAATTCATGTTTCTCATGGAGTTATGAGTATTTTAGTCAGAAGAAATCAAATAGTGTGTGTGCATGCAGTAAATGGGTACATGCATATGTTGATATATGAAGGTTAGTATGCATGAACATACATGTAGGTGTACAAATTTACAAACATACATATATACATACATATACACACATATGTACATACATATACATACATATGTAGATATAGAGGTATAGCTATATAGAGATATGTTCATAGATATATAGAGATGTATAGTTATAGGTATATACAGGTGAGTTTCTCTTTGCCAGGAAGACCCAGGATCAATGCCAACTGCATTCATAAATCAAGCTCAAGACATATTCATTTCTGTCCTCACTATAGGATATGCAAAGGTCAAATGACTCCTAAGATTTCTTCTTAATCTCTTCACATGGATATGCTCAACACCACCCTCATACCCCGCCCCCAGTTGATTTTCTTTCCTTGTGACCTCGGCCATCATAGCAATTCATGCCCTATCTCCTCTACTGAGGTATTTTCTGGGAGAGAACCCAAGTAGAGGAGGAATACAGTCAGACCCCACACCCCACCCCCCTTCATGCCCTACTCAGTCCCTGTTGCAGCCGCAGCCCCAGCTTCTGCCTGGAACCTGGGCTTAAGAGGTGTGAGTTGCCGGGGCCTGAATGTAGATAACAAAGGTATGTAAGTCCCAGGTGGAGTGTGCATCCCTAAGGATGGGATGTTGGTCCTTGTAGCTATGTGTGTGTCTCCAGGGCAAGATGTGTGGGCCTCTGAACCTTAAGAATGTCTCCAGGGCTAAGGGTATAAGTGTCCTGAGGTGGGGGTATAGGTAGGTCCCTAAGGCTGAGGTATGGCTCATCAGGAACAATTTGTGGGGCTCCAGAATTGAGATGTGCGTCCAGGGCTGGTCTATGTTCTCTCTCACCCCTGCATAGGAACACTTTGACCAATGAGGAATGTCATAGTTTGAATAAGAATTACCCCTACCCCCCATTGGCTCATACGTTTGAATTCTTGGTCCACACTTGGTTGAACTGTTTGGGAGGCGATTAGAAAGTGTGGCCTTGTTGGTAGAGGCGTGTCACTGGGGTACAGCTTTGAGGTTTCAAAAGCCTACACCATTGCCATTCACAGTTAGCCCTTTTTCTTCCTGGAGGGTTGTGGCTCAGTTTGAAGGCTTTTAGCTATTGCTCCAGTGCCATGTTAGTCTGCTTACTGCTGTGCTCTGCACCATAATGATCAAGAACACACCCTCTGAAACTGTCAGTTCCTAATAAACTCCTTCTCTTATAAGTTGCCTTGAAACGTCACAGCAACTGAAAAGTAATGGGAAGATTCTGTGACCACGCAGGCTGCACACATCTCGGCGTTTGGGGGATGGGCTTCCCACACCACTTACCATGTTCTGCTGACAAAGCCAGTAAAACTGCTGGAACTTCTGGGACATGAGCAGCTGGGCACTTCCCACAGCACTCCGGATCTTTCCTAGAACTGGGAGACACAGGGATGATTAAAACCCAGTCATCCATAACAAATCAAGAATGTCTGGCATCTAGCTAACTGGGACCAGAACTTTGGTCCATGCTTTTTCGATGGGGTTGAGCTTAGTGTGGACCACGATAAAATTGTCCATCAGCTGAAGTTTCTATTCCTTTTCCAGCTCATGAGGATACAGGAAGACAACCAAATGCCAGCTACAAGGGTTTTAGCACTGGGGGTGATTTAGCTCAGTAAGGTGATGGACACTACAGAATCTCCTTGTTTTGGGTCCTGAGTTTATTGAGCTTTGATGTTCAGGTGAGTCCTCTGAGTTGGGGTTTCAGAAGATCCCACTGACTAACACTCCAATGGTAACTCCTCAATTTTGAGAAAAACTGCATTGGTATCAGCCATCTCAGTGAATTCAATTAAAATACCAGGGAACTGAGGGCAGCTATCTCTTGGCAATGGCACCAGCTGTGTCTCAACCTTAGAGGAGCTACATAGAAGGCAGTCACACAGGAAGATCATGACATGCCTCAGAATCGGCCAAAGGGTCACGAGCCACATGGTAGGCTAAACTCACTGGCTTATTAAACCCCTTTGTGAGGTTAATGTCACCCGTGTAAGCCTTACTCAAGGTTCCTCCACAGAGGATTCCCGATCCTCAATGGCTTCATTTGGTAAGCCAAATATTAAATTTAAAAATAGTAAAGAGTATGTTTTTATACACACAAAGGATTTAGCGCATCATGACAGCTTCTAGATTTAGACTGGGAAAATGGAAGACTTTATCTAAGAATACATAAGGAAAAAAAGCTCTGCCTCTTGCTCCAAGAAGCCCTTGAACATCCTCAGGGTCCTTTCTGTGCTTTCCTGGGACTGAAGCATCATTCTGAAAACAGTTATGTTGTGGATTCCACCTCACATGGGCCTCAGAACCTCCATGAACCGGTGGGAACTCTTCTTTCTGCTGGATGCCTTCATCTCTGCCCAGCCTCCCTCATCGGCTCCAGCTCATCTGTCATGCCCAGAACTCCAACAGTGTAGCTATCTAGACATCTCTCTCTCTTGCCACTACTTGGTTAGCAGGCTTAGTGGCCTGTGAGTTTCACTTTCAGCTCCCTTGCTAAGCACAGACATCTACTCATGTCAAGTACTTGAAATAAATCACTGCTGCTTTGCTGGCTGGATCTACTCTCCCAGGCTTTCAGGAAGAGAGCTCTGGTTAGCACCTGACTGCTGTGTGCTCAGTTTGGGGAAAAGTAGCCAAGGACAAGGGGAACATGAGGAGTTCTATCCCCCACGACATAGAGGTAAGAAACCCATGCAAAGCCCTGCTTTGGAGGGCTGTGCATTCCAACTGGCTACTCATCCATTTGAGGTTTTATCTAGTAAAGTCAAAAGAGCTTCCTGATCAGCAGAGGACCAATAAACAGGACCTATGGTAGCCCATGGTGCTTTGTACCAACCCAGCCCAACAGTCATCCCCAAGGGATGATGCTGAAGTTCAGAGACATGCCCTTGGTTCCTGTAGCTTTCCTCCTTGATGGCCAACTCCCCAAAGACCAGTGATGGCTATAGCCAATCCCAGGACTAGTTCTTTGAAGACTGAGGATGCATTCAGCAGAAAAGTCCATTGTTAGAATCAAGTGAGGAATGGGTTTGAGCTCCAGGAACTCAAAAACTAAAAGAAACATTCCAAATGCACCAGAAGCTGGCATCACAAGTTTTGACCCGATAGGCCAGCTGAAGCTGCTTCTATACTCTTCCTTGGCCTGACTTGAAGAAAATAAAAAAGAGAGAGAGCTCAGACAAGTGTGATGAGACAGTGGAAGATAGCCCTTCAGAAACTGTAGAAGAATTGTAAGAAGGAATTTTAAGACTTGGTGACTCAGAGGTCGGTCACACGGTCACATGCAGAATATTCAAAGCCAGGGTCCCCCTTCCCCTGTTGACTATCATGTGCTTGAGAAGTGAATAAACATTCTTTTTTTTTTTTGAGACAGGGTTTCTCTGTATAGCCTTGGCTGTCCTTGAACTCACTCTGTAGACTAGGCTGGCCTCAAACTCAGAAATTCACCTGCCTCTGCCTCCCAAGTGCTGAGGATTAAAGGCATGTGCCACCACTGCCCGGCCATTCTTATTTGGCCTGCCTGCCTTCCTTCCTTCCTTCCTTCCTTCCTTCCTTCCTTCCTTCCTTCCTTCCTT
>JANHMN010000015.1:9294183-9310155 GCA_030674055.1 Rhabdomys pumilio | reverse complement strand
CTTCCTTCCTTCCTTCCTTCCTTCCTTCCTTCCTTCCTTCCTTCCTTTCCTCCTCCTCCTCCTCCTCCTCCTCCTCCTCCTCCTCCTCCTCTTCCTCCTCCTCCTCCTTCTTCTTCTTCTTCTTCTTTTTTTTGGTAGATTTTTATTCTCTAAAATTTGACCATGGAAAATTACACATTTGGGAAAGATTAGAGAGAAAATTCTAGGACACACCCCTGTCTGTAACTCTTAAAGTGAACAGCCGAGGCTGCAAGTGTTTGCACACACTCCTGAGCCACCCGAAAGCATGTTTTAGCCGACCAGTGGGCAAACATGAGACCACACTGTTTTCCTTTCAGCCTCAGAGAGCGGGAGGTTACAGGTCTTGGTATGTTATCTCCATCAGATGGAGACAGGATGAAAGGAGAAGGGAGAAGGGCTGGATTCAGAGGCCCCTGGAGGTGGGTCAGGTCCAACATCGCTTTTTAGAAATGATTAGGGAAGGGCATTTGAATTGGTGAGTTTCAGATTATTTTGGGTTTGGGGATATTTGTTTATATATAATGAGGCACTGGGAGATGGGACCCCAGTTTAACCACCAGATTCCCATATGCTTCATTATGCCTTTTACACATGGTCTGCAGCTACTTCCTATACCGTCCGAGCTCTTGCGCGCTCACACTTTGCTATGTAGCCGGTTCTACAAGATCAGGTATAGAATTTTCTGCTCTTCCTGTCCTGTCACTGCTCAAGATGTTTTGAATTTGGAATTTTTCAGGTTTAGATTCAGGCATGTCATGAAGAGGGCAGGGGAAGATGCAGGGATAGAGAGGTGTAGGTAGGGGGACTTGGAACAGAGTCTCAAGAGGGACAAACATCACACCGTCCCTTATTCATACTGGATGCCCTACAGGAACATGATCAACAATAGTCTCGGTGTCTAGAAGATGAACACTATGTTTCCTGAAAGGTGGAATTTCTGTTTCATTGTATCTTGTAACACAAATGACTGATGATATTTAAAAGGACTCATTTTAATCAAATTGTTACTATGAAATTACAGAAGCCATGACTGAATGTATTTGTTTTTTTTTTTCTTCTAACTATGTTGCTTTAAATTGTAACACAAAACCCATTTGTTCTATAAAATTTGAAGTTTAAATGCCTAATCTTTTTATTCCTCTTGAAATGGAATTCTGCTGGAGTATCCACAAAAGACTTCAATTTACAATCTTTAGCACAATGCTAAAGAATATATGGCAATTCTTGGTATAGATTAATGTGGTGCAGTCATTGTCACAGGTCTAAATTAAGCAGTGCCAGGGAGATAAAACATGGGGGAGCGTGGCTAGAGAGCAGCTGCTAATGGTAGGTGAGCCTGGCCACTTAGTGGACGGGAGTGATCGTATCTCAGACCTATATGGTAAATAGCTCCCTATAATTGCAGGGAATTTGAAGTGAAAATTCAATTTATTCTTTCCCATTACACTTGCCTAATTTTGTCAGAGTTTCAACAGTGTCCTCTTAAGAGACGTCGATAAGGACAGGCACTCAGCAGAATGCAAATTTTCAAAGAACCCGATATAACACTGGCCTTTGGTGGAACAAAAAAAAAAAAAAATTGGATTAGCTGCTTTGGTTCTGGATTTATTTTTCATGTGTCTCGTCTAATTTCTAATTCTATGAAAATTTGCCATGAAATCCTAGCAACATTCTAAAACTTGAAGTGGACTTTTATAGAATTTGCAGAGTTTAAAAGGGTTGTTTGGTATCGACAGTCTCTCTTGGGACTCACTGGTTATTAATTTTACAGCACCAGAGGTGGCCAACTGCTCCCCAAAATTTCTGTTCAGGCCCTAAGCCTGTTTATTTCCGGTTTCTTTGAGGTCATGAGCATCTGACTTTAGTTGCTTGGCTCCTCACCAGCTCTTCTCATACTCTCAGTAAGACTCTGGCCAGCTGATGACACTGGCAGTCTTGCCCCCAAACTGGGTACATCCTCTGGCCTGGCTCCTGCCGGAATCCACAAGCAGTGGGTAGACACCATCTTACATAGGGCCATGCTATATGCATGCTATATATGTGCACAATCCTTCCCATAGGTCATGCTGCTGTTTGTGCACTGGGATCTGGTTTGCACAGCAGCAAGGCATTACTGTTCCCACTCTTGTGCCTGGTTTCTTCCCTCATCTCCTTCAGAGTCCTGGCCAAGTATAGACAGGGGCAGTGTTCCTTCTGCTTTATGCTCCTTAACTGTTCTGTAGCGGGACATTCCCATCCGTTGACAACTACCATCCCTCATGGAATAAGGCCTGGGAGATCCCATGCCTAGCATCAGATCCCACTCTGCTATTATGTGACTTGTGACCCTGGTGGTTATTTGTCCTGACTGTGAAAGGGGGATCTGAGATGTTTGATCTCTAAAGGTCTCTCTGGTTGCCTGGGCTCATGGCATCCAATTGGGGAGTGTTTGTGTGAGTGGATGTTTGTAGACAAGGAACCCAACCCCACTCACAAGACCTGACTGTACATGTGCTCCTGTATGGAGGTCTTGAGATAGTCCCAGCTCCATACAGTCATGAGATATTTAGGACGTTTTTGTTTGTTTCATATGACTTAGTAAGTTTTGGGTTCATTTCACATCCTTACCCATTTGGTTGAGTTCATATGGCAATTGCCAAACTCCAGTTTTGCAGGAGTTTCTATTATGTCTTAAATATTTCCATTTTTGTATGGAAAGTGAGAAGCCTGCACAGTAGGCCTTAACCCGAATCAGTGTGAATTTGGCTCAGGCTAGCCTTTATTAGCCACACAGCACTGAGTACATCCACGTCTGTTCAATCAGTTCAGTGAACTGTGATCACAAAATTATAGTCGGGGTAAGAATTATTTCATGCAGTGGAAATTTCAATATTCAGAGCTCAGAGTTTTGGCTTAATAAGCCATTTAATTTAATCTTAATTTTAAAAGTGCAGAGACCAATGACTGGTGCTAAAATAAGACCCAGACTCAGAAGTTATCTTAGTTTCAAGCATTCTTAGGGAGACTCGTGAACTTGATTTAATTCTGGGCTAGGTGTATATGCAAATCATGGCAAATGGGAGATACAGCCAGAGTCCCCATCTCTGATCCCAAGGAGATACAGGTGCCCAGGAGAGTAGAACTTAGGGATATGTCACAGCCTCTACTCCTTGTCCCTGTGCTCAAGGCTTATGGTGCTGAAGTCACGTTCAGGGGGAGAAAGAATATCCATGTCAATATCATTTAGCTGCTATCTCAGGGTCAGTGCCACGTGAGGCTCCCACCCTTCTGTGGACACGGACCAATGCCCTGGGATCCTGCATGTGCTTATAATACATGAGAAGGATGTGACTGTTGCTGTCCATTAAACTGGCCCACCTCCTGCCTTCCCTTTCTTCTTCCCAGTTGTTGTTTGCAGAGGTCTGTGTGCCAGGTACCATGGATGCATAAAACACATGAATTGTAATCTCTGCATTCAGAGACCTGGGGATCTCTGGGACAGGGCAAAGACCACCCTTGAGAAACATTAACCTCATCATGGTACAGAATGGTACTTCTGCCAGGCAGGTGGATAGGGTAATGCTTACGTGGTTAAGTCTTTTCAAGTGGGGGCAGCCCATGGGCTCCCATTGCTAAGCTCCGTGTCTCACTTTTTTTGACTCCATCTGTTTTCTGGGCCATCAGACTATGGCACAAGTTTACCTTATCTACAAAGTCACCAAGGAGTTTTCTCTCAGATCTCTGACACATTTTCTCCACATTTCTCTCATTACCTTGTTCTTCCTGGCCAAGACTTCTCCTGGTCCTATGTCCCTCACCTCAACCTTCTATGCAGAAGCTTACTCATTTCTTGTATTATTTTGGCCTACCAAGACTGGCTTGCCCATTGAGTGTGCTCAGTAAACTCTCACTGGGCATAAACATCATTGAATGAGTCCAGAAGATGACACTTATAGTTCACCAAAAGTTAAATAGCACATTTAAGAGACTATAACCAGGAGGCGGGAGGGGGGGGCAGTTTACTCTGATCTATAGTTGGCCTAGAGGGGAGCACTTTCCAGAGCCAATGCAGTCAAGCACAGAGATCTCACACATGTTAGCTGTAAGGATGGATCCTACGGCCACGTTAGTTACACATAAGTACTTTTGTGACACAATAGGAAATTCACAGTTTTCTTGGATTCCCCCAAAGAGAAAAAATTATAACCCGTGACTGTGCTTCAGCCTAGACACCTTTCATACTTAGGTATTTATCGCTTATGTAAAAAGAATTGACCTCCCATCTCTGCATTTCTACAGCTGTCACAATGACCTTGTTTGTGTGTGTACTATTGGCCTAGGCATTCTCCATGGACCATAAATGGTGTCTCACAGCCATGGTGAATCAAAAAGACATCCTGGGTTGGGGTCAGTGGGCCCATATTTTTCTGAAACAGCAGGAGAATGTGGACACAATGAGGACGTCTCTAGAAACAGAACACTCAGATATGAAACTGAAAACATGCAATGCAAAAGCCAGGGTGGGTGTGGGCGGAGGTGATAGGAACCCCACCGTGGGAATGGTTGGGGTTGATACGGGGAACCCCAGCATGCAAGTGAGCAGATGTGATGGGAAATCCCAGCTTGGGAGTGGGTAGGGCGGGGCTAATGGGGAACCCCAGGATTTTCCATGCTCTGCCAGCAAGATCCATGTTACCATGTTGAGCACTAAGGCACATATGAGACATGTGTAGCATAGACCCAGCAGACAATTAACACTGCCTTTAAAGGATGCATGTACAATCCATGAGAAAGCATGACATAGCATGGCTAGACTAAACATGGAAAACAACGTAAGGTGGTATCTGCCATTTTACAAATGGAGCAACCACTGCGTCCTTATCTGCATACTCAGAAGCAGATCAGAACCTTTAGAATGTTCTAGAATGACATGTGCTCAAATGATGTAACTCTCCTGGCAGGTGACATGGATGACTACAGACATGTATGCCCCTCCTTTTGGTTGTCAGATTAATGGACTCCAAAGAACTAAAGGCAGAAAACAAACAAACAAACAAAAAACCAAAAACCAATCCAGTAATCCCATTTTGGTGGAAGGGAAAGACTGACGTGCCAGAGGAGGACCTCGCCTGGAAGGAAGAGACCTCACAGGGTTCTGACAGCTTACACAGACATGCCTAAATCACCCGGGTTTCATTTCATCTTTTCTATAAGTGTGGCATAGCTATAGGAGCTGAGAAAAGCCAGGAGCTCTCTCTTCCTGATTCGGCCCAAATTGACGGAATTCATTTTCCTTGATCAGTTTGCTTATTAATTACAGAAGTTGTGGGTTTGTGGACAAAACGCTTCCTGAATCCTAATCATCCGTCCCTCGTCCCTCCCTTTGTTCTCCTCCCTTCCCTCCAGCCTCTTGGAAGCCCATCTCTACATTTCAAGCACTCGATTCTACTTCTTGGTGGTAGATTCTTCAAGTAAAAGCGAGGGAGGCAGAGAGTGAGTCTTATATACTCTCTGTGGAAAAGCAGAGACTTGAGAGCCTGGCGGTTTGGACAGGTTGGCACTGGGCATGCTCAACTGAGGGCATTGTGGGTAAAGTCCTGCTGCACTCTGCTGTGGGGAATTCCTGCTCTCTTCAGTGTTCCTTGGGCATAATTAAGTTATCAGGGAACTGAGTAGTGGGGTAGGAGGTGAAGCATACCACACCAGCGGGGAAGAGATAGCGGAGTTCATCTCATAGCCAACCCACAGAACGAAGCAAAGCAAAACTGAAAGACAACCGTGTCCTGCAGAGCACCGCTTTGTGGGATTGAGTGGGGGACAGCAGAGAGCAGTTCATTTTTATTTGCTCGAATGTGGAAGGGATGTCTCCCTACTGATAATGTCACTGGTTCAACTGCCTCCCCGAGAAGATACCAGTCTAACGCGCTGTGGGGAATGTCAAATTCTTACTTTCTTCGGAGAGGTCATTCTCCTCTGCTTCTCTCTCCATCTCTTTGCACCAGCCTTCCATCCTCTTTGTCTCCGTGTGCAGCAATTTCAGAAACCACGAGCCATCTCTCCGGCATGGGGACATCCTCCCTGTCTCCACCGTGTCCAGGGATGGCTCCAGCCACGGATCCGGTGGTGGCAGAGTAGAAGTGTCCGCCTGTGTCCTGTAATCCTCCCTGTAACTGAAGAGGCCCTGCGTCCGCACAGTCCTCAGTGCCCCATACTGGGTCGGGGTGCTGGGCTCTGAATGTCGCTGGAAGGAGGATCCGAACTGCAGGCCCTTGTCCTCCATGCTGACATGCCCAGGGAAGCCCTCCAGCTCTAAGTCAGCCTGCACGGCAGCTGTGACACTGTTGGAACGCTTGAAACGGCCATGCCTGGAAAAGGAGGGATAGAGGAAAGATGCAGCCTTGTCCTGCAGATCCTCATGGGGACATTCCAGAGCCTCAGAACTAACACCCCCAGGCCCTTCATGAGGACACCCCCAGACCTTCATGGGGACACCCCTGAGCCTCAGCACGAATACCCCCAGACTCTCATGGGGACACCCTTGAGCCTCAGTATTAACATCCCCAGATCCACATGGGGACACCCAAAGCTTCAGCACCGACACCCCCAGACCCTCATGGGGACACCCAGGATCTTCCATGGGGACACTCCCAAGCTTCAACACCAACACCCACTTACAAGTCCAACTCACAGTGCTTGAGTGTCACTGTGAGGAACACAGGGTGTTGACAAATGAGTGGACTTCAATATCAATGACTCAGATTCTAGGTGGCACCCATTCACTATTCAGGTATATTGAGTGGGTGAGGGTTCAATGGCTCCCTTTATTAGAACAGTGGTTCTCAGTCTTCCTAACGCCGTGCCCTCTACTGTAGTTCCTCATGTGGTGGTGACTCCTGATATTTTGTTGCTACTTCATAACTGTAACTTTTCTACTGTTACACATTGCAATGTAGATAACTGATATTCAGGATATCTGATATATGATCCCCATGGGGGTCATGACCTATAGGTTGAGAAACCACTGCTCTGGATACATGCCAAGTTTATGAACTCTGTCCCGTGCATAAAACAATGCCCTCTGTAGATCCTTAGGTCGTAATGTGCACTTCTTTGCAGTCTGGAGCTCTCCTGTTGGATTGTCCGTCCCTTCAGGAAGTACTGGCCCCCCAGCACTGTGTCTAGGAGAGGGCACCTGCCGCTTTCAACGTAAAGCCTGGTACTTTTTGCTGCTGTTTAGTTGGCAAATATGTTCCTTAATGCCAGGAAAACAATTTTTCTGCCCTGGTTCAGAGCAATGTCACGACCACAGATGCACACTGGTGTTCTATTCTTTTAGGTAAAACTTCTGAAGTGAGACAATTCCAGGGCATAGCTTGTATCTGGGCACCTTCTCTTCCCCCCCACCCCTTCTCTCTCCCCCATCTCCCTTCCTCTCTTCTGTCTGTGTTTCTCCTACTTACCCCTCATTATTTTCATCATTATAGGGTGAGAAATATGTTTGCCTTGCCCCTAGCCTACTCTCTTTTTGAGAAAGGATTCTGAATAAAGGACTTTGACCTCTCAGGGCTGTGAGCTATGATGCTATTTTAATAGGTGGTAAATTACTTTGAAAAGAATTATTCCCTTCCCTCTTACAAAAACAAGGCATGACCCATGTTCATTCATATTTGAGCGACATCAACAAGGGGAGTATAAATGAATGGCCTGTCTCTGAAGGCAGAATGAATTACTGATGGCCAGTGCGAGGAGATTGGAATCTTGCGGCCTATCGTTCTGCAAGCAGCTGGCTTGGGGGGGGACACAGCGAGTCTGAAGGGAGTGGGGTGAGGGGAGTTACCGTTTTTCGTCTTCTACTTGCACACCAACAGAGTGGTACTCCCGTAGGCCTCTGCTCTCGGTGTCGGAATCCGTGGCTGTTTCTACCTAATTCAACACAGAGCATCTTACTTTAGACACAAGGCATGGAATCTGGTCAGTGACTATTTTCTTCTTGTTCGTTCGCTGTAATCCACTATGTGTATGCGTTTAATTAATGCAGAAATGCACTTGATCCAGTAGAATCAGATAGAGAAGGGAGGGGGAGGGGGAGGGAGGGGGGAGAGAGGGAGGGAGATGCACATTCATTTCTGTGTAATTACGTGACTACTGGGGTTTCATTGAATTTTACATAACTCCTTGAACTCAAGGCTGCACTTGAGTCTTTTAGACATATGCAGATAAAATTGCTTAGTCAAAAAAAAAAAAAAAAACAAAAACAAAAAAAACAAAAACAAAACCCCAGGGCTTTGCTGGGCTGCACTGTTACAGGACGCGGATGTGCTTATCACGTTCTGTGGTGAGGAAGGTGAGGACAGTGTGAGCCAAACACAGCTAACAATGACAGATAAGCAATTTGAGAGAAGAGTACTGATGGCTGCAGCCGCACACAGAACAACACAGGAAGGGACGAGAGCACCTTGGGGGGCAGGAACGAGGAAGCCTCCTGACTGCTGGGATGGCCAGAAGGCTGCTCAAGGTGACAACAGAGACAGGCATCCTGAAGAGACTCCTCACCACGGCCCTAGTTGCTAAGTTCTCCCAAACCCACCAGGCATTTTAATGATTGTCAGCTATGGGAAACTGTTACATAATAGATCCCCAGGTAGGAAATTCTGTGGGGCCAAGGCTGGTAAAGCTGTGGAGATTTTTCCAGGTGCCAAACAGTATCCTCTTTACTCAAAGCACCATCTGACAGAGCTACAGGACTGTTAAGCCCAAATTCAAATGCCATAATATAAAAACACATTTTCTTAAAAATTTACATCGCTACCAGGAAGAGCAAAGCAGTTAACCCCTTTCCAGTGTACCCTGTGTATTTGGGAGGAGAACCCACTGCCCCAGGCTGGACTGTGATCCGTGGCTGTGCCTCCAGGCCTCATAGACCACAGGACATGGTGGTTGTGGATGTGTGTGATTTGATTGACCAGGAGCCAGATACCAGTTCAGTGTCTTAAGCTTTATTGCTGTTGTCCACACAAAGACCTCAGGGTGTTCTAGAGAACAGAGGAAGGTGAGCTCCTTGCCAAAGGGCACTTGGCTTATTGTATGCAGTGCCAGGATTCCTGGCCAGGAGCCCTCCACCTCAGAGTTCTGACTGCCACTCCTCAAGGCCTTGGGAGTCTCAGAGCTCTTGAATTTCTAATCAAAGAGTGGGCAGGATCAGTGCTGTTGGTTCTGACAACTGGGAGGAAGGAAGGGTCGAATGGAGGAAAAAAATCTGGAAAGACAACCTGGTCTTCTTGTTAGGGGTCACCATTCTGCCTCCTGTTTATAAAGTGGTCATGGTCCCATTAAATTGTATGTACTTTACTGGACATGTAGATTATTGATACAAAAGACCTGAATATAAATGAATATGTTTAAAATAATAAAGTAATATGTCAGGACTCAGAGAGCTACCATTTATTCATTCATCCATTTATTTATTTTTGCTAGGGTTAGAACCCAGGGGTGGGTGGGCTGTCTGTCTGTCTGTCTGTCTGTCTGTCTGTCATCTATCTATCTATCTATCTGTCATCTATCTATCTATCTATCTATCTATCTATCTATCTATCCATCAACCCATCCACCTACCTACCTATCTACCTACCCACCTAATTTTGAGTCATGGTCTTAACTGTGTCACCCAACCTGGTCTCAACCTGAGGATTCTTTTGTCTCAGTCTCCCTAGTGCTGGGTTAGAGACATGCATCTCCATGTCTAGACTTCTATTGTCAAATTTGAGAGATGTATAAAGTGAGTGACATAAACTCACATGTATCCTCTCAGAGAGATTTTGAAGTGGAAACAGCATACATTTCTGTCATAAAAATATCGAAAATAGTTGTCTAATTTACTTCACTCCCCAGAATGCAGCGAAAGAGATGGTGATACACTCTGACCCATGTGAGGTCTATATCATAGTATTATCTGTAAGGGGAAATGTGGGAAAGGGCTCTTTAGTAAATCGCTATTCAGTCATGATGACGGATGCCATGTAGCTATTTAAGTGATGGTTGTAAAGTTAAAAACATCAAAAATGCTTTTGATGGAATTAGACTAAATTGCATGGATTGGCAGGCCATTATTAACTATAGTGTTAGGAGACATACATATACTCTCGTGTGTACATACACACACGTACATACACACATATGATACACACACACACACACACACACACACACACACACACACACCTTATATAGTGACTAAAGAATGAGATTCTCCTCAACCCGCCATTTTTTCTTTCTAATGTGAGTCACTTTTAGGATGACTGAGGGAGGTGGAGCTTGGGGAGGAGCTTCTGCAAACCTTTGGTTGTGCTTCAAACTAGTGGTATAACCACTAGAAAAATCTCTCTAGATCTCTTGAATCTTTGCTTACTTGTTTAAAAATATGAAAATAGCCAACACCTTCCAGGACAAAGAACACCCAGGGAGATTTGCCAGCAGCAAATTCCATGTCTTCTCAGTGCCATCAAGGACCCTCAGGAGTGTTACATTCACGTTAAGTTAAAGAGATGCACACTGTAAGAGTTTGGCCAATTTAATAGAGGTTGTCATAGGAAACTATTCTAAAAGACTATGAAGCTATCTGTGGTGGAAGGCAAAGGCTGAAGGGCTTGCCAGCGTGTGTCCAAAAAGAGCTCAAGATTTGCCAACACCCGGAGCCCCAAGAAGAGAAATGCAGGGTAGAGGAGAGTTACTGTGATCAACAATGGAGAGAAAACATGGCGCCTTCTGAAGAAACATGCTCCAGTGTGAATAAATTTAAAACAGTGTGCAGAATATTCATCTATGAGATCCATATAGGACAGAGAGCTAATCAAGAGAAGGGTGAATAGTGAAGTTCTTCTGGGTAACTCTGGAGGCAGAATCTTTATGGGGTAAGGGGTAGGTGTTCCCCAGCTGACAGTGAAGAAAGACACATAAACAAATAACTGAGGTGACTGATAGAACTCTTTACACTTCCAGGCATGCGGCTCTCAGTTCTTGCTGGGCTATATACAGAGGGAGAATGGGAGAGGGAGCCATGAGGGTAGGGTGGGGAAGGCATCTGTGGATACAATCTGCTTGAGAATCTAAGGAATTTGGTGGAGGCTATCTACATGTGCCTCTGAGTACATGCATGTGTGCACACACCGTGTGGATGTGTGCAAGCCCAAGAGTGGTAGCAACAGGGGAAAAGCTTAAGGCTTTCTCTCCTGTGCCCAGTTCTTCTCTCTCACCAGACCAGGCTTGGCACCACAGTGCAACAAAGCTGTCTTAGTCTGAGCCTGAACTGTTGGATCCTGAGGTGAAAGCCCTAGAGCACTGAGGTCACTCAGTAGTATACCTGAGTTTCCACCTGGAGTTGTTACTCTCCAAACAAGCTCCTTGGGCTCCATCTTGTAAGCCTTCCTCAGAGCAAGGCAGATGTGTAGCTTTGAAGATAAACTCGCTGTTTCCTTTACGAGACCATTCTAAGTCCAGGAGCTAAATCGGACGTCTTAGTGAGTAGCTTGGGAGTTCTGACTAACATCATTTGAAGCTGTGTGTGTGTGTGTGTGTGTGTGTGTGTGTGCGTGTGTGTGTATGTATGTGTGTGTGTCATGTGCAGAATGCAGTATAGGGTACACAGCAGGACCCTTCACAGGAATAGTCACAAAGGCTTCCAGAGGTGCTCCTCATTGTGCCAGCTTGGGAGGTACCTTGTGGTGATTGTTCACATAGCACAGGTATGCTCAGGCCTGTGCAACTGAAGACTTCCTGTTTTCTACAGAGGCAGTTTCATAAGCACGCACGCCCACACACAATGAGGACCTCTGTACAACAGACACTCCAAAAAAAAAATCGATAAAACAAAAACAAAGTCAAAACAAAACAAACGAAAAGGTTTACACAGGCCTGGCACGGTGAAGAGGGAGGGAGTCAGGTGACAGACAGCTCTAGGTCTGAGGACCTGCGTAGGCAACTTCAGAGGACTCAGCCTGTTTTTCTCATCCCAGGACTGGGATGTCAGCTCAAGGATCTGGGTTAAAGTCCAGAGAGCTCAAGGGCTAGCCATGTGGCTCTAAGGCTGAATCTACCATGCAGGGCTCAACCATCTAGGAAGTATATGGAGCTCTAAGCTGGGCGGAAAGGAAAGGGAGGATGGGGTGGCAGTGTGACCACGTTAAGAGCATCACAGGTACCACACTGCGCAGAGCCCAGCAGGCTCCACTTAGATCCTGGGGCCTAGTCTTTAAAAGTATTCCTTTACTTTAACATATATGTATGGTGGGCCTTTCTGTGCATATGTGTGTGTGAGTGCCGTGCATGCCTGTGGAGCCCAGAGGTGGTGGATCTCTCCGAGCTGCTATAAGCTGTTGTGAGTTAGCTGATATGTTCTTGTCCTCTGCAAGAATAGCACGTGCTCTTAATCACCAAGCCATCTCTCCAGGTCCCTGGCCCCTAGTCTTGACTGTATAGGATCACATGATGCTTGCAGACTAGGAGCAGTTACTCCAGGGACCAGTGGGTCATAATGTTGAGCAGAGAGGGCAACATTTACCAACTGTGTGCTGTCTACATTCACATGGCTCTTTTCCAGGTTCCCCAGACAAGGGGGTTTCTGGATAATTGGACAGGGGTCTGGGCCAGGCAGGAAGTAGTGTCCTTAGTGCTTGGTACCATGTTGTGGACCCTTCTCTATAAGCTGAGGACAGAGTAAGGCTGGCTTCTGTTTCTGGGTCAGACAGGATGGATAATCCCAGTAACATTTATGAGGAATGCTAAGGCAGACACCCCTGGTACAGAATGGCTTCCCAATTTAGTTTCAATTCTCTGAGCAGCACAGCCCTGCCAGGGCTGTGGGAAGTCACCTGCTGAGCTTCATCCTTTACAGTGGCACTCCTAGCCAGGCAGTCTGAGGCAAGGCGTACATCCTCCCTGGTCACCTGTTTCCCCTCCTTTGGTTGGGAACAATGACACATGGCTCACAGGGTCACTAATGAGGGTTAAGTAAAGATAAGTCAGAGAGCTAGGAACAGGAATATGACACAAGCCTATTTTTTTTTTGTTCATGTCTGCCGTGTGTCCCTCAGGCACTGGCGCTGTCTCTAGCGTCTGGTGTCTATGAATACTCTTCTGCTTGTTTAAAGGGCCACTCCTGAGCCTTCATTCTTACCTGTAGAGTGGAGGTCTGGCCACACCTCTTTCTTACCCTAACACTTATGTTTCTTCTACTACGTTTTCGTTTTAGCTTTCCAATTGGTTTTATTTACACAGTGGTGGTTCTCTGGGCTCATGCCATGGTGGTATTTTTGTTTGTTTGTTTGTTTCTCCACTGAAAAAGGAAGTTGAATGAGTTTGCCAACCAGAATCATGATGTTCACACATCTTTCCACTGAGCACTCGCCCAACACAGCCGTCAACTCCATACTCAACATGAACCGAGAGCTCACTATGTGCCAGGCACTGTGCTAGGTGCTGGAGTACCAAGAGGAGGCACGGACCCAGCCTACGTGCAACAGAGTGAGGGAGGACAGCACTTGCAAATGCGAGTTAGAGTTGGCCAGAGGTGTGTGGGGTCCAGATGTGAGGAGGAGAGAGTGTGTTGTGAGTTCAGGCGTAGGCCCAGCTATGAGGAGGCAGCATGAAGTGCTGTTTCCCTCTGGAGCATGGAAATCCAACTTTATGAGTTCTTGAAATTGAATCAGGTCCTTTCAGATGCACAGAGGCTGAGTCTCTGTGGTCAGTCCTATCATGGGCCACTGATGAACAACTCTGGCTATGACTACCAGGGGAGGGGGGTTGGAGACCTGGTAGCAAATGGGTGCTCATGTATTTAGAGAACTCTGGGTCTTAACTACAGACAGAGGAATGGCGTAGGCTCCATGCTTCCTCAGTTGCTAGGACTCTTCTGGCTTGCAAGTTGTGTCTTCACTTGGAGTGGGGGCCGAGTTACTTCCTGGAGGTGGTCAAGGGTTCTGTGCAACAGTGTGATACACCCAACAGAGTGCCTGGCACATAGAGCCGGGACAGAGAGGTGACAAGAACAGTCATGTGAAGAGTCCAAAGAAGAGAGATAAAACTTCATGCGAGCTTGGATTCGGAGATGGTTGGTACTTACATCTGACCTTGGGTAGGGTTGATGATCAGGGAATTCAGAATCCTAAAAAAACCAATGAAGCCACAGTGTGGAGACCTGGCTCAAGGACCCAGGCCAGTGGGCCTACACCCCCCTGGTTTCTGCCTGTCCCCCCAAGTCCTGTATGGGGCCATCCCTTCTGGCTCTGTGAACTTCCTCCTTGCAGGATGTATGTGTGGAAAATTAATCATTACGATTTTAAAACCTGCCCCACAGGCTGAGCTGAGGTGCAAAACCAAGAGGCTAGCCTATGCTGGCAAAGCTCAGTTTGTGCAACTGTGTCCACTCGGGCTTGAAGTGGACACCCGACAGACACTGTTTGTGAGACAGGCCCCCTATTTTTGTATTATGTGTGCGTTACTGCACCAAAGACAAGTTCTCTAAGTCAACTGAGGAGTGGGAGGGCCAGCCAGGCTTGGAGCGGGGAGGCCAGTGAGAAAGTGGGGCACCCTTGCACAGCCTGACACCAAAGGATATGGCTCCTGGGTGTAGAGGCCTCTGAGGCAGAAGGCTGTCAGAGGAAGGGCCCAGATGCACACTGCTCCAGTTGGTCACATGCTTAACCCACAGCACAGCACTTGGGTCTGTCTGCCTCTTTATTCTCAATACTCCTTGAGGGCTGAAGTATTTTCAACAAGTCCCTCACCCCCTTTATAGGCATCTAAATAACCTATCCAAATCATTCTCCTAGCTGTCAGCCCTGAGGACCACACCTCTATGGGTCCCTAGGTAGTGTGTGTGTGCACGTGTGCGCGAGTGTGTGTGTGTGTAAGTACATGAGTCTCATCTCCCTAGGCTCTGTACTGGGATCTCTCATGCTGTGGCAGGCACATGTGGCCTCTCAGCATTTATTATCCTGCTTTTGTTTAAGGGACAAACACTTGGGCCTGTGACTTGGTTTTTGACTCAGCCTGTACAGACGACAGGGAGGGTAGTCAGGGGAGAGTACCTGGACCCCGATGGAGGAGGGAAAGTGGTCAGGGGAGGGTACCTGGACCCTGATGGAGGAGGAAGGGTGGTCAGGGGAGGGTACCTGGACCCTGATGGAGGAGGGGGGGTGGTCAGGGGAGGGTACCTGGACCCTGATGGAGGAGGGAGGGTGGTCAGGGGAGAGTACCTGGACCCTGATGGAGGAGGGAGGGTGGTCAGGGGAGGGTACCTGGACCCCGATGGAGGAGCAGCGGCTCTTGAGGAGTTCTTCAGCCTTGGATGCCAGGACGGCCTTGTCAATGCTTCTTGTGGAGCTACTCTGGGTGTCTGCCGCGTGACGCTGGGCTGCAGCTGTTTCCAGAGCCAAATTCATGGCCTTGTTGCTGTCTAGACTGTCCATGGAGTTATAGAGGCCACCACGGCTATCCTGGGGCCACGGGGACATCCTCTGGGCACGGCTGTCCTGGTAGGCGTCCTGTGTGGACTCTGTGCTGCTCTGGGCTGTCACAGAGATCAGAGGCTTGGAGGTGGTCCGCGGAGGCACCGGGGGAGGCGTCTTCTTGTAATTCGTGTAGGAGACAGCTGCAAGAGAAGAAGGCCTAGTCAAGGGAAATCTTCTATCGAGCTAGTCTACAGCTCTGGTACGCAGCTTAGTTAGTCTGTCTCTGGGCATCTGGCCTTAGAAAGTCAGGCCAACGGACAAGATCCTGTTGTAATTAAAGATATCTGTAATATATCAATCAATAGGAAAATCATAAAAGCACCTAAGAATCTAGCATACAAGTAAAAATAAAATTGTGTGAGTGTGTGTGTGCATGTGCATGTGCATGTGCATGTGCATGTGCATGTGAGTATATGTGTGAATGTGTGTGTGTGTGTGTGTGTGTGTGTGTGTGTGTGTGTGTGTGTGT
>JANHMN010000015.1:9260580-9291669 GCA_030674055.1 Rhabdomys pumilio | reverse complement strand
TGTGTGTGTGTGTGTGTGTGTGTGTGTGTGTGTGTGTGTGTGTGTGTTTGTGGAATGGAGAGTGTATCCCTTCTGGATGCATTTCTGACTTGGTTGATTGGGAGAAAGCCAGCAGAGCCATGTGGCAAACATGGAACCCGACCTTGGACCATGCTCTTGGTGGTATACTCAGTCCATCAGTCCATGCAGCTCTGTGTCTTTGAGTGGGAATACTGATTTTTAGGGAAATCTCAAGTCCCTGCAGTGAGGTTGAGAGTGAAAATGTAGACTCAAGAAACACCAGAAATTTGCATGTGGGACTGGGGAGATTTATCAGGGAATAAAACACCTGCCATTCGAGAGTGAAGTCCTGGATTAAATTTCCCAGAACTCATATCAACAAAGATCCAGGAGTGGGACAGAGAGCTTCTAATCCTAGAACCTGGGAGGTGGGGTCTCATCAAATCAGTGAGCTTTGGATTCGTTTAGAGACCCTGTCTCTTAAAAATAAGGTGGGTTGAAGAAGGCACTTGACTTCTATCACACACACACACACACACACACACACACACACACACACACACACACATACACGGTGTATATCTCAACACATTTAAAATGACTGGTCTATCATATAACAGTTACATTTATCTTCATAGCACGCTGGAGAACATTAAACCTCCTATTAGGTGAACTCTGGAGAAAGTCGAATTTGTTGGCAGTTGGCCTTTCTAGGAAATTCGAAGAAACACTGCAGTTTTACTTTATTCCGGCCCAAGAAAGAATCCTATGCGCCAGTTCACAATGCAGAACTCATTGTGTTTCAGTGAAAACCAACATCTGAAAATATAAGAACCAAAACTTTGTTCTTTCATGGCTCTTTAGCAACTCAGCAGTGTAATTGCGGGGAATGTTACAACCTCAGAAAGCCCAAGAAACCAAACATCATGCCTTGTCACCTGGTGACACGTTTGTTACAAGGCAAAGATAGAAATATCGACACTGGTCTCTTTGCAGAACAGGAGCCACAGAGCATGTGCAGCTAAGGAATTTTCAGGCTCTTGCAAAACCCAGTGAAAGGCTTGTTACTCACTAGCAGGGAGATAGGAGCGGCGACTTTTCTTCAGTGACAAGAAAAAAATTAGCTTGGCAGCCTTCAGATCTGTGTCTGCACACCACAAGGCTGTGTGTCACTTGACTCAGGCTGGGGCATGATGCTTGTGTAGAGGGCCAGAGATAACATCTACTCGGTGCCAATGATGCAGTGTCAGGGGACAGCCTAGCCTGGCTCTGGCAACAGTCAGAACATTCAAAGGGAGATTCTTCTTATCACAGAGGTTAAACACACATTACTCAAGCTACCATATTTTCTTAGTAAGCGTCTGTAAAGGCAAATCAAAATACATGTATCTTTAATTGCTATAAAGTCAACTGTTCTGCAGTGAAAATCTATAATTCCTAATTTTCACAGTCAATCCACACCTGAGTATCTTTCAACCCACTGGGGACTATAGGTATCATCCCTGTCACATCCCCAGATACATAGGAAGAGTCTGGAGACACCTAGACTCTTACAGGTTTATACAACAGGCCCAGCATAAATGTTGCAGACATTACATGAGAATCATACCATTGGCTGTTGGTTTCAGGAATCATTTTTCTAGGGTCCACAACCCTGGCAAGTCTTTGGACTTTTGCTTTGACATAATTTAATGTTTATTATTTTGATGTCTTGAATTGGTTATTGCAATTGTTCAGCATTTTGAAAACAACACACACTGTCCAATATCTGAAGCTCACCTCCATGTAGGCACAATGGTAGAATCAGGATGGAAGAGAAGTCATTCCGGTCAGACCAGAGCTGAGGCATCCCTCAAGCTTGCTGTCTATACACACCACTTTCAGTGGGGTGGGCTTCACGGCCCTCCTTCCTGGTGCTCTGAGAAATAAGCGTGTCGTTTTTTCTACAGACACGAGATGGTGTGCTCTCATGACCTTGGAAGAATGATCTTCTTTTATCTCTGCTTGGCCATGTTTCTGCTAAGCACTCAGAAACCTGGCCATTATGCCATGGTCACCTACTACCTCTCGTGATCCCTTATCCTCAGTGAGCCAGAAAACAAAACAAAACAAAACACCAAACCAAACCAAAACCAAAACTAAACCAAACAAACAGAACCACCACAGCAACCTGTAGCTTGGTCCAAAGCCTTCATCTCTTCAGAGCTACCAACTGACCACATGAATATTTATGAAATTCAATCACGAGGAAGAAAATTCTATCTCATGAATTCAAGAAAATTCTCATGGAATACCTGTACACATGTGTGTACATGCATGTGCACGTGCATGTGCGCACACACACACACACACACACACCTCACATGTGTCTCCAGAGATGCACACTCTCTCCACACACAGGATACCCCCACACCAATATGGCTGCACTTAGAATGTTCACAAACATGCAGGGTAGCTCCATTTAAGACGCCAGCATCCATGATATAATTCTACACAGATCACCTATGCATACAGTGTGACCTAATATGGGACAAATGCTTACCCACCACATAGCTTCATATTGAGTTAGCCAAGGTCTGACAGGAGAGTCGAATCAACCCCCTTTGTTGGAAAGAAGACAACTCAAATGAAATAGAATGAATTGCCCTGTTCTCCCTTCCTTATGGCGGCAACCTGACCTCGCTTTCCAGGCATATGTAACTATCGACACCCAGACTCCAGGAGCACATTTCTGAATTCAAGCCATCAGTCCTTTGCGAGCCAAGGAGGAGATTTAAAATCGGGTGTTCTGTGGTGTGAAGCACAAACATATCATCAGTGTAGAGCGTCTTCTGAATGGCAGGCATCAGCATCACCACTCTCACTGGATGTGCACACCCCCCTCGGAGTCACAGTGCTCTCTTAATTAGATCTTTAAGTATAGCACCATAAAAGGAATTACAGTAATCAAGCCTGAGACGGCCTAGATGAGAAGAGGAACCGGAGAAACTAAACTTTGAAGAAAAAAAAAAAAAGATTTGACAAAAAGGATTATAGACATTTTTGACACTTTAATTAATGTTAGTCTCAAAACATAAGTATAAATCAACCAAGACACCAAAACCACTTCCCACAGGCATTTACACAATGGTCTCCCTAAAGTTTCAAAACAATTATGTGGCCACACAAGTTTTGGGGCCGCACTGAGGGTTAGCAGCTAAGATGCCTGTTTAGAATGTGCTAATTAGCAAGAAATTATAGTGTAACCAGCACTTAGCATATCCCAGACAGGGAAATGAAGCGCTGACAGCTGCTTTACTGTCAAGACACTTCCTGTTTTCATTTTAACTGTTTGCGAATCATACCGCACATCGAGGGCTTGCATGAAATGTGAAGAGCCAACGAATTTTGTTATGTATAGCATCTTCAAAGGGCCGGGTGCAAAGGGCCGGGTGACCCAAAGGGACGTCCTCAGCATTGCCAGCCAACAGGGAACCTTGTAATAATTGCAAGACAAAGGCTAAAATGAACAGACCACGTATACTGTTTCCCTTCCAAATATGATTCCCACTTTGTCCCAGTTCCTTAAGAATGGGAGTTTGGGCTCAGGCACGTGACATATGCTGTAATATCAGCCCGCAGGAAGCAGAGGACCATGAGTTCGAGACTAGACTGGGTTACTCAGTGAGATACTCTCACAGGATGTGGTACAATGGTAAGTCATACAAAAAGGTCCTGGAGTTGATCTTTGGGGCTCATAAAGGCCTTAAAGTTATATGGGAACACTTGAAAAGAATCTAGCTGAAACCCATCGATTAATAACAGACATATTGGGTGGCAACTGGGGGCATGGATTGATGTGCTGGTGACATGTTTGAACTGTGCGGTGGACAGCCCTGTCACCTGTCTCTCAGTGTTTATCTGTGTGCACACACATTCACAAACATCAGTTTCATTCCAACTCTGATGGCGTGTCTACTCTAGTGATTTTGGAATTGGATGTGTCTCACCGGGGTTTGAAGGTTAATTCTGTGTGGTACATTGTGGACTTAAGTTTACTGGTATGACTGATCTCCCGAGGTAAATATATCTAGATATCAATGTCTCTTAATTAAGGAAGAGATGACTTTCCATAGAGAATTCATGAGCAATCAAGCAAATGCTTCTCACACAGGCAGACAGTGCACACCTGACTTATTGATGTTTCAGGGCAAACATTAACATATAGTAAATAAAGACTGCATAGAGGCCCCAGGCACACTGTGGACTGCACTGTCATAATTTCAGGGCAAACAAAAGGAAAAGGACCATGCTGGTACCCATCCCCCTACAACACAGGCAAGTGTTGATTTGCCTTCTGCCTCGTTGAGACTGCCCAGGCAGACAGCCAATGTCAGTTGTAACAACAGATGAGTGTCCTTGGAGTGCAGTCCTCTGAGAACCTTCAAGGCCTAGGTGAATCAATAAACGCCATCACTAGGAGCTGGCCAAGCATGGCCATCCAGTGGCCTGGAGGCACACAGTTGTTGAGAGAATGAGGGTGTGGGTGTTGGTGGGTGGCTGACTTTAGACACCTCAGACACCATGGCTGCAGGGACTTCATGGTGCAAAGCAAAGGGCCATGGCTCTTTTGCTGCATCCCACGTCAAGTGCTAAGACAAACCCCATGCAGACCTGGAATGCCCTCACAATGGAGATTTTTCTGTACCTTCCGGCCGTTCCCTGGCAACGGAAGTTCATATGCTCCAAATTCTCTGCTCACTACGGCATTGTCAAACAACCACATGGGGCTTCTCGCAGGATGCACAGGTTCAGAGCACTAGAAAATCCAGCCTCTCCCTGGCCCAGGCACAGGATAGAAGAGGGAGTCCTGGAGACAGTGACTTATCAAGGCTCTGCTTGGGTACAGTGCCTGGAGGCCTGATGTATGGGCCAAAGCGGCAATTTGTTGTATAATCAGAGAGGCCTCGGTGCTCTTTAGCAGCTGGCTCTTGTTATGTCGCGAATGCCATTCTTTATTTAAGAAAATCTGCCTCTAAGTCCGGGGGAATAAGAGATGCACATTTCATAAAAGGATTTTTACAGAAGCCCACACACAGGAGCACCCTATCTGTGCACAAATCCTAACATACAAGGACAGCTTACTGTATGCCGGGCACTACAGACAGGATAAGGTATGATGTCTTCTTGTCCTTCCTTTCTTCTTGTCCTTTCTCTTCTCTCTCCCCATCTCTCATTCTCTCCACTCAGAAAACTCACAAAACCCATAGTACCTGCATATTATGTAAGTCTACACAGAGATGGAGAAATCCAATTTATTCATTCATTCATTCATTCATTCAATTGCACATTCATTGATTCATCATTTCATTAAACAAATCTACCAAAACTTGGCATATCTCTATATAATGTATACTCGATACCATGTGTACTATGTATAATATAATGTATAATAATTCCAGGCATGGAAAGTTCAACTGCAAGAAACATCCCTGCCTTATTCTAGTAGAGGATAGAGAGATGGTTAATACTGTGGGCTAGTGAACTGTCCATCACAGGATGAAGGACACACTGGGGGGTCCAGAGACTACCTCATGAACCCTTCCTTGGCAGGCACCGGGCATGTGGGACCTTGCTGGCTTCCCTGATAAGTGAGGGTCTGACTTACTGTCCAGTCAGTCCCAAATTAATAGGATTATTAAAGGAAAAAAGACACATGGATTTCCCAGTTCCAAAGCCACTTGCCAACAAAGATGTGATGAGGAAAATCACCCCAGTCTCAAGGCATGAAGGGAATTAATTATTGAGCAGATGGCTTTACAACATGAGCTGTGTAGCCATGCTGGCTCTGCGCCATGGATTTATAATGAGTTATGTTCCACACGAAGTTTAGGGGCTAATAAACATCTGGCCAGAAGTGCTACTAGCTTATTCTGAGGCAGTCACACACTGGACAGTATCTCATCTTTTTGCTTTATTACACAATACTTTTCTCATGAGCACTACTCCAGACAGGGAACAGCAACAGAACCCTTTCTACAGCTGGTATTTGTCTTGCAAAGCAGGCATCCTCCCATGCTATCTGATACAGCAGAGGCTTCCTTTTTAGGAGTTCTGCTCATGTATCGTTGGGTACAAAGAAGAAAGCCAGATATCTGAGTAGCTGGTGGCCAGACAGTGGCCCCAAAGGCTTGTGGCAGCACATTTGTCCAGAGATGGTTGTCCTGGAGACCACCTATCTGCTCCTGATGCATCTACAACTGGGGACACAGGTATATCAGGCAGATCTCCAATGGACTGTCCTTAATGACTCTAGAAAAGCCAGAGATTGTATCAAGTCCTGAGGTGGAGCAAATGGTAGCTCTTTGAATGATCTGTGGGTTCCGGATGGCCATGAGAATATGGCCACATGTGGATTCGAGGAGCATCTGGGAAGATGGGACCACAAGAGCTAACAGGATTTATGACTCTCAATGACAGTCTTTTGTCTTCAGCAACTGTGGCTTCCTCAAAATGTTCCAAGAGTGTCTAATCCCGAGAGTCTGTAAGGTATATTTTCTCAGCTGTGTATGCTTCAAGGTACCAGTAATAGGTCCCACCACCTCGCCGGTCTACCCTGGGAATCTTTCCAAAAGCATGGAGTGTTTCATGGTAATGGTGTGCCATGCCCGCTAAGTCCCAACAGCAAAGTCGGTAAGCCTTTGAGGACACTCTTGAATGTAGCCTGGGTTTACCATCTTAGAATTTCTATTGCTGAGATAAAACACCATGACCAAGAACAACTTGGGAAGAAAAGAGTCTGTCTCATCTTACAGCCTGTGATTCATCATCCAGAGAACTCAGAGCAAGAACCTCCAGGCAGGAATGATGCAGATACCATGAAGGAGTGCTGCTTCCTGCTTCCCAAACCTTGCTTACCGTGCCTTTATATACACCTCAGGAACCTCAGCTCAGGAGGCACCACCTGCGTGCCATGGCTTTATAAAGCCATGTGGGCCCTCCCACATCAATCGCCAATCAAGAAAATACACCACAGCCTTGCTCACGGCTCACCACAGTGGGGGCATTTTTTTCAATTAAGCTTCCCTCTTCCCAGATGACTCTAGTTTGTGTCAAGTGCATAAGAAAACGTGTCAGTCCACTTACAAAAAGGGCTGAGTGAGAGGTAACATTTATGTTCTTACAGTTAAAAACCCAAGATCTCAGCTCATCTTCAAAATATGAATAAGCAAAAAGAACTGTGACCGCATTACGGATCCTAGAACGATTTGTAACAATTGACATTAATTAGAAGAAAGGATTAAATGTCAGCTAGCAGGCATTCATATAGATGGTTCTGAAGGTAATGATTATTAATATATTTGTACATGTCTGCAGCTTCCAAATCGGTCTCAAATCTCATTTGGGTTCCTTTCATTCTGCAGAACATCTTTACAGTATCTTATAGACATTAGGTACTAAGTAAATATTTGTAAATTTGATTCAATCAACTGGATGATTGATTAGGATGCTAGTGAGGTAGTGACCTGCTATAAATCAACACAACAAAAAGGGAAATGTCAGCCTTGGACGGGGAAAGCAAGGAAAGCACACACTGGCAATTTACAGAGACAGAGGAGCAAGCTTGCTCGTTTTTATGAATTGGGGCTTTCTTCCTGGACCGCAGTGTGTTTGTGGTTGCCTGCAACAGGCAGGACCAAGTAGGTTCCTCAGATGCTCTTTATTATGGCTCTGACAACATTAATATGATTAATCAGTTTATTTTTCCTTATTGCTTTTACTTGGCATCAAACATAAATACATAAATAGATGGATAGAATATAGAAAGTGAATGGAATATTTTTAGTGAAGATTCCCTGGGAATTTTTCAAAGATTCCCTGGTACCTGTGCTGAAAAGACACAGCCTGCTCCTCTGACATGCCTAGGTCAAGGTAGGATAAATCAGATAGCCCTGTTCACGTTAACCAGGCTGCTTCTGTGTGCCCACAGTCACGCCTTTCTACACAACTGCTCCTTGCTTTGCTTTGGTGCCGCATTCCTTGTCTTCTGGAACTATCAAGAGTGGCACAAATCTTACAATCTGACTCCCTCAAACTATTCAGCACACCACCGTGCACTGCTCAGAACTCCATGCATCTGGCGTTCCGAAGGGATTAAAAGACTAATTTCAGAGTAATCAGTCTCATTCAGCTCCGGCATCAATCTTGGAAACATTAAGTTGGCTTGAGCGAATCTGTTTTAGCTCAATACCCCAGCTGCCATCAATAACAGCGGACACTTGCAGTGTCAGGTCTGAGCGCTTTTGATGGCTGTCAAACCAAAGAGAAAGTCATTGTGGGGTTCTGTTATATTAATTTTTTAAAAATTGAGACATAGTTTCAATGGAATCAATGGTCTTCTTGCTTTGGACTCCCGTGAGATGGGATTACAGGCCTGTGTCACCACATTTAACTTAAAAACGTTTTTGAAGCACGCATTTAACTTTTAAACAAACATCTTTTGTTTAAGAAAAAAAGCAGTTCAGTTAAGTTTAGACTCCTAAATAATTAGCACCTTTCCAGAGCATAAATATTGATATTTCCAGAAGACAAGGACCTTCTAGGTCCTAGGCAAAGATTTTGTAGCTAGGAGATGACTGTGACGTCTGCATCGAAGTCAACTAGGAAACAAAGGTTCGAGTGGGCTCTGCTGTCCTGGGAAAAGCCCCGCCTTTGACTGTTATGCTTTTGTAAGTCTCGGTGTACATATTTTCCTTCAACTCTTCCCATGTCAAGTGGGCTCAAGGGCTCCTTTTCGGTGTGGTCTTTTTCTGGGAATGATAATTCTAGAAGAATGTCTGTCCTGGTGAAGAGCACCTGGCCTTCAGTGAGGATGCAAAATCACAGAAAGGGGAGAAATGTGGAGAGAGAAGCAACAGGGGGAGGAGGCGCAGAGGGAGAAGGTGAACAGGGAGGAGGTGCAGAGGGAGAAGATGCAGAGGGAAAGGCATCGTGTGGGTAGTGAATCAGGATAGGAAAGGTTCTGCAGCAGAACTCCTGTCCCTGTCATGATACAGCCCATTCAGACCCAGTAGATTCAGAGGGACCAATGCAGAAGGAGGCACTGAGATCCTAGGGAGGGTGGTGTGAACCAGTGGACTAGAACAAGAGGTCTCCTTTTTGACCTTGAGGCCTCCTGGGCTCCTGGTGATGATGTGGTCATGTGTGCGCCTGGCATGATGCTGATTCTTCAGGGGTCTCTGAGGTTCAGAACTGTACCCAGCTCACTTCGGGGAAACGGCCATATGCTGCTTCTTAAACATTATGATCTGAGAGGGTAAAGTCATAGTCCTTGCAAAGAGAGTCTCTAAAGAGAACAGCACACCTTGAGGTCTGAGACAACCATGAAGCACAGTGGAGTTAAATACTTGAATACAGAAGGGCCACAGATAGTGTAAATCTTGGTGTAAGTGTCACAGCATGTAAATTTTCTAGTCACACATCTGTGCAGCTCTAGATATTTGGCATAAGAATGCCCTGGTAGTACTCTGAGAGATGCTACCTACCTACAGATGAGACCTGTAGCTTTGGGCTGGTCTGTCTAGCAGCCTTCGAGCTTAGCGTTGTTCAGACGGGACACACTTTAAAGTGGCTTCATGGAGCCTTGTAGGCTGAGGCTGGACCCAGAGCTGGTGATATCTACATGGCTGGCTCACTATGGTATCATCACCAGAAGTCAGATCTTGCCTTTCTCATACCCAGGCACTTTATAGCAGGGTACTCTGGGACCTGGGCCCACATCCTAAGTGTCCACTGTGGGAGGACTTTGAGACCACATCACAAATCCACAACCTTTGAGTCTGAGTTTCTGTACCAATGTGACTTGCCCTAGTCCTTAGTCTTGTCTTCAGATGCTTGGCTAACCCCACAAATGCTTCAACATAGTGCTTGCATGCAGAGAAAATGTGAATCACTTAGAAACAAGTTTATACTGAGATGCAATGATTAAAATGCTCAAATTTCTGTGACATGTATGTGACTTCTTAGTATGGAAAAGGAAGAGATTGCTACGGACTGAATGTCTGTGTCCCATCAAATGTGCTGAAGTCAGGATTTAGCTCTCTCTAGGTAGTAATGGAAAGGAGCCATGGTAAGAACTGTAAAACGCTTGCATACTCTACAATGAGAACCCAGGCTGGAGGTACAGGAAGGTTAAGGGTTAAAGTAGCAGAAACTTGAGTGTTGATGAAGATGGATGGGGGTTGGTGTAGGTAGGTATTAGCTAACCAAACTAGATAGATGTGAGGACAGGCTCTAAGCCAATGATAACAGGCCAGCTGGTCCCCTGTAGGCCTTGGCAAACACATGGTCTTTTCCTATATTCTTGCTTCTACAGCAGGTAATTATGGCAGTCTACATTGTAAGGGTGGTTCTTATGATGCTTCCACCTAGGAGACTATCTCATAGACAATGAGCTAAATATGAGATAACCAAGAAAGATCCCAGCTACATCTTAGTGGCTGGGATAGAATTAGCTCTCTGCCATGAGAGAGCTTCAAGCTGACCCTGCAAATGTGAGAACATGGGGTGGCAAGGTTGGCGGGGAGTAACGCTGGCCAGGAAACTAACAGATTAGCAGATGGTCAAAGTCAAAGCTGGATTCAGAGATGGACAGAGTGGGAGCTTCAGCCGCCGTACCTGGAAGGGACTGCATGAACAGCACAGTGTAACTTCTCTGGTTGAGTCAGGATGATGAACATAGAGCACGAGGGCTCGCCATTGCCTTGGCCCATGATAGCCCAAAGAATTAATCCATCTCCATAGAGATTACGTCAGCAGTTGCCAAGTTTCTGCCTTTGCCCCATAAAATCCCTAGGCACAGGAAAATTCAGTGGCTTTCTTTTTCTTTTGGAAATCTCTCCCTATACAGTTTTTCTCAATTTTCCTCAATTTCTTACCTGTCCACTATTATATATATATATATATATATATATATATATATATATATATATATATAATATATATATATATTATATATATATTAGTGTATGTATATGTATACACACATATATAACAATTATGTGTGTGTATGTATGTGTACATATATACACATATATTCACATACACATATAACAATTATACACACACACACACACACACACACACACACACACACATTTATCATTCTGATCCCCCTCTTCTCCTCCCAGTCTCTTTCCCCCATCTTCCCCACATCTGCTCCTCCTCTTTTTCTCTTCAGAAAAGGGCAGTCCCCTCCCATGGATATCGACTATCCATGGCATGCCAAGTTGCAGTAAGATTAGGCATCTTCTCTCCTGTGTGGGAAAGACAAGGCAGCCCAGCAGAAGGAAGGGGTCCCAAATCCAGAATAATTCTTAATCAAGTTTGCTTTCATTTTGCACGATAACCCATGTCTAAATTTCTATCAGCTCAAGGCAACTGCCTTGGGTTTATTCTCCATGACCATGAGTGTCTCCAGCAGCTGAGGGTAATGTACAGCTGGGCCACACTTCCGATCCTCCCAGGTGACAGTGTTAGAGAGGTAAAGTCAAGGCTGGAGTCTCATTGTGAGGTCAGTGTGCTGATAAAGCGGCCTCCGAGAGCTGCCTTGACTCCTCTGGCACATGAAGCCACACACCCAACGTGCAATCTAAGAGCCAGTGAGCAGCTCCCACCAGGTGTTCATCCAGATGCTCCCTGATGTTCAGACCTCTCCTCCAGAGCTGTGAGAAATATGTTCTCTTGCCCACCCACTGGAAGTCTGGGGCCCAGACAGGACAAAGACAGAGACCTGGCAATGCTACAGTAACCGCTGTGACTCTGAAGCATGTGAGCATCATCTGGAGCTGGCCCTCTGAGCTCACTGCTGATGGGCTACCATAGATGGAGGAAGCTAAGGTGAAGTTTGCAGCCAGAGAATGAGATACACACTTTTATCTTAGCTACGCTTGGGTTTGTAGAGATTTGGGGGGCCCTGTGGGGTCTGCAGACAAAGGCTAGGGCTGAGTTCTAGGTCTATATGCTCCTGTGAGAATGTATGTGCTGCTGTGAGCATGGCACACCTTGCTTAGCACAGCTGTTATACCAGTGTCGTGGTCTGAAGATGAAGTGTTCTTCAAATGACTCACGTGTTAAAAGCTTGGCCCCTGTACTGCTGAGGCTATCGGACCATGAAGGAAGGCTCTGACCCATAGTGTGGCCCACAGAAGGGTTTGTATTGAATGGGCTCTTAGAAGGTGGGGTCTGACTGGAGGAAGTGTATCACTTGAGGTGTGCCTTTGGAGGATATATCTTGTCCTCAGACTTATATTCTGTCTACCTCTCTGCTCCCTTACCACTATGTCACTCTGCTCTTTCATGCACTGTCTGCCAAGATGTACAACTTTGTCATAAGCTCCAAACCACTGGATCAAGAAACCTTGGCTGGATCCTGAAAGCTATGATCTAAAATTAACTGTCACTTCTTTAGGTTGGCTTTCTCATAGCAATGAAACATTGAAACACAGCCAGAATCTTCTTGGTAAGAGAACCTGCAGTTCCTTCTCTCATTGCAATGGCCTCTGAGCTCCTGTGGCTGTGTCTGATGAGCCAGTGCCTGAAGCCCCATGGCAGCAGCTGCTGCTGGCCCTCCTCAGTGGCTGCTTTTTTCTGAGCCTCTGAGCTGCAGCCTCTTGCATTTTCCTCATGGGATGGATGTAGACTTCCTCAGCTCACCCTGTCTCATCTTGTTTTTTATTAATTTCTGAAGGCCATGCTAACTTGTAGGCCTGACAACAGGGTCTGCCTTAGACTGGCACTCAGATACAAGAAAAAGACCAGATCCCTGGACCTAAGTATATTTCTCTAACCTCCAAATTATGGGGAGAGATTTCAAAGATATCTGGGTTTTAATTCAGCACAAAGATCTGGCAGCTTCTCAGGATTCCCAGAAGCCACCCATGTTGGCAGCTTCTGAGAAGACTGAGAGGTAGACCACAGAACTCACAGAGACACCTTGGACAACCATGGGAACACTTTGCAAGGGCTCATCGCTTTTTTTTTTTTTTTTTTTTTTTTTTGACTCACCCTGGACTTAAGCCACAGCTGAAGGCACAAGACGTGGTCTGTGCAGAAATTCTGATATTGTGAGTAGGAAGAAAAGATGTAAGTTTCACAGTGTGGACTCTGACCCCCATACAATTTTAGATTTTAGTCCTGGGTATATTTTCCCAAATGAAACATGGATTCCCACAGTCTTGTACTGGAGAGCCTGAACACTCACCCTTGTCCCAGTTTGTCAAACTTTCATTCATATCCAGACTCACCCAGTGTTTACTGGAACATCCTGTGTTGGACAGATGTCACCACCCCAACGTTGCCATGTCTGCAATCTGTAATCTGGAACTATGCACCACGGGAAGTGGTACAGATGTGACCAAGCACAGGATCTTGAGATGGGACACAATGCTGGCTTACTTGTGGGCTGATACCATTACCAGGGCACCACTTGTAGAAGGCCAGAGTCAGGAAAGGAATGGTGACAACAGAAACAGGGTTAAGACCACATGACTGGTGCTGCAGAAGACAGGAGACTCCATGGAATGAAAAGGCAGGGAGAGGTTTTTAGATTCTCATTTGGGTCCTGGAGAAACGGTGTCTGGCTATCACCCTTAGACCCAGTGATACATGGGTCCCTACAGTGAACACAGAACAACTCTGCGTGGCTCTAAGACACAGAGATTCGGCCATATACTACAACAGTAAGTCAAGAATGAATACACCCGCTTGTTAAGGCTTCCACAATCCCAGTGCCTCTTTGGTGTTCCAGGTTCTGGAGCTGTCCAAGAGATGCAGATGATCCCAGACTGGCTTCACCTCTGTGAAGATCTGCCTTATTCTACAGAGGACCTGTGCTACTCAGAGCCTTTTAGCAGTCTTCTCAATTTACCATATTGCCAGAAGTCAGTAGCAACCCTGCATTCTAGCCCTATACCCTCTACCTTCTGTGAGTTTCCCTCTCTTAGAGATAGCCTTCAGCAGATTCCTTCTTGATGCATGGAAGCCGACTTTCTCTCTTCTCCCAGCTTCTCTGACTTCCACACTTGTTACTGAGTGTGGAGATCTCTGTGTGCTATCAGAGACTGTTGCATGACATCTTTCTATGACTTTAAGTGTTCAATTCTGGAAGGATGTTTTTAACACCTGGAAAGTAAACTAGGCCTGCAAGACGTAGGAAGTTCTTGAAACACAAGGTTTATGAGATCCCCCTCCCCTGAGCTATATTAAGCAGTAGGGACTGCTAGAGACAGGGGCCTCTCTGACCAGCTGAGCTGTCTGTGAGTCATGCAGGGAACTCCAGGGACACGCAGCTTTTGTGTGCTATCATTTATGCTGAGAGAGGCTTCTCTGTGACGCATCTGTCTTTGAGTCCTTACCTATGCTCCTGTAAGTTAATGCCTTACCCATACTCCTCATAAATCCACTGGCTTGCTAAGCTAGCCTTGAATGGAATCTTTCTTTGGTGTGTCATTGGTGCCCTGGATGGGGTGAAGTCATACAACGGAGGTGCCTTAACTTTCACAGGTCCACACTACTATCTCTTGCTGCTGGGCTCCCCACTGGCTCTGTTTGGTGAGGGTATCAGCTACATGCAGTTCCTACACTGTTCCTGCATCCTTATTCCGCATTCTGTTTCTGCATCCTTGTTCCTGCATCTTTGTTCTTACATCCTTGTTCCTGCATCCTGTTCCTGCATCTTTGTTCCTGTGTCTTTGTGCATCTTTTTTCCTGCATCCTTGTTCCTGAATCCTTGTTCCTGCATCTTTGTTTCTGAATCCTTGTTCCTGCATCCTGTTCCTGCATCCTTGTTCCTACCTCTTTGGCATACTCTAAAGAAATTTTCTACTCTAGATGCAGTTGCTCCTTGAGTTTCTGGGCTTAGACACTATCATTCCTAAAGTGTGACTTTAAACTCAAGAGGATAACAGTGGGCTGGCAAGGCCGGTCTCTGGATGCATTTCCTCTCCTGTTTCTCTCAGTGTTTGTTCTGCCTCCATGGGGACCACAGTTTCTGCTACTATGTCTTGTCTGATAACTGGGTGATCCATCTTCCTTGTACCTGGCATCATCCATGTACCTGGCCTGAAGCCCTTTGAGTCTCACAGGGACAGAGTTACAGGCTAACACTTCTTCACTGTGTTCCAATCTCTAGCCAACCATACAGGAGCACCCTCCCTAGGCTGTTCTAGCTCCCCAGTGCTGCCTGGCCCGTGTCCCCTTTACTGGTATGATTAGATTAGTTTGGCAGTAATCTCTAGACCTTCCCATAGCAGAGCAAGCTCAGACTTTGCAACTCTTTTTGTTCCCACTGGCTCTGGCAGCACAAGAAACCACTGCTTTGGGTCATTTCTTCTCACACCAAGAGGCATGCAGTCTGAAGTGAAGTGCCAAGGCTCACTTTTCCCCTCTGTCCTCACGGGATCATTCCTCTGT
Source organism: Rhabdomys pumilio (assembly GCA_030674055.1). Classification (NCBI taxonomy): domain Eukaryota; kingdom Metazoa; phylum Chordata; class Mammalia; order Rodentia; family Muridae; genus Rhabdomys; species Rhabdomys pumilio. Next base: position 9,276,219 of record JANHMN010000015.1, on the reverse strand, counting down.
GCACCTGTTTCCAAATCTCTCTCTTTTTATAAGGTACCAGTCCTCCTGGATGGAGGCCACCCAGGTGTCCTCGCTTTAGCTTAATCACTTCAGTAGAGGCCATCTCTGTGTAGTCACAAGCTGACGGCCTGAAGGTAGGAGATTCAACCCATTCCACATTTGTGGAGGGCTTGACTCAGCCTGTAACATTCTTCTCCTGGGAGTCACCTAGCAGCCTCTGAGCTGTGTGGGTGTTGATTCACAGTGCAGACTATCTGCTCCACAGCTCTTGCATCCTTCTGCCATCCTTGGTTTCTCCTTCTCTCCTGCTCAGTGCTTCTAGGTCCCTGATATCATGGGCATTCTTGACTCCAGGCTTGTATGCCTATCTATACTGTCAGCTAGCCTCATGGCATCTGGGGGTTTCTGGGTGTTGCCATAGTGTCTTAAGCCTCCCTTTGGGTTCCATCACTTCCCATACACATCACCTTGACATACAGCCGGTATATGTAGATGACTACTCCATTACTCAGCTGTTCCCGGGCTTTACGTCGAGAATGAAGCTCATTCCCAAGACGATTCTACATTCAAAGCAAGCTGTCCACACCCTGAACACATCACACACTGAATGTAAACACAATATAATGTTTTCTTGTTCACATGTAAGTTAGATTTCCTTTATTTTGGGCTTTCCCATCTTAAAATTGAGACATGTATGTGACCTTTTATTTTTCAGTGTTCTCTGTTAATTTGGTTATTAAAGTATTAATGATTCTTCTTTACCTCACTGGGAAGTGCTTAGATTTGAAGAAGTTGAAGACTAGGTGATAAAGCTCCAAGCAACTCTCAGGCCAGAAACTTGGCCGATCTATTGTAAAAACCTAACACTCACACTACAGAGAATTTTGCAAAGAAGTACAGAAAAAAATCCATAGTACTGAGAACAGTTTCCCTCTGTCTAATATTCAAGACACACAAAAATAAGGATAGCTTCCCTCCTGTGTGTTAGCGAAGATTTGTTTTGGAAACAGAGTTATTATGCACCCCGGAGAGAGAAGTCGCTATAGAAATCTGAATAATAAGATGAAGTAGGTCTGTGCTGTTCCTTCTGTCATCCCTGTGTGGCTTTCCCTTGGTTCTGATGACTTCTAGAATTAGTTGTGACATGTGTGGAGACGATTCCTGACCTGGAGAAAACCCATTATCATCTAATTTTATACTGCTTCCCTCCACGTTATCAATGACATTCCTCCCCTCAAAGAATGGAGTGGAATGGGTATTTAGACAAGCAAATTTACCTGATAAATCATTTCATAGATGGGAGAGAACCCAAGTGTGAAATGGAAGTTAGTTTTCAAAACCTCTTCATTTAAGGAGGGGTCTATAATCAACACCACTGCTTTTCATAATGGAAGGCACAGCAGGTGGAGATCATCCTGCCCAGTGCTGTGTCCCATACTTGCTGGGGACCGCAGAGACTAGATAAGTGACACCCGGTGGGTTGGATTCTCTGATCTCCACAGTCCTGCTGAGAAGGATCTGATTGTCACACCTGCTGGCAGCACCTACCTGTCAGTGTCTAAGTTAAGACAGTCTACTATATTCTTAAAAACCTATTGTAATTCACTCATGTGTACACTTGCCACTTGATTTATTGCATGAGCCCAGGTCTTCTACATTAAATGTTTATAAGGTGAGAGAATCTAATACTGCCAGCTCGCATTTTTCAAGCTTCTGTAAAGAATATGTTTAAATGCATCTTATACTTCAAAACAATCACTTTGAGATGTTTTTGAAAGTAAATTTTTTTTTTGAGCCATGAAAGGAAAGTATCTTTTTTTCAAAATCCCTTTCAGTCCTGGGGACAAGTCCCAGAGCCTCCTGCTCTCCAGATAAACCCTCTACCATGGAGCTGCGTGCCAAGCATCCCAGGATAATGAAAGAGTGCTAACTGACCAAAACAATCTTAATGTGAATGAAGGTAGCCATCAAATGGTAGTTTAACAGTTACAAAAGCAAGGAATACTTAAGAATAAGTCACTTAGATCCACTTGCCTCCCTCATGGGCAACTCTGATCAAGGCAAGTTTGAGCTCTTACAGTTGGCATGGTCATTGATATAACGGATAAAGAAGGCAGGGCCCCAGAAGAGAGCTGACATGGTTGGCCCTCCACATGAACTTTGTTAGGAAGTTGGGCAACATTAACTACTCTAACAGCCATGTGTGGCCCCGAGGGCAGGGAGAGTGAGCTCTTGGGTCCAAAGAACAGCTTGCTCGGGCATTCAAGTAATGACTAACATTAAGGAGGTATTGAAGGAAGACACTTCAGTCCCAGAATATTAGGAAATTTACAACACCATGGCCATAAGCAGCCATAATGGGGCCATGGAACGAGGCACAGGTGGTCAGATCCCTCAGTTCTGTGATCTAAAGCAGTGTCTCCATCCAATAGTCTCCCAAGGGTTGGGGGTGACAGTGAGTTCCACATGTGAGTCTCAAGTCAGGAACATGATAAGAAAAGGGGATAGGGGTGGGTTGGCAGTTTAGGGTAAAAGAGTCACAAAAGTGCAGTTCTTAAATAGACTAAAAACTACAGATGTCCTTAGCCCTGCGAATACTCTTGCCTTTGCTACAGGCCAGAGATACCACAAGTGTAAGCCAAAATGGTTTTGGTTCTGCCTTGGCTAGAGACCGGGAATGACAGAACGGTTTGTTTTTTCCATATCTCTTTTCCTTGAAATGAATACCTTTCCTGAAATCCATATGGGAGGGTGTGGCAGACGCCGACACACACTGGACAGCTGAACTGGGAGCCTGACTGGCTCATCCCCATGCCTCCCTCCAGTGGAGCCTTAATGACTCCAAGGTGGTGACATTCAACAGTGTCCCCCTCTCAGGGATCCCTTCTGTCACCTTCCTTAAGCTCCCTATAATAAAATGCTTCCCAGGACTCACTGTCTATGAATTTTCATTCTTTGAATTTGAAAGCTAAGAACCTAGAGGCTACTGACTCCAGCTTTTATATGACCATGAGTGTCTGGTCCCCTAATTCTTGAGTTAGAATCCCATCTAAGAGCTTAGAAAGACTCTGTTGTTCTCAAAAACACCCCTCACATTTTTCACATCTTAAAGTCACCAGAGCAGAGTAAAGTATAATTCAAGTTGTCTTGAGCTTCTCTGCACAGCTGCGAGAGGGATGGAGAATGCAAGGCCACTCTGTACCCCTAGCTCTTGGAGAAAAAGACTGTTAGGACTGTGTGACCTGACATCTACAGAGAAAGAGCTAGAAGGTCAGTAATAAAATACTCAACTATTTAAAGTGTGTGACTTGGGGAATTTTCCTCTACTATTTTTCCAGGTTAACAAAAATCTTTGATGATGTTCATAATCTTCATAACCAGATCACACTGCACATTTCTAACGTCTGTAGAGTGAAGAATAGTCCTGGCATGTGCTAGGCTGTGCCCAGTGGTGGGGCTGGTAATGGTTTGACTTTAGTTTCTCCCATGGTGCCCTTGATGCGCCCATGATGGTGATGTCAGTGTTCCTCCAGCTGCCCACCTCTCTGCTTATTCCACCCACAGCTTCTCTCATGATGCTGATATTTATCCCATAGTTTAGAAGAGATTTCGACTCAGTAACTAGGCCAAGATCCATTAGGAACTTGGAATAGAAACGTTTAAAAAATTTATTTTGTGTGTGGATTTTTGGAGTGTGCAGTGTGCCTGGTAAGAACGATTTACTGTGTACATAAATCTGAACTTCGGTACTGATTCTTATATTATCTCTGTGAAAATCTGTTCTATTTCTATTTTCTCCATAACGACAGCTCTAAAAACAGCGAAGCCATTTTCTACCACATAATTATTGTTTCAAAGCCTCTCTGAAGACCATGAAAATGCTTAATTGTTCATCTGCTTTGTAGGGGGCACTCAACAAACACTAGTGAACACCAGTAATTCCCATCCAAGGGTTTGCTTCCTTCCAAGGTGTTGCCTTTTGACATATATATATATATTTTTTTTTTTTTTTTGAGACAGGGTCTTATCTTACCAAGAAGTTCAGGCTAATGTGAGACTTAATATATAGCCCAAGTTACTCTCATACTCCCAGTCTTCCTCCTCAGCCTCTTCCATGCTGGGCTGACAGGACTACACTGCTCAGGCTTAGCTTCCAAGGCTGCTTTTTAATGTAGTGATTGAGTCTCCTTCCTTCCCTAAGCCATCAATTATCTCTATTTTTACATATGGGTAGATGTGGAACAGCAGTCTGTGACATCACTGAGGCAGAGGAGCACACGGCACAGGACATCTAAGAGAACAACCAAAGGTTATAACTGCCTGTCTCAGAATCCCATGGCATGTATAGCTGTCTGCTTCAAGTGTCACAGACTTCGGCTGCGTTCCCTGCTCTCCAAAGCTTCAATGACAATAGACTGCCATGTTCCCCTGGGCATCTCTCCTCAAGGTCCACAGTTTGTGGTTCAGTACATTGTACATCACAAAAGTCTCTGTTGGGACCACCAGACCACATGAGAAGACAGGGAGTTTCCACTGCTTTTGTAGGAGAGTACTCACGCTCTCCGGAAGACATTGCTTATTGTTACTGTTGCTTCTTTTAAAGACTCCAGCAACAGAGTCAGAGAGTAAGCAAGCCCAAGATCTCACCAAGGTAAGTAAAGGAGACCCTGGCATGACACATTTCCATCCACAGTGCAAATAGCAGTACAGAACACACTCCATGACAGAAAATCTTCAGTTTGTTATTTGTTGGTGTGTGGGTCCTTGGGTCCTGCCTCATGTTAGCATTGAATAGTAAGATCTGTTGTTAGCACCCTGACACCTCCCTTCTGAACGCTTATTCTTTCTTGCCACATCCCCTACCTGTCTTCTGGATCTTGACATCACTTAATATGGACAAAGTATGTTCTGTCTCTTCTTGGGACTATATTTTAAATTCCTGTGACATGGCCAAAGCAGTTCGAATCTTAGGTTATCTGGGACACCTCGGTTTTTGATTCTGGGATATTTTACAGTGTCTCATCCAGCCTTCACCTGAAGCATAGCAAACTTTTACTGCTCGCTGTGTTTTATGGGTGTCTCTGGGCCATGTATATTCATTGTGTTCTATAAATAATAATTGGGCAGTAAACTAGTGGGCAGTGGTGTTTGATCTAGGTTGTAAATCTTCAAGGTGCGGATACAGTTTTCTATAAGAATGGAGGAAAACTGTGACATTGAATCCTCCACGCTTAACTTGATGAGGGAATTTACAGTAACCACTGGCTGGTTCTGTACTGATGAATCCCATTTATGGATCTGCTACAGAGTGGCAGTGACTGAGTCTGGACTCTGCAATGCAGAGCCATTACAGGGGTCACTGTGGATCCAACTAGACTTCACCCCAACCTCCTGAACACAAGCATGGCCCAGATGTTAGCACTCATTCCTGTCTGCTGTAGAAATCCTATTGAAAGCTATACTTAATTGTCTTAAAGAACCTCGACAATTTATAGAATTTGTCCTGAGGAAAAAAAGCACAGTTATCTTTGAACGAAATGCTTCAGAAGGCTATTGCACATGTCACTGTGTGGTGCATGATAATTTCATCGAGCATATTTCACCTGTGGTGAAGGTGTATGCCAGTACCCTTCTAGGAAAAACAATTAAGCACACCTGTAGGGTTTCTTACAGGTAGGTGAAAAAGGACATTCTATTACCTGCTGTTGACCTGATGGTTGACGTCATGTTGGACGGTGTCATCACGGGAATACATTCATCGTCTTGGGAGTAACCAGCTTGGATGGCTCGAAGGTAACTGTGACTTCTTGTTCGGAAACACCCGGGAAGGTCAAGGGCATCCATGGCCTGAGACTCAACTTCACTGAAGACAGATTCACACACTGACTCCAAGTGCCCATTGACTTCCGCCTCACTCATCTGGAACAGCAACAGCACACGTGACGCTGGGATCCATCGGGGTGATCACAACCACGTCACACAAGACACAGAGACAGAAAGCACTCACAGTTCTTGGTTACAGCTTTATATTTTCGGCGCGTCTAGTTTGAAATCCGCCCTGGGAATCCATCAGGCTTTGGGGGGCTGGCTTCTTGGGTGATTTCTTACAAAACACAAGGTGCATAGCTAGCGACCGGTGATGGAAGTTCTGTGGACTCACCAGGCTGACAGCCATCACAGAGATCAGGGAACAGAGTGGGTGGGAGCCCCCTGAAACACCTGGTAGCAAGCCAAGGTCCACGCTGCCAGTCCTTGTTCCTTCCCCACTGGCCCCTTCACCTTCCCCAGCTACCTACCGCTCGGGCTGACTCTGGGTTGGAGGCTGTAGAAGTAAGCACACACGTTCAAGTGCCTCAGCTACTTTTAGTTCATCTTCAGGACGTGAGAGTCAGCTGCTGCTCATTGTCATGGAAACGAATCCCAAATTTGGCAGAGGCATTCCTGCCCTCATCACCATTACGGCATCATGAGCAGAGTCAGGGTGGGGAAGACATGGCTGACTGGGAGGTGTTCTGTACACATGAAACATGTTACCTTGACTTAAATCTCAGGCTTGTATTTCTTTCTCTTTTTTTTTCCCCTATTAGCTTGAGACTTGTAAGTAGAGCAGATAAAGGTAATATGACTTCAGCTTGTGTCTTAAGTTATGCATATAGGTTCACCCTGGGAACCTGACTTTTCCAAATACTCTTAAGGAAGCACTGTGTTGGGCCTGTCAGTCCAGGTGAGCTCATAGGCTGAGTAGACAAAGGCTGGGTCATTAGGTCAGCCACAGGGCCCCTGCTTAGGGTGGATGCCCCTCAAAGGACATGTTTTTCCTGATATAGCCTGATGGTGATGTTCATATGCACCTATCATATACTGTCCCTGAGCTGGAACTAGAGATTTTAAACTGGAAATTTAATAAATTTGGAGCTACAGAACAGAAATCAGGTTGAAGGGTTAGATAGGAGAAGAGTGGGCATGGGGTGGGGGGTTAAGAAGCTTAAAACAGGGCTGGTGAACTCAGGATTCTGTTGAGTGCTGGAGACAAGAGACTGAGCGCTCAGTCTGCGGCTCATCCTGCTGCTCTCCCTACCTCACTGACTCAGTTTTGGCAAATGACTTCTGAGATGTTGACAGAATCTGGAATCACCTGGAGAACTGGGCTTCTGAGCATGCTCAGGGTGGGGTGGGGGGCAACACTGTCTTGACTGTGTTGAGGTGGGAAAACCCACCCACTGTGGGTAGCACCATTCCGTGGGTTGGATCCTGAACTGTATAAATGGAGAGGGGGATTTGGGGAGCGGTAAGCATCCAATGCTCTCCTTTCCTGATTGTGGACACCATGTGAGCTGCTGCTTCAAAACCCTGCTGCCTTGACTCCTGGGCAGTGATGGACTGTACTGTTAAGCTATGAACCACAATAAACTCCTTCACCTTTAGGTTGCTTTTATCAGAGGGTTTTAATCACAGCAGCGGGAAAAAAAACACTAAAATACACCTACCCTTAGAGTTCTCATGCACTATGGGTCTCTCTCTCTCTCTCTTTCTCTCTCTCTCTCTCTCTCTCTCTCTCTCTCTCTCTCTCTCTCTCTCCCCCCACCCCTCTCTCATGTGTCTTTCTGTCTTGACACAGATGCACAGGTGGTTAGTAGCATGATGGGAATCTCTCTGGGGGAGGCAGCCAGCCTGTGTTTAGGGACACAGAACAGCACCTATGCTTGCTATCTGGTTTTTAACATCTCCAGTTCCCCTTTCAATTCCATCTCTCACATGATGCGTTAGTGAGGACCTGCACTCTGAGATCTGGTGTTTATCCTCAGTGCCTGACGGACACAGGCAGATCCATTTGTCTGTCCTGAGCATTACACTGCCATTCTCTACCTTAGCCCTCTTCTTCTCCACTACATCTCCCTAGCTGCCTGCGACAAAGTGTCTGTCTCAGTGAAGTATGAAGAATCATGTCATTGCATACAACTCTCTGCAGCTACAGTGATCAAGCTTAGAGAAGGTTCTTAAGTGGGGCTTTCCATATTCCAGATACCACCTCCCTCCCCATGCAGGCTTACTCATCTACTCTCTAACTGGACACAGGCTAAGGTCGTTAAAATATTCTTCTTCAAGCTGCTCCTTTTCCTCTGGTTTAGAATTTGAACAAGTTGCTTCTTTCTGCTATGACCATTTCTGCCTCCTCTGCCTCCTCTGCCTCCTCTGCCTCCTCTGCCTCCTCTGCCTCCTCTGCCTCCTCTGCCTCCTCTGCCTCCTCTGCCTCCTCTGCCTCCTCTGCCTCCTCTGCCTCACTAGATAACTGTAGACCTTGCTAGGAAGTCACTTTATCAACTCTAAAACCACCAGGTAAGATTCTCATACTTTCCTCATACCAATGTGACATCTTTGCTCCCAAGGCCAGGACCTCTGGCTCCTCTCTATCCAATGTGATGTTCAAACCAGATTTCTTCCTGTATTTTCCATTGCTTCTCTTTCTCTCTGTCTCCCAGTATCACCCCCCCCCCATACACAGGAATAATTCCCATCTTATTCTTTCTGGTCCACTGCAACTGATCTACCAAAAGTTTCTCAACACTTGGATCACATCAGCAGATAGATTAAAGGAAGGTATTACTTTACAAGTCAGTCAAAGAATCAGGAGGAGGTTGGAGTGATTCATAAGACCAGCTCTAAGAAGGATAGGATGGATCATGACCATGAAGGTATGTGATATTAGCTAGAGACAGACATCTTTGAGGACACAAGCTATAGCATGACATCATGAAAGACTCAACCCACAGTAAGTCAATGCCGAGAACACATGGCTGCAACATGGACAAATCTTGAGGAAAATGTGCTTAGCGAAATAAGTCAGTTCCAGAGGAACCCCTGCTAAATAGTTACACTAACAGCAGGTATCTAAAATAATACAAAAAAATAAATAAGGGTGGCTATGGGCTGAGAAAAAGAAATAATGCTTCAGCTTGGGATGATGAGAGCATTCTGGGGCTGAATGATTGTGATGGTCTAACTATGTGCACAAGAACATGGTTGAAGCGAGATATTTCTATTCTGGTGGCTCTATTATGTAATGATATTCCCTCCTGGAGAGCATTGGGAAGGTCTTAAGACTGAAGAAGTAAACAACTAACAAGTCTCAGGAAGTTCCTGAAACTTAGAAGATTTACAAGACCAGCCGCCAAGGTTATATGAGCAGTAATCCTTATGGGTAGGAAAACTTTTTCAACCTATCAAGCTGATTGCAAATTGTACAAGAAGCTCTGGGGGTGAAGAGTAATGTTCCTGTGTCATTACCCATGGTGGGGCAAACATTTTAGAGATGGAGTTGTTTTTTTTTTAGCTGTTCATGCTCTGGTGAGTAACTCAAATTAACTCAGTTGTTCTCCAAATTGGACTTTGACAGAATTGAAAGATGAACCCCACGGGAGTGCCCTTGAGTGGAGGAGACTTCATTTCATATGAGAATAACTCAGTAGTTAGTAGTTCTAGGTCTCTGTCCAATAAATTTGAAGAATAAATTTTATGGACAAATGGGGGATGGGTGAGATCATTTTTTAAAAATTATTATAGAAAGAAATTTTAAGGAAGACAGATTAAAGATTTATGGTTGAATTCATGGTTCTTATGCTTCAGTCCCTGGGTCTGGAGTTACTTATAGGCATGTGTTACTATGCCTGGCTCCATACCTACTTTAAAATTTTTTATTTGGAAAATGAATTGAATTAACTGAAAGGGAAGGTGTTACCTTTAAAAGATGGAAGACCATCTCAGCAATCCTTATCCTGGGGTGGTAGCTGTTACAGTGTACACCGACTAACTGACCTGTGGATACCTCCCAAAGTCATCTTTGATCTTTCTATGTTGAAATGAAGAGTTTTGTTGATGAACTGGGCCACCATTGTAGCCTGATTCCCAGGATCTGACTGTGTTCTAATCTTATTGCAAGAGTGGTGGGTATGGACATAACAGCAGCCTTCCAGTTGGCCTGCAATTGAGGACATGTAGAACATGGCATTTTGAGAGCTAAATCCCCATAGTCCTGACCTGTAGATTAGGGCATCTCTTTCCATGTTATTTCTAACAGACCCTGGACCATGGCAACTTGACCTAGTTTCTAAAAGAAAACTATCACTAAGGAATGTTAAAAAGGTAAAATCCTCAAATTAAGGGCAAGACTCTCCCCTCACTGCAGTTAGAGGAAAACTACTTGTGTACAACTTTCTGAAAAGAAAGGATTGTAGGGAAAGGACTTCTGGCTAGAAGCAAATGTTCACAACACTACCCACAGCCAGTGGATGTCTTAGTGCCCGAGTATTTGTCATGGCCATAGCAACAACAGACAATGTTGTTATTGAGTACTTATGGTATACAGGACTCTCTCCTCAATAATACTCTCATTTACTGACTTCCTTATTCTCCCAACTGCATAGAAAAAGGACCGTGAGCCAAGGCTCTTCCATTCCTTGGCAAGAAAATCTTGGGTAAAGCTAATGAGAAGTATACATTGTCATTTTCCTTTAAAACTGTTTAAAAATTATTATAATTACATATTTTTGAGATGGGGGCTTACTGGTGGCCTGTAATCCCTGCCTCTCCTACCCCAGCTTCTTGTACACTGGGATTATGAGTATTTAGGTATTCTTTTTCATAGCAGCTCCTATTAGTAAGTGGGCATTTAATTAAAGCTTAGAAATTAAGTTCTTATGTGCTGGCATCCCAGGATGCATGACACCAGCAGTACCTGCTAGTGTAGACTGTCTGGTCTGTTTATCCAGGGGAGAAACCTAGGCCTCTCCCTATGCTGGATCCAAACACTACTACTATGTAGTAACCCTGGCTCCTGCTTTGAGACTTGGTGCCTAGTGAGAAATTAGACCTATTCCAGGAACAAGTGACTTCTAGTTCTTCTCTTTCCCATGCCAGGTTGTTAGAAAACCAAGGCCTTACCTGTGCCAGGCAGATGCCTTCTGCTGTGTCCCATTGCAACCTGTGACAACCACTAGGCCTTGGTTCTCCTGTAGCCTAAGCCGATGAGATCATTTTGTTGGAAAAGGAAGGAAGCCCATGCTAAATCAAGAGAGACTGTTGTATATTTGTTGCAGGAGAGAGCTGCCCAAGGATGCCTGTATACTGTCTCCTGATAGGAGCCTCTTACCCCAGCATAGCTGTGGAGGCTGTAGCCTACATTGAAAAGAAGCACAGAAGAGGTCCCACCTGGCTCACACAGCTGGCCTGGCTCAGGGTGCTCACAGCCCGCATGTAACTCTGGTTTCTGGACCGGAACTTCGGAGAGTTGTAGTTGACTGATGGGTCCAGGCTGTGACCGACAGGCACCTCAGTGGCAGCTTGTAGGTAGCTCTGGCTACAAAGACAGAGAAGAGAGAAATGTGGTCTGTGAGCATCCAGGGAAGAGCAGAAGGAGATGGCTGCCAGTAGACACCTTAACTCCATGCTGTGGCTGGTGGGACACTTCCCAACCGACCATCTTTAAATGGATGATTCTGCTTTATGCAAATGTTATGGGTCTTGCATCTACAAATGTGATTTGCATTAAAAGTTACAGGGCAGATTTGGCAAACTGCTTTGAGACTTCTTTTTTTTTCTTTTAATGGCCAGGCAGTGAGGTTGAGATCACCATCCATTAAAGAGAGCATAAAAGCACAGCAGAGCATTAGTGGAGTCCCTCATAACTCAGACAGCAGAAGTACAAACCCAGTGACTAGATCTAAGCCAGACTCCTTGAGCACCTCAGAAAAGTCTTGCTAGCTCATTGGCAACTTTGCACACTTGGAAAGTAAAATAAAGGTACCACTTTAGGTTTGCTTGTTTGTTTTTTAAAGATATGTTTTTATGTTTATTCCTCCGTATGAACGTGTGCCAACATGGGATTATGAGCGCATGAGTGAAGTTGCCTGCAGAAGTCAGAGGGGAGCACCAAATGTCTTGCAGATGCAGTTACAGGTGCCTGTGAGCCATCCAATGTGGCTTCTGGGAACTGAACTTTGCAAGAACAGTAAGGCTCTTAACTGCAGAGCCGTCTCTCCAGCCCCTCACTTAGTTTGAAAGCAGGCAGATTATACAATACCAAAAGCAAAGAGATGCAGCAGGGAGTCTGGACCAATGTGTTCTCACAGTGACCGTTGTCTTCCGAGCTTTTTTAAAAGCAACATTCTCCAGCGTCCTATCCTGTCGTCTTGTAAGACAACATGTGGGATAACGCCGTGAATGTTCAGTAGCGAGAGCGTCTGCGTAGCCTATGTTTCTGGGAAATTTGGTAGCTTTCCTTTTAAATTTTATTGTCAAATTTTCCACTGTGCCATAAAAATTCATGGAGTAGTGTGGGAAGGCATTATCAATCACTCCCTCCCTGATCTGGAGCACGAGAGAGCATTATGTTTGCTGATGCAACTCATATGTAGAGATATTCATAAATACTAAACAGATTCAGATTCCCCCTCCCACGCCTGATGAACAAAGCAAATCCTTTCTTTGTACAGTGACTCCTTCTATACTTTGTTTTACTATTTATTTCTTTATAAATGGGACATCGGGTGAGGGGGCTCAGGCAGGAGAGGTTGCCAAGCCCACACACCTGATCCTGACCTCTAGACACATGTGGCTGAAGGGGAGAAACAGTTGCCTCAGATCATCTTCTGACCTCCACATGTGCCTGTGACCTCTCCCTCAAAGAAATACAGTTTGAAAATGGGAGCTCAGAGAAAACGTATGACTTTATAAAAATCAATTTGGCAACCCTTACTAACCGTAGACCTAAAGTAATTCTGTTAAAAGTAATATTTACCTTCAAAGAAGATGCATTATGTACTCCAGTCCCAACTTTCCCAGGCCCACCTTCTTCAGGCCTCTTTCTTCCTGTGTTTATTTACAATCTCTGATTTCTTACTTGAATGTCTACCATATGCTCCTGGTGTCTTCTCCACTAGATCTCCCTGCGTATTAACATCACCATACATACCATTCTCGAGTCGTTTCTGGGGCTGAGAACCGTAAAAAGAACCAGTGTCCTGTAGACCTTGGTATCCACTGTTCCAAGCCAGCGTCTGGTGTCCTGACTGACTGTCAGTGTCACAGCTCAGGCCCCTGCTGGTGGCCTACGTGAAAACCCGAGCACATAGTCCAGTATCCAGGACTGTGTTTCAAATCAAAGTTCTCACTTTTTCCACAGCTGAGTGAGCATCTAAAGGAAAGTTGCATTCACAGTAGAGCCCATTTGCTACTGACGCTCACAGCAGAGCCTCTGCAGGCATTTGACTGAACTGATGAAGGCCTAGAGATACATTGCCCATGTGTGTGTTTACAGAGAGTGAAGCAGAGTCAGTGCCTGACGATATGAGAAGTTCACTTTTTCTCTCCAAGATCAAAGCTTCTGGAAAGAGCCACAGTGGTTGAGTCCCCCGTTACAACATCTAGCATTCCCTCAGCATCTGCAGAGAACTGGTCCCATGGCCCCAGGACACCACAATGCAAGGATGCTGTTATACAAGTACTTCTGCATGCTCTGATCGTGTCCCATGCCCTACATGCCTGACATACTCTAAGTGGCCTGGTAGCTGCATATACCCTACGCATCATAGATCCTTCTAAACCCTTTAACCACCTTCAAACAACTGACATGCCTCACACAGCAGCTGCTGGACATCATTTAGGTATCATTTAGTAATGCCAAGAAAAGTCTCTACATGTTTAGCACAGAGACAGTGGCCACAGGCGACCACTCACGTTGGGGTGTCACGGGGTCCCAGCAGGATGTAACTGGTCATTTCACTCTCCCCGATTCAGCATGGCACTTGCCTCATGATAGGTTTCTACTTTTCTTTTCAGAACTTTCTGGAATTTTGGTTTTGAATATTTTTTGTCTGTGGCTGTTTGAATTTATGAATTGGAACCCAGATATAGAATGCTGATTATATTTTTAAAACACTGATAAAACTCTCTTTAGCCTTACTAGGGTTAACAGTGATTTTGAAAGTATTATAATGGTTTACCTTTGCATAATACTGTGCCTCAGATGTCATGATTGGGGAGCTGGGTATGGGTATGGTAGCTCATGCCTGTACCTCAGCCTGCTGGAGGCTGAGGCTACAGGATAAATTTGGGGCTAGCCTGGGCAAGAACCTGTTTCATAAAACTAAAAGCAACAAACCCTCAAACAAATAAATAGACAAAAAATAAAAAAAAACACAAAAATCACATACCTGAAGACTGAACGCCAAGAGCCCACTGTGGGAGGCACAGTGAAGCTGGATATGCATACGGGAGGTCCACTGCCCATCATGGGGTAGCAAGTCTCACGCCATGCTTAGCGAGGCCTTGCCATTGCTCATCTATGAGAGATTGTCCTGGAAACCCCCTCTCCCCCAGCCAACATTTTGGAGTGGACTTTCTTCCCCTTGGCTTATTCAAAGTGGTGATTTCTACTTTGTCATCTCGGTGTCATTTCAGAGTCTTGAAAAAGAGATATCTTCCCACATAGGACGGACAGTATCTTGGGAAGCCACAGAAGGAGATCGTTTTCTGGAATACTGTGCGATATTTTTGTTCTAGTTTTTGCCTTTCAAATGTTGCTCACATTAGATCACCGTGTATGCATAAGTGAGGCAGGAAACCCATGTTGGAATCCCCCAAGAGCGACAAGTAATCTTCTGAAGGAAAACAATGGGCTTTCTAGCATTTCACACCCCCCACCCCACCCCCATTTGCAAATTGTTCCAGGTTATTTAGGATTAAATGCTTCGTCTGTAACTTTAGATCTTTATAAAAATGAGTTTACATAACAAACTATCTGCCCATGCTAGTCTTTGAACACAGCTATTTAGACTCCTGTAAACACACTGGAAACAAAAAGAAAAGAAAATCGTCCTCATTGAGTCACCTTAAAAAGCATCGAGGAGTCGACTCTGTTTGTACTAAGGAGAAAAATAAGACAACAAGCCTTCGTGTTCAGTGTAATCCAACCACAGAGAACACCTTTCCACATTTATAAAGGGAACAGGACAGGGGTAGTTACAGCCGATCAGAAACAGCCGTGCTTCCCCCACTGCCTTAAATGGAACGTGGTAAACAACATTAGGCCTGAGCGTGGCTCCTCCTAGGAAGTAGAAATTCTGCTGTCTCCTAGCACACGGTTTACAGAATCCCCTAGTCAGTCTCAACCCTCTATAGAGAGTCTTTTGCCCTGTGTAGGGCAATTCTGTAGAGTGTTCCTGAGCCACTGTGTCAGGAACAGTGTAGGATGCTAAAATCTGGAACCACAGCAAGAGGGTGTTCTGCACTCCCTTGTGGAGTTCTTTGAGCATCACACAGGGGATTGGGCTCACTATACTGGAGCAGCGTCACACGCAAAATGAACCATGGTGAACATCCATGGACATCATGTTTAATCTGCTTAGAAGGATGTGGAGCTAACTCTATGGAAGCAGTTGTATATATTAGTGATTCTGGAAGTTGACTGAGCTGTCTTTGGAACACCCCCAGGGAGCTGAGGTAACAAGCCTGATCAGAGAGGAATCTGACTTTTGGCTAAAGTTTTACAAGGACATGTGGGTCTGAGTTTGATTCTTAGCACCCATGTAAAAGCAAGATGAGGTGTGTGAGCCTACAATACCAGCGCTGGGTTCTGAAGGCTTG
>JANHMN010000015.1:9226316-9256936 GCA_030674055.1 Rhabdomys pumilio | reverse complement strand
ACACACACACACACACACACACACACACACACACACACACACACACACACCTTTGCAGAGAAGGTATAAAAAGCCAAGCCAAAGTCCATGACTACTCTACAATCCTCTGCATGGTTGAGTCCCTTGTCTGCCTCATTGTCATCTTCAGGGCTGACACCCACACCCATTCTACATCCTTTGTAAGGCTGAGCTTCATGCCTACATTACTGACCACTGCAAGACCGGGGTCTGAGTCTACTTTGCTGACCTCTGCACAGCAGAGAGCCCTGTCCTGTCTATCTAGGCTTCACAAACCGAGCCTGGTCTCTCACATTTCCTACATGAGGTCTTCAATGCAGTTGCTGGTCCATCTGTCTGACTTTAGACTAAGGTCCCAAGTGTTGGGTGTCCTCGCTGGTCCCTTGCTTCTTGCTTTCCTACCGAAGCCTTCAGGGAGGCTTGCTGGCTTGGCTCTCACAGTATACAGAGCATGATCTATCTCTTCTTTATCTGTTGTGCTGGTGAGCATCTTGTCACCTGAGGAAGTGGGTCTGTGTTACTGGGGACCTTAGAACAGGCCACCCTGCCTCTGCCCTTGTGGCTTTCTTAGAGTTCCCTTTATAGTTGGAACAAGATGACCATACCCATCTCCTTTAATCATTGGCTCCATCTCTACCTCAAATGAAGATGGTTATTGGTTTGCAATAACATGATCAACACACTCTGTTCTTCCACCTCCAGCCTGCACTTTTTACAACCAATGTTACTACTGTCCCCTTTGGGCAACTGTCCTTGCCATACTCGACTCTTCCTACTATGAGCATGAGCAGTGAGAGAGAGAGAGAGAGAGAGAGAGAGAGAGAGAGAGAGAGAGAAAGAGAGAAAAAGAGAGAGAGAGAGAGAGAGAGAGAGAGAGAGAGAGAGAGAGAGAGAGAGATAGAGAGAGATGCCACTCTGAACTCTGACTCTCCTGAATGGTGAGAGGTATTCCCACCTTAGGTCACTGGCCAAAGTGAACTCTGACTTTCTTGAATGGTTAGAGGTGTTTCCACCTTGAGTTACTGGCTGTCATGGACTCTGACTCCTCTGAATAGTGAGGCACATTCTCACCTTAGGTCACTGGCCAGGTTAAACTCTGCTTCTCAGGAAAGGTGAAGTACATTCCCACCTTGGGCCATGGCCTTGCCTAACTCTGTCTCCCCTGAATGGTGAGGAAGATTCCTGCCTTAGGTCTGTTTTTTTTCCCTGTAAATACCCACAAGCCCAATGGGCTCCATGTCACCTTTATAGAGCCCCAGCATGACTACATTATCTCTCACTTCTACCTCCATCATATGCTCTCACATGAGCTGGTTTGGTCCCCCCACTCTGGGAGCTTTCCCCATTCCCTGTGGCATCAGCCCTGTGTTCTGTTCTCGATACGCATTGTTCTTATGCTTAATGGCTGTCTTCTTTGAGTCCTTAGAGCCAGGGACTTTGATGGCCAAGCTTGTCTATTTGTTATATGTTTAGAGCAGCCTAGACCTTCTGAGATATACAGGAATGCCCAGTAGTGAGAATACTGTGATACACAGAAGCTGAGTGGATGCCTATGGGATGAAGGAGCTATAGCTGCTACTCTTTATCAGGAGACATGCATTCTGCTATGTCAAAGTCTCTGAGTTTGTAGCCTGGGATGGTCGGTGGCAACCTGCCATGGCTCAGGCAAATCTGATGAGACAGAACATACAGACAGGCAGAACTAAGCAGCCATGTCTGAATTAGGTATTCACACCTCCAGCTGTATCTGGCCATGGACGGTAGGCTGTCAAAGTGTGCGTGTTTCCTATTTTGCTTAGGAAAATATTTTCCTATTTAACTTTCAGTGTAAAGAGTCTTGATAATATACAACCTGTCTAGAAGTGGGTTATTTTTTTTTTTTTTTAAAGAAATCTGATTTCAATAACATGTACTAGCCACAATATATCATTAATAAGAAATACCAACTGTTCTCTAATAAAACATTATTCTACTCTATGTGCCATATTAATACAATCAACACATTTTTCTGAGCTCTGCACATGTTATGAACAATACTGGAGCTCAGAAATATATTCATTTATTCTTCTCATACACTGGCTTATTAGGTGAGCCCTTGCTGAGGACCTCAGGGTAGACTCCCTGGCTCCAAGTCCATGAGACATAGCAACAGACATGACTGACAAGGCTTGGAGTCGAGGGGTAGGCTACATAGGACAACCAACACTCAGGAGAATAGGGAAGAAGGACAAGCAAGGAAAGCCAAAATCAATCAATCAATCAACCAATCAATCAAACAAATAAACAAACAAAAACCCACAACTAAAATCTTCATGATAAACAGCCAAGAACCACCATTACTTTCTCTGTGTTCTCTCTCCATGGAATATTGTTCCTCACTCCTCAGCCTGTCTTCGGGCTGAAAGTGTTTCCTGTGGACAGGCCATAAGCTTTCTTTACTCTCTGGTTTTTGTTCCTTTTGCTCCTGACTGAATTATTTGTAGTGACTTCTGTCTTTGGGTTTCCCCGACTCAGTGCTCGCTTGACCTAGTCTGCCATGGAATGGTAAGCCTTTTTGGTTCAGCTGTTATCTTCATGCTGCTTTGTTGTCTTTGGATGCTCGCTCTGTTGAAAGCCACTTTCGTCGCCTATTTCCTCGGCTGCACTGACGAGCACTTTCATGACAATCATTCTGAACTCTCTGTCAAACGGATTATATACCCCCTTTTTCCTGTGGTTGGTTTCTAGTTCTGCCGTTCGTCACTCTTGCTTTTTTTTGCCTTCCTTGCTGGTGTCTGCACATTCGGGGAGACAGGCTCCTCTCCTAGCTTTGCCTCACATGAAAAGAACTCCAGCTTATCTGTTCGACCAGAGATCCTGGTTGTCTCCTGCCAACCTTCCCTTCTCAGTGAGAAGTAGGCTCCTTTAGGCCTGCTTGCTTTCTGCTGAGCAGGAGGGAGGAACCGTAACACTGGTGGCTGACTAGCCCATTTCCAAGATAGCTACAAGCTGCCTGATACACCAAAGTTCCCACTGTTAAAGAGATGTGAGCCTTAGCAAAGCAGCAATATTGGGAACGTGCACCAACCTTTCTCCCTAGAGGAAGCTGATCACTGGCATTCCTGTCACCTGCTCTGCATGAAGCAGAGTGAAGACATATCCTACTACCCCGAGCCACCATTTCCACTCTCTCCAGGCAGTTGGACTCTGCACATCGTTCAGGTCAGAAGCCAGACCTCTAGGAAGCCCGTTGGAGAAGATGGGGTGGTGTCCTTGCCAACCACCCCGTTTCTTCCCTGGGATGAGAGGTAGGGTATCTCTTCTGACATCACGGTACTGTGCCAAGGGGGTGTGGGTTCTTGTGAAACTCTTTCTCAGTTTGGCTTTATAAGTGCCTAAGTTGTTCAGACAACTCTCTGCTGGTTTCTGAGTTTGTCATTCAGGGGAAGTATCCATAAGCTATTGCCAAATTGGAATGTTTCTGGGGAAAAGGTTCAGGTCTTCCTCCTTCACCTTCTTGTTGATATCTCTCCAAGACTGTATTTAGTAAGGCATTATCTAATGATAGATGCCGAGTTTGATAAATAATACGCATACTCTATAGCATGAATGTAAAGGGCAACAGAAGGAACTCCCGTCTATGCCATTGTTACATTAGACGAGCAAGTCTTCACTCGCTGTGTACACATTGAAGCTAAGATGTCACCTCACCAGTGTAGTAAAGCCACTCTGCTGCTGCAGTTGTGTAGCAGTGATCCCTGGACATGACAGTCCGACAGTGACTGTGGGACAGAGAAAGAAATGAGTGCTCACTGCCTTTACAACCCAAGAAGTATTAATTTAATCAGAAAACACAGAGAAATGCTAATGAGCCAAGTATGGCAGTGCATAGTTATAATCTTAACCCTTGGACCCTGAGGCAGGAGGATGGAAAGTTCCAAATAGAAGGGCTACAGAGTGAGAGCCTGATTCAAGAAAGCAAAAAGGATTGTAGGAAAACCCTGCAACTAAAACACAGTAACTATACCAAATGGAATAATAGGAAATGACAAATGAAAAGTCTCACAATGAAGACATCCCTAAATGGGAAATCCTGCACACGGACCAGGGCACTGGAAGGAAGGAAGGCCTCGTGAGAAGCCCTGGCTGAGGACTGAAGGTGGGATGGTCCCTGCAGCCTGGATGGGAGTCTGAGATGCCACATTGAGCTGTGTGAGGCAGTGTGCTGTGGGATCACCTCGGTCTCAGGGATGTCTTTCTTGAGTGAAAGGAGTAAAGTCAGGGGAGATGCTGTTTGGGAGAGGAATGGAAGAGGATGCTGGGTCATTCATCATTCCATAAATACTGGAGAAACTGAGGCTGGGGTCTAACTCTATCACAGTGATGGGGCCAGGAGAGCGCTGGGGGAAGATGGGCATCAAATGGGTCTTTGTACATTTCGCACTGTCTAGCTTGTTCAATTGCTAGGTTCAATTGCTAGTACCAGGGAAAAAGGGAAACGACAGAGACAGGAGGAGAGGAAAGAAGAAAGAGAGAGGGAAGTAGGGAGGAAGGAAGGGAGGGAGGAAGGGAGTGAAGGATGCAGGGAAAGGGGAAAGAAGGAGGAGAAAGGAACAGAGACATTGGAAAGCAATGTGTAAAGATTTGGCTTATGTTTGGCTCAGGTTTTATGATTGGATAGTTTTGCTGAACACAATTGACCTTAGGCACAAACAGCCAAAAACCCCCAAACTAAACCAAAACCCAAACCCAAACCCAAACCCAAACCCAAACCCAAACCCAAACCCAAACCCAAACCCAAACCCAAACCCAAACCAAAACCAATCAAACAAAATCACAGCAGTACTCTGTGAATAACTGTGATAAATATGAACTGGTCGGAACCAGTAGATGGAACAACATGAGAGCTGAGAACAGGAGGCCCTCAGCTGCTTGTAAAATCAGCGTGGCGTGTGCTGAGATTCTGTGGTTAAGAGACCAGGAAAGCTGGATGCAGAAGGCATGAGACACAAGAGGAAGTGTGGCTGAGAGGAAGATGAAGCGTGAACGCACAAAATACACTGGTCCATGGGGTCATTACATGTCAGATGGGATAGTGTGTGGGATGAATACAGACCAGAAGGCCCATCTGATACCCACCTCCCCATCTATCTCCTGGATTCACTGTCTCATGTCTATAGAAGGAGATCTCTGTTGATCTGTGAGACTCAGAGGCTCTTGGCTGTGAAACTTCTCTGGGCATTGTTATCTTCAATCAAAGCTTTATACTTTAGAATTAAGTACTTAGATGCAGAGGCATAAGGCCCAGAACTATCAATGCATATTACAAAATGAATACAGGGGTCTCTTATTTTAGTAAGGTGTATAAATCCAGTCTTGAAGATGATCCAGGATCATGCAGGGTAGATAAGAGCAGACAAGAGGCAGGAGGACCATAGGTATCTGCAAACCTGTGTCCTGTGCACAGAGACTCTGTGTGCATTCTACAGAAGTCTGGGTTTGAGCAGCCGACCTACCCTGCTTGACCTAGAAAGATGCTCAAGGGCAGGACTTGATGATACTGTGGGATTGAGCCTCTGAGGGAGTAGTCAAAAGAGAAATGCTGGGTAGGAAGGAAAGAACACTTTCTGTGTTAGCATAAGACGAGTGAGGAGGCTAAGCGAGTGCTCATCTGAGCAGAAGAGCAGAGGCAGACACAGGCAGGCCTTGGGAGACCTAATAGGTATATATAATTAGGCATAGACTAATGTGCTTACACAAGGCCCTGGTGCTGGAAGGACCAAGAACGATGATTCCTGGAGACTATGGAGGAGCATGCCACATACACACCCACACCTGGAGCTTGGGAACCACAGAATTATGGAGTTTGTCCAGTGAAGGTATTCTGCTGAGCAGTGCCCAGAAAGCCAGGATGGCCTGTCCACCAAAGTGAGTGGTAGCCATGGATGTTGCTGTCTCAGCCCCACTCTAGAGTTTGTCTCTTTCCCAAGGGAGGTTACATGCCCTCTGTTTCCAGGGAAACATGATTGTGTTTAGTACTTTTACACTTTCACAGTGGGGGCATAAAATGAGGCAGTGTCACTGGAAATAAATGTCATTTTCAAAGCTTTGTCACACAGGCTTCAAATGTTAACTCTATGAATAGCTTTTAAAATGTAATGCAACTGTCTGGGAAACATATTTACAGGTTACCAGGGATCTCAGAAGACAACAGTCTCCCTTTTAGTATCTTGTCTTATGTTAACATGACACACATTTTTTGGTAAAAAAAAAAAAAAAGTAACAAAAACCAAAACCAACAAACAAAATGAAAAAAAAAAAAAACCTAGAAAGCAATTAAAAGAAAGAAAATAAAATTGACTGGCAAACTTACCACCTAAAGACAACCATGATTAAAATTTTGGCACCTCCTCTTTTATTTTTTTGAGACAGGATTTCTGTGTAGTCCTGGCTGTCCTGGAACTCATTCTGTAGACCAAGCTGGCCTCAAATTCAGAGAGCCACCTGCCTCTGCTTCCTGAGTGCTGGGATTAAAGGCATGCACCAACAAGCCCGGCAACCTTTGAAGTTAATTTCCTAGAGTCGAATATGATTGCTTTTTTTTTGTGTGTGTAGCAAGATGTGGTCCAATTACAAGTAAAGGTCTTTAGATGATTAATGTCCAAGTGGCTAGATTTTCAGTAAAGCAGATGACACTTTGGAATGGACTGGGGACTCATCCAATCAACAGAGGATTTAGGAAAACAAAACCAAAACCCAAA
The DNA here is from genome assembly GCA_030674055.1 of Rhabdomys pumilio. Classification (NCBI taxonomy): domain Eukaryota; kingdom Metazoa; phylum Chordata; class Mammalia; order Rodentia; family Muridae; genus Rhabdomys; species Rhabdomys pumilio. The sequence goes on along the minus strand of JANHMN010000015.1, from coordinate 9,250,178 downwards.
ACTGGGTTGGGTTGCCCAAGCAAGAGAGAACCTAGTCTCCAGCCAGCCCCAGAGAGCGCAATATCCTCTCTTCCGTGGACCTCCATCCTATACCTGCCCTGTGGATTCAGACCTCAGCCTTTGAAGCGCCTATGTTCCTGAACTCCTTTCTCTGGATGCACTAACCAGCTTCATGTGGTCCTGTCTCCCTGTGATGGTCATGCTACTGTGTAGCAGGTTCTAGGCTCTGAAGTCTGACCTGCTCTGCACAGGAGCTCAGTGTTGCAATCCTGGTCTGCATAGGGTTGGGTCCTCTTAGGTCCACTAGGATAGGAAAAACACTTGCCTTTCTGTGTTCTTCCCAGGCAATCTAGATGTGCATCCCCAGGTTTTTTTGGGAGCAAGCAGAACCAGCTCTTGTCAGAGCCAGGAGCCTCAGGTGGCATCTACTTGGGACATCCATCTTGGAGGTAGCATCAGTGGGACATATTCTTCTATATGAATATCTAGTTCTAGTCCTGTTTCCATGGCAATGCCTGGTCCCCAGGATACTTGCTGCATCATGAACCAGAGGAGTCATTTCTGACCATGATGCTAGCTCTGCCCTCACTGAGACGGCCCTCCGTTTCCCCATTGGACTTTCTACATAGCCTTCATGATTCTACCATGCATGTTGAAGATGGTTGGTCCTCAGGAACCTAGCAATAATCTCCTCAAAATAATAATGCCACAATTTTCTTTATTATGAAAAAGATTGTGACCCCGGGAAATTGATAATAAACAAATGAATCATAATTCCCCATTTTAATGAGGACTACCGTTTCTATTTATTTATCAAAAATAACAGCGAGAGATTCAACGTCTTCTGGGAGCCCTGCTTTGCTTAAATATTTGCTACAGACTTACTGCTTCAGTAGGATCCGGAGAGAAATTGAGGTGTGTATTTTTAAAACATTGGTTGCCAAATCGCTCAATGGGAGAGATTCTGAAAGCGGTTTTAATTCAAGTCAAAGCACTGACTTCACAAAGAGATGCAATTATCAAAATTTCACTTTGTAAAACCCTGAAGATGGCTTTTGTAAGTTTTAATTGAGTATCTTGGTGTGGGTGCCTTTGCTGGTGGCCTTGCCTTTCACATTTCCTTACTGGCTTAGTTAGGTGACGATCTACAAAGTCAGACCTCATACGTTTTATTTTTTGGTAAATAAATACATGAATTGGTATAATTAGTTATCATACTCCAAAGGAGACAGTGACCTCAATAGAGTCCTCTGTCTTCACCGTTCAAGAGCATTCCACATAGTGTGACTTAGTGTCTCCTCACTGTTTCCAGCAGTGGGCTGACTGTCACTCTGACTCTGATGGTGCCCTAATCTAGGGGATTTGCCATCTTTGGCATCAACCCATTTCTCAGTTCACCCCTGAAATCTTGAGGATTAGTGCTTCATCTGCCAACGAGGTTGGGTATAGGTCATGAACAGAAATTCTAAGTTCATGGCCTCTGGTAGGCATTGTGATAACTGTGAAAACAAAGTATCTTAGACTGATGGAATGGTCACTTGGAACACATCACTGTTAGACATGAAAATATGTATACATACATACATATGTATGTATATGTATATATTTGTATATATATATATGTATGTATGTGTGTATATTCACACACATACATATATGCACACACACACACACACACACACACACACACACACACACAACTACTTAGCAGGCATCTTGGGATGAACATCATGGGTCTGGGTCTCCTGCAGGAGACAAGTTACCTGTAGATGCAGATGAGCCAAAAACGTGCCTACTGCATGACTGATGTTGCAGCAAACGCATTCTGTAGCTGCAGGTGGTACAGGAGTGAATAATTATGTCCCTGACTTAGAAATCAGAAGAAAGAGAGATTTCATGTATTGTATCTAAACAAATTTCCTTCTAATAGGGTTACAGGGAAAAAGAGGTGAGCACTAAATATATTTATATTTCTATTTGTAAAGGTAAGCAGAAGGAAGAACAATTACGATTAAGTGTGTTTTCCCCAGGACTCAGAGCTCACCTTCATTCTTTCACCCATCCAATCATTCATTCACTCATTCATTCATTCATTCAGCTCCTCAGTGAAAACAGAAAGCAAAATGAAATTTGCAGGAAATCTAGAAAAGAGAGGCTTTGCATGTCAGCGCATCTGAGATCTGATAAAGATGCAGCCATAGAAAGATTCACAGTCTTTAACTTTTCACAAGAAATTAATTGCTGAACACTCACATCTGGCTGATGAACAGAAGGTACATAAGGAATCCACAGGGGAAAATTGACAATGACAGAAGAAATGAATAAATCAGGAAACAAGGAAAGAGGAGAAAATTTAAAGTCCAGTCCAAGCTGGCTATAGGAGGCAGTCTTTAGGTCTACTGCCTCTGGCCTCTCCCTAGAAGGGCACTTTTCTTCTCAGGATAACCTCTGAGGTTGACAGATATTTGTAGCCAGTGTTATCTCACCTGGAAATCAAGTACAAAAGAATGTTGTAGGAATCACTCTTAGGATGGAATGATCTCTATGAATAGATGAATTGGCAATGAATTGGTTTCTGGAGAAGGACGGATATTGTGTCCACAGCTAGGTGGGTTAAAAGTTCAGAGATTCCCAAGATACTCTTAGGGACATGTGTTTATGATTTTGTTTTTTGTTTGTTTTTCAAGACAGCGTCTCTCTATATAGGCCTGGCTGTCCTGGAACTCCACCTGTAGATCAAGCTGGCCTCAAACTCAGAGATCCAGCTGCCTCTGCCTCCCAAGTGCTGGTTTCAATGGCATGCACCATCACCACATGTTTCTAAGAAAGCCTCCTGTTAGGGTTTTAAGGGAGATAGGCAGTATACCAAGCTGGGATGTATCCCTGCCCCTTTCCCTCAGGACTTCACAGAGACAAGGTGCTAAACTGTCGATGTATTAAGCAATGTGGAATCACTTCCAAGCTAGCCAGAGCCATGTTCCTTACCCTGACAAAGATGAAAGATTTGGAGGTACACACAGCCCAGGAGAATTCCTTTGTTGTGTTGCCAAAGAGAACTGTGCAGGCAGTAAGTAGGTCAGCATTTTCAACAGCACTGGCAACTCTGTTTGCAACCATGAAAACTCAGAGGCAGTGCCCCAGTAATAAGGTGCTTAAATTACAGCTTATCTACTCACTGAATTCCTGTCAGGGTGATCTAGATTTACAGGGCTGGGAGAGATGGCTGCTCAGGGTTCTTGTCTATGTAGGGTTCTGACCTTATGAGCGTCAGTTCCCAGTAACCCAGTCACAAATGTGTCATCACTACATGGCCAAAGGGAAGGAGGCTATAGATGTACCAAGGCCCTAATCAGCACTCTTTAAGGTAGAGGGATAACGCAGATCATTCAGGAAGGATCATAGCCCTCCTAGATACCCTGAAATCAGAAGTGGAAGGCAGGAGAAGCATTGTGGAATGAGAATGGAGAGGTCTGAAGAGTGACAAGGATATTCCTTATCTAGTTGGCTACCAGCTGGGGCCACCAGCCAGAACATACTTCTGTGATGGCCCTTAAAGGTGGGGAACTAACCTGAGGTAACTGCCAGCAGGGATGTGAGGGTCTCTACCTTATACCACAATAGCTTGACCTGAAGGAAAATCAGCTTTCTACCCAGAGCCTCCAGTAAAGGGTGGCACACACTGACACCATCATCAGTACTGCCCAGTGACAGCCATGACAGGCACAGGACCCCAACAGAGGACCCCAGTCTTTTCTTACAGTGTTCAACAGAGGACCCCAGTCTTTTCTTACAGTGTTCTGTGTTAAGTTGCTAACTTGGTAGTGCGTTTTGGTTGTAGTTGAAAGCTAATAAAATAGTTCAGAGGAAAACAGCATATAGCACACATATGATCCCATCTTAGTGTCACAATACATGCCTGCCTGTACATGCTTGCATGCACATAAGAGTGTCTAAGCAGTAGATCTTAGTGACCTGGGCACATTCTACTGCATACAATGCCCTTGTGCTAGGCCTTGCCATGGGTACAACTCATTTTACAGTTTAAACAATTGATTTAATAGTTCATTTCATTAGCCGTCTGACGTTTTCTAAAGCTGGCCTTGATACTGCCCAGAGGGCTCACACTCCAGGGAAGAACTCTCATGACCTTGGGTTTCCAATAGACATCCCTTCAGGAGAATTTCTTACTGTGACTAACATACAGGATAGATTTCTTAGGCTGTTCTTTCAGACTGTCCCTGCATGGCACAGGGGTGGGTCAGAAATACATATGACATGTCTTGACATACCATAGGTTTGAAGTATGCATTACACACTTGGGTTGGATAGTTAGAGACAGCATTGGCTGTAACCAGGGCTGGGCTCTGTTATTTTAAAAATGTTTCAATTGCATTTATTTATTTGTTCCTGTTTATGTGCATGTGTGCCCGCAGAGGAACGGATAATAAAAACAATGTACACTTTAAACAATGAAATCTTATTTAGCTGTTAAAAATAAACTTAGGAAAACTTCAGGTAAATGGGTGGAGTCAGCATTTAACGGAGGTAACCCAGACCCCAAAAGTCAAATGCTGAGTGTTTTCTCTCACTTTTAAGACGTTATATTTGAACCTTCAGATGTGTTTGTCAGCTGAAATATTCATACAGACCAGGAGGCTAGTGAGGCGCCATGTGGGACCTCTCAAAGGAGAGAAGATAGAACACAGATGCGAAGGTGAAAAGGAAAACAAGGGAACAAAGGGTTAAAAGGGGTTGGGGAGGGGCAGAATAGAGGAGGGAGTACAGGGAGGGACAGTTAATCAAAGACCTCTAGACATAATCATTTGAAAAACAATACTGCAGAGACGTCTATTTACATAAGTACATATACATTCATCCATATAAAAAAGACTGAGTCACCCTATAACAACGCTCCTAGTAGAAACCACAGGATCACAAATAGACAGCCCTGTATGAGGAATGGGTTACATCTTTTCAAGCTGATGACCTGTTTCATAGACCACCCTAAACATTCCGGGCTAGTGCCATTGGTCCTCGTTATCTGCTAGAACTTATGGCTGAAGACACCATTGACTTGACCCACAGAACATGACGAAATCAAGCCGGTGCTCACCCTGTAACTTCAACATTATTGGCTCTCCTTCATGGTTTGGTAAAGTGCTGTAGATGCTACCAGAGGAGAAAAGGAAACGGGGATCTAACAGTGATCCCTGTAGGCTATAACAATGACTGATCTGGCAATACATGGCCACTGGTACAATACGGGCATGAATATCGTAAAGGCAACCAATTACTTGCTGATTGGAATCAAGACCTGATTCATAAGATGAAATGTATACCCTCATCAGGCCAAGAACTTGTGGCAGGCAGGTCATATGCACTAGGGGAGAAGCTACTCTTATATCAAATGGCCATAGTATTAATCAGCTTCTAACATTTTATGGTTATACCCTTAGGTTAATTCATCTCTCAAACCTTTTTTTTTTTTTATTTAATGGAAATGGCAATGAACACAGCTGTGTGCAGAGACCCACAGCTGCTCAGGGTGCAGAGAATGAGACTACGGAATGTCCAACAGTAAACAGGATATCTATGCTACGCTTCTTATCCAAAGGCTCAGACATTATTGCAAAAGAGGGAGCAGAAAGACGCTAACATCTAGAGGCAAAAGATTACTACAACCAAACAATGTTTCCCGGATACAGTGGAGCTGTTGCATGTACGGCTCACAGGGATTGTAACAGCATACACAGGACCTATGTAAGCTCATGTTAAACCAACTCCCAGCATGAAGTGGGGAGGTGGGTATGAAGTGCACCCCCTGCTGAGGAGCTGTTGGTAATTAATAACCACTGGGAGCTGGAGATTTTGTCTTTTTTTAAAGGGTGTGGTCTCTGGTGGTCAAACACATTCAGGTGGATGGCCACACACCTCGAGTACATGCACAGCACAAACTGGATTTAGTGGGTTAGAATGACAAAGACACAAAGTTGATGGGTGTGAAGAAAGGGACTGGGTCTGGGAGGAGATGTGGAGGGGTGAATAGATAAAAAAAAAAAGACATGCATGCATGTATGTACGCATGCATGCATGTGCATCCATCTATCCATACAGATGTCATGGCATGAACCTAGATGTCAGAGGACAATTTGCAGGAATCTATTCTCTACTTCCATGGTTAGGGTTCCAAGGACTGCACTGGACTCTCAGGCAAGCACTTTTATATATGAAGCCATCTTGCCAGCCCTCTTTCTTATGCCAATGTTTGGTGCTAGGGATCAAAGTCACATGATCAGGGAGTGTCATCACTGAGCTGTACCCCATTTCTAGCCTGTATGTGTTTTTCCTTTTAAAAGTTGTGTGTGTGTGTGTGTGTGTGCGCGCGCGCGCGCGTGTGCGCGCGCACGTGAAAGTTGAAGCTTATTTGTGTATAGACAGACATGTGTATGAATAGACAGGTGTATGGCTGGACATGTGTTTGGATGGACAGGTGTATGGACATGTGTTTGGATGGACATGTGTATGGATGGACAGGTGTATGGACAGACAGGTGTATGGATGGACAGGTGTATGGTTAGACATGTGTATGGATAGACAGGTGTATGGACAGACAGGTGTATGGCTAGGAGTGTAGAGGCCAGAGGTCAGCTTCAGATGTTATTCTTCATGTGCTGTCCATCTTGATTTCTGATATCAGATCTCTCAGCCTGGATTTTGCTGATTAGGCTGGGCTAGCTGGCCAGTGAGCCCCAGGTACCCACTTTTCTCTGGCTCCTCCAGTGTTTGGAATACGAGTGTGTGTCTGTGGATCTAGGTCTTTTTTCCCTCCCAGCAACCAAACTCAGGTCGTTGGGTTGGCAGCAAGTGCCTTTGACCTCTGAGTGATCTTAGTGGCCCTCATACCTAGCTGTTTAATTATTTGGCATTTTTTTTGAGGTTAAATATAGTTAAATCATTTATCCCTTCCCTTTCCTTCTTCCAAACTCCTGCATAATCTTTCTTGCTCTCTTTCAAAGCCATGGCCTCCATTTTTTCATTAATTGCTGTTACGTGTGTGTGTGTGTGTGTGTGTGTGTGTGTGTGTGTGTGTGTGTTCCTAAATAAAACCTGCTTAGTCTGAGTAATATTGTTGGCATCTATGATTCCAAGGCTGACCAATTGGTATTGGATAACAAATTTTTATGCTCTTCCCTGGAGAAGACTGTTTCTCCTGCTCTCAGCATCCTTAGCTGCCTGCAGTTCTTTGTGTGGGCTGAGGCCTCCTGGGCTTCCCTCAGCTCACTCTGGCATGTGTATTGTTCCTGCCCTGTTCAGCTCATGTTTACCCAGTAATGTTATTGAGACTTTACCGGTGTAGCATCTGACATTACTAGGAGACACAGTGTCACATAGAACTCCTCGATCCTTTGCTGTTATAATCCTTCTCCCTGCTCTTTCAAAACAAAGCCTGAACCTTTGGTGGGGGAGTTGTCTGTCTCTGTATCCATTGGGACTAGGCTCTACAACTCTGTATTTTGATTGGTTTTGTTTTTCTTTAATGGCCCGTCTATTGCAAATAGAAGTTTCCTTGACTGAGGGGTGAGAACAGCACACGCACGGTTAGACACTGGAGAAGATGCCACGGTAAGTTGTTTTATGTGGGTTCTGGGGCTTGAACTCAGGACTTTATGCTTGCATAGCAAGCACTTCCCTGACTGAGCCATTGATATAGGCTCTTGGGTTTTGAATTAAACTTTAAGAATGTCAAACTGGGGGCCGGAGAGATGGCTCAGCGGTTAAGAGCACCACCAACTGCTCTTCCAGGGGTCCCAAGTTCAATTCCCAGCAACCACAAGGTGGCTCACAACCATCTGTAATAGGATCTGATGCCCTCTTCTGGTATGTTTGAAGACAGTTACAGTGTACTCACATACATAAAATAATCTTAAAAAAAAAAAAAAAAGAATGTCAAACTGTCAGGGAAAAAAATATTAAAATAAGACTGTAAACAAGGCGCACACGAAAACTGAAGTCGTGTAGAAAGTGCAAGATCCGTAGAACAATTGACATAAGGGTAGAGCTATGCTGGAAGAATGTTCCTTACAACCAGTGACAAGACCCAGGCAGCACAGAGGCGCATCCCAAGATCCACACTCCGTGTCACAGATTGCTAAGTATGCCAAGTCCCGATGGCAGGGACCTGAGAGACATATGCCAAGTGCTCAGCCGCCTCCCAGAATGCATGTCCCTGCTGGGGTCATCATGAGCTGTCTGGCACTGGAAAGCTGGACTCGGAGATACAAACACAGGCACATAGCTGGCAATAGATTCGCATGGCCTGGCGCTGAAATGCACCCTGGTATCCAACAGAAATTATGAGTCTGGAAGCTATCAGATAGCCATGGAAACGGTGGGAGAGGAACCTTCTACCAGGGAGCACATGGCTTCCTGCTAATTGAAACACCGCCAGTTTGAGGTGCGTGAAGTCTGGGGAGGCATCTGCTCCCTTGACTAATTGTACAGAGCGTAAGAACCTGACAACGTGAGCATTGGCTGCATCCTCGTCTCCTAGCCTGATGGCTGCTGTGGTCACTCTTTAATGACATGTCATGTCACAGGAGCCTCTAGGAACAGTTTATTTGTTACGCTTACTAGCAATGGTCCCTGTATGTGATCTCTCAGTCTTTTATACATTCAGTAATATGCTGAGCAATGACAATATGACAGCAGTGACGCCGAAGACGGCCTCTGCCTTCCCTGCTATGCAGACTCATGGGAAGAGCACAAGATAAGTGTGCTGGTTAGCTTCAATTGCCAACTTGATGTGACCTAGGGTCACCTCAGGAGGGTGCCTCAATTAAAGAATTGTCTAGATCATGTTTGCCCATTGGGCACTGTGTCTATGGGGGGAGAGACTGTCTTGTTTTGATAGTTAAGTGAAATGGAAAGACCCACTCTGAAAATGGGCAGCATCATATGGGCTGGGCCCTGAGCAACACAGGAATGAGGAGAGGTAGCCAAGCATAAGCAGAAGGCAAGCAAATAAGGGTGTGAGGAACCACTGGCTATCTCTGCTCTTGATTCTGGATGCAGCCCGACTGGCTACTTGAGTTTCTGCCTCGACACCCCCTAAATGACGGGATGATGCTTGGAACTATAAGCCAAGAAAACCCTTTCCTCTCCTCAGCTGCCTCTGCCGGGATACTGTATCACACTGATGTAAGCAAGTAGGAGAGCAGATGGGCGTGTAAACTGTGCTCCAGCGGACCAGATGGCAGGGGGATTTCTTTCACAGAGTTTCCAAGAGGACTGTCCTGAACTTGAGCGTGAAAGGGGTGTGCTAGGGTCCCTCGTGTTCTTGGGAAACAGCTGATATCAGGTTTGGCAATAAGGACTAAATATATATATTTAGGACTATAAATATATTTATATTGTTAAGGGCCATAATGGTAAGGACCATATTTATATTCTTTATACTCAGAGCTCAGCAAGCTCATGAAGAATGTGCCATGTGGCTGGTTAGAAACAAAGATAAGAGATGAACGTACGATTTGAGTGGCAGGGTTTCTGGAGGCTTTTTCGGTTGATCTAAAGAAGACTTTTCTTTTTCTTTAAACACAAGAGCTAGGGTCTCCTGTAGGCCAGACTGACCTCAAACTAGCTATGTAGCTGAAGATGACCTTGAACTTCTGACCGCTGAGGTATGTGCCGCCATTGCCCCAGCTTATGTGATGCTGGAAATGGAACCACGGACCTTGTGAATGAAGCAAGCATTCTGTCAACCGAGCCACATTACCAGCTCCTGAAAGAGGCCTGGAGAGAGCCCACATGTGCACTGGAGACTCACACCAGGAAATGCGAGAGAGTCAAGGCTGTTGGAAGGATTAAATCTTAGAATCTTAAACAAAAAGGATAGAAAGAAATCACCAAACAAACTCAAAGAGGAAAAGCTGCTGGGGATAAAAGCAGACGTGAGTGTGTTCTAAACGTGGGAGACGTGGAGTGGTCCAATATAACATGGGAGCTCAGAAAGAAAATGGAAGGGAGGAAGGCACAGGGACCTTTTAAATCCCTCAGAGACGGCCGCTTCAGCTTGTAGGGCAGAGTCTGAGCCAGTGAGGAATCTTTGCAGGACTGATTGATGTTCAATCTGGGCTAAAATTCCTGAGGTGATGGTGGCGGTTATCCTGAGTTGATTCTCAAGTTTGTTGGTTTCTTTTTTTTTTAATTTCACTTTGGAAAGTTTTCATTTACTTTAATTTATGGACAGTATTTTTTCTGGGTCTAGGATGGAGTATGGCTAGTAGACATTTTTTTTTTTTTTTTAAAAAACATGCTAAAGCTTTCTCTTTCATGTCTCTTGCCTGGAACAGACTGTGATAGAATGCTTGCTGTAATCTTTGCTTGTTCTCTGTGTTCAATGTGGCGGTTTTACTCTGTATCTTTTGGTTTTGATACAATGTGAAGTACACAACTATGGTGGGCTTTGTGTTGGCTTTGGCGGCCATCTTAGATTCTCACATCTGAAATGGTTGTATCTCATTAGTCTGGGAGCTTCTCAATTGTTTATTCGGGAGTCGCTCTGCCTTCTCCTCTTTCTGAGTTCCCATGCCGTGTCAGACCATTTCACCGCCTCTATCTCCCCTGTTTCTGACACGCTCACAGTTTCTGCTTTTATCCATAGGCAATTTTTCTCTTCAAGCCTGTTTGGTGATTTCTTTGTATCCTTTTTGTTTTAAGATTCCATTTTTATTTTTAAACTATGTGTCTGTGTAGGTATGTGCACATGAGTGGGGGGTTAAAAGTGATTGTTAACCTCCTTGATGCCGGTACCCAGAAGCCAACGTGGGTCCTCTGTGAGAGCCATCACTCTGTCTGAACTGCTGAGCTCCTGGTTGGATGATTTTCTACATATCCCAACTCAGGTCTTCATGCTTGTGCTCCAAGAAATGTATCCACCGAGCCATCCCTGCTGCACCGTTTGTTCTCCTAAGTTTCGGTGGGAAGATACTTTTGTCATTTGTGGAACAGTAAAAGTCAAGGTTAATACTATTCGTGCCTGGCTGTGGTAATGCCTCCTGTGTCAGGTGCTTGGTGCTAATCAGTCGGAGAATCAGGCCAGAGACGGAGCTGGTAGAGTGTGCCATTCATGAGGTATAGGAACCAGCTGAGGCTTGTCTTCAGCATGCTCTCTCACCTTAGCATCCTCAGGGTGGACACGCAGGGATTCCAAAACGTCTTACAGGGGCACACAGTCAAACAGGACACTGCGATCTACTTTTGTGTTTTTTATGCTCTTCAGAAAACATTTCAGAATAAATTTTAGGTCTTTCCGTTCCAAACGTCATATTCTCCAGAAAGATTCAATTATTTAAAATTACCTGCTTTTGTATTATTTTCCTCTCTTTGATTCCTACAATGCCTTTATATGTTAAAAATACTGACGTGTAGTCTCACATGGAAATTTTTCTCCCAGGTTTTCATTATTGTTTAGCTTGGTGACAGCGCTTTTGGTCTGTGGCTTCTTTGCTTTGGCCATGAAGAAGTTTTTAATTTTATTAAGGTTAACTCAAATTGGCCAGTTTCTTACAGCTTTTTCTAATGTAAAATGTTTAAAGATTTCTTTCCATTCGAAGGCTATAGAATGTGTGTGTGTGTGTGTGTGTGTGTGTGTGTGTGTGTGTGTGTGTAGAGGCAGAGAACCAGGTTCCTGAACCAGGAAGCTCAGTAGGCTTAAGGAAGTGTGGAAGGCCTTGTAGCTGCCGGAAGAGTAGCTGGCACTGAATCCACAAGAGAAGCTGAGGAAGCTGCCATCTGATGCCTGTGAAGGATTGCTTCAGGGACAGACACACCTGCCCAGCAAAGAAAGAAAAGGTAGCCTACATGCTGCTTCTCCCCAGAGTCTGTTTTCATCTGACTTGCTCACTACTGAGTTGCTACGCCCCTGGTTTGGCAGGGACGGAGGTACCCTTCTGGTCACTGCACCACGTGGCAGTCCTCATTTGTCCTGGTCATGGCTACTTCAGTCCGGTTGACCATCAAGACCAAGTCTCACAGTACTCGTGTACCTCCAAGAACACAGAGCCGCACATGTGAAGACTTTGATGGCACCAGAAGAGGTCACCTTACAGTGACTTTGAGTGTGGCTCTTGCAGTAAGTCTTCCTTTCTCGACACACTTAAAGTGTTGCCTTCACTACTGAATGGCTCAGGCAGGTTCAACAGTATTAGACTTTTGATTTTTAATTCAAGTAAGCAAAACAAAGCAAAAGGCTCAAATTAAATTATTAGGTCTACTTTTCATAATAACAGACTGGAATTGGTAATTCAAGTATCTCAATGCTAATACGTAAGCTAATTAAAAAGTGCAGTAAATTGGATTCAGTAGTAGCTTGGAATTCACATTTAAATTAATTGGTAATAACTCTGCTGTGTGCTCCGCACACAGCAGGGGCTGCTATACAGATGGGTAGGCCTCCGTCTAGCCTTGGGCGGCCATCCTGATCTGTGAATGGGGCAGCAGACAGGCTTGTGTTTTGAGGTACGAAGACAGCTGCAACAAGGACTTCAGCACTTGGTGATTGTTTTACTTTTCTTTGAGGAAGACTTTTTAGGATCATGCAGTGTTCTGGAGAGCTTATCTGGGGAAGTGAAAGTGTCTTTGTTAACAGTATGAATACATTGTAACTCAGTAACGAGGGGACTGACTCTTTAACGATGAAGGACAAGACAGCTTTCAGCAGAACAATTCTGGTGTTGTTCCAAGAGGTACTGCTTTGGACGCAGGATATCTGCAGTTTTCACAGAGTAGATTTTCCATTACACATGGCTCAATAAGAGAATAGCTAGGTGACAACCAGAGGCCCAGCCTCCTTCAAGCCCCTAGGCTGGGCTAGGCATCTTTAACAGCAGCCTGCTGACACCTTCTAGTTTATAGGATTGCACAGTGACACAGGAAGTCCCTAAGCACCAAAGGGTCCCTAGGGTGCAGGAGGATAAAATGATGACGATGTAAGACACTTCCCCAGCTAACGGATGATTCATCTTACCGTCACAGTTGCTTTCTAAGGTGCCGCCAAAGGTAACCAAATGGTTTGTGCACCGAAGAGACTAGGATCTCATAGAGATGGGCACATTCTCACGCCTGTTGTCACTCTTTGAATCACTCTGCATCAAGGACGGGTTTGTCAATCACTCCTGCTGGGAAATTCTATGGTGTGAAGAGGAAACAATACCCAGAGGCCTAGCCGACCCAGTTATTTACAATTATATCTTGAATGCAATTTTAGAATAATCAATTTCATCTGAAACAGTCTTTGAATATAAATAAGCTCCAGAATAAAAAAAATGATTTATTTATGTGGCTTATTAGGAAATCAAAGCTTCAGTTAACTAAATTGGCTTCTCTGCCTGGTCTCACTGTGTAGCCCAGAGCACCCTCCTTCATACAGATGGCCCTGCCCACAATCCAGTTGGTCTTGCAGGTAAGCAGAGGAATGAGGTTAATTCACATTGCACTAAGTACCTCTCTGTTCTTCAAGAAGGAAGTTCACTCATATGGTCTCCTCACCAGGCTGCCTGGAGAGCGTCTCATACAGCACCCCCCAACCCAGGCTGCATGGAGGGGTGTTGCTCATATGGGCCTTCCCAGGTGCATGGCTCCCCCAGTAATATTCTGCTTTAATTCAATTTTTAAATGTTTACTCTATAAGCCAATGTTCATGAGTTACTCGGTTTATTGGGAGAAATTATGATAGAATTGCCTTGCTATTGTGAGTCCCAGGCTAGGTGGAGGATCCATGAGGTACCTCTTCTGATCAGGCCATTGAGGCTTCACCTTGCATCACAGGGAGTGACTCCAAGCCACAAAGAGGACACTGAGCAGCTTGTCACCTGTTACTGTCCTCTTACACAGCATAGGTACCTGAAAATAGGAAGCAAGAAAGGCACCAGGTGCTTCTTAACTTTTACATCCATGCTCCCTGACACACTGGGCACACCATCGGGGAAACCGCTGAGAGCAACTGGATTTCGCATAGTTCAATAGCTAATTTCCCAAGTGGGTTTGAGCCGTTTGTATTTCAGAAGTTAAACTTAGCAATGAACAAACCTTTGAGCAACTATACAATGTCTACTGATCTTTGTGGAACCAAATTGCTTTCTTCGCCCTTACAAAAACCTGTTGTCTAGGCATGTACTTACAAAGTGAGAGTCCACAGAAAAGCCCCTGTTCAGATATTTCCTCAGACATTCACGGTCCCACACTGTCATGTGAATAGAAACATGTCCCTGTTATGCAAATACTGGAGTCAAGTGCCAGGTTTTGACGTATAGAAGACGGAGGATCAAGAGTTCAGGGTAACCTGGGCTACATGAGGTCCTACATTAACCACCCCAACTCCTCAAAAAAAAAATCTTAATCAGACACATAAATTGCCTGTACTGACTGGTTTTGTGTGTCCACTTGACACAAGTTGGAGTTATCACAGAGAAAGGAGCCTCCCTTGAGGAAATGCCTCCACGAGATCCAGCTGTAAGGCATTTTCTCAATTAGTGATCAGAGTGGGAGGGCCCATTGTGGATGGTGCCATCCCTGGGCTGGTAGTCTTGGATCCTATAAGAAAGCAAGCTGAGCAAGCCAGGGGAAACAAGCCAGTAAGTAACATCCCTCCATGGCCTCTGCATCAGCTCCTGCTTCCTGACCTGTTTGAGTTCCAGTCCTGACTTCCTTTGGTGATGAACAGCAATGTGGAAGTGTAAGCTGAATAAACCCTTTCCTCCCCAACTTGCTTCTTAGTCACGATGTTTTGTGCAGGAATACAAACCCTGACTAAGACATTGCCCAAGCCTATTTCCATAATTATGAAATAAACTACCAAAGGTCTAGTTGGCCATCCAATTGGCTATCCAATACCAAACTGTCAGCTCTGAAAATACACACACAGATAACATTGTATAGACTGATCAGGTTGTACTTAAGGAGTAATTAATGAGAAATGAGGACACAATTTTGAGAGAGAGCCAGGAGGAGTGTATGAGAGGGTTTGTAGGGAGAAAGGGGAAGGAGAAAATGATATAATTATATTCTAATCCAATCAAGTAAAAGAAATATTTTTTAAAAATCTGGTAATAAAAGTATCCTAAGATATCAATGAGAAGAAAAAAAATGAGAAAATGCAAGGCATAGGCGATAACATTGTCAGCTTAGATGCAAATTGAAGAAGATAGCTTGCCCACAGCTAAACAGCCATGGAGAAGAAGAGGGGAGAGGTCGGAAGAGAAAAGACGTCATTCTTACGTTTGGTGGTCTCCAAGTGGTCTCTGTATGATGGACTTCAGCAGCGGCTCTGGCCTGATGGCCACCGTTGGGGATGTTTTGGGGCTGGAGTCTGACTCCCCGCTCTCCTCGTCGCCCATGGCTTTTATGTAACTGCCGCTCCTCATCCTCCGGCAGGGTATCTCCTCCTCTTTGCCGCCTGTGGGGTATGCACCCCAATCATCCTGAGGCACCTGGGAAAGAGCAGAGACAGCCCACATCAATCATGACCTCTGAGGGGGTGTCCTGTGATTTCTTGAAGACATAGCTCCTTTGGCTGTTCATCATTTTAAGTCATGAACATGTAAAAAACATGCTTTTCCACAGCCTTCCAAATCCAGAAAGGGTCTCAGTGTGAAGACATTGATTTTTTTCATGTTAAAAGATAAAACATTATGAGAAAAGTTGGGAAGGTACCAGGATCGTAGGAAAATTTCTAATGTTTAGATTTCCACTTGGAATCAAAAGTGATTACAAGAAAATTGAAAAGAGAAAGAGAGGGGACAATGATGGTGATACTGACGTTATTGCTAAATGTCTTTCAGTGGCAAATGCTAATAAAGGAGAAGAGAATCAATCCCGAAAGCAGAATCACATCACACACACAAAACACAAGCACTGGCAGATGAAAGAAGGCATCCCCTCGTCTTAATGCACGCAGAACTTCTCTCACTGCACACCGCGCATCCTAAGGAAGACTCAAAGAATGCCAACACGAAATTTGTCTGTGGTGTCCCTGGCCTGAGGGTAGCCTTGATCACCAGACGATGAAGCAGGCCAGCATCCTGGCTCCTCCAATAAGCTACGTCTCACAGGAGTGAACACGATGTTTCTTAGATCAGCAGCTCAGCCCCTGACTCAGTACAGCTCCAAAGCAAGGCACTGGTTCAGGCTGTGTAATCCTGCCAACAGTTCCAAAGGCAGGAAAGGCTGACCCTGGCTGGAGGAGAGGCTCTCGGATGCTGCTGGTGGAGGGGAGTGGTAAAGCTATATGCTTAAAAAGTTTCCAAAGTGGTATTTTCATTGTAAAACACTTCAATTTTCAGCAATATTCTGAAATTGGCCTGAGAGGGATCCTGCTTTCCTTCCAGCCTCAACACTGCCCGGAGCCAAGTGCTCTGGCCCTTCTGACAGAGATCCATATGGCTAATGGGATGGCAGGCTCTTTGGCAGAAGGCACCAATGTTCCTTCCTGAATAGCATGGTGTGTGCCGTGCCTGTGGTTCTGATGTCTTCCACACTGTAGTCAGGAGCTCCTCTGCATTCCTTTCCCATTCTGTACCTCAGGCTGGCCAGTGTTTGAGTGTTTCTGTGTTATAGTCTTATCTTTGTGTGCCAAGGTATAACATAACCCACCAGGCCCAAGAGGGAGGCATGAATTCAGCTGGCTCTCTCCCGAATGAAGCCCACCAACTCTGGAGCAAGGCTCGACACTGTGAGATGCAGCTATCGATCAAGGGCTTAACAGATCATATGCTCTCCACCTGAGCTGGGGTAGGTGCTGCTTGCAGGCTGAGTGTTTTGGGATTGTAACAACACAGCTCTCTGCCACACTATGCACAGGTCTGAGGAAGAACACAGGCCACGGTAAGATGGCTGGGTAAAATTTTAATGACCATGTTAAAGCGCAGGGCACACTGATCACACACAGCTGAGGTTTTAGGCAGACTGACATGGAAGCCAGTGACATACAGAGCTTGTATTGGTATCGGCTCACCCATGTAAAACCTTGTTATATAGGGAGACACCATGTTCTGACAGTGGAAATCCTTCAACTCTAGAGAAATGTCATAGTATGTGTGTTCAATGAATGACCTCTTGGGGCACCTGGCAACTTATCTGGGTGATTTCTTACCAAAGCCTCCTCAGTAACCACACGATGGAAATCCAGGCAGAGGAACACCATCTCTGTGGCTCTTACCAGATGACCAGCATGTTCACGTCACGACCAGGGTCCCTGTTTTTATGCAAAGGTGGGCCAGCCCATTCATGTTCCGTGTAAACCTTGAGGGTCAGTTACCAGGACAAAGGAGGGAGCTGGGATAGTAGTTTGTCTTTGAGAATGGCTGCACATGGACTCTATTGGAATTTCAGAAGAATCTTTCCTCAGATATAAGATGGTTATGAAGGCAGAACAACCTGTTTTCTGGGCCATCCTTGAAGACCACAGATGCGGTAAGCTATGAAGAAGTTGATTTAATTTACAGTTCTGTAGGCTTCTAAGTCCAAAAGCATGGTGTTGGCATCTGCTTAGCTTCTGGTGAGGGTCTTTTGTGAGGCAGGCAAGTCTTTCTTCCTCTGCTTCCTGGCCACAAACTGTGTGACACACATGCTATCATCATAGCCACAACCAGGACAACTCACTGCCCCAAAGGGATACCTCTGAATAGGAGCATGTGGATTTGAGGATTCACTTTCTAGCACATAAACTCTCGGGGATACATTCAAATCATGGGAGGGGGAGACACAGGAAGTGGGCAGACTTGCTTTAGTGTAGAAACACAGTGGTAAGGGGCATGGCAGGTATCAGCAAAGAGAGAGGGGGATAGAGAGTTTTCAATGATTTTCTCATCTATTTATGTCTTCTAAGCTTGTCTAAATTGTATATTAGTTTTGCCAGAACCCTGAATGTCACTGTGAAGCGATGCACTCTGAAGGAGATGGATTACAGTGTACTTAGGCTGAAAGGTTAGCATGAGTGTGTGTGTGTGTGGGGGGGGGAGTTCTAGGGAAAGCTGGTGACTGGCAGCCAGTACGGGCTCCTGGAGGGAGGCTCCAGGGGCCACTTAGTATGAATCTGGCCAGCGGAATGGTACAGGCAGAATAAACAGCATTAAAAGGGACAGGTGGCCAGCCCCTGGGCTGAACCAGAAAAGCCTTCATTCTTCATCTCTCAGTGAGCATTCCAGATGATGGTCACAGGGAAGAGGACAGAGGGAGAAGATGCTAGCTGCCTCCAAAGGAGATGCTCACAGTCAGGTTTATGGAGAATTTAGTTTTAGTTTTTGTTTTTGTTTTTTTTTTTAAACCAAAACCATGTTTCCATAAAGAACAAGGTAAAGATTGTTTTTTTTTTCTTTTTCCCAGCAGCCTACAAATTAACTAACAAATGAGACCAGCTTGTATGTTTCTGTTTCTGATTTAAGAAGCCAATTTCACAGCCTTTGACAGAAAAAGAAATTCAATACAGAAGGAGTGTAAGGCAGCCGATTTCCAGAGCATATGCCTGGGCTATGAAAAGCCACCAAGTCTCAGTAAACAAACCTTTCCCTTATGGTAGAAAAACGTTAAAACCCGCAGCAGAATGCAGAGGGGTGGCCAAGTGTGCACCTGGCACTCGAGTGTGGCAGCTTCACAGCCTCAGGGAAACAAGATAGAGGCTTCCAGCCACTGCAGAGCCAACCCCCTGCCTTCCCTATGCCAAGGCAGTCAGCTACCCCAATCGCCAGCATGCAGTGGTGAACAGCATTTATAATTTCTGTAAAAGGGGAATTCTCCTGAGATTGACATCTGCGTGTGCTGTGGCGCCGTACTTTAAGCCTGGCTTAACATTACGAATGAAAACACCTTTCAACAGGCAAGGCACAGGGGAGAGAGGCTAGAATTTTACAATAACGTCCTTTTTAGGTAAACTACAGGGACATGCCATCTGAAGCTGTGTTCTCTCAGGAAACATTTTCCTCACTCCGTCAGCACCGTGTATGTGTCTGTTTTAAACAAGTATCAAGTACACGAGCCACGGGGGAGAGTGACAGCTGGTCCCTGCATGCCGTTGAACGGAGGGCAGATGAATGACAAGGGACCTAAGCAGAGCATCCCATGGAATTACCAGTCTTTCCACAGACCCATTTGGGGAAATTCAATTCATGCAGGGAGTTCTTTCATACACCCAGGGGTCCAAAGATGCTTGTTTTAAAGGGAGCTGTGTGCAACTCCACCAAGAAATGACCACCTACATCCCGCACAAATCTGAGACAGTTTTCCTTGAGCCTTGCTATGCTTTGTGTGAAAATCAGGCTTATTTGTTCTAGTTGGCAATTTTAATGAGCAATGGATTCTTTTCCCCTCTAGAATATAACTACCATGTAAATCAAGGAGAGTGTGAGCATTGCTCAGTTGGCAATTTACCAGGAATTGTTTACCATTTCCAAATCCCCCAGGCCTGGCAAAACCTTGCTGGAGTCTGAGTTCTCATTACAACACGCCTGTGTTGCTCTAATCTGTAGCTCTCCAGTTACTGCGACCCTTCACTCAGAAACAAACACCAGAACACTTTATTCTGTGCAGATTTGCTATGCCCAAACATTTTTTATTTTATTAAAATACTTTTAGTTAAAAGTTACTTTCTTTCTTTTTTTCTTTTACATTAGAGATCAGGCCATGTACACATAGTTATCTTTCTCCCTCCATGCCCTATCTGTCCCACCATTCAATAATGTGTCCTTAAATAGGTCACATGAGCTTCATTTTAGAATACTCGGAAAGATGTTGAAAGTGTTTGTATAAAGGGACACACAGTCTGGCGAGTTTATGAGGAATTATAAGAGAACAGTGGTTCTCAATTTTCTTAATGCTGTGACTCTTTAATACAGTTCCCCATGTTGGGGTATACCCCAACCATAAAATTATTTTTATTGCTACTTCATAACTATAATTTTTGCTATGGGTATGAATTTTAATGAAAATATCTGTTTTCTGATGGTCTTAGAGGACCCCTGGTCCTTTGACACCCATAGGGATCATGACCCATAGACTGAGAACCCCTGTCAGAGAAGGAGAGTAAGGGGTATAGCTAGCATTAACTGTCAACTTGAGAAAATCTAGAATCACCTGTAAGGAGAGTCTCAAGTAATTGTTTTTATCAGGCTGTTCTGTTGGCATGCTTATGAGGAATCATTATTTAATGTAAAAAGGCCTAGCCCACTATGGGTGACACCATTCCTTAGGCAGGTAGTTCTAGGCAATATAAGAAGGCCAGTTAAGCATGAGCCAGAGAATAAGCATGCAAACAAACCAGCAAGCAGTATTCCTCTGTGGTTTCTCTTGTACTTCCTTGGCTGTGAGTGAGTTCCTTGGTGGAGATAGTAATGCATGGAATAGAAAGTAGCTCCACCTTTAGATTCCTGTCTTGAGTTCTCTCCCTGACTTCCCTCGGCAATGAGCTGTGACCTGGAAATGTAAGCTGAAACAAACCTTTTCCTCCCCTACATCACTTTTGGTCAGACTGTTTGTATCACAGCAGCATAAAGAAAGCTAGGACAGACAGGATGCCTGGGTGTACCTCGAGGGCAAGGAACCCAGGGAAGGTTCAGCAAGAGCTCTGTGCGAGGGAACCTGGGAGCATGTGGCAAGAGCTCTATGCAGAGCTTCTGGTGGTGAAAAGACTTCCAAGGCCAAGGTCTTCCTAGTCAAGCTGGGCAGCGGTGATCTGGTTTGTGATGGTGAGCTTTGGCTGATGCCTAGTGTTTGCTCTATGAGAGGCAATAGCTAGAAGAGGTTTTGGTTATAGATGCCGGGATGCAGGGCATCTTGGGCTAGGAAGGGAGGCCTCTGACACTAAGAAACCATGTATAAAAAGATCAGCTGTGAAGGCCAGCCTCAGACCCATGCCTGTGTTTCTTTCTACACCTGGTTGTGAGCACCCAACTCTCATCTCCATAGATACACTGGAGCCTAAGTATGGGCAGAATTTATCCCTCTGGGGATCTGGATATTAATTTCCTGCTCCAACATCATTCTGAGTCATTAGCTCTTGGCTAAATGGTCGATTCTTTCCCTTGGAGCTGTCTGTCTCTCTCTGTGTGTCTGTCTGTCTCTGTTTCTATTTTCTTCTCCTGTTTGTATGTATCTGTCTCTCTGTCTCAGTCTCTCTGTTTTTATCTGTCTGTCTGTCTACCCCTGTCTCTATCTATTTTCTTCTTCTGTTTTTCTCTCTTTCAATGCTTTTTTTTTTGGATAGTCATATTCTGGGCATTATCACACATGAAACAAGGCCCACTGAAATCCTCGTGGGTTGAAAGTATTCTTGAGAGAGTAACTTGCAGCTCCCCAGCTGCCAACCCTGAGAGAGTTTGAGTGCTCAACATCAGTGAGCTCTTGTTTAGTGGTGGGGGACTCAAAGCAGCTTCTGCAGAGGCTGAAGTAAGAAAAAACAAGGGAGAAGAGCCTGGTGGGAAAAGCATAGCCAAACAGTCTCTTGTGACAAGAGGCCAGAGGTTACAGGAGACACAGCTGAGGTCTCACATCTGTCCTTCTGGGGATAGTGGGCTTATGTAGCCTGCGTCAGATACCCAGGTGGCTCTCTGGAGAACAGGCAGGAAGACTATTGCTATGGGTTCCACATCTCTGAGTCAAAAATGAGTTGTAGGCAGTTCTCACATCCCTTTACTTATTAGACTGTGCTGGGGGCATGTTTCCTAGGGCTCCATGGAGAATGGTCAGGAAGAATCTTTGATAGGAGCCACGTATCTCTGAGTCAAGGTTAAATGATGGTACTCATGTCCCAGCCTTTTGTTACTAGGCCATGTGGGGATACTGGCTCAAGGTAACCCACTGCTTTGGGGTTTTACTGCTTCCTTTGCATGTTGCCTGACTTCCTCTCTAGGGATGCCTCTATTAGGTTAGTCAGACCCTTTTATTTTCTATATTCTGAATGCCTTGTTTTTGTAGTCTTGAAAGCCATAGAAAGACAGTTTTTCAAGCTCACCTTTCACAGCGAGTTCACAGAACCAGACTTCTCATCCCAATCTCTCCTGTGGGCCCATGCCGAGGCCCCTGTTCTTCTGCTGCAGATACCTAGGAAGAACACTTAGTGTTCAAACTGAACTGTCCTATCCTCTCTTGTCCCCGCTTTGCCACTCCTTGTATGGAGACCATAGACTTATGTGGGCATTCTCTCCCAGTGCCCTTGTCTGGCCCTGCTGGTACCTGTGTGGCTTTCTGTGATGTGCTGATACTGGGGTCTGCAATGAAGAAACTATCCTTATAGCTTAATGTTACTTTTAGTGATGCTTATTAAGAATAAAATAAGAGAGGGGATTAAAATGAAATCTAAGATAATGAAGACATTACAATGGGTAAGCCAGAAACACAAAGGCATACTATAAAATCTCAGAAACTGTGCTGGTGACAAATTGAGAAGCTTATGAGGCCATGAATACAATTCTTAATATATAGGATCTACCAACACTGAGCCATAAGGACATAGGAAACTTTAATAGCCCCAAACAAGAAAACAAGACCAAGCTAGCAGTAAAGCATCTTTAAACAAAGAAGAACAAAAACAAACAAACAAAAGAATAAGAAAAAAAAAAACCAATGTGGGACAAGATAGATTCAGTGCTGAATTTTACTAAACTTGTTAATAACAAGCATTGATTCTTCTCAAAGTAACCATAAAAGGTAGAGAGGAAACTTCACCCATTCTGTGAAGCCAAATGAGACAGGGCACAACCAACCAACAAAGGTTAACATCCCCGATGAAAACACAGAAATATTCTCAACATAATAGCAAACTAGATTCAAGTGCCTCTCAAGAGCTCATGTAGCACGATCAAGAGGCATTTATTCTCAAGAATACAAGAGTGGCTGACCGTTTGCAAACCAATAATCCACTATATTAACAGAAGACATGGGGGAACCCATGTGACTGACTATCCCAAAAGACATAACTTTCACCTCTCTTCATGATAAACGTTAACCAGTTAAGTACGAAAAGAACACAGCTGAACATACTAAAGAACAATATATGTGACAGAGCCATAGCCGAGATCATATGGAAGGGGTGAAGGAAATGTTGAAGATGTTTCTTTAAGGTCTACAATAAAAGAAAGGTGTGTATGGCTACAGCTCATATTGGGTACAGTGTGTGCAGTACTGGGGGTCTTAACACAAATACATCAGAGAAGAAGTGAAAGGTGTTCAGACAGGAAAAGTAGAGTTATTCCTCTTTCTCTGTGTCAAAAAAAAAAAAAACCCTCAAGATTCCACCAAAAGATTGATATTAGACAGACAGATGTTAGAACTAATAAGTGAATTCAGTAAAGTCGCAGGGTACGAAGCCAATGTGCAAAACTCAGAAACAGTGCTAGAAATTGATATATACTTGATAATAAGGAATCCAAGAAAGTGTTTTCATTCACAGCACCTACAAGGAAACAATACATCTAGGAATAAATTTAATGAAGGAAATGAATATCTTATATAATGAAATTGAAAAGAGCCAATGAAAGAATCTGAAGAGCCTCCTTCTCTCTCCTCCCTGCAGACATATATGCAAATACACAAATGGAAAGACTTGTTATGATGATGGGTTAAAACAAATAATATTTTCAAAGCATATATATGACCTCAAAATAAACAACACAAAGCAATTAGTAGATTTAATGCAACCAGCCACAGAATATCCAGGTATTCTTCATTCAAATAGGAAAAAAATAAAGAATTCTAAATTACTAAAGTTACTAGATAGTAAAAGCAGTTTTGTGCAAAATGAACACTGATCCACATGGACACACACGCGCACACACACACACACACACACACACACACACACACACACACACACAC
>JANHMN010000015.1:9134069-9218935 GCA_030674055.1 Rhabdomys pumilio | reverse complement strand
TGTACACATCATGGGATGCTGTACACATCATGAGATGCTGTACACATAGCATGGGATGCTGTACACATCATGAGATGCTGTACACATCATGAGATGCTGTACACACATCATGAGATGCTGTACACATAGCATGGGATGCTGTACACATAGCATAGGACGCTGTACACATCATGAGATACTGTACACATAGCATGGGATGCTGTACACATCATGAGATACTGTACACATAGCATGGGATGCTGTACACATAGCATGGGATGCTGTACACATAGCATGGGATGCTGTACACATAAGATGAGATGCTGTTCATGCTGAGAGATGGGGATGGTGGTGTATGTGTGTGAAGGGGAATCCCTGCCACTTACAATAGGAACAAACCTGAAGCATATTATGCTCAGTGAAACAAACTAGACGTAGACAGACAAACTCTAAACAGTGTCCTTCACATGCAGTCTCAAGAGCTGGGGTTCACAGAAGCAGAGCAGGGGCCAGGGGAGGGTCGTGTGTGTGTGTGGGGGGGTTAGAGGGATATTGATTTCAGTTATACAGGAAGAGAGGTCTATTACATAGCAGGATGGCTACAGTTAGTCTTGGATTATATACTGAGGGACTGCAGGAGTATCAACAGGAATACGGGAGTGAATGTGACCAAACTATTATGTACATGTATGAAAGTGAGACCCGCCACTAAATGTATAAGATTATGCTAATAATAAAAACTTAAAAATTATGGTAGGTTTAGCCAGCCACGGTGGAACCCTCTAATAATCCATCCCATCCAGGCTGAGGCAGGAGGATGGCTGTGAGTTCAAGGCCAGCTTGCATCATAATGTAAAATTTCTGTCTCTTAAAAGCAACCAAAAATTTCAGCAGGGTAACTGCTGGTTAATTTCAGCAGGGTAACTGCTGGTTACAATAATTTCTAATTCCATAACAATAGTAAAAAGAGAAAAGCTATAAAGTGTTCCTGTACTAGAGACAGACATTGAGGATCATCATGCTTGGAGTGTGTGCGCCAAGCCACTGTACTTCACGGATAAAGACGTAACGATATTATATCTCAGCATTTAAATTCTCAAGACGGCGGACTTGGAGAGTTCTAGCTACAACACAGCTATATAGAGCAAGCATCTTGGCCTGCTCCAGAATCCTAAAAGGCATAGGTGCCTTCAGACTTCATTCTGTATGTTATGCATTTATGTAATCCTTTCGTCAACTTCAAACGACAGCAATGGATACAACAAGGATACAGTCACCTGAGACTTACCTGGAGGTAGTGGCATGGCCGCAGGGAAGGCTTGATCTCTGGGTGCACCAGGGGCTTGTCCAAGTTCAGGGAGCTCTTGCGGTAGGCCTCCTTGGCCTGGCTCACTGTGAGTGTGGACCAGGAGCTACGCTTCATGTACCTGGTGTCTGGCGTGAGGGCCAAGCCTTCGCAGGCTGAACACTTAACATCACTGTTGCTTTTGGAAGTCTTTAGTGAGAGGTCCCCAAACGGGCTCTGCAGCGCCTCAGGGTAGCAGTGGGGGATGTGGTCCGTGTGGTGACGGTGGGCCACACTGGGTGTCCGGTATGTGCTGTCGCTGTCCAGGTTGTCGTCAGAACTCCACCAGCTGCTCATACCAGACTTGTGCTTGCTCTCTGGCTTCCGCTCCTTGCTTTTACTCCTTTTGCTGTGTTTGGGAAGGTGACTCTGGTGGTGGTCATCCACCCGACTGTCACTCTTGGTCCCGTTGATGTTGCTCTTGGATGATCCCTCCAAAGAATGAGACTTGGTAAAAAGTTTCTGGACAGAGTGGACCAGATGCCGGATTCTGCCTGGACTCTCATTTCGCTGTTCCGTGGCAGCTGAGGCCCTCTGATACTGCAGTGTGTGGAAACCATCCCGGTGCAGGGGTAGCTGTTTCTCAAACTGATCTAAGAGGTTGGCGGGGATGCGATTTACCTTGGTACTTGTGTGTGACATGGCACAATCATCCCTTGTGTCATAGTGTGAACTGTAGTGCATTCTTGGAAAGGTGCTACTGGACACATGGTCGCCCAACATTACAGGCATCATCATACACTCTGAGTGGACGGAGCTCCTGGGCGAGCAGCGGTGGTGGTCCATTGGGCAGCTCTCGGCTGGGCTGAGGAGATAAGGTTGCCGCACATCTGGCCCATGATGCATGTGATCATGGGGGTGCTCGCAGTCGTCAGGGGGTGACAGGCCACAGGTGTGACCTGCACATAGCTGAGGCTGGGTCCGGCTTCCAGTTAACCCTTTCATGTTCCTGGGTGCGGGTGAGTACCTCTCTTCATTGAAGTGCTGCGTTGGAGACCATGAGTATTGCTGGTCTGTCAACAAAACAGAAATGGGATTTAGTACCTGGTGAAACCCTGGGACCATTGGGGTATGATGGACACAGAGGAGTCATCTGGACACCCAGTCACCAGCTCCTGAATTGCGTGAGTGGTCACGGTAGTTTAGAGGGTGGTGACTCCTCAGGATGTGGAGACACTAAGAAGCAGAAACTTCGGTTGGCCCACCAACAAATATCTAACATCTGGATGCACTATCCAGATGCACCGAGGGAGTCAACAGGCAGACTCTGAGATACTAACAGACAATGGGTTGGAAGATAGCTCTGTCAGTCAGGTACAAGCATACACACCTGTGTTCAAACCCTGACACCCACATCAAAAGCAGGGCATGGTGGCATGTGTTTGCAATCCCAGCTCTGGGGAGGCAGAGGTAGAGAGAGTACACACGCAAGTGAATACCAGATATAGGAGGCAGAAGTACTTTTCTCTGTCCATCCCAGATGTTCACTTTGTAGCTGTTAGGAAAATACAAGATCCTGGGAAAACCTCTTCCACATATCCACTTTAAGGTTGAGATGCAAAGTGTCTGATGTCAGCTCCAGACTGCAAGACCAGTTCAGACACAGAAATGAGGGACAGTGGAGGGGCCTGCGTGTCAAGGCTTAGATATTAGGATGTGAAGGGCTACCATCAGAGTGGTCCCCAGTGTTCTTGGAGGAAGCCCAGCAGATTGCTGTAGAGCTGGGGGGGGGGGGGCGGCGGCAGCAGCCCCTTAGTGCTGCAAAGGAACCATCTTCTCTTTTGCATGGCAAGTGGCTATCAACTCAGGGGTAAGTGAGCTCCAGAGAGAGCTTCCTGGCTGGTGGGCCTGTTCCCTTGGTACTGGGATAGCTGGAATGAAGCGCCTCCATCCAGCTAGGGTCTTGGCACAGCACCAGTGTCTCAGACAGGAGGCATTAGAGGACATCACAGTTAACAATCAAGCAGGAGATTTCAAAGGGAGCCAGCAGTTAGTGGGTAAGTTGCAAGACCTTGCTCTGCAACCCAGACTTAACCACACCCAACCTTATTGCCCTTTTATCCTTTGCTTTATTTCCCCATTACCTTGTAATTTAATACAAGCTCTTTGTGCAAGCCCATCACCTCTCCACTCACATGTCTTCTCTCAGCCCGATATTCAGCCCAGTAGCTATGTTATGAATGCGGCCACATCAAAGAACAGTGCAGGGGATAAAAATTTAGCAGAAATAATAAAATTTGATTATTCAACATGTCTGTGATGCCGTCTCCTTTTCACAGCACGGCCTCTGAGTTTCCCTGTGTGGGAGGGGAGTCTCACATTGTCTCTCGAAAGCCCAGGGACATCAACAAACGGAATGGTGATGGGCTGTGGGTGACAGGGATCCTGAGGTGTACAGCAAGGACACGTGCTCCAGGTCTTTATGAGTGTATGTAACAGACAGTGAAGTCTTAGGAGCTGCGTATTTCTTTTGGTGGAGATGAAGTAACAAGCATAAAGTGTGGGAATCATCTTAGTTGGTTAATCTCTAGCTATTCATAACAGCATTTGTTATTAGCAGGCAACGGCAATTAGAGTTGCCATTCAACAGAGCACTCCTGTCTCTGCACATTGAAAACAGAACGTAAAGAAATCTTTTACAGTAAGACTTATGGGAGCCTGGGTATATCCGCCCCAGAAGTCTGTTGTCGGTTCTACAAATGTCACTAACATTTCTGTGCATCGGATGTGTGCCATGGGCTTCCCAAAGGCACTGTCCTGACCGTCTGTTGGGCATAAGTGCTGACCCTGTCACAAGCTGAGGGAATAAAAGCTAAAGGGGCAGGAAAGATGATCTTCTGCAAACGCATCAACTTACTAACATTTCTCAGAAGTTGCTGTTGGAATCAAAGGCTGTGAGGTAGCCGTAGTCAGTAACTGACACCATATTGATCTTTCTCTGCCGCTTTCAGTGCCCACTAACGCCACTGTCTTTCCTCAGTTTCCCATGAAGCACCTGTCCTCAGGATCAGCCTAACTCTCTGGAGACACAGGAACAAAATCCAGTGCAGGTGGAGGCAGACGCAGAGGTGGAGGCAGACTGCAGGATGCAGCGGTGAGACCTTGTGTTATGCTCAAGGAGCAGTATGCAGGAGTAAAGACAAATCTCCATCTCTGCATAACTCAGAAGAACCTGTCTTCAGCCCTACTGAAAATGTCCCCTCAGACCTGGGAAGATGAGGTGAGTAAAGTACTTGTTGCATGAGCATAAGAGCTGAGTTCAGATCCTCTACAGCCATCAGAAAGCTGGGCGTGGTTGCACTTGCCTATAATTCCATTTCTGGAGGGCAGACCCTCTGAGCTCAATGTCCAGTCAGTCTAGGTGGTCAGTGACCACCAGGTTTGAGTGGAAGACCCTGTTTCATATGGTGGAGAACAGTAGAAGACACCCAATGTTGATCCCTGCCCTATGCACACACACATGTACATAAATAAATCTAAAAACACTCATGCACGCATGCACACACACACACATGCACACACATGTACATAAATAAACCTAAAAACCTAAACTGTAAAAATAAAGAGGAGAGGTACTTCTGCTCCCATGGTGGGGATTACCCATGAGGGAAGAACGCAGGAGTATAGTGCCATTGTGTGGCCAGAAATGTCCCCCTTCCCCCAAGTAAAATGCAGGTCATCCTTACACCCGCTTCCAGGGTTAGCATAAACAACAGATAAACAAGTTAAACAGACACTTTAGACCACATCAGGACCACACTAAGCACATAAAAACTGTGGCCATCTTTCTTTTAAAATTACCTTCATATCTCCTACTGAGATTGGCTGATACCTCCTACAGGGGGATTAATGCAGCCCTGTCTAGTGAACCAGAACGAATAAAAGGTAGTAAAATGTAGGGGAAAGAAAAGTAGGGGCTTGGAAAAAAGGGCCAGCAAAGAACACATGTATTCAGATGGAAACTGCCGAGGGCAGTAAAGCCAGGGCTGCTCCTGACAGCATTTCTCTGAGGAGTGTTTCTAGGGGCTACCACTGCTGTGCACGGCCCCCTCCTCAGCCCTGTCCAGCTATCCCTTGTAGTGCCATTCACATCTTTCTGCTTGAACATATGGCTTCAGGTTGAGATGCAGGAGAATTCCATAGCACAGTGGGCATTTACGGTAGACAGAAAGGACCCTCCCCATCCATAAAGTCACGTCAAGGGTGACGTGACAAACACACGAAAACAACCCCAATTTACCCAAACCCATCAACTCCTCTAGGGCTTCAAGCTAATATTTAGGATTTCATTAACCCTTTTCATTAGTACAATCGTGTATCATAAACTCAGAATACATGTGCTCACACACACACACATGTGCCCACGCACGCACGCGCATGCACACGCATGCACAGACACACCCATATACCCCTGAGTGATTCTTCTTGGTTCTTTGATAAGCACATTCGATAGCAGTCTCAATAATCTGTGAGATACGCAAGGATCCTCAGAAACAGAAGTCCTGACTGATTACACACACATCAAAGCCACAATAGAAAGAAAAGAAAACCTGCACCCAGCTGTCTCCTGAGAGCCCCAGGTTGACTAAGGCGCACACAGAGCAGGTGACTCTGAGCTCAGGTGTCCAACCTTGCAGCTCTGTCTTCTAATTGCATTGCTGTTTCCGACCAAGTAGACTAGTGTGCACACCTGCAACGTACCGGCACTCGTACCGGCACTTAATTACCGAATGACATCTTATTTATGGGCTTAATAAAGAGCTTTTAAACAACTCCTCCTTGTAACACTCAGAAACAATAGCTTCTGAGGCACAGAAGAGAATTGCTGTTTGCTGTCAGACCTGGTTCCATTATTCTAGAGGCCAAAGGTCAGGATTTACTTTTTTGTGCTTGAGAAATCTACTATGAAACAGAACTTTAGCATCACAAAAGCAATTATAAAAATAAATAAATAAATAAAAATTTAAAAAGCAATTATAATTGTTTTGTAAACATTTTTTTTTCTATCTGGATTCTTTCTAATGCAAATCAGAGGGTTTCTAATTTCAACCCACCAGCCCTCTCTCTTAACTTTTATTTGGCTTTGGTGACTGTGTTACATTTCAGGAACATGTTGATCCTAAACTTCATGCTCCAGAATCCAGCAGCAAAAGGGGAGCTTCTTAGGAGAGCTGCCCTTGAGGGCTGCTCCACAAGCAAACAGAAACTGGAAATACAATTTACAAGGTGGTGACCCCGACTTCTTTGTTTTTAAACATAAAATTTAAGAAAGCAAAAACAATAGAAAGTTTTACCATAAAGAGGCACACAGCAGTCTTTGGTATAAACAATATGGACATTAATATTATTCAACCTGGACTTATCTGGATGGTGCTGACTTTCTGTTAGGAAACACACAGGGCCTGTATAGAAGTCAAATACTCTCTCACTAAACTGAGAGATAGCTGATAGGGGTGGGGTATCTGTGTATTTACTGTGTAAATGCAGTAATCTTACTTTTGTTTTTGTTATTACTATTTAATTTTTATATTTTATTATTATTGTTCTTATTCTCTCTCTGTCTCTGCCTCTCTCTTTCTCCTGTGTGTGTGTGTGCACACGCGCGCACACACGCAGATGCATATGAACCACGAACCACAGTAGGACTAGAGGGATGGTTCAGTGGTTAAGAGCACTGGCTGCTCTTCCAGAGGCTCTGGGTTTGATTATCAGCACCTTTATGGATCTGACCACCCTCTGTAGAAGCAGTACATACATATGGTGCAAGACATACATGCAGGCCAAATGCCTGTACATATGCCACAGCACGTGTGTGAAGGTCAGATGACAACTTGCTGAAGTTGGTTCTCTCCTTCCACCATGGCCCCAGGGAACTCACACTCATATGGAAGGTACTCAGGGGAACCTGCCATGGGGAGAGCACCTAGTTTGGGAAGGCATAGGTCAGGCCTATAAATTCCAATGACTTCTCTGACATAGCCTAGGTAGATGATAGGTTGAGAGGCACACACCTGTCCAACCCCAGGATCAAAGGCACTCCTTCTGCTGAGGGGTGAGAGGGAAAGAACTCAAACCACTCCTCATAAAAGGCTCCCTTCAGTATTTGAGTGTGGTTTATATTTTCATTCTAGAAAGATCCAGTTTGGGGGTTAAAAGCCTTGGAGATTCCCCAAAGCATTTGAATGGAGACATCAGAAAGATGCTCCCGTGAGAGGTACTCTCATAGAGAGGTGCTCTCATAGATAGGTGCTCCCATGAGAGATCCTCCCATGAGAGATGCTCCTATAGATAGGTGCTCCTATGAAAGGTGCTCCCATAGATAGGTACTCCTATGAGAGGTACTCCCACGAGAGGTGCTCCCAGAGGTAAGTGCTCCCAGAGGTAAGTGCTCCCAGAGGTAAGTGCTCCCAGAGGTAAGTGCTCCCACGAGGGGTGCTCCCACGAGAGGTGCTCCTATGAGAGATGCTCCCATAGATAGGTGCTCCCAGGAGACACCCTTTCCAGTCCAACCATTTAAGAAAATCTGCTAGAAATTGATGCTGAAATATTTCTTAGAGTCAAACAGATACATTAAAAATTAAAGGGCAGCGTGAGGTCACTACGTGGCAAAGCATAGATCTCATGTTACTGGAGGGGATTTATAAATGAGTGTGACCTAGGAAATAAATGAGGCAAAGATCTAAGAAGTTGTAAAGTGTTCAGACCCTTTGGCAAGGCAATTACAGTTACTCTATGTTTTTAAAAAAAGGAAAGAGAAAAAGGGAAAAAAACCCTCTTAAATGAAACAAATCGCTTTGCACAGAGCGTTTCTATAGTATCAGGAAACCAGTTTCACATTGCTTACTTGTTTACACACTGTCAAAGAATTTAATCTGATGCTGCAAATGTTAATGGGAAAATAAGGTAAACTACTGAAGTGCTTTTATACCAAAAGAGAGAAGGAAGGTGGAACTGTGTGTCAGAGCCTCGGGCAAGAGTTCCAGGCACGTTGTAACCTCGCTCTTTCTATAGCCAGAGTAGAGAAACAGGAAGTCACACCGAGGTGGTCAGGAAAAAAATACAGTTTAAAAATCAAAGAGCATCCCCTTCGAGAACATTAGAATATAGGGAAGGGAAGGTAAATTCTTAGCACCGTTGTTAAGGTCCCTGTAGAAACAAGGGATGGAGAGCCGGCTAATGGGGTCGAGGATCTGATTCAGACTCCTAGCACCTGTATAACAACAATGACAAATCAAACATTGGCCAGGCAGCTCCCTAGTGCTTGGTGGTCAGCAAGCCTTGCTAACTGCTGAGCTCCGGGTTCAGTGAAAGAGCTTATCGCAAGAATAACATGAAGAGTAGGCTAGGAAGATATCTGGTATTGGTCTCTTTCACATGCACAGACATACTGGAGTACAAGTGCATATGTATGCACATACATATTCATGCAGTCCACATGTACACATACGCACGCGCGCACACACACACAGATACACGCACACACACATGTACATGCATGCACATGCACAGGCATTCATGGGACTAAAAAAAATTTAGTATATATATATATATATATATGTATATGCCATATAAATAAATATATATATAGTAAATATATATTACTAACATTTGGGAAATATTAGTAAACAAAATGAAAGGCATCTTATAGACACAAAGATGATAAAAGTTACAAATATGCAAATAAGATTCAACCTCTCCAATAAAGTATAAGACTATAGGAATAAAGGCTATTTTTCAGAATAGATTCATTGAATTAATTTTTCCTAGGAAAACAACAGAGCAAAGAAAGGGAGAGGCTGTCCTTGCAGCATCATCAAAGACAGACAGACAAACGGCACACTCCAGTTGCAGGATGATAGCTGGCCCCTGTTTTCTTTTGGTTACCATGGTATTATACCAGCACGTACAGTGTCTGCCCAGATTCTCACATTGCACATCTGTCGTGTTTAAATGCTCACAACGTAACAGCTGGCACAATCTCAGCCCTGTGGGCCCCACCTTCAGAGTGCACCTCACAACAGGAGGCCAACTCCTAGCACTTTTCAGATATAAATAAACCATTCCATTTTCATAGCCCCCCAGTGGACTAAGTCCAACCACCCTATCATCCCGAGGCCTTGGAATCTAATGAGCCCGGAAGAGTACAGCTAATACATGCATGTTAAGATAAGTTTAATAGCATTTTTTTTTTTTTTGCTATGAAAATGGTATAAGGGCACTGCAGGCAGAATGGCAAAGCTGCTGGCTGAGTGCTGAGAGAACTGGTCATGCCTGGCATGACCCTTTCCCTGGATCTTGGTTACCTTGATGCCACAGGCTGCCCCTCTGTTCCTAAGGAACTTGGCTGCTGTTAGCTTTGGTACTGAGAACTCCATGCAGATAAGTCCTGGGGTAGCTATCTTTAGAATATTTGCAGGTAGGAATCTTGAGTGTGTGTCATCTTTTACTTTCTCCCCAACCCATGTAGTGTTCATATCACTGGGCTCACATGGAAACCATTTCCTGTTTCCCACAGTATAGGGCCAGGCTGTGAGCTACCACTGTTCTAGGCTCATGGTTCCTTGACTGAATATGCTTACACCTGGCTAAGACGTGGCAAAGGGAACTGGGGAGGAAACTGGGCAGGTGTCTGGGAGAGTATCCTGCAGATGAGGTGCCCCGGGGAGGAAACCGTGCTTCTGCAGAGCATCAGACTGCACAAGTGGTCATGCATGGCAGAAAGTAAGCAGGGGTGTGGCCATATTGTCTCTGAGCCTCTCCTCTTGAGAGGTGATGCCTTCACCCTTCAAGTTTGAAGCATAGCAGTATTCACAATGTGCCCAGAGAAATCATGCTCACTACCCACAACCTGCTGAATGTTTCTGAAAATGTGGAAAAATCATAGGCTCAGACTGAAAGCTCATGGACATCTGTCCGTCTTCCTCTACATTCAGGCCAATTCATCCACTTTCCACCTTAGACTGGGCTCTGAAGCTTCCTAGGGACCAAGCAAGTGTCATTATTCTGGGTTATATTTTGTTGGTAGTTGCTGAATGGGTGACACGTGACTAAATGGAACAAATGGGTCACTACTATTAGAAAAAACAAAACAAACAACAACATCAACATCACCATCACCATCACCATCATCATCATCATCAACAACAACAACAACAAAAGAAACCAAACCAACTAAACCAACAGCTGAACCCTAGTCAGCCAGTATAAACCTGTGTTCTACATGAAGAAAGTAACATGCAAAGAGGTCAATGGCCTGAAGTCACACAAATAGCCTGGGTCATTTTGTTTCATGGGATGAGGCTCAGACAAATTGTTACAACAGAGCCTGAGTCAAACAATGCATCTGCATTACCCTCAGAGTACAATTTTAAAGATGTACGCTATTTCCATCACACATCTGTGGTTGTGTTTGGGAATTCCCGAAGTCTTGGGAGAGGTCGTGAATTTTGGTTTCATTTCTGTTGCTGCTATAAAATACCTCGACAAGTCCAAGTGTTGGGATAAATGGTTTATTTTAGCTCATAATTCTAGGTTATAGTACGCTGTAGCATGGAAGTCAAGGCAGGAGCTCAACAGAGCTGATCAAATCACATCCACAATAAAGAGCAGAGAAAAATGAATGGATGCATACTTACTTGCACTGAACACTCTATTTGGTACAGCCCAGGATCCCTTGCCTAGGGAATGGTGGTGCTCACAGTGGGGCTTCTCATACTATTTGATGTAATTAAGACAACCCCCCTTAGACATACTCACAGTCCAGCCTGATCTACATGATCCCCACTGACCTTCTCTTCCCAGGGGAACCAATGTTGTGTCAGGTGTACAGTTGCGAGTGATGGTGTCATGCTTGGGCATCCAGAAGGCAGCAGGTCCTTCCTATGTGTGAGGATGGTAGCCTGTGTCATCCCAACATATTTCAGTCTTTGCTAAGAGGGGACATCAGTGGTTATGACCACTGTCAGAAGATAACTGCCATGTTTGGAAAAAACTACATGGAAGATATTCTCTGCTATTCTATCGGCTATAATGGAAGAATTTCCTATCCCTGAATTAGAACAAAATAGAAAGCAATTCGCCTACACTTTATCACAGGCTTGAATCCTTGACCCCTGACCTAAGGGAAGTTTGTTATTCAGACTTCAGAAGAGGTACCATATGAAAGACAAACTTCACAGCTCTAGATGCAAAAAGTGTGTCCCATTAACATTGCTTAGGGTTGAGGGACTAATCGTGTCCCACAACCTAAGAACTCTGTCAAAGGCCAATACATATAACTACATTAAAAAATCCTTTTCCGGGGGGCACCAGGTCAAAGGGAAGGGTAACCGACAAACCCATGGAGCAGGTTGCTACTTAAATCACCCACAAAATGCCAACTTTCCTGAAGCTGCTGAGAAACTGAGAAGAAAAAGCTCAACAAGTAAATTCTGAAGGTAGGCAAAGGGCACAGAGTTCATATAAGCACCGTGTACAGCGTCCATCACAGCTGCGAAGATGACATCAGATCAGAGACTATCAGAGCCGCAAATGGGTGAATCTGCAATGGGCAGACTGCAAAGTCCCATGCTCCGTGGGATAACATGGTGACCCAGCGGCTGAGTTTCACCCAGTGACCTCAGTCAGTCACAGAAATGAAAGCAGGGTTCTTCCTGTAATTATGCAGAAATGGCAGCAGAATCTGGAAGCTGGTTAGAGCAACAGCCAGATGGGAATGAGCTATGCTTTCCTTTTTTTTTCTGTGGTGGATACTTGGCCTCTGGATATAACGTGGTTGGTCATCTTGAAATCAGAGTCTGTGATTATTTACAAAGACCCTTACAAAAATAAGCCTACTGTGCTCCTCCACAGAATAGGGGTGTGGCATTAGACCCTCACCTGAGGTTCCAGCTCTACAAGATCTTCCGAGGTTGTAAAGTATACTCAAGGTTGACGGTTGGCTGGGCTTGAATATCCAGTTTTCCTGAGTCTTCACCTATGCTGGGGTGGCTTTGCATATAGCAGGTACCTGAGTCACCAATACTCCTATAAGCAAGCTCCTTAAACTCACATCACATACTCCCTGAGCCCCAGCTACAGATCCCTCTGACTTTGCTGGCCTTCCAGATGGATGTTGATCACATATGCTCATTCTAATAGTCATGGACAAGTTATCACATTATTCAGCCAGCACATTAGTGACCTGGTTTCCTGTTGCCACTTGAGCCTCCTCTACATGTAGCCTGACATATTTGCAGGTTGGGGGACTTGGAGAGCAGGATCCGAGGTGGGTCTTTATTTGTCTGTCACACAGTTATTACACTGTCACTTTGTTCTTTATACTTCTAAAGCCATTTTTGGGACCAGCCCCCATGGAGGCTCTTCCTCACCAATCCCAGTGCTCACTCATCCTGCGTGGCCATAAGAGTGACCCCTCTCATAGTGACTCATCAAGTCACCAGTGCCGAGATCTGGCTGAAGAACTTCCTTCATGATAATGAAATATATTCATCAAGTGTGATGATCACACACACTAGGCATCTGACACCAGCAAAGCTGGGGACGTTGTCTGCACTGCAGGGTCAGGCAGAGGCCAAGTCAGGCCTCTTTATCACTCCCAACCCTGGTATTTTATCTTACCTGCCTCCTGATGTGGGTAGCTGAGACACTGTTCATCACAGGTTGAACCGGTATAAGATTCTGACACCATAGTCATACCCTAGACTCTGGTGCAGGGTTAGACTCCAGGGATGTTTGAAGTCTAGGATCTCCTCACACCCATTTCCAAAGGAAGAAGCTGAACCTTTCAGTACCATTCCCATGTGTGTGCGACATTTATATCCCATCTGGAGTCAGGGAGATGCCAGGCTTCCCTACCCACACTGGATGAGAGCTCTGGCTTCTCTCAGGTGGTCAGCTGTGTGTGGAA
The DNA here is from genome assembly GCA_030674055.1 of Rhabdomys pumilio. NCBI lineage: Eukaryota > Metazoa > Chordata > Mammalia > Rodentia > Muridae > Rhabdomys > Rhabdomys pumilio. Next base: position 9,205,703 of record JANHMN010000015.1, on the reverse strand, counting down.
GCACAGTCCATACTGAGCCTACTGACTTTGCTGTTAAGAGTCCAGGACACTGACTCTGCACCTGGAGGAGGTAGAGTGGACAGTGGAAGAGAGTAGAAACAGCAATTGATCCATGCCGATGAAGAAGCTGAGTGGCCTGGAGTCCTTCCTTGGGACACGAGGTATCCACGTGGCTCCCAAGCAACAGCACTTGTTTAAGGACAGATCACATGCTGAATGGAAAAGAGACTTATCTCCTTATAGGCCCCAACTGTTATTCTAGACTTGCTCTCTCAGGCCTGCATGGCTGTTCCAGAAATCAGGTAAACTAACACTATTATGCAAAATCCTGAAATTAAGGCAGAAAAAAAACCTCAAGGCACGGTGTAGAATAGTACAGAGTTGCTACTCTGATACTTTGAAAAGATTTATATGTAAACAGGCCAGCACATTATGAGCTTTGAGTGGTCGGGTGTATGTGCATACACATGTATACACATACACTGTTGTGTTGCAAGGTCCTCTGAGTTGCAACATTCCATCCTTGAAGAAGGAGGCTATGTGGGTAGGCCAGAGGAGGGAGTAGAAGAAGGGATAACTAACATTAAGAATATTTTAAAAACATATGGGAACCTACTACTTATAAGCACACATACATACATATAAAGTTACCCTGGCCAGAGGATAATACTCCTCCTAGAAGCTATAGGTTGTAAACTAAAAAGCTCATTGTTGGTATAGAATACCTCCCCTCAAAATGTTGGTAAGGGGTATTCTGGAGACCCCATCAAACAGTACAAGGTATTGCAATTGCTCCCGATGTCCACTAGAAGTCAATGGTATGGGCCTATTGCTTAAGATATGCCATATATGGACACAGGACATGAATAAATTAAGCAGTTTTTGACAGGGAAGCCTCTCTCCTTCTGACTAGCTTTCATAGCACCAGAAAGTATTTAGGGTGCTAGAAGAAAGAAGTTACAGCAGTCTTGCTCAGTCTTGAAGCCTGCAAGCTACAATAATGACCACCATGGCAAGATAAGCACCAGGATACAACAGGCAGACAGTTGTTGTGGAAGTGACCAACTGTTCTATTTTTAATTGGATTTAAGGCTGGCCACTCAGGAGAAAACGCATGCCTGGTACTGTAAAGTTGACCAAGAATCCATGGCTGGGAAGCTCAGTCATGAGCTTTGGTCTTAGATAGGAACCTACTGCTACGGTATCAAAATGTCCTCTACATACTAGATCAGTAAGTCCTCTAGATTAGTGCAGCTTTCAGACCCCAGAGAAGCTTCTTGGTATAGAGGATTGTGGCTAGCCCAGAAAATCATAACTGGTCAAAGTGAAAAGAACAGGTGTCAGTTGAGTGCTTGCCTACAAATGGAAAACTATATCACATTTATTTCCCCACCAAAGGTCAGGGAACATCACAGAAGAGGAGGCAGAAAGATTGTAGGAGCCAGAGGACCAGGGAAGGACCAGTATCTTCTGAACACCACAGGACTGATGTTCTTACAAACTCACAGCAAATGTGATTGCCTGCACAAGACCTATACAGTATCAAGCCAGTCAGCATCTCAGCATGGAGAGAATAGGGGCCTGTGAGCTGAAATCCCTCACTGGGGAGTTATTGACAGTTGATGACCACTGGGGGTTGGGGGTAGTCAATTTTCTAGGGTTGTGGCCTCTGGCATGTTTACCAAGTTCCAGTAGATGATCTCACACATACTTATACATAGGCAGCACAAACTGGAATGAGTGTGTTATAAAAAAAAAAAAGAAAGAAAAAGAAGGTATAAAGTTGAAGTAGGCATGAATTCTGGAAGAATTAGGGGGAGAAGTGGAGAGTGTATATGATTAAAATACATTGTATGCATATATGGAATTTCAAAAAACTGACAAAAATATTATATTAAAAAGATTCAGGATACAATCCACAAGTCTCAGGAAGTTTGTGAAACATACCACATTCACAAGACTGCTTCTTCCTCAATGCTACATAAGCAGTAAATACTGCTAGGGAAAGGAGACTATCTGATCTGATAAGCCATCAGTGTATCATGCAAAGAGCTGCCAGGATGACGTTTTTATGATTCATACAGGCTGGAGTGAGCTTTGCAGTCATGTAGCTGCCTTTGATGAATATCTTGTAAGTGACCCCAATAAACACATTGGTTCACCAACTTGAACCTTGGTGGAATTGTTTATTTGGTCTGTTGAGTGAGAAAACATTTGCTTATATCATCCCAGGAAAAGCCACACTACAATGAGTGACTAAAATACTAATTAATTAAAATTATTTCTGGTCACTGAAAGTAATTAGAATAAAAATCCCTAGAATTGGTCCAATTTGATTTTCAGAATGACTATAAGTTTATGTGTCATTATGACAATTTTCAGGAACTAATGAAAAAACAGTATCAAAGATCTAATAACATAATAAACTGCAGCAGATGGCAGAGGGAACCAGAGTTTATCTGATCTGAGCTCCATTCCAACGCAAACACCAAGGGAGCCAGGAGGCCTGGGTCCAAACCACAGCTTGATCTTTCATCAGCCGACGGGTATGATAAGTCACATGACACTTTAGATTCCATTTCTTCATACGGAATAGGCTGACAGCTCCAATATGTTGTTGTGATACAAGCTGTAGCTCTGCTCTCTGCACTTTACAAAGACTATCTAAACATATACTTGCTTTTCCCCTTTGTACAATATCATACTTGGTCCGCCATGGCCGCCAGAAAAATAGGCTGTGAAGACGAAAACAAAGAAAATTCCAGGGACAAACACACTGTATCCTGGCCAAGAAGGGTGTAATTCACAGACCTTTCTGACCAGAATGCAATTTGGGAACATCAGGCGTTTCAGTGAGAGCTCCACACATCAGCAAACTCGATTTTGTGCCTGATTGGAAGACTAAATGGTACAGGCAAGCTGCCTAATGCAGGGACGTCCTGCTGCATAACATCCCTCAGCTGGTCTCAACTGGAGCTGAGACACACCAGACTCCATCATCAGCCAGGCTGCCAGTGTTAATGACTTTTTTTTTTTAAATGCCATTTCAAGGATAGTCTATGAAGCTGCCTTGACTGAAATCCAGTTACCCCATTGTTACTCAAGATGGGCGGGCATTCCTTTGAGCTGCCCAGAACATTCAGAGTGACTTCCTAACCCCCATCTGCATTTCCTTTATCTCCAAAGAGACTTTATACGTGCTGTGTCTTGTTTTCAAAACAAACCCATGATCCATTAAGCAACAGATATCAACTTCTGGTTTCTTTTCTACACACACCTGCAAGTCCTGGTCAGGGCCCTCTGCAGGAGTGGGGTGGGGGCAATCACACATATGTCTTCAGTTTTTCAAAACAGGGCACATTCTGGGAGTGTACCTGTATCCTCTTGGAGGGGTCTCTTGCTATTGGATGGGGCAGGCATCTGATAGGAAAAGAGTTGTTATGAGGTTTTCCAAAGGAGAGCATACAGAACTCCATTCTTCAGGCATCTGGGTTACATGGGTAGTACCAAGAATCACACATGGCTGATGGTGGGTGGATTGGATGGTGCAAAACATGTTAGAGTTTTCTCAGAGGGTCTGTGCTGGATAGTTTTATCTAACTCCACACAAGCCAGAGCTATCTGAAAGTAGGGAACCAATCAAGAAAATGCCTCCATAAGATTGGGCTGTAGGGCATTTTCTTAATTAGTGACTGATGGGAGTGGGCCTAGTCCATTGTGGGCAGTGCTATTCATGGGCTGGTGGTCCTGGGTTCTGTAAGAAGGCTGTCTGAGTGAGCCATGGGAAGCAAGCCAGTAAGCAGCACCCCTCTATGGCCTCTGCATCAGTTCCTGCCTCCAGGTTCCTGCCCTGATTGAGCTTCTGTTCTGACTTGCTTCAATAATGAACAGTGATATGGAAGTGTAAGCAATAAACCCTTTCCTCTCCAACTTGCTTTTTGGTCATGGTGTTTTGTTACAGCAATAGAAACTCAAATTAAGACAAGGTCCTACATAGCAGTGCCCAGAGGCTATCAAATTCCATACAACAGAGAGGTTCTGTCTTTTCTCTGGGTCCAGCAAGCGCCTTACACTACCTTTAGAACTGTATACTAACTGTAACCTGTCCACTGCTAGCTGGACAAAGGGTGCAGGCAGCTGGCCCAGGATCAGTATCAATGTGGGTCCACAGCAGCAAACAGGCCTATGATGGCTCACAGTCTCCTCTGTAGGAGAAAGACTGGGCAGGTGTAGTCTCCTTCCAAGAATGTTGGCTCAGAAGTACAAGATGCATCTCTTCCTTGTGCAGAGCGTTTGGCTGGCTGAATCAGAGATTAGCAAATTTTTTTTTATATTTTTTATTATCTTAGTTTTGAACCAAGAGTAATATATAATTTACCAAGTAGTGACTATAGGCTTCAGAGTCACAGAGAAATTTTATACAACAAAGGAAGGAGCCTGATGGCCATTCAATGCCCAGTGCCCAGCAGGGATGCTTCCTTAGACCAGCAAGCAGAAGATGAAAGAACAGCTTCTATCTAGTGAGATGTATGTACTTTCTTTCTGTATTTTTAGAGAAAGCTTCTTGACTGCTGCAGTCACTATGATGCCCTTATTACCACTTGCCCTAATAGACATACCTGGCTTGGCTCCTGTCCTACAAGCTGCTCTACAGATGTCCTGTGGCCACACTGGCTCTGCTCCAGCTGCCTCCCCTTGTGCTAAAATCTGGGACTGTTCCTACTCAGGTCACACAGCTCCTTGCTGAAGTTGAAGTAGGCACAGGCTGGGAAAACATCTGGTCCTTTTGATCAAAGTGTTTTTAAAATCACTTGAATGCTGAGATGTGAAGATCAGTTAGAGAAGATGGGACCTGACACGTGCCCGTTATATGTCTTCCTACCTTCTTTAAACTGAATCTTTTTTTTAAAACAAGGCTTGGCCTTTGTTGAATGCTAAAGGTGAGATCAATACAAAGCCCATTATAGCACTGGGAAGATAGGAAGAGGAATATGACCAAGAAGTTAGTTTGTATGTCTGCGTGCCTCTGTGCATACGTGTTTATATGTACGGATGTAAATACATGTGTGAATGCACATCCATACATTCAATTATTTGTGTATGTAAGTGGCAGTATGCATACATGCACACTCACACACACACATGCATTTGTAGATGTGCTCATGTGTGTGCCTGCATGTCTGTGTGTACTTAAGTGCATTCCAACATATACGTGTGTGCATGTTTGTGTTGACGGCAGTGCCTTACTTTCTCACTCTGCCTCGGTGGTGAGGCATCCCATCAAGTAAAAGGAAGACACCCTGGCCACTCACTCCTGCCATGGTTCGGGCGCTCATTAGAGAGAAGCCACACCTATCTCCTTGTTCCTCTCTGTGAGGTCATTCACCACCTCCCAGACAATGTTTGCACTCTCACTGTGTTTCATTGCACTTGGCCTTTGGCTGCTTTCACAGGGATCTTACCACACCTTCCCCACCCCTTGGTGCCCAGGAGCATCTCTCTGAGAACCAGCACAGACACCATAATGCAAATGCCTTTTCTTGACGCCCTGTGGGTGACCAGAAACACCTACAGATAGGAACTCTTGGGCCCTAGGGTGACCACTACATAGGAATCCACATTGCTGTATTTGCTGGGTGTGAGCCTCCAGTCACTGTGGGCACAACAAACAGTGCCACAGTCAGTGGGTGTACAGGCACCACTGCCTGACTTTGCCTCCTCCGGGTGTATATCCAGAACTGGATTAGCTGGGTCTCACTGCAGATCTAGCTTTAGTTTACTAATGGATGTCTACATTGCTTCCCAAAGCACTTGTTAATATTCCCATCTCTGGTCTACAAGAGTCCTTTCCTCTGACTTCCTCGGGAGGATTTGTTGTTTTCCTCAACATTCCTTTTGTTTGTTTTCTTGTTGTTATTTTTACTGTTGGAAACAGTTTCATATTAAATTAAATTGAATTAAAGGAAAATTCAATATTATGTTCATATTTTATGTTGGGAACAAAAAATATTTACCCCTACTTTTATGATCCATAAAGTAATTATTTTCTTAACAAGTATAATATTTAAGCTAGACCGACCAATTATAAACAACAATGGAACAACAAAAGCATCACTTGGACAGTACTTTGTAAACTAATTATAAACTCCTTAAAATAGCAATTAAGTATGCTGAGCCAACATGATAACACACACACACACACACACACACACACACACACACACACACACACACTAGCATGTGCATGCAATGCCACTGTTTTGTTACTTTATCTTAAGGGACTAGAGTTCAACTCAGAAAGGGTCTGTCTATCTTTTGAAGTGTTTCTTCTAATAGCTTCAGAGTTTCAGGTCTTCTGTTAAGGTCTTTGATGCCCCTTGGGTTGATTTACTACAGTGTGGAGGGCAGGGCTGGAGTCCTAGTCCTCTCTGCGGGGCTCCATGTTCCCAGCACCATTTATTTTTGGGATCTTTGTCAAAAGGTGAGGTGACTCTGCATGTATGGGCTTCTTTATGGGTCCTTGATGTCATTCCACTGGCTCACGTATATGTTGTATGCAGTGCTGTGCTACGCTGTGTTTCTCTGGTTCTGTAATACAATCTGACACTGGGTGTTATGACACCCTCACATTGCTTTTTCTCTTTAAGACCATTTGGGCTACTCAGTCTTTTGTGCTTCCAGAGAAACTTTAGGATTCATTATTTTGTTAAAATTTTTAGTCCAGTTTTGATGGGGATTGTCTTAAATCTATAGATGTTTTTCAATAACGAGCCATTTTCACATTTGTTATGCTTATCCATGAACATGAAAGATTATCTACATGTGGTGGTGGTGATGGTGGTGGTGGTGGTGGTGGTGGTGGTGGTGGTGGTGGTGGTGGTGTGGGCCAGCCAATCTAGTTAGGACCATGAGCTCCAGGTTCATGAGAGTTTCTGTCTTACAAAAAGGTACCAGATGATAAAGGAAGACAAGAAGATATCTGATGTTAATCTCTGACTTCGTGTGTATAAACACACACACACACACACACACACACACACACACACACACACACACTCACAATTTCTCTTATTTTGTAATATTTGTTTCTTAATACCCATTTGCCTTTCCAGTTTTCTAGGAAGCATTATCCTTCTATATAGTTTCTTGCTGTTTTCTGTTTTCTTTGCAGTATTCCTTTAAATATTTTTCTGCAGTGCTAGCATAGTGGTCATAGATTTCTTTAGCTTGTGTTTATTATAGAATGTCTCTATTTTCCATTTTATTTGAAAACTAGCTTTATTGGATATAGTAATCTAGGTTGGCAGTTAAATAGTTTAGGTCCTGAAAAAAATCATCCCATGCTCTCCTGACTTTTAAAATTTTAAAAGAAAAAAAAATCTCTTGTTGATCTGATGAGTTTGCCTTTATATGAGATTTTATGCTTTGATTGCCTTAATCATTAGGTTCCTAAGTTTTATCTAATTATTTCTAGCCAATATCTTCTTCTGGAGACTAGCTTCTCCTATGTCAGAGAAGACCAGTGGTGAACAGTGAGACTCAGAAGGTAGGCATGGATTTTTCCAGTCTCCCTCTGATGTTGCTGAAACATATAGACCTTGCTTTTGTGATCTCCCCATGGCTCAGACTGTGCCCCTGCACCATCACCGCAGTGTCACTGAGAGGCCAGGGTACATGTTCCAAGAAGGTACAAGACTGCAGTATTTGAATTCCAGGTCCACATTCTCCAGGTTCAGGCCCCCTGAGAACCTATACTCAGACTCCAAATTTTGAGGTTTTACCACAGAATGTTAAAAACAGCCATGCATTGGTCCAATTAATTTTCAGAGTGTATTAGACCTTGATGAGGTCTCTTCGTGCACAAAAAAGTATTCAGTCATTGGCATTCAGACATTTCAGAATTATCAGTAAATCAATTTCTTGACTTAGACCAATGTTTATGTTACTTGCTTTTAATAACCCAAGGGAATTCCCTGTTGGTTCAGGTTGCTGCAAACTGTAGCTTCATTTGAGTATATGGGATTCACAGTACAACTCAAGGGTTTGGAGGCTGGGGTTCAGGGCTCTCTGCTAGGCTTTAACTGGGGAAGCTTCAGAAGATGGTACAGAGGTACCCTGTGTTCACTACTGAAGCATGCCCACCCTACCACTTGGTAACTTACTCTGTGTGGTGGTTTAAGTAGGTTTAGCACCCATAGACTCATGTGTTTGAATGTTGGCCCCTAGGGAGTGGCACTATTAGGAGGCATGGCCTTGTTGGTGGAAGTGTGTCACTGTGGAGTCAGGGTTTTGAGGTCTCAAATACATGCCCAGGTGGAATCCAGTTCCCTTCCGCTGCCTTCAGATCAAGATGCTGAAATCTCAGTTCCTCCAGCACCAAGTCTGCCTGCATGATGTTATGCTTCCCACCATGATGCTAATGGAATACATTTCTGAAACTGTAAGCTAGCTCTAATTAAATGTTTTCCTTAATATTAAGAGTTGTCTTGGTCATGATGCCTCTTTAAAGCCGTAAAACCCTAACGAAGGCACTCTGCTAAGATGAACTTCTGTATTTAACTGGAGAGTCTCCTCTTTGGAAATCATACAAAAGAAACAAGTTGATTCATGTCATGGTGGGTTATAAAATTCGTGAGTTATTTTAAAGTTTTTTACTTTTTTGTTTGAAGTGTTTGCATTGAGCTTAGACTCCTCTCCTCTGATGTCGCTGAGTTTGCGGGATCCATGGGATCTCTGCAGCACAAGCAGGTGAGCTCAGGTGCGGGTGTCTCCTCTACTATTCTCCTGGGAGACAGAGATGAAATAAGCAGAGGGGACCTCAGGCCTCTGCCTTTCCTCTGACTCAGACAACTCTGATTCTAAGGGCCTTCTAAAAGATGGTGAGTTAAATACCTCATCAGTGCTTCCTACAGCTGGCTAACTGGTGTTCATTCCTAGGTTAAATATTCATGGTTTTGTTATATTTTATAAAACTTGGAGAGTAGTGTTTCATTTATCAGTTCCCAGCTAGGGTTGGGGGCTCACACTTGTTCACATAACATATTAATTATCATAAACTGCAAGCCCTCATTTCCAAGGAAGCTGGTTTCTTACTAAGGAAATTGACTTTTTGGTTTCACAACTACAGTGGGAGTGTACATGTTTCCATCATGGGACAGGTTTTAAGCTGAACTAACTCACGGCCTCAGAGGAAACACTGAGAGATTATAAGGCAAAGTTAAGGATGTCAGCTCACAGAAGCATGTCCCATTGATTTAGCATAAAAACACATGTATTGCAGGCACGTTGGTGCTATGGTTTTTGCCATGCACATTTTTTAATTAAATTAGATAACACCTGATTCAATACCAGGTGGTAAATGAGTGAATGTTGTTTACAAGCTGGACATTAGAGAAATAGCTGCTAGAAAATACCACATGGTCCCGCTTGGCTCAGTTCTAGAATAATCACTCACCCATTAATGACTTTGGACAAATCTCTAGACGTCTACACTACAGTCTCATACTGACTTATGGGTAGCAGACACTCTCTTGCTGTACTCACAGGCTTGCCTGGGATGGGATGTGCTGACCGAGGGACCCTGGATGATACAGGGTGTTTAGAAGCACCGCTGCCACTTCTTTCAGGGAAGCAGAGAAACATCGAACCTGGTGTAATCCTCAGACTCTAAAACAGAGCATCTGCTGCACTCCTTTTCCACAAACTATAGTTTCCTGGAAGTCAAGGATTTGGCAGCTAGTCCTAACTTCCTCTTCCCATAGAGACACATTTTCTTAGGTCTGGAGGCCATTATCCCCATGCACAGATTCTGTCCTGTGCATCATAAAGTTGACCCTCACTCACAGGAAAGGCCCACTCAGTTCCTTCTGTTTCCACCTAGAGAACAAATACCTTGCACAAATCTGGTCTTAGTTTTGAACACCCCGGTCATGGTAGCCTGCTGACGACTTGTACACGAAGCCAAGCCCTAGTCACAGAGGCTATCCCAGGTAGAAAAATGCATGTGGCACTGGAATCTGGGCTTTCAGATGTTGCAGTTTGCAAAGGGTCTCAGTCATCATTGAAATCATGTTCAGGGGTGACATTAAACAAGACAGGTGCCTGTTGGGAGCATGGAGCCATGTTCCCTGCACTATGCTCTACATTTTATTCCTGTAGCTCTGCTTGCAGCTATTGCTAGTCACAGTGCCACAGTGATGACAGAGATGGTAGCAGTGAGCCATATTTTGCCCTAAGGTCTACTTGCTTTCCTATTTATTTATTTAGTATATGTGTGCTTCATGGTGGTCAAGGGACAAACTGCAGGAGTCTGTGTGCACTTCCTGTTTCCTTTGAAAGGATGCCTTTCCATGGGAACAGAGCTGGGTGCAGGAAGCATACTTCTACCTATACAGTTCAGGTGGTATGGCCAGCACTCAAAACTACACGTAGAGGTACCCACACCTGGTGTTCATTTCTGAGGTTAACATGCCAGTGAGTCTCAGAGACATATGAGAAAGTAGAAGTCACTGTCAGGTAGAGAGCATGTGACACACTAACCAGGCTGACTTGCTAGTCTCGGAGGGAAGGGGAGCCCCTAGGGTATACACTGTCTGGTATTATAGTCTTGTCTTTTACTGACAGTTTCCTTGGAAATAAGAACTTGCAGTTTATGGTAACTAATGTGCTATGTGAACAAATGTGAACCCCAAAACCTAGTTAGGAACTGAAGAGAGAAACAATACTCTCTATGCTTTATTAAAGTGCAATAAAACAAATAAATCACAAATTGGAGCTCTGTAATACCTGGCACCTTGCAGACTGAACACACTCCAGGAGAGCTTGCAGCTCTCTAGTCGAAGTATTGGGCTATCTCCTTTTTATACTTTCCAGGAGCCTGAGGTTGAAAACAGCATCTGGCTGGTGCTCCCAAGGAGCCCTGCCTCATCTCTCCCTCTTGGCCTATCCCTTCTGTCATCCATCTCCAGGGTCTGGTGAGCACATAAGCCACCTGCTCCAGCCCTGGTCATAACATGACTTCCTGCAGAGCACAGCCCTGTGTGGTCTCTCCTGAGCTCTTCAGAAGGTGAACCCAGCAGCCAGTGCCAAGTGTTGTTTTGTCCTGAACTCAGTCTTCAGTGCTCCCGGGTGGAACTCTGAGATGACTTACCCACTGTGACTGCAGGTGTGCAGGCAGAACTCTCGCATCCATCCCCAAATCAAGCTACTGCCCACAGGAAATCCTTCCACTCAGACCCAGCTCCAATAGCCTATCTATCTGCACAGGCTTAGTAGCTTCCAGGGACACCATGGCTTCCAGAAAGCCACCCATCCCTCTAACTGCCTTTGCTGCCTTCCTGTACCTTCCTGGGCCCTCAACTCTAGCTTGGTTTCTGGCCATGTTGCCTTTTCTTTCTCAGCTTCGGCTATGCACTAGCTCTCCTTAAATGTCCTTTATTGCACTGTGCTGCCAGTCTTTGTCCTTTACATTGCCACTCCCACTCCATAATGGAGGCATGAGGGAAGATACCAAAGAGGGTCCTGAGTGTCAAAGGGAGTCCCAAGCACTGTCCTGGGCAGGGTCTAGGCTTTGCACAGTTGGAAACTGACACCTGATATCATAGCTCCAGTCTATGAACACCTCACCCCCTTGACCTCCAGATGCACTCAGCATGCCTGGCTCTAAATTCTATTTTGATGTGTTTGCATGGGAACAAAAATTTTAATTCAAATTATGACCTTGCTGTGATGGTTCATGTCTGTCATGCCAGCACTTGGGAGGCTGAGAAAGAAGGATTGCTGTAAGCTTGAGGCCAGCCTGGGCTACACAGCAAGAATCTATTGTTTTTAAAAAAAATTAAAAATTTAAACATTAAACTAAAATGGAATAATGAAAACAAGTTCCCTTCAATTACCCAATGGGACCTTCCCAGAGATTAGCTCTCAGTCCTTTCCCATGGTATTTGATAATATTTTGCCCCATATCACACATGGAGGACAGACAGTCTCTGGATGGCTTCTGCAATCCTATTGGTGGTCTAGGGACCAGGGAGCTATAGAATAAAAGCACTTGGAAGATAAAGAAATGGGGCAGGGCTGTGTGAGGCAGAACTGGGGGTGCTCAGTTACTGAGCCAGAGGCTAAGTGGGGGCCCTAAAGAGGGTGGTCATCTTCCTGACAGAAGGATGGCACTACATGGCACTCCACTATTTCCACTGACTTTAAAAACAAGTGTGAACATTTAAAAAATGTTACAAAGCTATGTAGATACTGTCTTTGTTACTATGATCTTTGTTACTTTGTTACCTGATAATAAAGAATCAAAGAAAGAATCCTTTTACAGTCAGTAAAGGTGAGGGAGTCAAGGTAGCAGGAAGTGGGATTGGAGCACCTGGTCACATGACATCCCTGATCAGGAAAGTGACAGTGATGCTTGTGTATTGCTGCTTCACCCCCTTTCTCCACTCACACAGTCCAGGATCTCATCTAGGGAATGGTGCCACCCACAGTGGGCAGATTTTTCCAAGTCAATTAACTCAAGATAACATCCCAGAGCCTATCTCTTAGGTGATCCTAGATTTTGTCAATTTGACAGTTAACACTGTCCATCACAGATACCTATTCATGCTTATAAAATAACCCTGATGTCTGGAAGGGTGTTCTTGTTAGAAAAGGAAAGCATCCTCATCAGTGTGGGATGCTCTCAGACTAAGTACAACATATGAGGATGAAACTGTGTAAGGTCTCATGGTACAGAGAAGTCTTCTCTATTTTCACGTGTGTTGTAGGCATCTGGAGGTGCAAGGTAGATGCTGAGAATCACTGATTATGTGTCTATCTTAGACAATGAGATAGAGTCTTTCAATGAAAACCAGAGCTTGCCATTAGCTTGTTTTTCTAGGTGGCTTGCTCTGGAGATCTCCTGTTTCTGCCTTCTAAGTTTAGATTTACAGGCAGACCATCATACCCTTCCTGTATTTACATGGATTCTGGGTATCTAAACTCCAGTCCCCACACCTAGGCAGCAAGCCTTTAACAATTGAGCCATCTACTTGGCCCTGAAGATTTCACAGAGTGTATGTTTGCCCTAGTATAGGGTCTTGGTAGCAGGAGGTGTTATATTAATGTATTTCAAGGTTGTAATGTAAGAAAGCCCCCATCCTTGGTGTTAGATGGCATATGTAGGATGACCTTAGGACTTTTAAATTTTCCAACTTTTTTTTCATATTTTACTTTGCAAATAACCTACGAATGCAAACTATAATTGTTCACCACATTCCACATAAATGTGAACAAACCACAAGCCCTCAACATAATATCCCAGAAAATGAAGAAACATCACTTTTAGAACCAGAACCACCTTCCGCATGATGGGCGATGGCTCCAGAAGCTCCGAGAATATCCATCAAGAATATTCAAGCTCAAAGTAGGACATGCCATGAAAACACCAAGCGTGCAGTTCTATGCATATTGTTACAAGGACATGACAAGGAGTCTGCATGTGTTCATCACAGAAGAAATGCTTTTCAAGTACTCTCCAGCTGTGGTTGGTTGATTTCCTACATGAGGAAGGCCAACTATCACATCTAGAAAATAAGCCAAACCTCACAAAAAATTACTGAGAGATCAGCTAAATACCTGACAGTATATTAATTTTTGTATTGTCTTGAAAATGTGTTACCAAAGCAAGTTAAGGAAGGAAGGATTGATTTATTTTGGCTCACAGTTCGAAGGGACAGTCCATCATAGTGAGGAAAGCATTGCGAGGGTGTAGCTGCTCACATCAAATCCTCAGACAGGAACCAAAAAGCTGGTGCTTAGCACTCTCTCTTTCTCTGTCCTTCTTCCTTTTTCTTCAGTCTTGGATTCTGGAGCATGGGGCAGTAGTCTTATAGACACACTCAGACACATGTCTCCTCTAGGATCCCAGATTAACCAGCAAAGAGCATCTTCCCTAGAGATGGGTTTTCTGGGAAGAGCAAGTTTCTACCTTCATTGTGGCCACTGTGAAAGAGCTCATTAATCCCCATTACCAATTCTGGGGGTATATGCTGTAGAAAGCTATATCTTCCTGAACCCTGCAGCTCTCGTCACAGGATTATATTTCATACACAAGCATCAGAGAGTTCCGACACTCTCAAATGGAAGAGACATTCAGACAAAGGTGCATTATCTGATTTCTAGAAGCCACCCTTTACTAACATAACCCACAAGAAAATCTTAAGATTGGTTTTCCTTTCAGTTAATTAGAGTCTTCTTGCCTGAAAGCACCTCATGGCAGGTCTTTCAAGAACCCTGGGTGCATATTATTGTCATGTGCAATGGATGACCCAGCACAACATTCCTGGGTATCCCTCCAAAGGAAATATGGCAACACTGTTCACAATAGCCAAGAAATAAGAAATAACTTAGTACCCATCAGTAGATGAGAGAAGCAATAAAATGTGATACATATCCACAGTGGAATAGTATTCAGCCTTGACAAAGACAGGAGTCCTGCCATTAGTGGCCTTGTAGAATAGCCCAGAGGACCATGTAAACTAAACTAAACCAGAAGAGAACAAGTACTACCTGACCCCACACAAATGTGGAACCTTTAAGGTTGGCCTTGGGGAGTTGAGGGCAGGATGTGGCCACCAGGGGTTGGGTAGAGAGTAGGGAGATCCTGGTGGAAGACAACTCACCATCTTCCCAGTAACTTTAGCAATGAACTGTAGATAAGAAAAGTTCTTAATTTCCTCACAACAGAAAACATGCAAGTATGTGAGGTGATAGGTTAACAGTCTTGATTTAATCATTATTCAACTTAAGTGCATATTGATAGTCACATCATATGCTATAATGTAAACAATTTCTAGTTTTCAATGCTCACTTAAGAAAGCAAGGAAATTAACAAGCAATGCAAAAACAAACACAGGTTTTCCTTCAGCAATAAAGACAGCTAGGGGATCTCTAGAGATACCAAGCCCCAGGCATTGCCCATCAAAGACAGTAGGGCACCAGTTTCAGGGCTTCTCAGCTGTGGTGTCTTAGGTTTCTGTCATTATGATAGAACACCATGACCAAAAGCAACCCGTGAAGGCAGTGGTTTGTCTTATATTCCTGTGTAACAGTCCAACATGGAAGAAGTCAGGGCAGGAAGTCAAAGCAGGGCTCTGGAGCAGAAGCCATGGAGGAACACTGCTCACTGGCTTGCTCTCCTCACGGGTGGCTTAGCCCACTTTCTAATACAACTCAGTCTTAGCTGCCCATGGGTGACAGTGCTCACAGCAATTGTCATAAAATTAATCAAAAAATGCACTACTGACTTGTTTACAGATAATCTGATGGAGGCATTTTCTCAAACAAACCAACCAACCACCAAAACAAACCAAAACCCAATTTACCATCACAAGTGAGCCCCTGTCAACTTGACACACAAACATATCACTTGTTAAACCACAACCTTCCCTTTCTGACCTATCCCTAATATTTTATATTTTTACAATATAAAACACATCCTAACTTTTAAAAATCCCATAGTCTCCAAAAATTCAAACACTTAAAAAATCTCTCTCTAAAATATCCAAAGCCTCTCAACTGTGGGCTCCAGTAAAATCAAAACCAAGTTAAATCGGTTCTTACTCTAGAGGAGAGAATGACCACAGAGTTGTAAACAAATCAAAGCAAAGGCAGAATCCACCATTTAAAAAGCTCAGTGCCTGGCATATGAAATCCACCCAGGATCCTCTGGGCTCTGAGAGGCCTGGGCAACTCCACTTCTCTAGTTCTGTAAACACACAACTTGTTTCTTAGGCTCAGGTAGGCTCCATTTCACACCTGTTGAAATTGTTGTCTCTGGAAGGCATCACATGGTACTAGCATCTCCAAATGCTGGGTCCTCACTGTAACTGGTCCATACCTTCACCAGCAGCCTCCCCTGGCCTCTCTTCAGAGACTCTGATCCTGACACATGGTGCCAGGCCACAACTTCTCTCTAAGATCCTTTCAATTCTGGGGCTTCTACTGCAACTGAGGCTACACCTTCTCAATGGCCTCTCTCACTACTAGTGACAAGACTCAGTTGCTCTCCATTACCCCTTCGTGCCCTCAAAACCAGCATTACCTAGGAAACTCACACACAATACAGAATTGGGCTGCCAACACGTGGTATATCCTTGGCCACTTCTGGACGATAGCTTTTATGTGCTGACTCCAAGGAAACACTTACCAGAAGGTTTCACCTCAATGATGGTTGTATTTTCTTAACCTCAGCTTATACCTTGGTCTCAGCTGACCTGACCACCATCAATTGTCCCAGAAACCAAAGGTTTCACTTTAGTGATTATGAACTCTTGTTAACCACAGTCAATTCTTTAGCCTTAGCTAACCAGAATCACAAATTCTTAATCCAAATTATTTAACAGCCCCAGTAGAGTATTTAGGAGCGTCTCACACTTCTCACACAGAAATTTTATAAGCCATGTCTCCTCTAACGATACCTCTGCATTATATTATAAGTTCCTGCAATAAAATATTGAGCTCTGAACACTCAATAGACTTTCTAGCCTAAAGTACCAACATCCTTCTATAATCTTCCCCAAAACACGGCCATGTCTACATGTCTGTCACAGCAATATCCCACAAGCATAGTACCAATTTATGCCTTAGTTAGGTTTCTTAGTTAAGTTAGGTGATTGTTATGATAGAATGCTATGGACAAAAGCAACCTGGGGAGGAAAAGGGTTTATTTGACTTACACCGATACAATATAGTCCACCATAGAAGGATATCAGGACAGGAACCTAAAGTAGAAACCTAGAGGGAAGAACTGTAGAAGCCACAGAGGAATGCTGCTTACTGGCTTGATGAGGATGGCTTTCTCAGACTGCTATCTTACACAACCCAAGACCACCAGTCCAGGGGTAAGACTGCTTGCAGTGAGCTAGGATCTTCCACATCAACCATAATCAAGAAGATACCTTACAGACTCACCCACAGACAATCTGAAGGAGGCATTTCCCCAAATGAGGTTCATCTTCCCCAAATAACTTTAACTTTTGTCAAGTTGACAAAACCTAACCAGCATATATAGGGGACAGAAGTTGGGTTAGGCTCTGGTGCTTCAGAGAGGACTCTCTGAACATCTGCTTCTGCACAGGTACATGCCAAGGATGTGTTTCTCCTCCTCCAGAACTCCAGAGAGCCCACAGGTGCTTTTCCTAAATTTATCACCCCTGCCCTTTACCCCACTTCAAACAGAAGCACCTGAAAATCAGCAATCACCACCCCAAAGCTCCCAGAACCGACTGCTCTTTCTCATTCTTATAACGATCTTATCCCCAAACAGCAGAGTAGAGCCTTAGAACAGTGTACTTTGGCTTACCATGTGGTGCAGCTATACCATATGTGCACATATGACTAGAATAATGACAGTGTAAGAGATATTGGCACACTGTCTTTCTATAGTCCTGTGCCCAGCAGCCCAACCATCAAGACAGGGACATGGCCCTTGATGGATGAGCAGAGGAGCATGGAATAGTTCACACACTGTGGGATAGTACTCGGCTCTAAATATAAAATCCTACCACGTTACAACACAGAATAACCTTGAAGGCACCCTGCTCAGTGAAATAAGCCAGTTGTTGATAGACAAACTCAGTGTGATTCCACTCATTGGAGTTCTCAGTGTAGCCAAATCCATAGAAACAGAGAAGTGAATGGTGGGGTTGTTGGAGGAGCCACAGTTTCAGTTTGGGATGGGTGGTACATTCTGTAGACACACAGGGGTGTCAGTCACTGCATTCTGAGTGTACCATCCCCTAAACTCTACAATGACCATGGGAAGAACAGTTAACCCCGTTCCATCTCTGACATCATGAAGTGTAGGTCAACCCGTGCACCACTCTCGGTATGATAACAGCCCCAGCTTCAGCCCTGGACATCACTCTCTGTGACTCAGGGATAAGCTAGCCCTCCACAGCCAGCAACCAGGCAAGCAACCAGCTCCTGGTTTTCCTGAGATCCATACCCTGGCTATGTTCCTGTACTACGACCAGGGTTCTTGATGTTCTTCTGCATCCATATCTGTCCCCGGAGGCCAATGCACCAAGTCACAGGCTCCTGCTGCCTGGGAAACAGGCCCTTGGGGGGAAATGGGGGGAAAACAGAATTGCTACCACAATTGCCACTTTTGGTCTCAATGAGAAAAACGGTGTGTGTTAGATGCTCTGCTGGCAGACTCTGGAGACCCTTGCCACTGTGAGCTCCCACATTGTTGCAGACTTAGGCACCCATTTTGTGAGTTTAGATAGAAAAAAAAATCAAGCTGTTTCAGGACATGGAAGGGACAGAGCTTTCTTTAAAATAAGCCATAGCTCATGCAAAGAGGGCTCCTTGAGTATCCAGTATTACTTTACGCCAGTCAGACGAGCAACATAGTCCTAATGTGTGGTGATCTGAAGAAAACAAAGAGAAATCTCCATCAAAAGATCTGCCTAGGTCTTGGGGGGTGGTGGCTCCAGTCTGTAAATCCCAGCACTCTGGAGCTTGGGTTAGGAGGACTGCTGTGTGCTTGAGGCCAGCCTGGGCTGTAGCATGAAACTGTCAAGCAAAGAAAAAGAAACAAGTTGGGGCTAACCCCATGACCTCTCTGCATATTGTAAGCATCTGTGGCTTGGTGTCATTCAGAGAACACCTGATCCTGAAGGCTTGCAAGGAGAGTATGAGGTGGAACAGAGCCCAGAGCCATACAGGGGTCCCGTGTCTGATTAACGTTTGATGTTGGGTTTACTCAACTTGCTGCATCTCTGGCAGTGGTGGTTGCCCTGATGAGTATAAGGATGACACCCTGCCAACTGACCAACCACCCAAAGTGGCAATAGTCCTTTTGTGTCTGGAGTGGCCTCAAATGATAGTCCCACGTGAGACTGACTGAGCACTTGGGGAGGTGGAGGTGACACTTGTTCTCCAACAAGAGAGTTCCTGATGAACTGGCATCTGTTTCAGCCTGCACTGTGCTGGTCCAAGACATCAAGCACTTCCAGTAGAGAGTGGAGTTGCTGGATTCCTTTCAGCCTGGGGTCGCTGGAGGGGGGTTGTCTACACATGGCTTCTGCACTCTTATGTCTTTAACCCATCAACTTGAGGGTCCAGGAAGCCCTCTTCTCACAGGGATCCACGGGTTTTTACTGCTTTTGTAAGAACATTATCACGGCTTCTCGCCTCCCATTGCTACCATATTTTGGCATGCTAAGCATCCCGGTGATGGGGTGAGACAACAGTTGTGAGACTCTGAGCAGTCAGCACACCCCACCCTCTGCCCATCACTTCACCTCACCTATGTCCTCTTCTGCTGGACCCGGGAAGCTGAGGCCCGGCTGGGCCAAGTCTCCTCCTTCCTCCTCTGCAAGACACAAGAGAAGACAAGCTTACTATAGTCCGGTGAAGTTGCTGTCATTACCCATGGCTGAGACACTCGACAGACACAGACACTTTTCTGTTTCTTCCCATGGCAATGCTCACAACTCGGTGTCTTGTATGGACAACCTCAGAGCTACTGTCACCGTCTCTGATAGCCCCAAGATCCCATGTGTACCCCATTCCTCTTTTAGATCCCCGTAGAGACAGCATTTGCAAACACATCTCAGTTTCCCTGTATGACTCTGGGTGTATTTGATCTTGTTAGCATCAGTATAAGCTGATGAGATGTCCTGGCCATTGTTGACTTGGCTTCTGTGGATCAGTCAAGTCCTAAGGGTCTGAGTCACCCTGAAAGAGAACCTCTGACTCCAGTGATCGTAACTGTATCCACACCCCATTCCTGCATGTTTACTCTGCAGTGTTTGCTTTAATGTTTCCTGTAAGTTCATTCTGAGTGGGTTTTTCATGGGCATCCATTTCTCCTTTTGTGAGAGACCAGCTCAGGTCCTCAGCTTGCTTTTACAGCTTTCTCTGGCTGGTGCAGCAGAGACACTGCCATCTTAGCATGGTCATGACATGTGTCATTTCAACTCTCTTCTCTGCGTGTATGGAGATACTGAGTGGGAAGGTGAATGGATATGTGTTCTTATCCAACCATTCCCTGGGGAGCCTGAACTGGGTGTGTGACCCCCAAGTCCACTTCTGCACAGCACCCTAGGGACTGGTTTCAGGAGATGCCATGCACCCACATGTGCTGAGTTCAGTGCCAGGGATGGCCTACACTGCACTGATCTGCAACGTGCAATGCTCATCTGAAGGTGGAGGTGCAACTCAGATCGATGTGTGCCACAGCACGCACATATAGTTGTGTTTATACATGTGGGGGTGTGTATCAAAATTATGGCATTGCATAGACACAGAGGTATCCACACAATATGTCACCATTCTGACATACATCTATCTATAAATATAACCGCCATGTTTAGACTCCATATTTGTGCATTCGTGGGGGGCTTTCAAGATCAGTGGAAAGGCTCTGAGATTGGGTAACATCTCCTCTGGCAGCAAACATACCTAATCATGTATTATGAACAGGATTCATACAAGTGAATCACGACTGAATCTACATACACCACGACCACTGCCTCTGAGCCAGCACATCACCCGCTGTTGTTCCATAGGAACTTAGGAGAAGAGAGAGTCAGGTTTGACATGGAAGATGCTGAGGACCAAGCTAGAGCCTCCTTGAATAAAGATGAAGTCAAATTTCATGCATTGGGCTCTCTTGACACTGAGAAAACACAGGTGTACAATAACCACCTGTTGGACTCAGGTTCAGTATTTCATTAAGATGGTTTATTGCAGCTTTGTAGTGCAGAACTAAGTATGTTTTCTACATGCTTTATCATGTTTTCCTACGAGCAGATAGGCACACCTGTTAGGGATATGGTGGGTTCCGAGAACACACTAAGACCCAGTGCCATAGCCAGTTCTAACCAAGTATAGTCTCCATGAAGATGACTGCCACCCAGTGTCATCTCAAAGACAGAAAGAACTCAGCAACCAACCAGGAGTCAGTTCTCATACCTCCCCTCATCTTCCACACACTTTTGTGTGCAAAGAGGTTTACCAGAAAGGATCTGAATGTGAGGTTACATTGGGTGCTGGATGCTTAGCAATGATGCTGAGAAAATGGGCAGAGTAAAGAAAAGACAACAAGGCTGTCTACTGATCAGACCACATGCTGGTGTCATGGCTTCCAGCACTGACGGAGGAAAACAGATGGTAGGTAGGGGGCTTATGGTCAGCCCTGAATTTTAGGTACAGGAGAGACTGTCTGGATCATTTGCCTTGATCCGTGTTGTTCACATTATGTTAACAGGAAGTCTTGGGATGTGGGTCAACTAAGGCCCAGGTGTAAAACAAGGCAAGCATGCCATGTCTTTGTATTTGGCACCTCAGGGCTGACAAAGGTTGCCTTGCTGCAGATATGATATGGCCCTTCCTTGCCCAACCAGGCCAAGGATTATTTCTGCCATATTCCTACTCCAAGTCCTTGATCTGTGCAGGCGAGTGTCCTGCTCGGACTGAAGGCCATAGGTGGCATGAGTGTCCTTGTCTACAGTTCCAGTGTCTGTGCAGTGAGCACCAATAAAAGGGTGAGGGGTGAAAGAAATGATGGAGACACAGAGGACACAAAGGACTGCCAAGTTAGATAACCGTTCTAATAAGAGTAGGGATCCAATACCTGCCACTTTATAGCTTTAAAAACATGGGAATACTAATGATCAACAGATCTCTCTCTCTCTCTCTCTCTCTCTCTCTCTCTCTCTCTCTCTCTCTCTCCCTCCCTCCCTCCCCCTCCCCCCTCTGTCTTTCGCTGTCTTTCTGACTTTGTCTCTGTCTCTCTTCCTCCCTCTCTGTGTCTCTCTCCATGTGTGTGTCTGTGTGTCTCTGTCTGTCTTTATACTCATTTAAAAACCTGTTTGACTTCAGCTGTAACACAAAAGGTAAGCTGTGCAATCTGAGATGCAGGCTGAGGCCGGGGCAGAACAATGGTGCCATTAGCCAGGCTCGCCAGCATCTGAATCTGGGTGATTGCAAGCCTCCTTGACCCAGCCTCTTCATCTTCCTGTGTTCAAGGCCAATAGAGCTTGGACAGGGAGAGCTGTGAGATTGCGTGTGAGATTAATCAGCACTATAAAATTAATAGTGCCTACATCTGACACCATGCTCAATTTCCATCACACCCTCAGCAAAACTAGGGAAGTGCTCTGTATGGGAAATTCTTATCCCCACTTATCCCCGTGAATGCATCTAACAAGCATCAGCCCTCACTGGAGACTCTGTCTTGTTTCTCTGAGTTTTCTCCATTCACATTGCTCCCTCAGAAGGGTTTCTGACTCAGTTTTCTTTATTACTTATTTTTCTTTCACACTGGAACTAAATGCTTGGAAGAGTATGACCAGAGACCTTTTGGGTCTTTTCTGTGTGGGAAAAGGCCTTTCTAAGATTCTGGGTTACAGCCCCTCTTCCAAGGTTCAACACTCCAACTCAGTGTAAAGTGCTTATAAGAGACACGGCGGTAGGAAGGAACCATGGACAGGGTCTTCGCAGCGCTTTCCTAAGGCAGGAGAGAGGTTGTACCACTCTCTAGACTGGAGGCATGGGCTCCACGAACATGTCATGGCGTAATTTTCTCCTTCCTTTGAACACAAGAGATAGGTGTGATTTTTCCCTTCTCTGAAGCTCTCCTGCTCCATTGAGTTCTCAAGCTTCCCACACAGCTCTGACATGTTTAAGACTGCATTTGACAGGATGCAGATTCCGTCTGGCACTGTAGATGCACACGATGCTTGCTTTTACTTCTTGCAAGATAAGCTGTCCAGAATACCAGCCGCTCACTCTCTTGAAGGTGGACAAAGACGGCATGTGCTGGAGCAGGGTCCTTCAACCACCGGAACCATAGAATTGTGCTACTGAAGTGTCCACTGAAGATGTAAGTCAGGGAGGTTAAGCGTACCCTCAGGGGACACACGGTTACAGCTATTTCTGCTTTCAGACCGTTCTTTCCTCTCTATCATCAGCAGAAGCTCCACAGTGCTGTTATTAATACCAGTGTGGCAGCATCTGGCGATTCCATGGTGACTCTGAGGACCAGGGTGACATAAATTATAAATCTTCTGATGAAATGGCAGAAGACACAAGACGAATGATTGGGAGTTTACAGGTGACAGTTGGGCCAGGCGATCACTTCTAAGGAGCCATATTCTCAGGAAGACAGTGCACTGTACAGTTCCTGTGTCCAGGCATCTGTGGAACAGTGGTGTGGATAGCATTTTGCCTCTGTGGACAGCATGGCTCCTGTGTCCAGATGTCTTTGGTAAGATGGTGCTGGTGTTTTCCTTGTATGACACGGCTCCTGTGTCCGAGTGTTTGTGGGAAGACAGTGAAGGTATCGCCTTACCTTCTCTATGAACACCAGAAGGTAGAGTCAACTCAAGGAGGAGGGGCTACAACACTCAGGTAGAGGACAGAGTCAGCTCGGGTAACGGTGATAAGTCAACTCAGGGAGAAGGTAGAGAAAAGTACAGGAAAGGGTGTGTCTGCCAAGGAATAGGGCAGATGCTTAAGAAGGTTCCTGGCTTCTCTTTGTTTCCAGAGGGTAGGTACTTCATTTAACATGACATACTTTTTGCCCCAGAGCCTGTCTTCTTTCCCACTGGTGCTAAAATGTAGAACTTCTGCTTCCAGATCAAAGTATCAAAACCTGACCCTCATCACTCAAAGCTGGATGGGACCTGTACAGAGATCTCAGTTGTCTCTCCCTACCTTCCCTGAGGACGGATGGTTCTGTAAACTGTCTATTCCTTCATGTTTCGGTCTCTTCAGGGCTCTAAGGTGGTAGGAGATGCACCTTTGTACCTGCAGTGAAGCCTCTGATCCCCATCGCTCTGCTACAGCTATGCTGGACTTACTAGGCACCTTGATGCCTCCCTCAGGGGCACAGCCCTACCACACCCCTCAATCTGGCACACTCTCTGGTTGGCAAGGACTTTGTTCTGGCTTTTCCGAGAAACTACCTTCTATTTCCTTACAGGTTTAAAGTGGGAGAGGAGGGTCAGGTTGAGGCCAGAATTCTACCTGGGAACCACGCAAACACACATGTGTGACATGCTCCTTCGGGTCACCCCCATGTCACTTCCTTGGTTACCACATACCTATTTTTTAATTTTGGATCTTTGTGTGGTGTGTAGGAGGTTCTCTGCAAGATAAACTGACCTTGCAGGTTGGGGAAGTGTAGCCATACTTATGTTCAGGGGTCTCTTGGCCAGGTACTTTGTGTGGTCCTGAAGACGGGGCCCTTAAGCCCCTGACAGCAATGGCATCATGCTCTTGGTGAGCCACGTGGGCCATAGGCATTATAGAGCTTTCATCGATGTCCCCCCAGCTCAACTTGCTGACTCGTCCCCCTCGTCCCACCGACTTTACTTTCTAGATTCGCCGCCGTGTTCTCTAAAAGTTTCCACTGAAGACAGTACACCCAAGTCTACATTTTGGCCCATTTGCTAATGATAGCATTTGGAGGCTGCTTCAGTGAAGGCCTCATTTCTGCTCAGCTAGTACAATGACGCTGATGAGTCCTGATGCTGGCTTCCTCTCCCGCCGCAGCCACAGCTGCACCACCAGCTTGCCGCCAGCCAGCCGAGGCTTCGATGATAACCAGGGCCTTTCATTTTAAATTTTCTAACAACACGAAGGGCTCATCATTCTCCTTTAGACTAAAGATTGAGCTTCAAGTCTGCAGACTCTTTACTCGTAGTCACCTGAATTAGGCTAAGAGGAAAACTCAAAGGCCCTGATGAGGCCACTCCAC
Organism: Rhabdomys pumilio; assembly: GCA_030674055.1. Classification (NCBI taxonomy): domain Eukaryota; kingdom Metazoa; phylum Chordata; class Mammalia; order Rodentia; family Muridae; genus Rhabdomys; species Rhabdomys pumilio. The sequence goes on along the minus strand of JANHMN010000015.1, from coordinate 9,180,946 downwards.
TCGGTTGAAGATGACAGGGAGAGGCTCTCTCTCACAGCAGGTGGCATCTACCACTGACAGCTGAATGTTAGCATTCAAACCCACAAGTGTGAAGGTTGCCTCTGCTCTTGTTTCCAAGCTTTGAGGGTGGGTCCAGTTCAGGTAGCTGTGACCTGACTCTGCCCTTCAAACAGGCTCATGAAAAAGCTCTGACTAAAAGCAACACACATTTCATTTGATTTCTCTGGACTGGGAGAGAGAGGGGTAGGGAGAGAGGAAAAGGTGCTGAAGTTAGAAAGGCAGACTTTGTTATTTAAATGTCTGAAAGCTTGAAGAAGAGATTATGTGTCTTCAGTTAAACTTGAACACTATTCACTTGAAAAGTGACATTAATTACATTTTACATAACATGTTTTAAATTCAAGCTCTACATACATCAAATGTTAAGTCCTTTGCGTGACACCTCAGTGTTTAATGAGGTTTTATATCAAAGATGCTTTCAAAGACATGCCTGTCATGCTTGCCCAGAAACACAAACTCACAGCTAAAGCAAGGGTCATGTTTCAAACTTAGGCAGTATGGCTGCTCAAATGGAGTCACCGTGGCTCTGAATGATGCTCTTAGAGACCAGAGTGAGGGGTCTTGAAACTGACCTTGCTCCTTGTCTGAGTTAGGAGTGGATCTAATACCCTTCACGTTACCAGGTCTACCTTAGTTAGAGTTAGTGTTCCTATTCCTGTGACAAAACATTAGAATCAAGAGCCACTTGGAAAGGAAAAGGGCTATTTAAGTTTCTACATCTTGATCACAGTCCATCATAAAGGGAAGAAACTCAAGAACAGAAGCCACACTACTTACTGGCTTGCTCCTCATGGCTTTCTCAGAGTACTCAGGATGATTAGTCTAGGAGTAGCATCACCCACAGTGACCTAGTCTCTCTCATACCAACCATTCGTCAAGAAGATGCACCATAGGTCTGCCCAAAGGCCAATCTGACAGGAACATTTTTCTCAGTTAAGGTTCCCTCTTCCAAAACAACTCTAAGTTGTGTCAAGATGACATAACTACAGAGAGCATGAGGTCCTAGGAAGGCTACTGAACAGTGTACCAGATCTTGGATACATCATATTTCAGAGGAATGGGGATGAGTTTCAGAGTCAGTATGAATGTGTCATACATCAGTTGATTTCTGAAATTCAAATGTAACAGTGAGTCCATTACCATCACTGGCTGGATCTTACCTGGCTATGCCTACCTGCATGGAGGAAAGCCTGGGAAGTTTCATTAATGGTCACCTGAGATGTAAACAGCTCACCTCAGAAGTAAACCTGAGATGTGTTCAGAACTGATAGTGACTATCTGTACTGGCTGGTTTTGTGTGTCAACTTGACACAAGCTGGAGTTATCACAGAGAAAGGAGCCTCTCCTGAGGAAATGTCTCCATGAGATCCAGCTGTAAGGCATTTTCTCAACTAGTGATCAAGGGTGGGAGGGCCCATTGTGGGTGGTGCCATCCCTGGGCTGGTAGTCCTGGGTTCTATAAGAAAGCAAGCTGAGCAAGCCAGGGGAAGCAAGCCCGTAAGTAACATCCCTCCATGGCCTCTGCATCAGCTCCTGCTTCCTGACCTGTTTGAGTTCCAGTCCTGACTTCCTTTGGTGATGAACAGCAATGTGGAAGTGTAAGCTGAATAAACCCTTTCCTCCCCAACTTGCTTCTTGGTCATGATGTTTGTGCAGGAATACAAACCCTGACTAAGACACTATCCATCTAGGAAGGCTTCACCTTCTCTAGTCCACCCCTGCTCTGAGTGTATTGTGGCAGCAATCTGGAGCTCGACAGAGGCCCTGAGCTCTCCAGTCAAGTCCAGACCTTGTCTATAATACTGGCCTCGTGCAGAAAGGCAATCACATGTTCATTTTCTTTATTGCATAACATGATTTCTTGAAGTTCTGGTTGTGAGCCTTAACCTTTATCAGCTGAGCCATCTCTCCAATCTGTGACTTGCATTCTAAAAAGAATGTGTCAAGCTTTTGACAAAACCCAATAATGTTAACATTTGAACATGCTTGAATTTTTAAATTCTTCATTTGAAATACTATGTAGTCTGTTCTTCCTCCCTCCCTCCCTCCCTTCCTTCCTTCCTTCCTTCCTTCCTTCCTTCCTTCCTTCTTTCCTTCCTAGATCTCATGTAGTCCAGCACACCTCAAACTCAATAAGAACCTGAGGATAATTTTGAAATTCTGGTTATCACGGCTCACCATGCCTGGTTAGTATAGTGCTGAGAACTGATCTCAGGGATTCATGCATGCTATGCAGGGGCCGGCCCACTGGCTGAGCTTTACACATTACCTTTGAAATACTGTTTTAATTTTCTACTTGAGGATGCCTTGCCTCTAGTGTTGTGTCTTCCTCTTCAACAGGAATGAGTGACATCAGCTCCATGTGGGTATCATTGTATGGGATGATTCTCCCCAAGTTGTGTGTCTCTCTCTCTGGATATTGTACAAGACTTTGGGGTAACTTGAGATGCTTCTTTTTTAAATTTATTCACTTTATGTATATGTATAAAGACACTGTAGCTACCTTCAGACACACCAGAAGAAGGACATTGGATCTCATTACAGATAGCTGTGAGCCGCCATGTGATTGCTGGGAATTAAACTCAAGACCTTTGGAAGTGCTCTTAACCTCTGAGACATCTCTCTAGCCCCAAGATGCTTCCTTTTTGTTTTGTTCTTTTTTCCCTCCTCCTCCTCCTCTTCTTCTTCTTCCTCCTCTTTACAAAAAACATGGCAGCCTTGATTTTCAAAGGTCCAATTAAGGCAGGGTGGCTACATAAATGGCAGTATGATTATAGCACAGAATGCTAAGGAGCTCCAAGTGATGCAGAAACTCCCAGCACAGCGTTAGTAAAGATGGCTGCATGGAAACTGTTCTTTATGGCCTGGCCTCAGTGTGAAAAGAGGACCAGGGGCACTTCCTGACACTTACCGTGATTCTCTCTGATTGGAGGAGTTATGGCCACATTTTACTTTCCCCTTGTAACTCTCTGCGCTTTCTTCAACAAGCCTATATACCATTTTATAAGTACAGAGGACACTGTGAAAATACTTGAAATCTTTGTTACTGGGGTTTGACAGTCTGGAGTGGACGTAGCCGGAGATGGGGATGAGCAGGGTCCTTTTCCTCTAATGCAGAACAACATTACTGCCTTCTTCCCTCACAAAGACAGCAGCAGTAGAAGTAAGACCGACCAGGATGCTCACAGAGACAAGCTCATTCATTCATCCACCAGGCTCCTGTTGCTGCCAAAATGTTGATGTTACATCAAGATCCCAGTGATCACTGGGAACAAGGTCAGGTTTCTGCTTTGGGACAGTGATGTCCTGTTTGTCTGGGGCTTCCAATTTGCCTATACTGGGTGACATATATGCACACAGCTCAGAAAGGAGACCTTCCAAATGCTCACTGCCAAGGTCAAATGACAGGGACACAGGATGCTGCAAGAGACAAGGGTTCTATGGCTCTATGAGCATGGGCTCAGGAGCAGAGGGTACTGCACCCAGTGCCTGCCTCTGCCTGGAGGGTTCTACCTTGTATCTTCTCACGAGTGTATAGAGGTACACAGGCCACGGTAATGGTGGTATTACAAACTCGCTTACCCTTCCTAAGTCCAGGATCTCCCATGATCCCTTCTTGTTCCATTTGTCCTGGTACAAGAGTTGATCTGTCACCCTCATGTCCTGGCTGCTGATTACGGCTATATAACTTCGGAGAAGAGAGTTCACGTCTGAATATTAAAATAAAATACTATGAAAACTAATTGCAAACAAGAGGTGGTATGTAACTGACCTGAAGTCCTATGACAGACAGCTCTGCATAGGTGAGAGGAGAACATGGGCTCCCCGTTCACACTCTTCCCTGTGCTGCACACAGGTGTGAGCTGCCCACTTCGGTGCCTGCACTAGTGCAATTGTCCTGGGTCACACTGGCTGCAATCAGGATGACCGGGTGCGGCTGTCACCTCTCTATGACACCAGGGTGCTCAAGTGCCTGAAATCATGTCCTCCCATTCTTGAAATCATTCTTCCCCCCAGCATGGACATCCTGGCTCTAAGATGCCAAACTCATTGAGACTCGTGGACAAGATAGTCAAAGTAGGCCCTCAGACATGGAAGTTCTGAGCTGATTCTGTGCGACATGAGGCCAAACCTGTCTCCATGTTCAGTGAGGTGAGGTGGTGCATGCTGTGTGGTGTGGTAGAAAGCAGTAATGTGTAGATCACCAATGGAGCAGATTCTTAATGTCCCTCATCTGGTGCTTCCTCTGGCATTTCCTATGAGTGGGTTTGTTGAAAGAAATCCTGAGAATATCAGAAGCATGGCATAAAACTGCTGTTGGAACTGAGTCCCCTGACCTCACATGAAACACTCTTAGTGAGTATTGAAATTCCTTTAAAAATTTTATCTATATCTATATCACATCTATAATTATGTCATATTTATATCATATCTATACTAATCTATCTATAATTTTTATTTTTGTGCATGCATGTCTGTGTTTGAGAGTGTGTGTGTATGTGTGTGTGTGTGTGTGTGTATTTGTGCATGGCCACATATTTGTGGGTACCCATAGAAGCGTTGGGTCCCTTGGAGCTGGAATTACTGTCAGGGGTGGACTGCCTAATGATGTTGGTGCTGGGAACTGAGCCCAGACTTCTGAAGGAACAGCAAAGTGCTTTTAACTGCTAAGCCATCTCTCTGTGTCCCTGAAATTCCAATGTAAAGATATTATGTAATAGAAACACTAATGGTCCCACGTTTCTTATTTCATGGAATCTCATGCATCCTAGAAATGGAGGCAGGGGGTTCTCATCTGACGAGGCTGTAGCATGTGTCCAGGCATCTCCAGGGACAGTTGGTTCACAGCATTTAACTCTCAGGTATCCACTACACATATATGAGTGTGTGTGTGTGTGTGTGTGTGTGTGTGTGTGTGTGTGTGCAGGTACTCAGTTGTATATGAGACGGATGCTGTTTTGAGGATTCTGACCCTGCATAGCAGTTTGCACACAGGTGACTCTGCCTTTACAGACCTTCACATCACACAGCATAGGGGGTGACCTCACCCTCATGGAGTGACCTCACATAGCGACTGAAGTTTTAAACAGACTCGTCTTCAGCAACACTAGTTAAAATCCATGTTTGGTAGCCACACAGAATGGAAGAAATTCACTTGATTACATATAGAATTCATTATATTAAGTCTCTAGATTAAAATATCTCCCAGCTAAAGTATTACTGCTTCACTCTCATTTTCTAAAAGAAACCAACTTCAGAAAGATGATTTGTGGTTGTTTCGTGCCCCGAATCCCTGTAAATGACCACTTTCAGTACGACTGAGCTGAAAACCTGAATTCTGATATATATCCCCAGCCCCTCCATTATTCACCTATTTCACTTTGGATATTAATAAAACGAATAACATTTGTTAAAAACTGACAGACAAAACTGGTTACCCATTACTCATTGACAAATCACACCCAGGCCATCATTCTTCTTTCTCTAAATACATCACACATTGGGTTTAACGCAAGAAACCAAATAAATAGGAGGCTTTACAGTGGCGACAAGATTGCAATTCATTTTTTAAGTCCTTGGTTTCTGGATTGATTTGGTTGAACAAATTTTATGGTCCTTGACCTAAATGCAACCCCCCCCCAAATGATTGTACTGTGCTGGGGTGGCTTGCTGGTCCCAATTTGTTTCAGCCTCCTCCTTGTTTATGTGTAGAAAGCTACATCAAAGCAGGGACAGAAGGGACCACAAGGAGGCAGAGCCCAGTTGCACCCCGGGCGCCTCAGAGCTTGGCAGCCACAGGCATTTACACATTTCAGTGTCACCTTGTGGCACTCACAGTGGTATCCACTTGGTCAGCTTCCTTGGCAGTCTCTGTTCGTTCAGCAATTTAGGTTTTTGCCAGTGACATGCCCCAGCAGTTTCAGAGCACTTGGAGTGAGCCTCTCAAATGTTGAAATATGAGAGAGAAAAACTCAGCTTTGTGGTCACCTCTGCTCCCCATGAGTCAGAGGTCACAGCGTGCCCCCAGACGACCCTGAACTGCTCTCGAAGGAATCCGGCATCCAGTGCTGCTGTCTTAAATGTGCAGAGCAGGAAGCTTTTCCTTGACTCTGCCCTCTTCAGTGTCGCTGCCTTCTGGAACTATCTGAAAGCAACGCACTTCGTAAGCAGCACGAGCAACAGTGCTGAGTAACAGACACCCTGAGCCTTCAGGAGCTGTGGCCTTGCACTTTCCCCAGAGACCCCCTGGCCCCACTGCTTCTGTGTCTTAGCAGAGCGTTCCCATGACTGGCACAGTCCCTGTCTGCTGCATTGGCCAGCCTGAACTGCTGCTCAAATGCAGGCTAAAGCAGGCTTCAAGTGACTTCCACTTCAGTAGCCCCTTATCTGGAAAGCAGAACAGTATTACTCCTGTCAGAGATTTCGGGCTGAAAGAAACACACAATGGACCTTGGCAGAGCAACTGGCATTTAACAGACAGGACTCCAAACAACGTCTGCAAGGTGCAGATGACTCATGAAGTCCCTTTCAAAGTGAAAGCCCAAAAAGATGGCGTGGCCTAGGTTCTGGGAAGCCTGGGAGGATGTGTGTGCATGTGGCCTGCACATGAGGAAGATACCCATCATTCCCTGATTGACTTTCTGTGGTGCCTGAGTCCTCAGGGAACTCCCCACCGTCCTCCACCTATGAAGCAACTCCATCTTCAGGATCACTGTCATCTCTCAGGTGTGTGTGCTCCAGCTTAGCTGCTCTGAGGGGGAGCATGTGTAGTTGCCACATTGCACCATCTTAGCACGCATACCTGAGATTACAGATGCCTCAGTATTTTGCTAACTATCTCCAGCATGAGACTATATGTTGTTGAATAAAGTGCATAACCGCGCGCTATCTCTGCTTCTTGTTCATACGTGGCATTCACACCCCTACAGTGGTTTTCCATGAATGCTGAATATGCATGACTGTTCTTCAAAAACCATCTTCTGCATTTCAATAATGATAAGCCCTGCCCTGCCTCTAAGGTGGAAAAACCATATATATAAATCTGCAATTCATTAACTTAGTTTATAGCAAGAGAAGGCCTGGCTAATCAGCCACATCTAAATTATACTAAAAGCTTATAATTATCTGCTAAGATGAGAAGAAAGAATGCAGAAATGATTTCACAGCAAAATGGCAGGGCAGCACATTGAAAAAGCATCTCCAGCTCCAAGCTCATTTCTGAGCTTTCCTGTCAAGGCATGCTCCTGAATGTCCACACGATTCTCTACAGCTCGGTGAACCAGGCCATGAAGATGCCTGGCGTTAATGTCTGATTTTTCACCCTCAGTGTGTCCGTCCTCATGAACATGTCAGATTGCGTCTGCTGCTGCGGCCATGGTGGCCGATGTTCCAGTAGGCAATAGAGAGAACACGGAGGCTGAGAGGGGTGTGCAGACAGCTGACAGGAGAGCAGATCTGATTCCTTCCAGGGAACACGTGGACATAGCCAGGGACTCAGGAAGATGAGCATGCAGAAGCCACAAGAAAACCTGGAAGATACCATTTCCATGCATGTTATAATAAGAGGTTCGAGTTGGCTGAATTTTTCACAGATTTTCCATTACCATTTATAAGCATGGATGTTGGGTAATCTGGCCATTTTGACCAGAAATCCTGGTCTAGCCCACAGCGACCATCTCAACCAGTCTCACCCTGGTGGTTCCAGGTAGGGCACCTCCCCTGGGTGCTGTATGGTTGTTCTGCATCCTTATCAATAGATCTTGATCATGACCTCTGGATTATGGCTCCACAGAGGAACCTTGTGGGCACCTGGCAGTACCATCCCCTAGGCTTCCAAGTTTCCTTTTCCTTATAAAGTGTCTTCCATGAGGAGGCTCTGTAGCCCACACTTTAAATGTTTGTCTTGGAATAAGCTTGAGCCAAGTTTCTTTTTTTTTTTTTAACTAGAAGGGATGAGTTCCAGAACTCATGAGAACTATTCTGTTGGGCTAGGGCATCCACACAGGGGCAATACTGCAAAGAGAATATGGTGGTTTAAATAGGCATGCCTCCCAAAGACTCATGTATTTGAATGCTTGGCCCATAAGGAATGGCACTATTAGGAAGTGTGGCCTTGTTGGAGTAGGTGTGGTCTTGTTGAAGGAGGTGTGTCACTGTGAGGGGAGGCTTTGAGGTCTCATATGCTAAAGTTAGGCCAAATGTGGAACACAGTCTCCTTTTACTGCCTGTGGCTCAAGATGTAGAACTCTCAGCTCCTTCTCCAGAACCAGGTCTGCTTGCACGCTGCCATGATGATAATGGACTGAACCTCTGAAACTGTAAGCCAGCCTCAGTGAAATGTTCTCCATTATAAGAGTTGCTATGGTCATGGTGTCTCGTCACAGCAATGAAACACTGACTAAGAAAGAGCCACTGGTAAGTCATCCCTGTTGTTGAGTTAGTTCACTGTCATTCACATGCTCCTGGTCCCCGGACACTTGGCGTAGCACTCTAGATCCTTTTTCCTTCCTCTCTACTAACTCTGGTTGCTATTTCAGTTGGTTTCAGGACCGCTGCTTCATTCTTCTGTTCACGTCTGCCATCCCCATCAGCCCAGGGTCCCTTTGCAGAGTGTATTGAAATTTCCATGCCACACTCACTTGTAGCCCAGCACAAGGAGACCATTTTTTTCAAGGATTCTCAAGCACAGACCTTGAGATCTCTTTGTTCCAAGCTCCTTCCCAGTGGCTTAGCCTGTGGGGCAAGCAGGGCACAGTACAGGGCACATACATGGAGCACTCTGCATGGGAGCCGGAAGATTTCCATCTGAGAGAGCATATGAATCTTCTGGGGTCTTGGCTGCTTCTATTTCTCTTTCTGGTGCCCCAAAAAGTTCTAGAAAAACATTTCTTAAAGCTGATGGCCCCATTGCAAAGTTCCAGTTCTCCACACAACCTAGATTCCTTTAGCTGTTCAACAGGCTTTAAATGAACAGAAGACAACCCTTTGAAAGATTCCCACACGATGGATGTGCTTGTTGAAGACCTCACTGCTGCCCTGGCTGGTCACAGAGTGTTACTAGACACACTGGAGAGGAAGTATATATTTCCTCTTAATTGAAACATTCTTTCCTTATGGAAAGAGAGATGTTCAAAAAAAAAAAAAAAAAAAAAAAAGGAAGAAACAATGCAATACAAGGCACAGGAATATCCTAAAAGTTACAGGATTCACAAGGTCCATTCTCAGTATTATAGAAATAATAACTGTTGTTGAGGAGAAGAGACTCTAATTGTCTGATCTGCCTACAACTTGTACAAAGAACTCCAGACATAGAGCTCTTGTGAGTCAGAGCCCATGCTACTGTGAGATTTTAGATGAAAGAGATACCTTTGAGTTACCCAAGTTTCTGTAATAAACCCCAATAAACATAGCAATTTCCTAACCTAGTTGGGTCGAGTCATTTCTTTAGCCTGTCATTGATGCCCTATCTGGAGCCAAGTGAGCCACACTTATAAAGGTTATTGGGTGCAGGGCCACACTTGCTGGGGTATGAGAGCAGGGACACACTCATTAAGTGTATGAGTTGGGAGAAATATTGAAGAAGGAGGCTGTGGAGACACACTGGAACTCCTCCACTCACAGGCCTGTGGCCCCAGAAGGCAACGGTCAGCATGAGTCATAGACAAGCCAGCCCTGTGGACCCCAGCACAGCGGTGTTTCCAGGGCACCCAGTGAGTCAGATGTTGTTTCATGCATCATCTGAAAATTAACTACATTCGAAAATAACGTCCAGCAGAACACCATCTGCTGCTCACTTTGCTCATAAGATTTTTCAGAAAAGCCCTTTTTACTGAGTAGAATCACAAGCATCTTTTTCATTTCAACCCAAGGCTGCAGCCTTGGTCAGTGGCCAGTCTTGTTTGCTCAATGTCACTGCACGTCAGCATGTGAGCAGACAATAAAAAGTAACTCTGAAAGGCACCTTCCCCTCACACTTTATTCTGTTATCTTGCTATTTTGTTAATGTGAACCCTACTTGAAAAAAATTATTTGTAAATGATTTGGTGGACAAAACAGTCAAATGAACTGTTTTTTATTTATTTTTTTTTACATATTTGCTTAAAAACTATTTTCTTCCCAGGTTTAAGTTGTTCTTTAATGCAAAATATGTGTGTGTGTGTGTGTGTGTGTGTGTGTATAGCCTGAAAGTGTTTGCACAGTTGCTGCTATGTAAAAATATGTGTGTGTGTGTGTGTGTGTGTGTGTGTGTGTGTGTGTGTGTGTATCCTGAAAGTGTTTGCACAGTTGCTGCTATGTAAAAAACATGATCCTGTGCAGCAAAGATGAATCCTTTCGGTCCCCAGATGTCCTCCTCAGCCATCTTCTTCGACTTATGAGGAAACACAAGCAAATCTATTTTCGAAGAGATGGGGAAAGGCAGCCTCTATGTTATTAAAGGTGACACCTTGATGAGGGGCATGGTCCCTGCAGTCAACTGCTGGATCCAGTTCTGTACACTGCCATCACGTCCTGGTGGGATCACTGTACCTGTCTGATAGCATGCTTGTGAGCACTATATATGTAAAACAGTCAGAGCAGGAACAGGCTCTTAAGAAAATTAGAGTCATGCTAGCATAGCTCAATTTAGATAAGCAACCGAGATACTTTATAATAATAAATCTTACTGGGATAAATAATTACAGCATTCCTAACTTCTATCTGAAGAAAAGTTTCCATGCTAAAATTCTGCTTGCTGTTTATATGACTTTACTGCAAAGTACAGATACCAAAAATAAAAAAATTAATAGCCAGCTCGGACTACAGGAAGCCACTGATGAGATCCTAGGGAAGGACTGCCTTGGCAGCAAGTGTTATTTTTTCCTGCTGCTCAGCTAACCAAGCCTTGATAACAAGAATGATATGGGAGACAGAAACGGGCAACTTATCAAAATGAAAGAGAATGACAGAAACTGCCAACTGTTTCAAAAATCAAAAGAAAAGGCGACACGTACTTTTTTTTTCTCTTGGTGAGTTAGTTCCTCAACCAAGCAGGAGCTGTCCATCTTACTTTAGGGATGGACCCAACTTTCCTATATTTGTTTACGGCTCATTATCAGCTTCTGTCTTTTAGCTCCTTGCAAGTCAACCCTGCTTTTGGATAAAACATCCTCATGTATAAGTACATAGAAGCCACCTCACCATCAAGAAGATAATCCTCTGCAGAAGACATCCACATTCTGCTATTTCTCATGGTACATGTTCCATGTCCTTCTCTGTGTGACCTGGCACTGAATTGGTTTAGGAAGCCCCATTAGGTTTGGAACGGATTTCATCTTGACTTTGATTGGTACTGAGGCCTGTGGTCTCTTTCTTTTAAAGGTCACGGAGAAAATCCTCTTGGATCCTTTGGGCTCTGTGGTCTGAACACTACTTATTTGCTTCAATTCAATTCCTTTGTGCTACTATTTTCTTTGTGTGCCCTACAGAACCTGTCTGGTCTAGTTTCCCTGGTTCCATCCAGACAATCTAATGCAATTATGTGTTTCCAGAGATTATTTGCTATGACTTGCATGTGACCGAAAATGCACATGCCGCGCCAGGACATGCTCATTCCTGGTCCCTGAAAATCCCTCCTTCTACTGAACTAGAACCTGCTCCCTATGGCACCTGTACCCTGACCTGCAACCTCCTTCCACCCACTCCCTCCTGAACAACTGTCACTGAAGACTAAGCTACTCTATCAGCTCTGCCTTAATGAAGTCCTCTTGAATTACCAGGCATAACGACACAGGTTTTGTTTGGGAGACTAACAGCACGATATACATCATGAAGATATAAGCCCAGTAACAACCACCCCGAGGAGCAAGAGGTATGTGAGCCCTGACTACCAGTGAAAAGAGCAACATAATCATTCAGGGGCAATGGACAGAAATCATCAGGACTGACAGGTATCTACGTCATCCCTGTACCACACACTCCTTGTACTCTCCAGCACACACTGCTTCCCCTTGAGACTCAGTTCAGAGAGGAAAGAAGGATGGGAACATGCAGACAGTGCCTCAAGTATTGGTCCAAAGAAGATTCTCATTGAGAGGGGAGGCCAGAATGGTTCTTACATAAATGCCTAACTGAAGCGCTGGGGTTGGAAAGAGAACGGATCCAGTGAACAGCATTTCAGGTCTCATGAACCAAACTTCTGACCCAAAAGGCCTTAGGCCACTACTGTGATGCTTGTACCAATCTGCAGAACAACACAGGGGGGTTCACTTAGAACTTGGCCAGAGACAGAGTCAGCCTCAAAGATTCTAGTTTCCAAATACTATTACCATCCCAGTGTAGTTACTCAGGACACATTCAAATAGACTCTCATTCTAACTGATGGGTTAATGCATGGTGATTATAGTCAAGATGAGCTTACGAGAAATAACAAGGTGGGCCCTAACATTCACCTGAAAGATTGGAAGAAGCTTGGCGACCTAGGCTACCCCCAGCACCAATGGTGGAGGTGACTTCTGGAATCTTATCAGCACGCTCACTGACGAGCCTGCCCTGCAAGTGAGGACTGACTGGGACTCCAACAAGCAGAGGATTGTGGAACGGTCTTGAGTGGGAATTTCATTTGGCAGTGTTCATTCTTTCCAATATTTTAAATTATGCCAGCCATATCATCTAATTTCACATGGGCTCTGAGCCTGTGGACCCACGTTAACCCCTATACTTAACCACGAAGAACTGAATGTCAGTCAGCTCCTTCCAATCTGCAGCCTTCAGAGCAGATGGTAGAAGAATGCTGTTTGTTGCTACTGCGAACAGGTGACTCGGGACAACTCAGTTGTTGCAGACAGTTGACATGGGACAACTCAGTCGGTACTTCAGACAGATGCTCCAAGAGTAATAGTGTGTGGCCCATGTCTAGAATGCATCGAAGACATGCTTCTGAGTCAGAATGTCTATAAAAGAGAAAGCTTCCTCAAAGACAGTGATTTCTAGAGGACGTTCTGCTGAATGGAGCCACAAGGCAGGGGTAGGGGTGGGGTGGGGTACAGAACAGAAGTTCATGGAGATGGAAGGAAATCTTGGTTTAAAAGGTCAGAGCATGGGAGATACAGGCAGACTCAAGGCTAGCCTAGTCTATATAGTGAGTTCAAGACCAGAAAAGGCTACATAGTGAGACTTAGTCTCGAAAAAAGCAAAGGCAAAAAAAAAAAAAAAAAAAAAAAAAAAGGCAAAATCAGAATGCTGAAGAGATAGCTAGGCCAGTAAAGAGCCTGCCTTGTAAGAACAGGGGCTCAGTTCAATCCCAAGAACCCATATAAAAATGCCAAGACAGAATCTGGCTTTTCAGCCCAGCACTGGGGAAGTAGAATCTTTGGGGCTCTCAGTTTAGCCTACTTGGTGAGTTTCAAGACAGTGAGAAACCCTGTTTTTGGCTGTTTTTTGTTTTTTGTTTTTTTAAATAAAGAAAGGTGTAGAGTACCTGAGAAGTGATACTGAGATTGACCCCTGCCTGCCATATGCACATATATACATATGTATGTATACAGAGAAATGAGGAGGGGGAGGGGAGAAGGAGGGGGAGGGAGAACAGACACTAGCTGAGCCATTCCTGCCTGGCACAAAGCTACAAACCCCCAGACTAGATCTATTACATCTGTCTTGACATCAATTGATAGTTGGCACCTTCTATTCCTTAACCAAAGACTATGACCCCATCCAAGACTTTGAACTTGGAAATGAGGTCAGGGCTCAGAGCTGGTCCAAGTGTGGACTCAGTACTTAGGACAAGTACTTATCCTCCTCTCTGGGGTCCCCCTCATTGCATCCCCCTCCCAACTAGCATGCTGCCAGTGGGATGAATCAAACCTTCCTTAGCCAAAGGCTCGTCTCCAGAGAATGATCAGCTCCAGCACAGTGGACACCCTATTTTACACAAGTTACCTAAAAGTCAGCCTTTCTTTACATATATTTGGATCCCAGGAATATGACAGGAAGCAAGTAAATTTCAGAGCAGAGCTGGACTCAGCGCCACAGCCGGTAAGTTAGATGAGAACAGGCAGCCGTCATGCTGGTCCTTCTGTAGGGAAGTCGCTGAGGGGTGACACTGACTCCTCAGTAGCCTCACGCTGTGAGAACAATACCAAAGTTGCTAAATTTTGCAGTGGAGGAGGAACCAAGAGGAAGTGTTCGATGAAAATACCCAGGCTGGTCTCAGCGGAAATTAGCTTGACTCAGCTCAAAATACACATGCTGTGCTCAGCTGAACTATAAAAATTAGTGAGAACTTAGGGGAATAAACCCACTGACAAATCCAGGCGCAAAGAAGAGAGAGCCATTAGCATGACTAGAGCCGCTTTATTCTTCAACATGGCTGAGGATGGAGATGGATGCTCTTCTCTCATAGATGCAGAGACGACTTTGGAAGGGTTTTTATAAGCATCTCTTCAAAGGGTTGTTGGAACTGAACAGTAACTAAGAGTCAGGGATGCATGCCGAGTGCTGGGAGCCCTCCAGGGAGTCGTCACTATTGAGACTCTTCTGGATTTGTCAAAAACTTCCCACAAATTCCAAAAAATGGAGGTCTGCATGTATTTTTTTTTTAAAGGACATGCTTGCCTTGGGACTCTCGCTGTCAATATGAAATAAAAAAGGACCAGATGTCTGTTACAAGATCAGACTTCAGAAGTATAACTTAAAATATTTTTCATAATTTTTTAAATGTAGATTTATTTTATATGTAGAAATGTTTTGCCTGCATGTATGCCTGCATATTACATGAATATCTGGTACCTGTGAAAGCCAGAAGATCCCCTTGGAACTGGAGTTAAAAGTGATTATAAGTCACTGTGTGGGTGCTGGGAACTGAACTTGGGTCTTCTGTAAGAACAAGTGCTTTTAACTGCAGAGCCAGCTCTCCAGACACATATTTTTTTTCTTTTTTTATGAAAGAAGGTACTGCTGAGATATCTTAAAGGAAACACACACCCAGACACACACCCACATCTTCCAGACACACACACACACACACACACACACACACACACACACACACACATGCATGTGTATACATACACATATACACACCTACACTCACAAATTCCACACATGCCCACATGCACATACACAAATATACACACAAGCATATACACACAAACACATACATACAAACAAAAAAATGCACACACAGGCAACATGAATACTGAGCTTTTCCTCTTGGGTCAAAGGAGTAAAAGATGCCCCATAAGTCACTCTGTAGAAGCAGCACCGTGTAGTGGCAACAGGTATTCGGTTAACACTCACTAGCTGTCCCAAAGCTCTTGGGTACTTCTAACCTGCAGAGACCATTCAGAGGGCTCTAGTTCACTCTGTTATGGATTCACCCTGAAGGTCAGGTTCTACATGGGCCAATGACTTGGTAGCTTTGGTAATGAACTGAGTCAGCATGGAAAGCAATTAGCTCTGGACCTCCATTGATCCCGATGATTGATCCAGCAGCAAAGTAAAACGTCAAGTTAAATCTTTGTTCCTACCTGACTCGCAGTCAGCATGGTATACCTTTGGTATTGACTGAGAATAAAGACAGCTATTCTGTATGGTTTTCGAAGAAGTCATTTGAACCATAGCACCAAGGTGACTTCTGGTTGAAGTTATCCATCTCATCACTGACTCTTTCTTAGAAACTAACAATTCACTAAAGGTGGTTGTTATTGATGAACAAGACAGGCTGCAGTCACACAGCTTATAATTCAATGGGAGAGAGGAAATCCATTCGGTGATAACCAACCTGATTTAAGATGGAGAAAATGGGACAATAGCCATACACGGGAGTAAATCAAGAACAGCTGGAGGAGAGCTGTCCCATGAGGTTAGTGATGGCAGATAGGATGCAGTCTCTGTAGCTAAGAAGGAAAGGGAACCTCAGGAAGCAGAACGGAGGAAGAGAGATCAGAGTACATTCTGGAGCTCAGGCAACTGCATGCTGGGAAAGGACCTAGGAGTGGCCAGAGAAGTAATACACAAACACCCAAACACTCAGAAAGCATAATCAGCACTGGACATGCTGCTAATCAAACCTGCTTTCCAATCAGGCAGGAATCTTGGGGACAGCATACCATATTAGATGCTGGAAAAAAATTCTTTCTACTCAGCATTGGGTAGAGTAGTGGCAAGAACAATTTTAAGAACGACCCCAGCTAAGCCAGCAGCTATGGCCCTAGAGGCAAGAGTCCTTTCCTGCATGGTCCTCTGCGTGACCTCAGGGCAAGTGTTAGGGGCTGACTATCTTGGTCCTGGTGAGCAGAATCCCTCTAGCAGATTGAGCAGAGCCGAGTCTGAACCATACAGTGTCCCAGGGGCTAGAAATCTGGACAGACTGACACCAAGTGAGTCTGGAGTGAGACTCACTAGCTGCCAGCTGACAGGTTCTATAGATTTCCCCTTACATTACCATTAGGTTCCAATGAGAGTGATTTAGGTGAAATCCCAGACAAAGAACTACATGAATGATTGTAGCAACTCTGAGAATCAATGAATGAGATTGCATTTGATTAAAATGCCCTGAAAAGTCAAAAGATTCAGAGATGGCCTGTTGAATGGGACTAATATTTAGAATATTTAAAGAAAAAGAAACAATCCAAAATCAAGCCAAACCAAACCCAGCAAACAACCCAATGACTGAATGAGGCAACGAAATGAACAGCTTTCAATACAAGTACAAATGGCCAGTGTATATTTAAAAAAAAAAAAATGTTCCACGTCCTTAGTCATCGAAGAGATGTCAATTAAAAAACTATTTTGAGATTCCTCCTTACTCTTCATAATAACTATTATCCGAGAATAAAAGCAGTAAATGCTAACGTGAATGAGGAGAAAGGGGACTCCTTATGCAATGCTGGTGGAATTAAAGTGGCCTAGATACCATGGAAATCAGTGTTAAGTCGTTATGAAATGAAAAGAAATAGAACTAACAAGATTCAACTTATACCCCTTTTAGGCACACACTTGAAAGGTTTTAAACCAGGGTACCACAGAGACACCTGCACATCCGTGTTTACTGCATCACTAGTCACAACAGTCTACCTTCAGAGTCAGCCTAAGTGTCCATCAGCAGGCGAACAGATAAAGGAAATGTGGTGTGTATACCCAATGGGGTTTTATTCAGTTAGGCAAGGAAAGTGAATGAGATAATATTGTATACTAGAAAAACAAAAGCCACTAGATCATAACATTAAATGAAATATTCCAGTCTCAGAAAGACAATTATTCGAATTTTCATGGATTCATGAAACTGTGTGTGTGTGTGTGTGTGTGTGTGTGTGTGTGTGTGTGTGTGTATGCGCACGCGTGTATACACATACACACAGATACATGGCATGAAAGCATCAGGGAGACTGTGACATAAGGTAGAAGACAGGTGGGAGGTGACAATGGGCAAGGAGTGGGCAAATTTGGTGGCAGCACATGAAAGGAATTGCTTTGTGAGACTTGTACCATGTACTGTGCGTGCACACTAAAGCAACCCCGACAACTCTGCCTCAGGGACTCGCACGGTTACCAAGTGTGATGGTTAATCTTCCTTGTCTACTTGACTACATGTAGAACCATTGAGGGAATGCTGAGATATATCTCTGGCTGTGTCTATGAGAGCATTTCCAGAAAGGATTAACTGAAGGGAAGACCCACCTTGAGTGTGGGTGCTACCATACCATGACCCAGGAAACCACAGTAGAATTGAAAAGATAAAAGCTAGTGAAAATGTGACCCTAGCACTCTTCCTGTTCTCCCTGGTCTGTGGGATGGGAACGGCTGGACCCTGTCACACACGTCTCCTGCCATGAACCATCCTGCCCAAGCACCTGGAGTCCAACAACTATGAGATCTAAAACCATGAACCCAGATAAACTTTTCCTATCTTAACATGTTTTTGTCAGGTATTTTGGCTGTGTCAAAAATAACAAATTCAGAAAACCAGTGTCAAAGTAGGGAGGCCATTGTTGACACTGAACAAAATCATGGGATTCCTGGGCATTGTTGGACTGATTTGTTAGAAATTTGGAAGAGTTTGGGCTAAATAAGCTTTACAATGCAAGAGGCACAGTTTAATAAGCGACGGAGGTGGAAGCTTAGCAGCTCAGAATGCTGATTCAAGTGCAATCAGTAAAGCCTGTGCTCACCGGCCGGGCACTCTCTCCCTCATCTGAGAACCAGGGGCCGTTCATGCTACATTCTGGCAAATCATTTCCCCGCATCTTGAAAATTAGACTAAAGCAGAATTCAAAAGTAGTGGTGGGAAAATTTAAGATCACATAGCGGTAATGCTGTTGAAGATATTACTGGATGCTTCTAGTGACTTTACAGTGAGGACTGGTCACAAACATGGAGCAGAAAGATGTAACACGTGTATTTTGATCTTAAAAGGAACTCACCTAAGTTTGTAGGTAATTGCTTCATAGCAGTTAAAAAGATAATGACCATTAATGACAAGACAAATGTTTTACGAGGTAATAATAGAAAAGGTGATTCAAGAGAATTTGGGGAAGTAGAAAGACCCAACCCAAAAATTCAATGAACTTTTCTTTGACATAGAGTGCCTCTCAGATACTGCTGGAAAATGGCAGCCTAGAGAAGTATTTTCTGGATTCATCTATCAAAGGCTATTGAAGCTGTGGTCCCAGGGGTGCTGGCAACTGCTTGAACAGGCTACAAAAGCTGGTGTTATCTACTTAGTGCTGGCTTTGAAGGCACAATGAATGCAAGCATCATTTATCAATGGAGGCTTTCACCATGACTGTAGACAGAAGCCTGCGAGGGTTAGCAATGTGCAGTAGGTTAGAGTCTCTGCATAGAGCTTCAGGGAGGACAATGTCTGAAGCTGAGAGAGTGAGACTCAAGTTGCAGTGGAAACCAAAGGATGCAGAGTATCTGTGAAGGAAGCTGAGGATACAGAGTGAAGTCAGCCTAAGAGAAAGGACACATGGGCTAAGAGTGGGAAGACCATTAAAGAAGGAACACTCAGGTATGCTGGAACTTCAATGGTCCTACCACATGCCTTCAATGATGGACATAGAGTTACATGATTTGATACTTGTTCTTTTGGATTTTGGCCTTATTTGGGTCCCCTTTTTCCCTATTGATATCTCCATGTCTCCCTTTAGGAATGAGGATATTGTGGGGAGCCGACAGAACGCAGCTATCATCCTTGTAGCTATCTTGAGCCATATACCCTGGCAAGAGACTTGATTGCAATAGCCTACAACAGCTGAGCACACTCTGATAACATCTTGCTTTAGATACCCAGGATCTTCCCTTGAGTGTGTGAGACTTAAAGGTGTGATTTAGAGCCGAGACTTAAGGGCATGACTTAGAGATCAGATTTAGAGATAAGACCTAAGGGCGTGACTTAAGGGCATGGCTTAGAAGTGAGACATATAAAAGGCGAGAGGCAGACAGAAGAAATTATTAGGTTCTTGGCACTTGGAGGAAGAACTTGGAATTAGACACTAGGATTAGACATTAAGAAGTAACTTGGAACTTGGAGGCACTAGGGACTAGGAACTAGGGACTAGGAACTCAAGACTTGGGACTTAGGCTAAGAAGAGAGACTGAAGAATAAACGGGATTGAATCACACTCTGTCTGGTCTCCATTCTTCGAGTTCGTCCTTACTCTCTCTCTCTCTTGCTGAACTCCAACCCTCAGACTGAAGCAGCTTGGGGCAGTGTGGGTTCAAACATTGACAGAGCGGCTCTCAACATTTTTGGCCCCCAAGCGTGGGGCAGATCAGGCCGCAACAGGATATTTACTCTGGCCCATTGTATATTGGGCATATGTAACTTGATTTTATGTTTTTATAATTTTTATAGTAGCTGTCAGCTAAGAGTTGTCTTAAGCCTCACTCAGAAGAGTCCCTGAACTTAGGTTTTCTGAATAACAATGCAACTATTAAGACTTTGTAGACTTATGAAGACATGCCAAATCCATTTTTTTTGCAACAGAGACACAGGTAAGTCTTTTGTTTGGGTCAGGTTGATAAGGACTTAACAGTGGCTACCTTCCATTGTTAGCTCCATTTGATTTAGAATCACTTAAGAGGCAGTTGGGCACACATCTGGGTGTGCTAGTTAGGGGTTTCCAGGGAAGACTGAGGGAGAAATATATCATGTCCTGAGGTCCTTAACAGAATAAGAAGCAGAAAGAGGAAAGCTAATAGAAATCTGGCACTCTTCTCTCCACCATCTTGTTGAAGCAATGCAAATAGCTGTCTCTTACCACATGCTCCTCATGCCATGATGTCTTTCCCAAGACATGGTACCTGGAGATAATGGAATGAGACCCTCTGAACTTTTGAGCCAAGTAAGCCCACTTCTCTTGACTTGTTTCTTCTGGGTGATTTGTCACAGAGTATAAAAGTCACCACCACGATGCAGAGTGAACAGTACTGTGACAAGGTCCAACATCGCAAAGTGGCCCATGATACCCAGCACCAACGAAGCATCTTCTCATTCTGCATGACAGACTCTGAGCTCTGTATGACCTTTGTATGTGACTCACACAATCACCTCAGCCCAGAGGTTCTCCTTGGTTCCAGATCATAGACTGAGCACATGAGGTGGAAAAGGTACATGTCTAGGACCAGAATGACACACAGAGACTCAGTGATACCTGGTGCTCCACCTCCCAGACATAGCCCAGGGCTCCATGGGGTTGGAGCATGGCATGCCCTTGAGAAAGAAGATAATGCCAAGCTTCATTTCTGAAATGAAAGTAGCTATTATCTGTTGAAAGACTTCTATGAATCAAGTCCATTATACTATGAGCTCATAATAACTCTCAAATGTCGACATGACCCCGCTCATGAAATGAGAAAATTGTAGTCTAGCAAGGGCAGAAGAACTTGGACCCAGGGGCAGTGTGAGAAAAGGTGCAGAGCAAAGTGCTATCTCCAAGACTCTTTTTAACCTCTCTCTGTAGTTAGCTCAGAGGGGAACACTCTCCAGGTTTTCTGCCTCATAGTGAGGCTGGCTCTGCATGTCATCCTATAAGAAGAAAGGATGGCAGAATATATATTAGAGTAAAGCTTTCTTCCTAGGTATCTCGGAAATATGAAGAGTGTAGCTTTTCAGCTAGATGGAGCTATAGATTTTGGCCAGTGCAATTGGTTGGGGTTAACCACACCACTGTCACAATGTAGCATATTCCAGAAATCCCCTTGCATGAATGTATACACACACACACACACACACACACACACACACACACACACACACACATACACACACACATTGGTAGCTGGTTTCCAGGGAGGTAGATTTTTTTATTGATTTTTTTTTCTTTTTCAAGAATGTAGGCTGGAAGCTCATTACCCAGAGCTTTCTTGTTCCTTGAAAGCATCCCCCACTGCAGGCTTTCCAGCCACCTATAGAGCATGTGTGTGTGTCCATGCTAGGTGGATCAGCAGCTTCTTCCTCTACTGCACTGGATGGCAGCAGCTGATTTGCTTACTTTTCATCTACCAGAGGACAGCGGGTGGTTTTCAGCTGGTGCTTAGGGATACAGTTAACTGTAAGCAGTCACACAAGTAAGCTTCTTTCGCGGTGGTATTGATGACTGCAGTATCATAATTGAGACTGAGAGACATTGAAGGCTTCGGTGACAACCTCCTGCCCCAGCTAAAAAGAAACCGTCTAGACAGGAAGCCATTGAAGAGAGTCCTTTAAAATTATGATAAAGAGACTGAAGTGTAGCTCTTCACAGTTGATGAGTTCTGGCAGGGGGTGGGAAAGAACTCAGTTATCTTTAAGGAGCAGGGTACTGGGAGTTTGACCATGCTCCAATGAGTATATGGGCAATACAAATTGGAGTTGGAATATTTTGTCTCTTTTTGGGGTGGGTAGTGGTGGTGAGCATGCAAGGGCAAGTGTGGGAGGGTGTACTTGGGAGGACTGGGAAGTAAGTGTGATTGGGGTGCATTCTATAAAATCCCCAAATATTCGATAAAAATATTATGTTGGAAAAAATAATTTTGTATGGTCATGCCTTCCTTTATTTTAGATTAAGCATCTGGAAAAGGAACTGGACTACACACTTAGAGCATCTTTATTTCTGGTTCCACATTCCTGGCTGTGGTTACTCTCTGGTTTCCTGGTTTGCATTCATGGTGCCTCTTGGCAGTATCTATTCCAATGCTGGTTTAACAATTTCGGTCTTCTGCATAGTCCTCATGGCTGGCCACTGACTGTGTCTCTGTGCTTAATTTGGATAAAATAGGTGTGGAGCCTAAATTCTGAAGCCTTGTGAAGCTGAGTTATTATTTACATGCTTTCCCTCATGAACTCAGTGTGGTCTGTTCCCACAGTTCCTCTGTGCTGATGTTCCGGTTCCCAGGATGCTGTCGTTCCCTGCCTGACGACAAGTCTCCCTGATCCTCAATGTTATTTCTTCAATTCAAAATACAAGACATGTGAATATGATAAAAATAGAAGCCATAGGGTTCAATCCCCAGCACCCAAATGGTGGCTTACAACCATCTGTAATGGGATCTGATGCTCTATTCTGGCATGCAGGTATATATGTAGATAGAGCACTCATATAAAATAAACAAACCTTTAAAAAGGCTTCACATTAAAAAAAAAGCCATATCATATCCTCATTGTTAAAATGAAGCAAGTATATTTTATCAAGGTGAAACAACTTCCAAAGCTGGCAGCTAGCACTCAGGGAGACCTGAGGCAGGTTCTTCATTTCTCCTTCTCTCCATGTATCTCTGATGAGGGCATTCTGCTCAGGATACTCCAGCTGTGATCTCTACTTGCTAGTGTCATCATCTATAGACCTTTACTTTGATGGTACTTTCTCAGCAGATTCCCAGCCACTGGCTGAAACTGCCCCCACCAGCCTGTCCTTCTTTGCATATTTAGCATGTAATGATTCAAATGAGAATGGCCCCCCATAGGCTCATATATTAAGTACTTCACCCCAAGTTGGTGGAACTGTTTGGGAAGGATTGGGAGGTATGGCCTTGTTGGAGAAAGTATTTCATGGGATGGATGTGAGCTTTGAGGTTTCAAATCCCACGCCATTCCTCGTTAGCTCTCTGCTGCTCTCTCTGTGTCTTGTGCCTATGGATCAGGACATAAGCTACAGCGTTATGACTGACTGCTGCCATGCTTTCTGTCATGATAATGGACTCTTACCCCATGAACTGTGAGCTCAAATAACTGTGTTCTAAGTGGAACTGGTCATGGCATCTTATCACAGCAGTAGATACATGGGCCTGGAGGACATCTGTGAAGCTAGTCTAGTCATAGAGAGGCAGCTACAGGAACAGGGACTTTTATCCTAGATTGTATATGATGCCTGGCATGGAGTGGGCTGCTAACCACCACTTACTAAGTAAATTAATGACACTTTATCAGATGTAGAAGTGACAGAGGCAGAGTCATTCACAGATGGTAGATCTATGGGGCCAGATATGACTGTCACAACAGTTTATAAGGTGGAGGAAGAAATGGCAAACTGGAGAGTATACTTGAGTTAACCTAGCATACAGTTCCAGAGCCAGAATTTGAGCTCAGAATAAATGTACTACTCTAACTGATGTCCTGATCTTCCAAGACACAGTACTTGTTATCTTACTCAGATTCCTTCTTGGTAGTGAAGTACCATTTCTTGAAGTACCAGAATACTGGGAGATGGGCCAACTGCACAGGGAGGCTTAGAGCTCACCTGATATAGGCGGATGATATGAGAGAGGGAGGAATTAGATGCTCCAAATGAGAGGAACAAGGTAGGCCTGTGTGATGGCTTGTATATGATGGTCGGTCCAGGGAGTGGCACTATTAGAAGGTGTGGCTCTGTTGGAGGAGGTATGGCCTTGTTAAAGTAGGTGTATCACTGTGGGTGTGGGCTTTAAGACCCTCATCCTAGCTGCCTGGAAGTCAATATTCTTCTAGCAGCCTTCAGATGAAGGTGTAGAACTCTCAGCTCCTCCTGCACCATGCCTGCCTAGATGCTGCCATGTTCCCACCTTGATGATACTGGACTGAACCTCTGAACCTGAAAGCCAGCCCCAATTAAATGTTGTCCTTTATAAGAGTTGCCTTGGTCATGGAGTCTGTTCACAGCAGTAAAACCCTACCTCAACCTGGAAAGGTCCATTCTAGAGGTGGACATGAGGCCTTGACAAAGAGCTGGTGACATTATGGTGGTGACAGATACCTAGGTCAGCACACTGACAGGTATGGAATGGTGGAGACAATGAAGAGGAAGAAATGGTTGAGAGTTAGTGTCACTGGAGAACTATAGCTCCAAAGGGAGTCTCAGAAAGAGACTGAGGAACTAGGCCACGACTTCCATTCATTTAGCTAACATTACCCAGTGACTTGGAGAGTTAGCTGAACACTGAATGTTAAAAGAATGGTATAAGTTTTTGCTGGGGCAGGGTCTCTGGTTTAGTCACTTAAGCTTGCCTATAGAAGCATTATGAAGGTATGGTGTGATAAAATGCTATATTTGGAAGGGGCGATATTAAAAATATTTATCAACCATTATGTCACAGCGCCAACCCGGTAGATCGAATTCCAGCTCTCCCTGGAGGGGACACTGGTCACAGACAGGATGAGGCCATCTCTCATCATGGAGCTGGAGGGTGACACTGGGAATGAAGGGCAATGCTCAACAGACCATCCACTGCTGAGAGCTTCATTTGATGGAGATCACATTAAAAAATACCCACAGCCCAATGGCAGGAATCACACATCCATCATACAGACGTGATTAGCTTGACCAGCCAGGGTTGAATCTTACAGGATTCCTTATTTGTGTTATTCTTGGAGAAATATCACTGGGCCATCTGTTATTGAAGAGGTCTAAGGTGGAGTTTTCAAAGCTAGTTTCTTTCAGTCCTGAAACACTTGATTAAGACCATTGTTGGGGTTTCCTTCAGGGAACTCAGTAATCAGTTGAGCAGAATTACCAGAAAATATAGAGTGGGTACTTCTGTCCTTGGAAGCAATCTTGAAGTAAAACCAAGACATTACTTAAATGAATGACGCATGCACACTGCTGGAGAATTTGCAACAAAAATAATGCAAGAGTAGGCACTGGTGTTCCACTAACTTCTGTTACCCTCTTAAAAACAACAAAGAAAGAAAGAACGCCTTTTTCCTAAAGTCTTTTCCAAGAAAACATATCTCAGTGGACCAAGTGTGAATCCTAAGAATGTGGAAGGGCCCTAAAATCCTGCCTGCAGTGCCTAAAAAAATCCATTCTGTACTCTTGCCCAGGTTTCTTTCCAGACTTTGTACACGGAGAGTATATGACCGTGGAATGCTCCATGAAAGTCCAGCTATTCTCAGTGATGTCAACTGCTCCAGTTCACTGGGCAGGAACTAGGATAACTTGCTCTTTCAAGCTCTCACCATCCACCAAGTTATCAAGAGAATGAGGGACTATACGTGCTTTATATCCTAGCCTTACCTGCCCAGTGTGTCTTTCACAGGGTGTGTGGTAGCCATCATAGGTTCAACTCTGCCCCCAAAAGATACATTGTAGCCTTCATCCCTGGTACCTGTGATATGATCTTAGCTTTTGCAGTATCCAGGGTAAGGTAATGCACACAGGACAAAGGTGGTCCTGATTAAGTAACTGGTACTCTTATAAGGAGGGACACACAGAGAGGCTATGAGAAGGTGGAGTCAGAGGAGAGGGCCATGTCCTCAGCTCAGGAATACTGAGGTTGCCAGAACAAAGAGCCTGGAAGAGAACAGGTCCCAGTGCCTTTCAGGTGCAACCTGCCAACAATTAGTGGTTTTGGCTACTTGGTTTCTGTAACTCTAAAGGATTACATTTCTGTTACATAAACTACCCAATCTCTGGGCCATTTTCTACCCTGGACTTGGAAAATACAGCAAGGGGAAGACTTGGCATATGACTCCAGCCTTTGAGCTCCTTAAAGATCTGACTGGCTTTGGTGAGAAGCCTACAGTGCAAAACCAGACACATGCTGTGAGGCTTTCCTACTTGTCAGGCTGTCTCTCCTGTGCCCTCTGAGTACTTCTGTCTCCCTTTGGCTATCATGTTCAGACCTAGTAGAAATTTCCTGCAGTCTGTTTCCCAGACTTCTGAAACTTCATAATGTTTACTACCCTCTCAGCCACGGTTTTAGCAAAGATTAAAGAGATTTCCCTAATTAGTTGTAGTTTAAAATAATTTCTAAATGACAGGTTTACACTGTCATTTAAGAAAAATAATTCAATATATCAAACAGATCCCCGTGCCCCAATGTTAGCTCTGATCCACACCATGGCCAACACATAGAGACTAGCTGTGACTCGATGTCCCAACTCACTGTTATTCTGAGACACTGAGAATTTTCTTCTCAAAACATGCCCTGTCTGACAGAAAAACATAAACCCAGTAGATAACACAGCTGTTACTTTAAAATTCTACCACTCTGATTTTAGTTAAGTACCTCTCTGTCTTGGTCACTTCCATTGATGTGAGGAGATACCATGACCATGGCAACTCTTATCAAAGAAAGCCTTTCCTGGGACTTGCTTACATGCTCAGAGATTTTGTCTGTTATTATCATGGTGGGGAACATGATGGCAGGCAGGTAGACATGGTCCTGGAGAAGTAGTTGAGAGTTTTGTATCTGGATCCGCAGGCAGTAGGAAAAGAGAGATACTGAGCCTGGCTTGAACTTTTGAAATCTCAAGTCCCATCCCCAGTGACATACTTCCTCCAACCAGGCTACACCTACTCCAACAATATAGCTTCTAATTCTTCTCAGCTTGTGCCATTACATAATGACTAAGCATTCAAATACATGAGCCTATGGAAGCCACTGTTGTTCAAACCATCACATGTTCTGATCTTCCCGGAAGGGTCAGATTTAAGATTTAGATAGATCCTGGGCAAAACAAAACAAAACAAAACAGTTTTTGAGGGCTTTGATGAATATATCTAGGTTTGCAATCACAACACAAAACAGATGCCCGTGGAGCTTCTGCATCTTCACACTGTTCTGTCACCCTCAGCTATGATGGGCAGGCTTCCAGTGCTGAAGAAAAGTGTGTTCTTGGCTGCCAGAACATGGAGGCCAAGGTCAAGTGTACACTCTGTTACTGCTCGAGCTGCTACCATGGTTGGTGCCAGGCTGTCGTTAAAACTATTCGGGTCAACATGGTACAACTGTTTTGGGGGGTGGGGGAAGCAAAGTGCTTCCTACAAATTAGTAAATATTGTAATGAGTTCTCTCACTATCTGGTTTGACCCTCTGACTGTTTCTCCATACGGCTCACAGGATGCACACTGGTTAAAAGCTGTGTGCTATTGCACACATGGCTAATTGATTCCGGCAACAAGCAGAAGGGCACTAATTGTCTTGAAGAGCTGTTCACGTTCTTCGGGGGTGCTTGCTCAAAGAGGTCAGCTCTTGATCTGCAACTAGTGTTTTTCCCTGTTTCTCTGCGTTTCTCTTTCTAAGTTCTGTTAGTGGGGAAGGGCAGGTGATAAGGCATGTGGCATTTACAGTGAGGATGAGGGAGCTGTAGAAATGTTCTTTCATTTTGAAGCCTCCCAGGCCTGCCAGTACTCAGTATTCCACTCCCATAGTCTCTGGCAGTGGCACTCAGTGAGGCTGGGGATTGACTGTTGCCCTGTGAAGGTGTCTTCTAGGCACCAATGCATCTGTGATGGCTTATTCTTACTTTGTGTTTGTCTCCTGACCTTTGGCTATTCTCCCACCATAATGAGGCCTTAATGCTTTATTTCCTTAGAATGATATTAAAAGGGCCTTCAAGTCTCTGAGGGTCTTGGCAGCATCTTATGGTGCCTAGGTAACAGAAGGGAAAGAAACACACAGAACATGAGAGGAAAAGTCCACACAGTGCTGTAAGAACTGCTCACTGGGGCTCCGTCTGTCCTCCATTCTTCCCATGTGCCAGATTCATACTGTGTAGAACTCTCCTGAACAACAAGCTGACAGCTTAAATGCTCACAGCATAGGCAATGCTGCTACTGATACCAATGCTCAAATGGTTTCATAAGCACTTCGTGGGTTGTGCGTGGTATGGTGATATCAGTCCTGCTTACTGGATCCGATTGCTTGGTCTGACGCATTCATTCTACAACCCTTACCCTCAGTCCTATGGTGGTCCTATGGGGCCACCAAGAGCCATGTACTAAAACTGTCCCCACCTGTTTTGTCCAGATGCTGAACCAGTGCGTTTAGGACACCCAGGGGCAGGCATAGCCTTGGAATGCCAAGGATAATATCAGTATGACTCAGCCATCCTCAGTTGCTGGTGTGTATGTGCTAGAATGCACACAGCACCATAGTTCATGCTGTGTGTATCATTAATAAATACCCTCTGGTTGGGCCCCTCATCCACTCAGAACCTTGCTAGATGCTCAGCTGACTGCTGCTTCGGATCCTGCAACGGGATGCAGAACAATGATTGTCTAAGACACTTGACAGAGGAAGCGTTTTTCTCTGCAGATGAAATGAGTGCTGCACATGGCATCCATGGTAGCCAGTCACTCCCAAGGCAGGGAGTCTGGTGTGTTCTACAGAGATAATGTCTCTCCAGGAAGTGGCCATCGAACCATGCTGGATCTGGTTCTCTGCCTGTTTTTTTACCCTCCGAGCCCTTGTTGCCAAGCAACAGTGTGCTGTGGAGCCGAGCCTGTGTGAGGAGGACAGGAGGAATCAATTGGATTACCCCCACATCTGTCTCTGTGGTCCTGGACTTGGGAAAATAGCATGCTTTTTAATACATGTCTGACCAGAGACTCTCCTCCACAAGCCACGCCAGTGTCCCTCATCCTTCGGTAGCGACACCAGCCACTACTCATGATCGGTATGCACATAGCCTCCTTGGGTTTATGAGCCAGAAAACCCAGCTATGGTTTCTCCAAAATGTAATTCTCTATGTATGGATGACTGAGGGCCCCAAAGATTTCAAATAGTGAATAAAGCAGATAGGCCACACAACCTGAGCAACAGATGATGTGACTTTGCCATCTGTACCTACCAAGTCAAAAATCACTCTGGATCCCACAGTCGCCAAAGAGCCCATGAAAAAACTACAAGATAGTTGCATTTCCAAGCTGTGGAAACTTTGCCTTAATCTAATACAATGAACACACACACAAAATTAAATACCCATGTCAATTTATTTAAAGGGTCAAATGTGGTATTCCAAGAACTCAAAGCTCTGACCATACGTCAGTGCCAACTACGACAGTGGCTATAACCTGTGTTGTCAGCAAGAAGGCAGCTGTGGCCAGGTGGGAAACTATAGTACTTAGTCCCAACCTACAATTATCTCTGCAGCCTGTGACAGACATACACTTCTCACCTCTTCTGGTCTCCATTGGCTTTGCCAATAAATCATGTTCTTCAAGGGGTCACCTTGAGCACTAGATACAATGAAGGCATTAGAAGGCCTGGCAAGTGTTTGCATCTACATCTGCTCCACAAATATAGCTCAAGCTTTGGAGTTAGTAGCCTGATTTCATCAGAGCTACTCCAAATAGCAACTAATCCCCATATTGAAGAGAAATCCGCTGGGACACGGGGGTTGGGGAGGGGAGGGTCTTGGCCAAGGTACAGTTGAGCAGGTAGTCTTGAATATGACAGCGGACAGACTGCTTCATTACGCTGACAGCACATTCTGTTCAAAGGTAACATGAATGGAGCTGAGGGATCATCTCCGACAGTGTAAGCTGTTCCTGCTGTGTCGGTGTGTATCTCCAGGGTCCCGGCACACTGAGGCATCCATCCCATCTACACTGCAAGACAGAAGCGTTCTCTGACTTCTCTACAAAGAGATCTTAAGGGACACACCTCTGTCAGCTCACTTTGCTTCCCATTAAGAAAGCAATATAATTATAAAATCCCCAAAGAGGGACTACTGTGAAACTGGCATGATTTCCCGAGTCCCGAGTGCTGCCCAGTGCGAAGCTCTGAGTACCGAGTGTTGCCGAGTGTTGCCGAGTGTTACCGAGTGTTGCCAAGTGTTGCCGAGTGTTGCTGAGTGCTGCCTCTATTCATATTTCACATGCACATGCAATTAATTAGTTCTACAAATGACACATGCTTCGTATTGCAGTTAATTTGAGGAAGCAATGACTTTAAACCCAGTTAAGATTTTCCTGATGGTGACAAACAAATGCTTGCAGAATAGTGGGGTTTTCAAACGTTTCTTCTCTGCAGTATTCATCAGAACCTCAATGCTGGGACTTCAGGACAGTTTTAGATGTGTCTGGTTAGTGTACATCTTGGTGTTTAAACCTGATGCTTCTCAGGAAGATGCTAACCCAGGCACAGTTTCTATACTTTCAGGTTCTCTCTAGGGCAGGTGCATTCTCCTCCTGGAAGTGGTGGGAAGGTCACCAGACCCAAGAGCTATGTGGAACCTGTAAGGGTATATGGTCATTATAGGAGACAATGACCTTTCATCCTGTTCTGGGCCACTCAGGGCTCTCTTCTCTCTTCCTGGTTGCATCTTTTTTTTTCTCTCTCTAAACATAAAATCTATGTTCTCCTGCTAGCCCAAGACATCACATCCACATCCACAAGGCTACGTGAGCCTGCTGCTGCCTGTGACAAAACACTGCAACTGTGGGCTCTGCCTGAAGTCTGCCCAACATTTAGTCCTGCTCTGCTACAAAAAAAAAAAAAAGATGGGCCCTTTGTTTTCAGGGAATTTTAACTCCTTGAATCCCAGCCATTATCCTGAAAAGCATTGTATAAAGGTAGCCTGAATAGCCACTGTATAAATGTATTAGGCTGAGCTACAGGAAGCTGCCAAATTTGAAAGTCAAAAACAATGAATTTTCAGTCATCACATCTTATCAAACACAATAAAAGAGAGGGCATAATACTGTTAGAAACCACAAAATCAGCAAAGGTTTGGTCCCTCACTGTGCAGAAATGCACATGTATTCAGAGCAATAAATCCAACTGGCCAAGTTACAAAACCTCCAAAATTACATGTTTCCAAACACACTGGTGGGAAGACAGCACAGGTCATATGAGGGCCCGAGGATGAATACAGCGCGCAGGAATTCTGCTTTTATCCTTTCCCTGCACCACAGCGCAGAGCAGTTTCTGGGCTATTGAAATACACATGCCTTTGAAAACAGGATTAATGAAGAAAATAGCAAACAACAGAGTTAGTGAGTTTCAGACACCAGCTAGGCTGCTTCTGTGAACACATGCTGAGAACACACAGGGACTCTGGGATGAAGCATGAGCAGCAGGGGGAGAGGGGGTTGGCTTTAGCTGATAAAGTTACACATTGCATTAGAGAGGAGGCAAACATGTCAAGAGACATGAAGGAGGCAAAGTAACTTGGAAGAAGACTTTAAAAAAATAAATATCAAATGCTATTTTTCTTCCAAAGTGGGTTTTTAAAACATGTTCTCGAGGACACCCTGTCTCATCAGAACTGAAACTCTAATGCACTGCTATCGGCTTGTCCTATTTGTAGTAAGGATGTTAGAGCCACTAATTAGGACACAAACCTGTGCTTCTAGAACCAGTATAGACTCCTAGCTACAGTGCACCTTTCATCAAACCCTTCCTCATTCACACACACACAGCCTCCACAGAGATCCGAGGGCTATTTCCCAGGGACAGTTAAGAAATCTACCTGGATTCCATGTTCTGTTTCTGCAGTGACTTTCATGCATGCCAACCAAGGAACTCATTGTTGGTTACGGTTATGGCTTAAGAACATTCCCCTCCAACTCAGATATTGTTGAGTGTAAATATCTAAAACAAATAAGATAGAATGGGAAAAGAATTCACAGAGTGTTCAGTTTCATGTACATGATATATATGAGGCCAGGAAATGTGTAAGGGATGAGGAAGGTGGGGGGAAGGGTGTTTCAAGAGATGGGGGATGGGTGGAGTGGTTTAAAGGAGTAAAGGAGACTAATGGAAATGGAAGAGTTAATGGGATCAGAAGTAGAAAGGTAAGATGGAGAAGAAGATAAGGGAAAGACTGCTAACACTAACAACATTTTGAAAAAGTGTATGAAAAGCTACTACTTGAGCAGTGTCCTAAATTTAACATATATATTAAATATTTTAAATGGAGTCATCCATTTAAATTTTAAATGGCTCAACAATACCCTTACTAGATACTACAGACTAATAAATAAAATACCCAGTGCCAGCGATAGGTTACTTCTTTTGGAGATTTTGGCCACTGAGGTCCCATAGGGCCCCTGATATTACAGGCTATTGCTATTGCTAGCTCTGCTGGTTACTGTCCAGAACTTGATGAAAAGTCCCTGTTACAGAAGACAACATGTGCCTCAGTCACAGAACCTAGAGCTACAAAGAGGACACTGACCTGAAAGCCTCATCCTTACCAGCTATTTTTCATGGTGTTGGAAGGTACTAGTCATACGACCAGAGGATACAGTTAACCATCAAGGTTACCTTGCTGTGAATTCGGGGGCTATACTACTGACTAGTGTGGCAAGACACGCCCACTGGCCCAATGGTGGTGTAAACATCATGGGAGTAACCAACAAGTTTCTGATTGGATTAAAGGCCCAGCCACAAGATAAAACCCATACCTGGTGCCATTATCAGAGTGCAGAACCTGCAGATAGACATATAATAGGCTCTAGAAACTGAACTCATGTCATTAGGTATATGCAAGACCTCCACCCATTGAGTCATCTTGCTGGCCCTAGAGAAACTTTCCTGTTACTTAAAAATATCCAATTTATATGTGGGTCTTTGCATCTGTTTTCATTAGCTGCTGGATGAAGCCTCCTAGAAGCCATCCAGAGTTGGAAACAGATGTAGAGACCCATAGGCAAACATTAGGCAGAGCTGGAGAAGTCTTGTGGAAGTGAGCAGGGATTAAGAGAGCTGAAGGGGTCAAGGACATCACCAGGCCTACAGAGTCAACTAACCTGGGCCCATGGGGGCTCACAGAGACCAAACCACCAACCAAAGAGCATTCATGGGCTGGACCTAGCCACTACACATTTGTAGCAGATGTCCAGCTTGGTCTTCATGTAGGTCCATTAACAATTGGGGCAGGGGCTATCTCTGACTCTGTTGCCTGTCTTTGGATCCCCTTCCTCTAGCTGGGCTGCCTTGTCTGGTCTCAGTTGGAGAGGGTGCACTTAGTCTTGATTTGACTTGATGTGCCAGGTCAGGTTGGTACCCATGGGGGGGTGTTCTCCTTCTCTGAGGAGAAGGGGAGGGAGGGGATATTGGGAAGAGGGGTATGTGAGGGCTGGACTGGGATGTGAGGGGGGCATGATCAGGATGTAAAGTGAAGAAATAAATTAAAAATACCCAATGTACTGAAAAACAGTGATGATTTTTATAGTTTCCCCCTTTTCCATTTTAAAAATGTAGCCCAGGTTGGCTTCAAACTTATGTCCTTCCTCCTTTAGCCTTGTGAGTGCTGGGACTGCAGATATTGCCATCATGGCTGGCAATGCTGGCAACCTCTAAACGAATCGTTCCTAGTATTAAATTGGCCACTTCTGAAACCACCATCTCAAGAGTCCTCTACTCGCCAGAAGCAAAAGAGACACCACAGTGGATCGTGACCAGCTCTGAGGCTGCTGAAGGGATGTTAATGTGGCAGCCACAGGGCAGTCTCCATTTGTGATACAACGGGGCCACAGTCATTCTTATTAGGGTGCAGTGCAGCTAGCTGCATGGTAGCTCAGAGAAGCAACTCATGGGTCACACCTCACACCCTTGCTATGCTGCTGTCATTAAGAGTCAGGGCCTTCAGAGGTGAGGTGGCAGAGTGCTCAGAACTTGGGGACAGGAGGGGGTGTGGAAATCCCCAGATCCTTCTGTTTTCCAAATGCTGTACTGCTATGCTCTCTGGGAAGAGAGGTTGTTCAAAAGACCGGCAAGATCACTTCTGATGTAATGTAACACAGTGGGAATTTACACCATCAATATCTCCTGGCAAAACCTACCAGTCGATTGAAAAGGATTTCTCAGAATGCAATCAACAAGAAGCCCTGGGGCCAATATTAAAAAGACTGTACTAACTTAGGTGACGTCTGACAGGTCTGAAGTCACATGACCTGGAGCCCCCAGTTGAGCTTCTCAGTTGTGTGTGTATTGATCTGGAGCCCATGTGATGCTCAGATCTCAAGCAAACAGGGTATACACAGTGTCTGTCTTCACTGAGCGTGCTGTCTAGCTTGAGTCAATGACATCACATGTAAGATGAGACTTATCTACTCTGTAATCTGATGAAGCTGAGGCTGGGAGTTATTGACTGGGCCTGATTTCTGAGGAGAAGTTACTCAACCCAAAAGAAAAAAAAAAGAAAAAAAAAAAAAAGAAAAAGAAAACAGTCTGTGTACTTCTCAATCAAGGTCCTCAGGGGAGATGAGGGCTATCCAGGGCATAAGAGAAGAATAACATTCATTCTGCATCAGTGGAATCTGGTCATACAAAGGGCAGAGACAGTGAGGCTCATTAGAAGGTTGAGGCTAGAATATGGTACCTCTTATTCCTACGTGGGCTATCATGGAGGAATAGACAGAAGTCTTTTAGGGCCACTCTGTCCAAATGTACATACCTGCTTCCCGGGTCCTCACAGATAGGAGTAGCCTGGGGCCTGGGAGAAGAAGACTTATGAACTTGTAGAACCACCCAATTCCCGCTGGCATCTTCTATGACTAAGAAATCTGTTCATAACTGATCTTGAAAAAGACAGAAAACCTCAGCTGTCAGTCTAAGCTTGCAGAGGAAAATGTGAGATTAGTACCACCCCTGAGGTATTGTGAATGTTCAAACCATTTTCTATTTGGACCCTGCAATCGAGCTCAGTAATATGCAGGCATTTGATTTAGATGACTCTCAGGTTTCCTTGGAGTAGATCGGCATGCTAATGGATCTGGACATACATACCATAAGAAAACACTCCAAGGGGGTTTATTGTAATATGGGGTTTCTGGTCTATATTCTGGTCCTGGGTTCAAGAACCTTCTTTAAAATTGTACAACTCCACATCATCTGTGGAATTATTTCTTAAAGCAGGACAAACCTTGACTCTGCAAACTTATATAAGAACAGAAGATCTTAGTACAGTCAAAGGAAAAAAAATCAAAATTTTATGGATGAAATCAAAGCTCATTCCAACCAGATGAGGACCCAGCTGGGACCATGCCATGGACTCAGTCACAGATGTACTTGTCATGTGGACATAACACACACACACACACACACACACACACACACACACACACAGGCACTGCTGCTCATTGTAAAGACTTGCTGTCTGTTCTCATGAAGTTTGCAGGCTTTCCTCCTGAGTTAGGCTCTGAATCTGCCATTCAACAGTGAGAATTTCATTGCCTGGCACTGGCTCCTCTAATTGCCACCTCATACGCTATATACATCACATCTGCCTTTTTGTCTGTGCACATGTCCAAATTCCAAGACATGCAAAAAATTCCAAAGACAAAAATATCTCCATGTATCTGAATATCCAGTTTCTATGGAGACTGAAATCAAAGTGAACTGTCTAATGAGAGGTTTTCTCCCATTTTTTTTTTTTTTTTTTTTTTTACAAAAACATAATTCTTGCCTGATGCCTTACAGTTTTGGAGCATGTTGAAATGCCTGCTGGTTATTATTCCAAACACATTTTGCTAATATGCAATTGCATATTCTAATGAGAATAGCTGATGACAGCTCATTTTCACGGCTGTGCCCCCCGGGACCCTCACAAATTCTCTGATTACATGGGAAGTCAGTGTTTTCAGAACTTCCCGAACTCTGTCGAGTCTTCTCTGCTTCATCTCTGTCTGGATGGAGCACTACCCTGGGTGGATACTGTCTCTAGCACGGACTGCATTACGCTCACCTCTTTGAAGGGACCCGAGAGACATTTTGTTAAGTTGTCACCAAATACGGTTTGCAAATGACTTCAGTCAAGAGTAATCCACTTAATTCCTGGATGTTTTATTTAGAATTTATAACGATTTTCAAAGCAACCCCGTGAACAAGCTGGCACCGTCTCAATTTTGTCACTTGTGCATCGAGGAATTGGATTGACCCTACCAATAACCCAGTTAGAAAAGTACATTTCATTATGGTCTGAGCTGCTCTCAAGATATCTTTGAGACACAGAGGATTGCTCCTCACATTCTGAGGAAGAAATGTCCTCTCTATGGCTGGTGCACCTCTGACTCTTGCACGGCTTCTCCTCTGTCTCTGTACCATGACTGCCTGAAAGA
Organism: Rhabdomys pumilio; assembly: GCA_030674055.1. Classification (NCBI taxonomy): domain Eukaryota; kingdom Metazoa; phylum Chordata; class Mammalia; order Rodentia; family Muridae; genus Rhabdomys; species Rhabdomys pumilio. The sequence continues at coordinate 9,144,656 of JANHMN010000015.1, read as the reverse complement.
GTCCTGTGCCCACCACAATGCTCCAAGCTCTGCTTTACATGACTGAAAACCACATTCACCCCCCCTGGGTCACCAGCTGTCTCCAGATCTCTACCCAGAATGTTCTCCTTCTGGCCCCTTGTGGGTACCACCAGTTCTTAGCATTCACACATTATATCTTGTGGAAGGCCCTTTTCTCCTTGTTCCATGGGTACTGGTACCATGTATATTTTTAGAATTCTCACCCATCACTCACAGTGCCCTGCTTTCTAAAACTACGTGTGCTTCTTATGATATTTCACGTTGGTCCCCATGTTCCTGCATAGTCCTGACAACTGAAGGTCTAAAGCCATGGCCCAGGTGGAGATCGATGCTCCCAGTGACATGTCTACTACCGCTCTCACTAAGACAGTGGCTTATGCTCATTAGTCACCCTGTGTTATCCATCTAAGGAATTCACAGGGTAGCAGAGATGATCTAAAGACCCCACTTTGAGAACTCAAGCTAGCTCAGGATCTATGTTAGAATGCCACCTGAGCCATCCTAGACACAGCATGCCATCGGAAGGTGAATTACGAGGATGGCATGAGTCGTAGTAGACATTTGAAGTTTTCACAGATGGACACAAAGCCGTTTATGACACAGACAAGCTTCTTTACATCCTGGGTAAATTCCTTTGCCCCACGTTCTCCATCTGTGAAGTGACAGTAGGAATGGAGGATTCAAAACTCACTGTGAGATTAGATTAAACACAGGGTTGCAAAACTGTAGAGAACTCTCTGTAGTTCGTTATGGACACAGCAATAATCTCTGCCACACTGGGGCTTCTCTGTATATGCACAGAGAATGAAGAGAGGCGAAGATGAAGCTCCTCTTGAGTCTCCTTGGAAGGCACCCCTGTTTGCCACTCTGCTCCTGAGGATCTCAGAGTCACACGGAGGACAGCTACTCAACTGATACCAACAGACCTGCTCCCCTTGGCTCCTCCTCAGCATCCCTCTAGCTCATGCGTTCACTGGCTCCTTATCACACCTTGCTCTCCTCAAACTCTGAAGGCCTGATGACAGAGGAAGGGAATGGTCTGACCTCTGAAAAGCCACGGTCCAACAGGGAACACTGCCACAAAGGGCATATGTGGGGACATTGGAGTGAGAGCAAACATCCTGGGGAGTACATCCTGGGGAGGGGAGGTGTGGGCGGAGTCTTGAGACAATAAGCAGTTTATGTATCTGTCAGGAAGTGGCTAACTCAAGAAGTGAAGGCCATAAAGGAAGCGGCCTTTAAAGAAGGACAGCCAGTATGGTGGATGTGAGGGAGCCTGGTGAGGTGTTGAGAGGAAGTGTGGAGGATTAAATCACTGGCGCATTATCAGTCTACATTTTAGGCCACAGGCTTAGAGTAGCCATAGGTAGGGTTGATAGGGCAATGTTCTGAGCCAAGCCCTGAGCCCTTGGGTATTCACTCCCTCATTCATTACTCAAAAAACTCTAGAGGTACAAGGCACAGGGTGGGACATGACAGTAATGTGGGAGAGCTAGAAATAGAGCTCCACTCTCCACTGTCCCGACTCTAGGTCTCTGTATTTAACGTCTCTGCACTTCTTTGAGGCTCCCACCGTTTCCTAATAGCACAAAGAGCTGGTCAAGGGGCTCAGCACGGCAGGTGAGGTTGACCCTGTGTTTGTAGTCCTTGCAAGATATGGGCGCTAACCAGAGCATCGAGAATGAGGCTGGTCTTTTGGCTAAGTCTAGTCAGCTACACCCCAGGGATCGTATGCTAGGCTTCGCATGAAAGCCAATAAAGAGTGGATACTGTAGTTCAATTTTTCTGACTTGGGATTTTTTTTTTCTTGGATTAGATAAGGGAGCTGAAGAATGGTTGGTTTGTTTGGAGGCAGGTATGTTCATTCTGGTGGAGGAAGTAATGGAGAAAATGAGGTCCTTATGATGATGGAGCATTGGCCTGTGATGCAACATAAAAGGGCTGTGTGATCTCACCTGCCCCGTGGCCAAGGAACTACTGTTCACACCATACACATTCCCAGATGAGAGGGTGAGAGGAACTGAGCCTGATCAGACCCAAAGAACATTTATGAGCAAACCCTGGGCAGGCATGAGGCTCAGATCATGTGAGTGTGCCTCATCCTCTCCAGAGGGCAGGATTAAACTCCACCACATCCCTCACAGGGCCAGGCTGAGTCATCACAGGGGTGATAGGAACAAAGAAACCACATAGAGAGCAGATACTGAGCCAAGCACCCAGCTGGCAGCTTCCCTGCCTTAATGGTGAAGCGGCTCTTCCAGACAGATAAAGAAACTAAGGCACCCTGGAAGCCTGAGCATACTACAGAAGGCAGGGTTTGTTGAAAACACATTTGCTAATCATAAAGTCGACCTCTTACTGCTGTGCTCCCTGAACATTCATCTGCATAAGGCTGGGCTGGGCTGAGCCAGCAGAGCAAGCTCTTTTTACAGCACGGCCTCTGTTCTGTGGTGGGTGGTGGTGGACTGTCCTCTATATAGTTCAGCAAAGGGAAATAAGACAGGGTCCTAGATAGGCGGGTTTAGACCTTCCTAACCCTGTGAACATGAAGAGGACTTCTGCATGTGGGTATGACGGTAGAGGATACGCACACCGAGGAGGCTGAAACAGCTGTGAGGTGGCCCCGCCCCGTCACAGTCCCAGAACCCTGAAGAGACACTGAGTTTTGGTGTCTCTGATGATTTGTCCTGGTGGAAGTCATATTAACACTGAAAGGAAAGTTTTAAGTCAGTGATGAAATGTTGGCTTCCTCCTTGTAGGATTTAGGGATTTGGGGCGTTATTAATCCAGAAACATAAATCTATAGAACCCCAGCATTTACATACATCCTCTCTGGATGTCTTCACGACAGGCAGCAGTAATCCAGACATGAAGAGCACACTGATGTGCATCCAACTTTTACTGCTCATCTTGACCTTGCCAACGACTAGCAAGTTAGTCTTTGTTCTTATTCATGTCCTACTACATTTGGAGCTAAGATTACAAATCATGTGTGACTGTCCGCTCATCCAGGTAGTAAGTGATGGGAGGGAGACTGCCCTAACAGGCAAGGGCAGGATGGAGGAGGTGGTCCAGGACTACATGCTATCCATGGGAAGTGTTGGCGAAGGCCTGGGGAAACATCTGTTCAACTATCTCAGCTAGGCCTCCCATGGCTGTATCGGTGAATCCCTGGCTTTGCTCCACTAAGTCAGACTTCAACAGAAGACAAGCCATTGCCTCTTGGGTCCTATCAATGATTCCAATTGTATAAGCATTGAGCCCATCTTATTTGTGTGTGATGGATCAAAAAGAAAAGAGTTTAACAACACTCAAATGTACCACCAAGAGGACATCTAATAGCTTTGTTTATCTGCGTCTGGATAAACAACACGCTTAAAGTAATTAGCGCTGCAATAAGTCCCTCACTTACAATCCCTCTGTGTCAATGAAGAGTTTTCCACCCTCTGAAGTGATGCAGCCCCTCAAGCCATCCAAGAAAAAGCCCTGGTCCTTCTGCATTAACTTAGCATGTGCTTGTGCATGTCTGAGCATGTGTACTGAGAGCAGGTGGAGCTGGACAGACATTGGGTTGGTCTGTCTGTACAGAAAAGAGCCTGGGTACAGAGCATGACAGGTGGGATAGTGACTCTGACCACAAAGGAGCAGAGGAGGACACCAGAGGAAGATGAGGACACCAATGTAGCCCAGGACTCTTGGTAAGGGTTGAAACACTAGGCACTTGACTTGAGTCAGTCAAGGGAGTAACACTCATAAGACTACATAAGAGACACCACTGGTACCAATACCAGGACCTTAGGTCAGTGGTTCTTAACCTATGGGTATCAATCATTTGTGGGTTGAACACTCTTTCACAGGGGTCACAAATCAGATATCCTGAATATCAGATATTTACCTTACGATTCATAAGAGCAGCAAAATTACAGGTATGAAGTGGCAATGAAAACAACTTTATGGTTGGGGGTCACCACAACATGAGAAACCATATTAAAGGTCATAGGATTGGGAAGATTGGAAAGCACTGACCGAGATGCTCTGTGCCCTTCTAATCGTATGTCAGGGCTCAGGCCAGCACTGGAAGTGAAGACACCTTTATGATCCACACAGCACTTCTGCACGTCTGATTTCCAACTGCTTACCTCACCACCCGCCACCATAACAGAATGAACTTTGTTTCTGCAGCCTCTGATCTCAGTGTATCATCTACTGTTTCTTCTCTGAGCATTTAACTCTAGGCACCATTCACAATGTTACAAGCACTTCCTAAAATCTGTGACAGCTGCAGCATATGCTACCTGGTGCTTCCCTGGGCAGGGTGGCCCCGCAGGGAAAGCACATGTATCCCATGCGTTCAGTGGTTTGCAGGTTCTTGCTGAGGCCCTTAAGCTCTGCCTCAATGACCCATGTGCAAGGCCCCAGAATAGCCAGCCTATGACGCATCTGTAGGTCCTCTCCACATATTCATCCCAATTGGAACCCTCATTCCTGTTATGTAGAAGTACCTAACAGGCCTTCCTAGCAACTGTCTCCAACCCAACACCTGCTCTGGAGATATAAGAACCTGTATTCTATTCTCTCAGGCATACCTGGCTGCCAAGGATGGAAAGACTTGGAGTTTCATGTGTATGGTCCGCTGTTGGGGGTCATTAGACTAGTACCATGTTTCCATGTTCTTCCTGGGGATGATCTGTGGCAGAGTGGGGCAGAAGGCTCTCTGCTATTTGACACTGTTCCTATATACCCAGGGTTCCCTGAGAACACGCTAAGCATGATGCAGGGGGCCAGCAACACTGGAGGGACCTCTGAAGGAACCTCAGCTGTCCAGAGGGAGGTGGAGGGAGGCAGATCCACACACAGAAGACAGATGACCATGAGTTCAGCTCCAACAACACAGTGAGAAACGCAAGCTGCCTCAGCTGCTCGCAAATGTGTGGATGCATCTTCCACCTAAGGGCAGTAATCCAAGCATCTTGCTACGCGCTACTCAGAGACACTAGGACAAAGACAATGCAGGAGGAAAGGCTGGAGGTTCAATGGTTAAGGGGCATAGTTGCAGTGTCAGGTGGACCAAAATTATAATATCCCAGGGTATATTGAATCAAAGGAACCTAGAACTGCTATTTTCTGAGCTTAAGTCCTACAAGGATGAAATGGAGGTTACCACTGTCCCCCGACCGCCTCCATCATGAGGACTGGAATCACTCGATGTGACAATGCATGTACAGCACGAGCTAGGACACATCCACTGCACGCTGGCCCTCCTGCGGGACATGAAGATGTCTTCTGCAAAGGGGCCACTGAGCAATCCCACCAAGTGGAGACATTGTTACCTTGTACTAGGCTCTGTTGGTAATGTGGGGTGGGAGGGTGTATAATTCTTTTCTGATTTGTACAGCTCAAAACATGATGAGAGAATTCACCTGAGCAAACTCGCTAAAGGCTCTGGAGTCTAAAAAAACCAGACCTCTAATTTTATAATTTCAAAGTAAGATGATATTCCACAGGGGAAAAAAATCCCAGAAATCATATGTAAGTCAATGTACTAACTCAAGAAAACCATTCTCACAAAAAACAATATGTTATACTAAGCAAAACTTGCTACAGTGTCTGTTTTAAAATAAACTTTACCCTTTGAGCCTTCCGAGTTTTCTGGCTCTCTCTGCAGCTTTTGCCTGAACAGCACTTTTCTGTCTCTCCGACTTTTGAGCAAGAGATAAACATCAGACAAAACATCCTGGGCCACTCAGTATCAGGACAACTGACATCTCCACACAGCTCTGCCTGCTGGTTTTTCCTCATCTTACAGTACCTGCCGTATCTATTATTTAGAATAGTGTCTGAAATTTTCAGAGAGCCTGTGGGTGCAGGGCAAGGTTGGAAGGACGTCAAACACAATGGAGAAGATGGACAAAGGAAAGTTGCCAGGTAGCCTCACGAAGTGGGGGCAGGACTGAAATCCCCAAGTGGCCTTGGAGGGCGTGGAGAGCGGCAGGCCAACATGACCTTGGCGGTATCTCTGCAGTCCCACACCTGTAGACTCTCTGCCTCGACAGCTGCTTCCAGGTTGGGTCTTTGCAGGTCTCTTTGTGCCTCTCCATGCTTGCCACCCATCATTTACAGAGCATGGGAGGCTTAAGCCTGACTGGTGGTGGCTCCCTGGCTTCCTGCTACTCCTAGCTGGAACTTCTGCCTTTCAGAGCTCCTCAGGAGGCAGACAAATGAGTTTCCCCAAGAATCTGTAGGAGGGTAGGGTCTCCTGAAGGTTTGAGAGCACTGAATAGTGAACTCTACGAATATATGCTGTGGTTGCAGCACCCTCTACCATGTGTCCTACAAGCCGAAGTCTCACATGGCTTCATTCACCCCAGGTCACCCCATAAGGTCCAGCTTTACTAGCTTCATTTCTGTTGTTATGACAACTACCCTGACCAAAAACAACATAAAAGAAGGGAAGGGTTTATTCGGTTTACATTTCCAGGTTACTGTCAATCATTCAAGGGAAACAAAGGTAAAAACACAAGCAGCTAGTCATGTTACAGTCAAGAGTAAAAACCAGTGGCTGGATCCTAGCTTGCTGTTGTTTCTTCTTTCCTTCTCCTGTCCTACACAGTTCCAGACCCCTGAGTAGGGAGTAGTGCCGCCCACAATGGGCCAGATCCTCCCACAATCAACAATCAAGACAACTCCTCATAGACTTTCCCAGAGGGAAAGCTGATGTGGAAAGTTTCTTATTAAGACTTTGTTCCCAGAGATTCTAGGTTGGGTCAAGTTGACAGTTCAAAACTAAGCAGGACACTAACTCTATGTCCCATCTGTGAAGGCTACACTCAACCTACCTGTTTTCACCCCATCACTGCCTGACCCTGTCAGAGTGGCTACACCTGATTAAGGTGGGCATAAGGATGGACTGACGGTGACTCTCAGGCTGGGCCTGTCCTGAGGTGTATGTGGCATGGTCAGGTGACTATGTAGGTTATTTTCTCAAGCAAGATACATTGAGAGGAAAAGAACACCAAGAATCATGATGTGGGCAGTGGGTACACCAATCTGTCCTGGAAATCCAGGCTATGCGATCACCACATTGATGCTGAGACACGTAACATGTTCTATTGTTTTCTCAGACTGTGTCTTTCCCTCCCCACTGAACAGGACCCAACTGAGTAAAGAACAAGACTGGTTCTGACAGCACCTCATATTCATATTCACCAGACACCGGATACATCTAACACAACGTCCACAAATACAGTTGGCCCAGACCTGGCCTTTCTGCCCAGCTGTCCTGCTATGGCCTTACCAGACTCCAGCCTACTTGCTGGGGTTTGGAGAAACAAAATGAGCAAGTCTAGTTCCCATGTGAAGAAAGAATATAGGCAGAGAAGGTCAGAGCTGGTTAGAAAGTGGCCATAGGGCATTGAAAGCACAGAGGCAATCTGAAACGGGCATACAGGGAAGGCGCTGACGAGCAATAGTGATGCTGTCTCCAATATTGTAGACTATTAGCCTGGAAAATGAGGGGCACATTAAAGAGAGGTGATGGGGAAAGAGTGGAGTGTTTCCACGGTGCTCCTTAGGGAGCCCTCTCCTCTCCTCTCCTCTCCTCTCCTCTCCTCTCCTCTCCTCTCCTCTCCTCTCTTCTCTTCTTCCATCATCTCTGGTCCTTTCCCTCCTCCTCCCCTCCCCTCTCTCTTCTGTTACCCTTCCCTCCCCTTTCCCCTTCCCTTCTGTCTCTTCCCCTCTCCCCTCTGTTTCTCTCTCTTCCCCCCTCCCCTCTCTCCCTTCCCCTCCTCTTATTTTCCCACTTCCTGTCCCCTCTTTCCAATGAACTGCCGCATAAATTGTACCAGACAAAATACACCAAACAAAGAAAGGCATCAAATACAGAAATATTTGAGATGCTAATTTCCACAACAGAGAGCTAAAAATTTCCTTTTATCTAACAACGTAAGCATTTTGGTAGGACTGTTAAGAGTTTTAAAAGTTTAGCTTTCTGTATGTCACTGTATGGCAGTCTTGCTAGTAAAGATGGTAGGCCCTTTAAGTCACAATGGAGACCAGAGCAGACCATGCAGACATGTGCATCTTTTCTCCATCCATTAACGAATTCTGAATGGAAGACATTCATAACTAGTGGGGAAATCACAGAAATGCCAGGAACACGCTACCGATACCGATAAAGCCCAGGTTACAGGATCTACTTGCTTTATTCAGAAGCTTAAAGGAAGTCTTCAACACAAGATAAGTTTTTTGCTTTTTATTGGTGCCACTTCCAAGTAACCTGATCCTGAACATGTTAGACATCCTGTTCCCATGTTGCATAAACACAAAAAGACAGCGATACTACGTGGTGATCCCAGAAATAAGAAGTGACATGTATGGGGCAGATGGCACACACAAAGTACCAGCCTCCTAATGCTAAGTGCATCATTGGATGGCCCTATTCTATTTTAATACCTTTTCATGTTTATCCATGTTTTCTAAGCTCTTCCGTGCTACTTAGGAATAACTTATGCGACGTGAAAACATTTTAAGATATTTTTTTCAAGTGCACACTGGAGCTGCTCATATATATATATACATATATATATATATATATACAGCATTAAAAGGATAATTAATGGCTGTCTGAAAAAGTAACACATTAGGCCGTAAGTGAATGATAGAGGGAGTCAATTTTACATCACAGTTAGGAGAGCCAGAAGCAAATAAGCAAACCAGTTTTACAACCCTCACTTCTGGGAGAGGACCTGAAGTGTCTGAGGAGACATGCACCAGGTACATCCAGCAAGACCAAGAGAACTGCAGTCCTGCAGAGATCCAAGGGCAGGCCAGCTGGTGTCAGGTGGATCTGCACACTGTTAAGTTTTCTCTTTGGCTGGGCCAAGTATCTGCTCTACAGCCCCCAAATTTAAGAGCTCACATGATTGGCAAGCATACTGTAGAAATAGGTCCCACTGTTTGCTCATTTTACTTATCTGGGACACAAAAGGGTGGGCAGACCACGACTTTTTCTCTAAGTGGCCTTATGCCTACAACACTTTGAACTAGCGAGCATTTAACAAAAGTGGGGACTCGAAGACATTTCTATTATTTAATAAACGTCTACTTAACTAATGTAATTTTATGCAAATTTTAAATTCAATGATAAATAGTGCATGCATAATTAATTCTTCTAGAATTTATGAAAACCCAAAATGCATTTTAATGAGGAGATTAACACAGAATAAACACAGCACATCAATTTTATTAATGCATCTCTTCATTTGAACATCTCTTCCTCAAAGCTGCCCTCGTGATTACACTAGGATTACATCCGTAAGACTTTTCCTTACAGAGGCTCTGCATTCTAAGGATCTAACCCCCTATTTTATCTTTCTGAGTAAGTCTTAGCCACCCTCCTGGAAAAACATCACAGAGCCAGGAGTACTTACTGCAGTACAGGTGCTTTTATGTTGTATTTATTTTCACAAGAGATTGGTCAGAAGGTTGGCCTTCCTATCTGGGCACAGAAGGAGCAGTTTAAGACAAGTAATTACATGAATAGCTATCAAAGATCTAGGCTCCAAAATCATAATGGGAATTCTAATAAACTTAGCTGTAGAAAGATAAAAGAGTGATTGTCTGGTAAAACCTAACCAATTCCTAATATCTTATTCCACAGACACCGGCTTATCCACCACAAGCACCTTCAGTGCTCACTCTCAGTAACTGCCATGTGAACAGATGTGAACAGTCACTATGAGCCTGAACCAATGTGGATCTACAATGTCATCCAAAGGCCCAAGTACTGTAGCTTGGTCCTCAGCTTGCTGGTGGGGGATGGTAGGAATGGAAAGGGGAAATGGCCTAGTGGGAGATCTTAGGGCCAGGGGCTGTGCCCTTGAAGGAGCTTATGGAGCTCAGTCCCTTCCTTCACCTCTCTCTTATGGCCACGAGGTGGGTGCACTCCCACTACCCAACACAGCTTCCCCACAGGCCACACACAATGGCCATAGATGTCTACAAGCTGACCCTCCATACCTGGAAGCCATCATACATTGCCTTCCTCTACTTGTCACTGTGACTAGATGCCTGACAGAAACCACTTACAGGGGAAAGACTTATTTCAGCTCAGGGTTTAGAGGCACCATTCCTCATGGTAGAGAGGGTGGGCTGCATCAGAGCTTCTCATCTTAGGACCAGGAAATGGAAGTGTAATATGAAGGGCCTTGGGTAAGTATAGCCTGAGGACCAAACCTCCTGCATCACTGCCTTCATCCAGGCCTCACATCCTATCACTCCACCACACAACAGCTGATTCAACCTATGAATCCATCAATAGGTTGGACCATTGATGAGGCCAGAGGGTCACGAATTGATTCACTGCCTTGGACGACACCACCATAGACAGACCCGGAAGTGCACTTCACTAATCCAGAGTGTACCTCACTAATCCAGAGTGCACCTCACTAATCCAGAGTGCACCTCACTAATCCAGAATACACCTCACTAGTCCAGAGTGCACCTCACTAGTCCAGAGTGTACCTCACTAGTCCAGAGTGTACCTCACTAATCCAGAGTGCACCTCAC
>JANHMN010000015.1:9116653-9128634 GCA_030674055.1 Rhabdomys pumilio | reverse complement strand
TCGTATATGTTTATGTGTGTGTGTGAGGGAAGCAGATGCTTACCTGGTCTTCTGAGGTATATGTATCTCGTATATGTCACCTTGGAGACAGCTTTTATGGAGAAAGCCCGAGGCTCAATGGTAGAAAAAGTACTTAAACTCCCTGCTTCTTTTCTTGTGCCCGACTACTGGGAGAGGAGTGTTGATCCAGGGGTAGTACCTGCTGCCCAGCAAGGGGACTGAACCAGGTGGGTACCTGGTTGCTGAGAGCTGTTTCTATCTGTCAGCTATCCCATCAATGATCATGGGAAATCAAGAGAAATACATCCATACTCTACTACTAAAAAAAAATGTAAAGTTAGAGAGTATTAGTCTTTAAAGGAATTCTAGAAATGAATCAATGCATGAACACAATGATTCTAGTGATATGCCAGGCATGAGATCTGACAGTTACAAAAGGCTGGTAACTTGTACAAATGACATTTCAGTTTGGTAATTTACAGTCGAGTAACTGATATTTTCCATCCCAGGAACTGCAAACTGTAATAAAGTGATGAAGGCAGCTACTTCAGCTTAACACCTTAGAGTTCAGTCATGCTCAGGTCTAAACCCTTCCTCTCTCCTCAGTGTAAGTGGGCAGGTGTGCTGGCCTATTTCCAAACGAACAGTCCTAGTCAGCAGAAACAGTGATGCTTTGCCAAAGCCTTTAAGATCAGAGACAATGGCACGAGCTTTGGAGGACTGGACACTGACAGGTCACCCATTATATCTTATGTTTGTTCTTCCAGGCTGGGGTGAGAATAGACATGTGGTCTTTCATTTTAACCACTCGAAAGAGTCATTAAAAACCATGTATATGTGTATGTATATGTGTATATGATATATATATATATATATATATATATATATATATATATATATATATATGCCTCTATAAAGAGACTCTATTACTAACTATTATCATTGTTACTATTATTTATGGATCCTTTAGTAAACATGTCAGAGGAAATGAGTTTGCTATAGTGGTGCTGTTCTCAGCGAGTGTAGGGATCCAGGTTTTTTGGATGTCTAAATCTAGCCACCACCCCCACTATCAAAATGCAGCTTACACTCCATAGTCCTCAGTCTCAGGTATCTGCCTGAGTGACCTTGGGGTGGGGGGGAGAGGACGATGTTCTCTTTGTAGGTGAGGAAACAGGACATGAATGTGTATAGGTGACTCCTCCACTAAAAGTAATGAGCCTCTTAACAGTTAGTCAGCATTATTATTTCCTTCTTATTTTCAGCAAGGATGATTCCAAAAGCTTATTTAGAATCTAAATTAAAGCCCAACCAAAGGAACCACAGATCATTGATAACATATAGGGATTAAAATCTTTTTGCCAAGAATGTCATTTTGAACGTGAACACTGAAGCCCGTTAATGAGCCGTAACATTACCCAAAGGGCAAAATTCCACTTCGTGGTTTATTTTACCTACCGTAACGTAACTGTTCTCATTAAAAATGAATTACACTTCTGTGTATGCACTGAATCTCTCTTGTCTGTTTTTACTCTGCAGTACAAGGGTTTCTGCTGAACATCTCCAAATTAAGAGCAATGCCAAGTACAACTACCCTCAAACATTTTCTTTGTGCTCCCTCACCAGACAGTCATTGGTCACACTGCCCTCACCAGATCAGACACAGTATGCCTGAATCATTTCTAGATGGACACAGAGGACCTCTCTGCTTTGGTGGGAGGTATGAGAGAGCAAGCACTGAATATGACCCAATGTAGACAGAGGCACCTTGACCTGCATTATGAAAGAGAAGCTGATGGGTAGAGAGGTGACAGGATACCTGGCACCTTCCTACTGTACCACAACACTGCTGTATCTGTGCCCCTTTGGTTTCCTGGTGCACTAAGAAGCCATGTTTTCTATCTTCATCTTAGTGGCCGCAGAAGTTTATCCTTAGGAATGAGTCTTCAGTAAGCTTTATGCTTGAGATTATTTTTGTTGAAAGATTAGCATTCTACCTTAGGGTATAACTCCAGTTCACATATCAAGAAATAAATCTGGGATCTCTTCCTTGGCTCTTCATCTCTCATCTCCTGTCTCTCTAGAACTGGGTCTGACCATGAACCACAGTCGTGAGTAAGATGGCCTTGGGTTCATGAGTTCCTGGCAGGTGAAAGAGACCTCTGTCTGACAGAAAATGTAATAGGGTATGGTGGAGTGGGGTTAGATTGGGATGACCCCAATGCCTGATGCTTCTTCTATACAAACAAACTAGAACAGTAACTAGAAATTAGAACTTGAACATCACAACTCCATATCATAGCTCTGCCAACTAAAACCTAACCAATGACTGTGGCTCTACCAAACAGAACCCAAACAATGACTGAATCTCAACCAACCACAACCTAACCAATGACTGTAGTTCAACCAATCAGAATCCAACCAATTACTGGATCTCTTCCAACCAGAACCTAGACAATGACTATGGCTCTATTAACCACCTGACCCAACCAATGACCATGGCTCTACCAATCAGAACCCAACCATTGACTGGATCTCTACCAATCAGAACTCAATCAATGACTGTGGCTCTACCAACCAGAACCCTATCCAATGACCTGATCTCTACTAACCAGAAACCTAAAATCAGTAATACATTTACCTAACTAGAAAACACATTTTGTATGACTACCTTAAAGCATGTTTGTTCCCCCTATTTGATGCTAAACAAATATCAGATTATATTTATCAGTGTTTTTCAAAGCTTCTGTCCAACTGGCCTCTTGGGAAGAGCTTTGGATCACTCACTCGGCTGCTAGTTCTGCTAAGTTCATTCAGCTATGTGAGTTGGTCGTGGGAAAGCTTTCTGTGTGCTTGGTCATTTAAGTTCCTTTTGACCCATTGTATGGTGCTCTGCTAACATCCCTCCTCTGAGAGTATAGGAACTCGGAGTCACCTTGAGAGAGATTAGTTTTCATAATTTCCTCAATCACATGGCCTAGCTGCTCCTGCTGCCTAGCTGCTCCTGCTGCCTGAACCACTCCAACTTTTCCACCTATTTCTCTCCCTCCAAACGTTTCCTAAATGCATGTTGACAGCGTTCACAGCTACTGTGAATGTAATTGTTCTGAGCATTCAACAAGAGGAGAGCAGGTCTTGCTAATAGCAGCTATCCAGGCTCACGAGAAATCTCTCTTAGGGCTGAGCTTTTGGAACAGAGCAGGGTCAGCACTTCCAGAATATAACACAACAACACCAATCTTGAAAGCACTGGCACCTTATCCAGCTGGGACCATGGTACAAGAAGTGGCTAACATTCAGACAGCAGGACTACCTCAGGCCAGACATCAGCAAGCCAGAAATGGTGGAAGACAGAGATTCCTCAGTTCCTCTTGAGTGAGAAATGGGGTGAAACTTGGGGAGAGTAGCAAGAACTATATTAGTTCCCTGGCCTTCCTTATTCAGACAAACTGTCTTCAGGCACTGAGGAAAACTAGCAACACAGGATGGTAAGAAGAGAGGCTGACTTGTGCTTATAAGCTCTCCTCACTTTCACTTATGATAAAAAATAGATAAATAAACCTCTCCCGGCCAAACTCCAGTGTATCCGTGGAATTACCACCATGGGCTTAGGCTCAGCTGTGAAGTTTAGTTATTCATTTATTATTTTAAAATAGATTCCCTAAAAGAGTGTCTCTTGCCTGCATTGTGGGGGTGACCCAAACACTTTTACCTTGGTGACAAAAACACTTTGTTATGCATGTGCATATCCTGAGGGAACAGCTCACTAACCTTAGGATGTGGCAGGTTGGCTATTGGGGGGAAGTAAAAGAGAGACAGGAGTGAGCAGGCAGGCCTGTGTCCTATTCCAGGGACGCAGAGGGCACAACAGGAATGCAGAGGCCCCTTTGTGCCCAGAAATCCTCCTTCTTGCCCTTTCCCCCTAAAGATAACGAGAAGAAGATTGCTTGTCCGTGGTGAGTGACATATATACCTATAGTTCTCTCAAGTTCTTAGCCTCTACCTGGAAATAAGATTTCTAGAAACATCACCAGAGAGGGAGAGGGTGCTAAAAACGGGTTTTCACTGTGTGGGAAAATACTTTAAATCAAGGTACTAAAAATTCAAAAGTTGAAATATCCAGGTTAATAGTAACAGTCACACAAAGAGAAACAAAACAAACAGGGCTTTTTTTTTTTTTTTTTTTTTTTTTTTTTTTTTTTTCCTGACAGGGACTAAGAAAGCTAAAGGAAACATTTCAATTAGGAAAATCAAATCGGGGTTAGACAGAAAGAAAGCCATAGCTAAATCTCTTGGGATCCGGTGAGAGTTGCCGAGAAAGCAGGGCGGCTTCCTCAGCTCCAGAACAGACTTCCTAATGAGAGGAGCCCAGGACTGCATGCCCATGGGGTCTGATTCAGGGACATCCATGAGTTCTCACTACGGGAGGAATCTGGACCGTCACTCCCAAACTATCTGTGACTCAGAGGGAGCTTCTTTTACCCTTTTCTCTTGGGAGAGCCAAGAAGAAGTGTTTAGAATGTATTTAATGTGTGCAACCTGCTCCAGATACCCAGCAGAGAATGCAGTGTGTGCGCCACTGCAGACTTTGAGTGAAGCACACAGCCGTTCCTTACACTTTCCTGAATGTTTCTTTTCATGTAAAAACTTGGGGTCACATCTCCAAGGAAGGGCTTGCTCAGAGGGGACGCTTCACAGATTCCTGAGACTCTGAGTATGCTGCTTTCTTCTTTCTCACCTCCACAAAGAGTTGCAGTTTGCTGGACATCAACCTTAAATGTCCTCACACAAACACCCGAGGGCCTCACAGAACCCTAGGCCTATAGCTGCTGGCAGTAAAGCTTCAGTTCTGGTAGGGATGCGTATTTCACAGAGGAGCTCCTCCTGGGATCCAGCACCTTAGCTAAGCTCACTTCTAAAATCCTTCTGAAAAATCCTCCACAACCACCATTACAAGAGTAGAGATCATATAACGCCTGGCTATCATGCCCATCATCTGGAAAACTGTCAACAGATAAATAGTTGGTAGCTGGAAAATCCCATTACCATTTCTCCTCTGCATACCCCAGACAGCAGGAGCCTACCACATCCAGACCTTTCCAGTACTGTTCTGAATGCACACAGCGGGCAAGGCAGACATCACCCAATCCTGACACCATTCAAGCCATTTACTCCAACCACTTGACAGACTGACCTCAGCATGGACCCAAGTTTACCAATTACATTCCATTCCCTTACCCATTCCTTTGTTCAGTCTTTCGTCTTCATGAGATGAATATGCACGAGGACATTAATTTACAAAGGTGGGAGTCAGATTTCCATTTTCTTAGCATCCCCCAAGAAGAGACTTCCCTGCACTACTTATTCTCAGTGGGGCCCTGTTAGGTTTCCTGATGGCGCTTGTGTTGGTCTCAAGTGTCACATTCACAAGCCATATCTTCAAAGGGTGGGGAGATCAGAGCCTCAGCCACGGCAGGCATCACTGTTGTGTCTTTGGGATGACATGGTCCTGAAGACATAGCATTGTTACTTTCATCAGAGGGAAGTCCTTGTCCTGCAGCCTCTGTGTCTTCCCACCCATTGATGACGCGAGCCTACATAAAGGATTAGCAGAACTCTCTGCAAAGTCAGGCAAGAGCCCCGAACAACTTGTAGGATATTCTGAGAACCAGTGCCGTGTACAGTGGACACAGTGAAGTCAATGTCTCTGGGGAACAGTTCCTTTGTGTACTAAACACATATGCTTGCTTCTTAACCATTAACAGTTTCTCAAAATATATAGAAATATAATTTTCTACATTTTCAACTTTTAACAAACTAACTAACCCCTCCCATGAAACATCATGGGGTTATATAGTAAAACCAAATAAACAGCATTAGACCAGTTCTATATTTTGAATTTTTGTTGGCCTACCTATTATAAAGGTATTGATATATTTTGTTGGCCTAGTTACTAATTATGTGTGACTTGTGGCAAAGTCATTACTCTGGAGCCCTAAGAACTTGATGATAATTGATGGATCGCAGTCAAAACTTTATTCAGAGTATAGAAGTTGTGCTGTATGTGAATAGGATGTGCGTGTACATCTTCAGGTTAAAAAGCACTTGAAATGATAAAGAATCAATGGTAGACTCAGCTCTCAGATAATAGAGGCTACTGCCCACGAACTGGGATTTCCGCCTCTAAACCAGGAACCTCAAATGTCTGAGGTACATATTTCAATAAATTATTCTGTCCTCTTCAGCTTAGCAGCTTTGGAAGTGACTTGCTTGTCTGTTATGAGTCGAAAAGTTCACAGCACAATTTTTGTCTACAACATAAAGAAAAGGGTCCTTCTCTCTTTGAGAAGCTGGTGCTCAGCACAGCCTTTAAAACAGCTGTTCAAACGTTCACATACAAGACAGAAAAGATCCATGCCAAACCATAGAGGTCCAGATGACAAAAAACCACATGGAGTTGAGCATGCTGCAAATGGCACTGGCCCATCTGAACATAGATGATCACGTAATTTCAATCAAGATGGGATCAGGAAGAAAAGTCAGTCAGATGAGGGAGAATTGTAGCAGCTAGGGATGCCATGCCTTCAGAGGATGGCAGGTGGGTTTTGGTTGAGTGAAGGATGTTTGGTAGAACAAACATCACAGTAAAGACCAGCGTAAATGAGGGACTTTGACTCTGACCCAGGATAAGGTATCCCTGCAAAAATGGAGCACTTAGTATATACTATGTATATACTAACATAGTATACACTATGTACATACTAACATAGTATACACTATGTACATACTAACATAGTATACACTATGTATATACTAACATAGTATACACTATGTATATACTAACATAGTATACACTATGTATATACTAACATAGTATACACTATGTATATACTAACATAGTATACACTATGGTTTTCTAGGAAATTCCTGAATAATGACTTGGATCAAGAAGAAAAAGTACACAAGAGGACTTAGAAAGGCAAGGAATCTGTCACTGTGGATGTACAATAACACTGTATAACTAGAAGGAGGTTGTAAGAAAGAGATTTTGTCTACCTGCACTTACTGAGAACAGCTTGGATACTGTGGCTTAACAGCAAATGTATCAGGCCTTCATCTCTGCTTCTGGGCTGAGCTCCTGTAACTTCCTAAGTGGAAACAATTACGGAAGTGAAAGGAGCCTCTTGTGCTGGCCTAACAGCCCCTTCACCTGCACACAGACCTGTGATTGCTTTCATTGATGGGTAGCCAAGGAATGGAAGAGATGGACTGCAGGGAAACAGCCAGGCTCCCCACTGCTCACCTCAAGAGAGGGCAGGGGGTTACTGTTTCAACGGACTCTCAGGAGTCAATCAATGATGCTTTTGAAGTCTCCATGAAAACCTAAACAATGGGCAAGGCAGTCTCTTGATTGCTGAACATACAGAATGGAGGGCTGAAAAACGCACAGATGCACCATGTGCCATCCTCCCTCCCCCAAAGAGTAACACTCAAAGACTCACATAACACACTCATTCAGCCCACAGCCAAAAACAGAATACAGTTATCATGTCACTGAGAAAAAGAACAGGTTAAGTGACACTTTTAAGTCAAGACCTGCTGAGGACAAAAGCCACTGAGACTTGATCAGGCAATGGGAGCCCTGAGAAGATAGTTCACAGGGCACAATTTAGCAGTTACCCTCCTTGCTTCCAAGCTGACATTAGCCTGACCCATATCAAGCATTTCACAGACTTCTTGTCACCAACCTTGGCAGGCTCCATTGTGCTTGGCTGACCCTGACCTTATAATCTAAGCTACAGGCTCACCCTGAAGTGCTCCTCTATGAAGCTGAGGTCTCGAGCCTTGGCGGCCCACTGTCCATTCACTAGGGTGACTACTGAAGAAATCCCAGCCTCCAGACGCATGCTCAGGAGAAATGAGTTTTTGATCCTTGACAAGAGTTCTTCCGTTTCTCTCATTAAAATCCAACTGACCATTCTGCTTGACCACCTGCTCCTGACTCTAGAAGCCCAACTAGACATCTTCCTACACAGAAGTATAAGACTATAACTGTTTTCAGATGTACCACACCAAGTTTATTACATGCCACTGGGGAATGGATTATAATGACTCCAAGGTTCTTTCTGTGGACACACAAGGGCCTATCATTCAGTGATCGAATGCACATAGTTGATACATATGTCTACAAGTGTTTCCCAAGCTGTATCCTTTCTGAGGACAGCCATGCATCTGTCCATTTCCTGTAGCTTCATGAAGATTTCTGGCTCCCTACCATCTTGTCGCTGTGTTCATGGAAACTCCAGAATTGGGACTCTATGGTGCCCTTCTCACCATAGAGCATTTCATAATGCCACTCAATAGCATTTTTCACCCCAGTGATGAATCACCAGGTGTTTGGCTCTCTTCCATCTCTCTTATTCATGAGAATTGACTCCAACCACTCTGTCTTTCCTGATTTGAAGGCAACATATATATATATATATATATATATATATATATGTTTGTGGCAAAGTATTTTTAAGGTTCCTAGAACATCTTGTCTGATTTAATGTGAAACTGTTGATAGCTTTTTGAGAACCGGAATAAAACCTGCCTGTCCTTCATTGAGTCATCTGGGAAAATCTGTGTTATATATATTTTTTTATGCCTTTTCAGCATCTCAACCATATTTTCCTTTCTCTGGTAAGATTCATTTGTCACAGCTGTCAGTCTTTTTTTTTTTTTTCATCTCTTACACATCTCCATCCATCTCTCTGTTCTTCTCATTTCTTATCCCTGTGCTCTTATTTTGCTTTTATCTTTTATTTGCTTTATCTATTGAAATATACACCGACAAGGAGTGCCTAGTTGGAGGAACTGAACAAGGCTGAGGGTCTGTAGTGGTAAGGAAGACCACAGAAGGACTCAGTCCATAATGAAAGCACACAGGAAATTGGGTGTCAGTTGTGAACCTTAGAACAGTGGCCCCTTCAGGGAGACGCTGGGAGCTCAAAAATGGTACGGTTCTGGTCTCTTTAGAACAGAAACCTTCCACAGGGAAGGAATATTTCATCTGGGAGTGGAGGGATGCATCCCTGTTTGGAGGAAAGGCCAGACAAAGCAACAGTAACCGAGAAGATACTGCAGAGTTAGAAAACATGTGACTGTGGGCATTTTAAAGCATTCTAAGGCAGAGAAGAACTGTCAGTCAGGGACTTCTGGTCACCTAATAAGCTCCGTCTGTGTGCCAAAGGGTACACCTGAGACCAACTCACTGCCTGTGTCTCCTGTCTCTATCTCCAAACAGAGCCCATGGAGCCAAAGAGGGTGAACCGGACACAACCAGTAGGGCCTAGATTGTAAAGAATCTGTATGCCAACCAAAGGAATTTCTCATTCTTTTCTGTGGGCCAAAGGAGTCTCTGTGATCAGATGTCAATTCTTGCTGTTTTGAAACATTACTCAGTGGAAGACAGGTGATGAATCATGGAAGCAGGAAAGATTTCCAGAACCATCTAGAACCTTTGCCTCAAGAAAGAAAAAAAGAGAAAGGACCAACAAGAGATGGAACAATGTTAACAGAGAGAATGACAGCTCTGAAAAATAGAAGGGGCAGCATGGAGCAGAAATAGACTGGAATCTAATATGCAGAGCAAGAAGGCAGGCTAACAATGTCCTGCAAACTCTAAGGTCTCAAGGATTGGACAGGTTAACAGAGGGCAATGGAAACCAGGCTGATGTGGAAGCCGGTCCATCACAGGCTGGAGTTGATGTAAGGACAGGTAAGAGAGGAGATGCTTGCACAGAGCAGTCTGGAAGGGATGTGTTGGCCAGAACGGAGCCAGGCAATGACTGAGGAACATCTCACACTAGAGTGGGCACATCAGATATGTTCACCCTCTTAAGTCTCTTGGGAACCCTGCTGCTGCTCTCAGATCTCAGGAGCACACTATCAATTGGCCCACACTGGATTTCTGATGTGCTCACTAGTGGGTCTGGGACACAGGTAGAAGGGAATATATCACAGGTTTTGAAGCAGAGCTGAGCAGGAAAAAATAATCATTGTTTGGCAGAGAGTTATGATGTTTGGCTTTCCACACAATTGAGTTGAAAAAAATTCTTGAATAAAATTTTAGGTTTCTGGATGAGAAAGACTGAAGCCAGTGGGCTTGTAACATATGGATATTAAGACATTCTTTAAAGTTAAGCAGATAATCAAATGCAACAGGGAAGCTATAAGGAAACTCAGCAAGGAGAGCAATATCTGCCAGTTGCACCGTCTTACCCAGAATCCCCTTGTATGATCCACCAACATTGGCATAAACTTCCTTTTATCCTGAAGGCCACACACCTAGGCTTCAGACATAAAGCTATGTACTAAAGTTAAATGGTGGGTCCAATGGTTAATGTCTCTTTCACTTTTTTTTAACATAAAGTTATTCATTAACATTAAAGTCTCCTGCTTTTTAAAACTGGGTAACATTTTTTTTTGGTGCTTTGATTAGACCTAATTCTGATTTCTTCAAGCTATAATGGTATCAGACCTAGTTATTCACTGTACTTTGTTAAAAATGAGTAAGTTCAGACAAATGTAAGCACTGATCTTCAAATAAAATTGGAATGAGGGGTTACTATTCTGTTAAGCAGAATACTTATTCTCAGAGAATAATTATTACGAAGAAATGCTGGGTTTCAGGGTTGGGCCACCAAGAGCTTAAAGCACGGGTGTACCTTCAAGTCTCCCAAGGAGTGCATGCCCCTTGTAAGCTCTATTCATGTCTCAGAGTCTTTATGTGATCTGTGCGTGTGAGTGTGTATGGGTGGGTGGGTGGGTGGGTGTCACATAGCAATTGCACGTGTCATTCCTAAGAAGCCCACTAAACTTTTTTTTTAAAAGACCATGTCTCTCACTGGGGACATAGAGTCCACTGATTAGATAGTATGGCTGTCCTAGTCTGTCTCCACCTCCCCAGCCCTGGCATTAAAAGCTCAACACCAAACTTAGCTCTTCTATGTGGGTGCTGAAGATGGAACTCAGGTCCTTGTGCTTGTGCGGCAAGCACATTACTGACAAAGAGCCTTTCCCACACTGAAGTTCCATAAAGAAAGTCCAGAGAAATATTAGTTTAGCACATATGATTTAGCAAAGCTCCATATAAAATTATGAAATTGTAAGAAAAAAAATAACTATTAAAATATCTTGAATACCCTGTTTTTACATCTCACTAAAACTAAAAAGGTATTTTCACGGCAGACTGTTTAGGACAGGGCCGTAAAAATTAACTGCTATAGAGTAATACACAATAGCTCAATGAAGAGCAGCACTTTGAGGAAGTTCACTGAATAAACTAAGCAAAACACAAGAGGACTCCCGGAGAGTAAGGGTGGACAGGAGTCACAGGGTGGTGAAGACTCACCCTGCAGATAAGCACTAGATAGAGACATGTGAAGGGAGAGGATGGGGACAAAGGAGGCACCTAAATCAATCGGTCCTCATGAGGCCAAAACTACTCACGGTGTCGTTTCCACAATGCTACTTCTGACAAGGTACTGTTTAAAGCCAGTAGGATTCTGGCCTCTCCTGGGTGACTGGGTGCTGACTGAAGCTTGGGGTCACAGGAAAGGGCAAGCACTTGAAGGTCATCTCAGTGCCCACTCCATGTGTCAGCCTCTGATGCTTCTGGGAGTGAACATGTTTTAGCTGATAGACTCTCTGCACTCTCCTATTTATGGAGGATCTGCATACCAGCAGCTATTCACCTGAGTCCTTTAGAGAAAAGAAACCCATAGGAGACATGTACACACACACACACACACACACACACACACACACACACACACACACACGGAGAGAGAGAAAGAGAGTGAGTGAGAGAGAGAAGCACATCTATCTGTCTGTCTATCTATCTATTTATCTATCTACCTACCTACATATCTCTATTTCCATAGATAAATAGATAGATAGATAGATAGATAGATAGATAGATAGATAGATAGATA
>JANHMN010000015.1:9031983-9116643 GCA_030674055.1 Rhabdomys pumilio | reverse complement strand
ATAGATAGATAGATAGATAGATAGATAGATAGATAGATAGATAGATAGATACTGGTACAGAAATAGGAGATATGGGAACCAGGCTTATGTAGGTGTGGAAGGGTAGAGGTCCCACAAGCTTCTGTATATAGAATAGAGAATCTGTAGGCAGTAGCATGATTCCTGGAGAGGTTACTGTGGTCCAGATAGCAGCAGATGAATGTCCAGCTCAAAGAGAAAGAATGAATATATTCTTTCTTCATACTATAATGGCAGGTCCCTCCACAGATTGGGGAAAGCCCTGTCTACTTAATATTCAGTTTGAGCCTAGTCTTTTCTGGAAATCCACAGACTGGAAATCATGTTTATTTTTCCTGCTACCAGTGCTCTTAGGCCCATAAAAATGATTGAATAAGCTCGCCTGCACCCAGTGACATCCACAGGTGGAGTAGGGAGAGCTTTGGGCACTTTCCCCTTCGTTTTTCTTCTTGAATTTAACATTTGGGGGATTTCTGAAACTGGTGATTTCAGAGGGTTTTCCTCCAGATCACAGTTTACCCTCCACGCTGTTCTCAGGACAGTGCCTACCAAGCAGAGACAATATTGCGACAGTGAGAAGGGTTGGGCAGAGGCCACTGAAGTTTGGAACTTCAGTATTGTGACCATTTGTCTTGAAGGGCTCTTGTTTCAGGAAGAGAGTCATTGCTTCACCTTCATTTTGCTCAGTACAGCAATGGAAGCCATGGCCCAACATTGCTTCTACAACTGATGGCTATAACACCTCCATTTTGCTCAGTACAGCAATGGAAGCCATGGCCCAACAGATCATCAGAATGCATGGGCTGCTGCAGTGAGCACGCTGTCTTCTGTGCTTCTAAAATCTCAGCCTTCAAGTTGCAAATCTGATCCACACGATGCCAGCAGAAGATGGCTATCATCCTGGTGGAGCTGTGCTCCCTGGCCCTGATCTCACTGGGAAAGCCTTTGTGTGTCCATAAAAATGCCTGGTACAAAACTTGCCAGAGGGCCCTCAAATATCTGAGATGTATTTTCAAGTCATGAGTAAGATGGTATTGATTCAGCAGTCAGATGGCCATTGGTTGATGGTCAAAACAGAGCTTGAATGCTGGAAGCCTTGGATTCCAGGACAACAGAATCTCAAAGATCTGAGAGCCTAAAGAGTTTGATCTGCCATTGCCCCCAGAACCCCACCAGCCTTGTGATCTGCTGTCAGTACCGATGTGTGCAATGTACTGGAGCTCCAGGTACCTGAGGAACTGAAGGGAAACTAGGATTCTTGGAGATGAGTGGGTATCAGGTGACCTACCAGCCTCTGAGGGGAATAAATGTCTTTACAGAGAAAGGAGCTCAAGAAGCAGTCATAAGGGGAGAAACATCCAGGGTAACCGGAAGAAGACAGGATATGGAAATGACACATGGATGTTGGTATATGCTGAATGGTGAGGCCAAGGGCAGGAGGGTCCTGCATTCCTGGACTCCTGGAAGTAAGTCCTGGGGCTAGAGGTGATATGGAAAACTGTCCATGTCCAAGTACACATGGGTTCTTCTAGTAGGGATGGTTAGACCTTTGGGGTGTTTATAAACTCTGGAGGCACATTTAATTGCTACATGGTAGGTAGCTAGCTTATGGAGTCTAACAGTGGAACTGGGTAACCTATACTATGCAGAAAGCCCCTCACAAAGGGTTATTCACTGTTACCCACTTCCAGAGCCATCTGGAAGACCCTGAACTAAGTCAGTCAGTTCTCAGCAATTGCCCAATATGTGATTGTCTATGACAGTGATGCTATGTGAGAGTTCAGCAAGCCCGAGTCCCTTCCAGAAGCCTTTGCTTTATGTTTATAACAAAACCAATTTTTCTGCCTTTAGGGAGAATAGTTGGGAGGGAAAAAAAACCTGAAATCACATCTAACAAATACACATACATGACAAGCGCACACACATACAGATATGCACTTGGCAAAGTCATACCGCTGATGCCCAGTAACACCAAACTGCAATTACCCACGAGAAAGAGCATAGGGATTGCAGCCCGTGCTGTACAATTATCTCGATCAAGTCAGTGCGTTTGCTGAAGTAGCAAAGTGCTGAGCAAGGTTTCGTGACTCTCTGGAGACAGAGGACAACTCTAGTTCATTAGCAGGACAGTTGGATCAGTTTGATGCCCAGTTGGTTTCCACAGCATGTAAGGTCACAATTAAAATCCAAAGCTAATATGAAAATAACCAGTCTCTTTGAAACAATTGCAGACAAAGTATGCTTGCTTGCACTCTGTTCCATTCTCAATAGTGGCTCTCAGGCTCAGCAAGGAAAGCGTCACAGTCACAGTCAGTACATGGGAGTTCAGGCTTTATAGTGACCGGAGGGTGGGAAAATGACTGGATACTGGGATCTCTTGATTGCTGAGGGCTTCCAGGAAAAAAGGAGTCTTTGACTAGGAACTGAGGAAAGGGATACCCATTGTATACTGTAATCTGATCTAATTGACAGGAGGCATTTAGAAATGAGCTCAAGCCTCGAGTCAGGAATGCTCGCTAACCCCTCTGGTCTAAGAAAGAAGAGCCTCCTCTAATGCAGAGAAGAGATTATTCTCCCTTGGAGGCGAATACTTCTCTCGATGTTTTCAGAGAATAATTTCAGTACTCAGAGCTGACAAATGTGGGTAAGAGTATGCATAAAGAAGCCCTGAGCACCACCGGTGCAGCGCCAATCAGTACAGTCATTAAGGAACCAGCATGTAGACCCCTAAGGAAATAAAAAACAGAACCACAGGACCCACTTCTGAGCGCTGATCCAAAGAGTAGGTTGTCACCTCTGAAGGCTGCCATACACTCATGGTCACTATTGCAACAGCTTTTTGACCAAGAAATGGAAGCTGCCTACAGACAGAGGCGTGTGAATACAGAGGAATGTCACAGTCTTCAGAGATGGGAGAGCCCTGCCGTTAGTCACCATACAGTCGGACCAAGTGAAAGGAGGCAGGCACAGAAGAACACAGCATGAGAAGGACAGCCAAGGCACAGCCTGAGAGCCAAGCACCCACCTGAAGCTGGGTGTGGGAGTGGGTCAGAGGATTCAAAGCAGAGCCACGCAGGATTGACAAGCTGGAGAGCTGGCATGCAGTGTGAGACAAACGGGAAGGAGCAGCACCCTGTTAGATAAATGGATCTCAGCTACTTTTATCACAAAGAGTAACCGTGATGTGCCGATGACTTCTCTGTGGTAGCCTTTCTGCTATGTTTCTATATCCCTTTGAAGCCTTCTAATGTATATATTAAAAATTATTTTAACATGGAGGGACCCATGGCTCCAGCTGCATATGTAGCAGAGGATGGCCTTGTTGGGCATCAATGGGAGGAGAGGCCCTTGGTCTTGGGAAGGCTCAATGCCCCAATGTAGGGGAATGCAAGAACGGGGAGGTGGGAGTGGTTGGGTGAGTGGGAGAACACTTCCATAGAAGCAGGGGAAGGGGGTTTCGGGGAGGATGGGAAAAGGGATAATATTTGAAATGTAATTAAAGAATATCCAATAAAAATTATTTTAAAGATGTCAGAGTTATAGCAGGAACAGAAAATATATCCTCAGAACCATCCATGAGTTCATGAGGGTTGTTTCTTTGTTTGTTTGGTTGTTTTTTTGGCCAGGTCATTGGTGCGGCAGATGGAACAGGCTTGACGCTGGTGTTCAGAGTGGACTATGCAGTACCATTCTTGGTACTCGCTCTCTCTGCTTACAGGTCTCTACTTTCCACAGTATATAAGGTCACAATTGTACAATTAAACTTCAAAGCAAATATGTAAACCAAGCAAGCAAGCAAGCAAGCAAGCGCAGTCTATTAGTGACAACTGCAGACAGAATGTATTTGCTTTTGTTTAGTTATGTGCTCACAGGTGGCTCTCCAGCTCAGCACAGAAAGACTCACATTTGCTTTGCCCAATTGCCCCCATGTGTCACTGTGTTCAACACCCACCATGCCACTACGCACGCAGCAACCTTGTTTCCAAGGTGAGACGCCCAGAGCTGCAGGTACTAAAACCTCCAGGGGGCCTGCTCACCTCCACTGTATTCTGCAGCCTTGCATGCCTCCTTCCTACTCAGAGCTCTTCACCACACCCTGATGTCTAACCCTGAGCCTCAGAGGATTAGTAACCTTTAAAACAAAGACCTAGGGATTGGGTGTCAACACCTACTTTTGAGTGACTCTTTCCAGTTCTCTACCACACACACTCCAAATCACTCAATGCCTGCTGTTCCTAGGCTCCCTGATCTCAGAAGTGAATTCTATTCATAAGGTGTTCTCCTTCCCTTGATGACTTAATGCAATTCATTTATTCAGGTACCTGCTTCAACTAA
This sequence comes from Rhabdomys pumilio, assembly GCA_030674055.1. NCBI lineage: Eukaryota > Metazoa > Chordata > Mammalia > Rodentia > Muridae > Rhabdomys > Rhabdomys pumilio. Next base: position 9,112,290 of record JANHMN010000015.1, on the reverse strand, counting down.
CACCGGCTTGCAGCAACTGGACATCTGCATCCCTCAAGCTGCCTGACCCCGCAGCTGTGGGTACTTCCACCTGGTCCCTGAGCCACATACTACTCACTCTCTGAGCGCTAACTCTTGTGCTGCAATTACTTCATCTCTCACACACACACAGTATTCACCATGGGATTTGTCTGGTTTTGCGACAGAGATTTGTTTAAGTCCACTCATGATCGTCTTTTAAGACAGAGTCTCAGCCAAATAAGAAATGCCCCTGCCCATTATGATCCCCAAGCCGAGCAGCGTAAATGAGGTAATGGGATAGAAGGAGGGGCGCTGACTACAGTCCTCTTACAAGTCAAATGCCTGCATCGGGAGAGCAGCCGCCCTTTGTCACCTGGACACGCAGCTCAGACAAACCACCACTCTAATGTCAGTGCTGCACAGGATGCAGAGGTCTGGGAAGGATAAGGAAGAGGTGGGGGTACACCTGAGCCAGACCCTGATACTCAAGAGTTCTTGGCCATCTGTGTCACCTTGAGCCTCCACAGAAACAGAGTCATTAACTCTAGGAGAAGGGGCTAGAAGGCAGGGGGAAGTGGGGCTGTTTTAATAAATTGAGTTTAGAGTTCCAAAGAGAAATATCTCACCACAAATGGCAGGTCACATAAATGTCTCTATGTCCACTACAGAAGTCCCAGGAGGTAAAATGTTCCCACTAACATTGCTACTTTAGACCGAGATCATTCCCCAGGAAGTTGGCCTGTATCTTTGATAGTCCACACAGCAGGTCAATTCATTTCTTGATTTCGGAATGACCTCTCCTATAAGCCAGGCAAGTTGAAGCATCAGCCTGCTGACTCCTGCTGGAACTTTCAAACAAAAACTTCCATGATGCATGCTAGATCGCTACAGTTCTTTTGCTATGCACTGGTAAGAGTTCCCCAGGTCTCCTCTCCAGGGGGGACCTGGACCAGGTTATGAGTGTTGATCCCCACCTCTGGAGAATAGCAGCCAGGGGTTGGGGGGAAGCTGATCTCTTAGTAATTATGTAACAGGAGCCAGCTATAGATGGCTCTGTGCCCATAGTCCCAGAGAGCTTTTTCTTTGGATCTTGCTGTGATCACAGAGCCTCACATTGCTCAAATGTCACTAAGGGAAGGACAGAGATAAAGAGTATTTGATGGATAAGCAGTTCTTCTCTTTCTGCTCTCTTCCTTCTGCAGACTTTGAGGTCAGGGAACGCTAGCCATTCAGCACTTTGTGCTCAGGATGCTGAGCCAAGGGGATGGGCATCACAAGATGTATAGATTGGTACAACCCCAACTCTCAACGGAGTCTCAATGGCTGCTCTCTCAATGGCTCTCTTGTCCTATGCGTTCCTGATGAGTGTCCTTCCTTGGCTCATTATAAATATTTACCTTTTTCTTTGATCATTGGTTTAGATCCTTCTGAGTTCCAAAGACGGCACTGATAGTCACTGGTCCCGTTCTTTATCCCTTCCTATCAGGGAGAAAGTCATCTCTCTGAATCCTACCTCTGCTGAGTGAGCCTCCTCTTTCTTTTCTGGTCTAATGACTCCCTGCCCCTGAACATATGTTAAGTACATATGCCATAAGGAAGCTAATGCATTCATGTGTTTATCTTTATCTTGCATTACAAGAGGACTCTTACCCACTCCTCTGATTCTCTTTATCTCACCAATACTCTCTGACCCCTTCCCCTACTTCTGACTCTACCCTCACTGCATGGAGAGAGTTTCCCCCTTGGCAAGCAACCACAGTAGCACACTCCATGAGCTCCATGCCCTGCATGGGTCCCTCATCTCATCTATAATCCCGGCCCAATAGGCACTAGAATTACCTTGGGAGTGCATCAGAGCATCAAAGTTTTGGTTGGCTACTGAATCTGTGTTGTCATTGATGCCCTAAGTACAAGGACACCAAATGCTTCCCCCACTGCTCTGGTCCCCCTCCCTTCCTGTTGAAGCAAGAGTTGGTCTCCACATGGCTGCCTGGTTACGTAGAGAACCAATCCATCACTAAGGATCTCATCCATGGGACCAGACTCAGCTCTGTTGACCCCTCTCCATACCCATACTGTGTAAGAACCCAACAGACAAGCTATAGTGGGAAGGGAAAGGCCTCCAGGACTTCAACTCTTGACAAAGAGCCACAGACAACAGGGGAATGGTGAGAAAAGGAGAAATAATCTTCCCAGGGGAAGAGACCCCATGTTAGTCACCCAGTACAAGTGGTCTGCCCTAAGATCATATACATACATGTAACATTATATGGACTAAGCAGGGTGTATTTACTAACAACTAAAGAACGAAGGCCTCTCTCCAAGACAGCAAGGGGGCATGGGAAACTTGGAGGACAGGAAGAGGAAAATTACGTCATTATAATCTTGAAACATTGTGAAAAAAACACATTAAAAAACCCACAGAGCTCAAGACTTGCTACTTCAGCTGTCTCTAAGCACAGTTCCGTGGCACACGGACACATGTGCTTTTGTGAATCTGTCACCACTGTCTGACTGTCTCCACCACATCTTCACTGTCCCAGGCCATGACGGAAGCATCCCAGCAATTTTCTAACGAACGCTGCACAAGTCATTTAAACCCACCCTTCCCTTGACACCCTCCCTGGTCACTGTCTGTGCTCAGCTTGGCTCACCCCATTCAAATTTGCCTCATTCCCGTTTTAAATTGAAAATTTCACCTTTGACCTATCTGGCATATGTATGTTTTTACACAAACCCCGTGATACTGAAAGGTTAATGCACTTCAGCAAGGCTGCACCCCAGACCTCCAACGTGAAGCCCTAAGGCAGTACATTTTCTTCCACCTCCTGTCCCTCTACCATACTTCCTGTGCCTTTTGACATGGAAGGCGCTGCTGGTCAGGTCTACAGATTTTTCTAGAATTTTCTAAGGCAGTAAGTTCTTTGTGCCACTTCCTTATGATCTCACAGAACCTTTCCGGGCACACGCTGGAGTTTAAGGGAAGTGTTTGTTTGCTCTCCTTTTCCCCCTGTCTTTGCTTTCTTCTCACTTTCTTCCAACTCCTCCTTGCAAAATTTCTGAAATCATACTTTTAATTTCCGGGAGTGCTTACATGAAAATTGGTTGAGTTTCTAAACATCGTGAATCAACGTAAGGGAGTCTGGTGTCCCCGGTGATACCTAGGTGGCTCCGGGGACTTGGTGTGTACATAGTTAGGTGCTGGTGGGTACTTGGGAGGCAACAGGGACTCAAAAGACAGTGTTGACCAGTGGTCCAGGCACAATTCATTCACGAGGCCATTTCCCCATCAACCAGAAAACCACTAGCGTTACAAAATCCTGTCTGCAGCCAGGATAGCTCTTAACAGTGACAGCACCTTTGGTCCCAACGGTGATATGCACTGTTATACATAGAAAGGGTTCTGGTGCAGTGATTTCTCTTGCAGAGTTTCTTGTTTATCTGATCTTTCTTTAATTGATGCTTAAATAAGGTAATACGCTTTCCTAACATCTGAGTGAACCACGGGTCGTGAAAACCCCTTCACACTCCCAGCGGTATTTCTCACTATCCACAGATGTAGTCACTAAGTCACTAGCAGGTGTATGGAATTGTCCTTGTGAAAATCCTGCACTCTGAGAGGACAGAAGGAAGCAAAATGACCTTCTATCCAGTGGAACCTGCTGCCAAAGGCATTTGCAGCTACAGCCCTGGGCCCTGGGAGCAATCGATAGATTTATTAGTTTGCCCTGCTGGAGGGTGTCTGCTTGCAGCTGCTGGTGGTCTTCCAACCGGGAACTTACTCCATGGTTCTTGTGCCTAGAGAGTTACAAGGGCCGTGTCCTGCAAACATGAGCAAGGTTTGAGTGACCTTGAAGGAAGAGCTTTTCTGCGAGTGTCTAGGAAGGAAACACTTGGGCCAATATAACCAGATCTGGTTACAGGCTAGGTAGCCCTTGGGCTTCCTAAACAAGCCCTCAAAATAAAGAAAGCCTGGATCTTCTCGGGCTGTCTACACCGCTCTCTGTGCTACATTGTTGCTGAGTCTCCCTGGTCAGCTCTCTGGTTGTTTCAGTGAGGTTGCTACAGTAGGCCTTTTCTCCAGAATTTCTGCCTTAAAAGCCTCAGCTGTCTGTCCCATCGTGTTCTTCACGCACAGACAATGGCAGAGCACCCTCACAGGTTGTGCGCGTGTCAGAGCCACATTAGGCAGAGGGCTATCAAGTGACCCCACATCACACTCCTAACACCAGTGATGCTCATTTTCAATTGCCAAGCTGACCCACAGACATTTTTAATGCATAAACCTTCACCAGAAGGCGGCTCGTTTCCCAGACTTGGCTAACATCGGCTGTTAAGACTGTCAGTCTGACGGGCAAACAACGGAAGCTCATTTTAAAGCCCGGCAGCAATTAGAAGTGAAGTTGAGTGTCTTCCTGAAGGCACCGACTAACCAGTTTTCCATGCTCTCCCTTGAACCACTCGTTCCTTCCCCCTTGTTGGTGGTCTTCATGTGGTTTCTGTTGAGGCTCTACAGCAGGTGTGTAGGATCAATTCTCCTCTGTGTGCTACCAACTACTCCGCTTGCAATCCACCACTAAGGCTAGTTAAATGAGCAACTATTTAGTGTTGCTTTATCTGGTCAGTATAACGGCTTCAGTCCTTGTCTTTGTAATCATGCGTGAGATAACTTGTTGTGCTCAAAATTGTACAAATGGACTCACAGTATCTTTCTTTATATTATTTTGGAGCTCCTGTAATTTAACCTAAGCTTAGTAGCCCAATGTCTCTTTCCCAGTAAGCTACGCCTTTGGTCCATTTAACACCCAATAGTTACCATTTTGTTGACCATGATGTGGTTTGGATACAAGGTAACCCAACCTTCAGACAAGGCTCATGTGCCAAAGGCTTAGTCCCCAGCTGGTTTTACATGCAAGTACTGATTCATCAATTATTGATCTTTCAATGAGTTCACAGCTGGGTGAACTAATGGGGGGCATATCCTGGTTGGAGGAATTATGTGGGGTATTTTTGAAGGGCGTGGCTTGCCTGTAGTCCCTATGTGTCTCTCTGCTTTCTGACTCTGACAAGGTAAGCAACCTCCTCCCCACATGCCCCCACTCTTAGAACTTTAGCCTCCTCACAGACCCCCAGCAACACAGCTCCACAAAGCATGGGGCTACACACAGGTCTCCTCATTGTGTCGCCATTTCCAGGTAGTTTTCCTAGTGACATAGGTGAACAATACTAACAAAGCCTTTTGAAGTGGCTGAGTTCTGCCTGGAGGCCTCCCTGAATTCAAGTGTGTGGGTGCCTTTTATTTCAAGATGTGACTCAGAGCACTGAAGCACAGATCCCTCACACAGCTCCTTGATCTGTGACACTTTGTAGTTGGGTGACAGACAAAAGGTCTTGTCTCCACTGCAGAGTAAAGAAAGCACTGTTGATAGCACATCTTCTGTACAGATAACTTCACAGACATGTGGCGAGGTTTTGATTTTTGTTTTTATTTATTTTTCCCAAATGAGCTGTGTTTTTCCCCCAAAAGCAACAGCTTAATTTGACTCATGATGCAGACAGGATATTTCTGAGAGACCTTCCAAATTAGGGCACAATGGCTGCCGCCATTGGTCAAACTTAGCTCATTTGTAACAAGGTAAGACTGTATCCAAGCTCCAAAGCTGCACTCAGCTTGCTTGCAGCTGTTCTTTGCAATGCTCTGTGGTGTCAATGGGAGTGTCAATAGATTCCTCCCATTCCTGTAAGCTTTCCAGGTCTCTTTTTCAAATGCTCTGCACAAATTTACCTGAAAGTATTCATGAGTGATGATTCAATTATTTTAAAATTGTTATTATAAAGTACTTATCGGCAAGGTCTGGGACATAGGGAGAATGAAATGAAGACATGGAGTTTGCTCTCCCCACAAGGATTCCAAGGAGGCAGTTGAGAATTTCTTGAAATCTGGATGAGAATGCTGGGACCTCGCAAAGTAAACACATGCTGGAGGTCAGGAGGCATGGCAGGTTATTATGTCTGAGTTACTGCAGGTGATGATACCCTGTATGTGTGGTCCCTGGTACCCCTCCCTAACCAGAAAGCAAAAGCATCTGAGGCCCAGACTGAACTTTCCTGTCTTCAGAGTGTAAGGATCTGGGAGGATCTCCAATGGCTAGGGAGAGCCGAGGAGAGCATTCCAAGATGACCTGGATGGTTGAATGAAGGAGGGTGTTGAAGGCATTGGAGAATCCCAGCAGGGCAGAAACCTCTGCAGAGGAGAAGTCTGGTGGTACTTCTTTCCAGTGGCACACTCCCTGCCTCTCTCCATCTTTCAAATGAGGGTGACAGATGTGACTGCTGCATAGGATGGAAGAGGCCAGGAAAATGTGCCAGGAAGCTCCTGGCATAGAGTCTATGATCTATGAGGACTAGCAAAACTGGAATAAAGGCTCCAAGGTGGAGACCAACACCTTAGGTAGTATCAGAAAGTCACCCAGCAGGGGCAAGAACCTGGCCTGTCTGGCAAGGTAGGTAACAAGAACATGTCTGCTCACCTGCACTCCACATTTCATGGTTTTACAGTCATAGAAACTAACTAAACCTTTTAGGGAAAGAAACTGATTCTGTTTTTCATTCCTAACTCCAAAGGAGGCACATTGTCAGCCAAGGGGAAGGAGTACTTTGGCGGATCCCACAGAGCACCTCAATGTCTCCAGAGCTTTGAGCTTGCAGCACAGCGGCAGTCCCAGCTCTGAGCTCAGGGTCGGCCTTCCAGCAGGTGAGGAGCTTTGTGTGTGCAGGCCACAGAGGCTGCTTGGAGCAGCCCTCTCCACAGGCCTACACTGTTTCTTTCATGAACCTGTAGCTCATAAGTGCAGGCCAATGGGTAAAAACGAACACCATGTCTGGGTCCCTTTACCCAGGAGGCTGCTTTCCTGGGACCATACACAGACAGATCTGGAGCTGTCACCAAGCTAGGGTGACAACCTTCACTCCTGTGGGGCTTACCAGTATCCTGAACCTCTGGGGGCTGGTAACTATCTTATCTGGCAAGCAGTGGCTCTTGGTTAGAAGGCCTGGACTCAATCTTTGTAACCTGAAGAGGGAACTCAAGGTTGTTCCCAAGGACAAAGGGTATTCCAGAAATGACCATTACTAGGGAAAATCCTAGTGGGCTGAGTTTCCATTCAAACGATAAGCCTATCACCAGGATACAGTGCAGGGCCATTCGATTCTCCAAACTAACATGAACTAGTTAATTAAGTAACCAAGTATTTTCTGGTGATTGCAGCAGTCTAGTATAACCCCCATACCACTGGTTCCTTAATACAAGGTGAAACTAATAGACTCTGAGAAGATGAACAGGGGCTGAATGTAAAACTCTCAGAGGTCAATGAGGAGCAGCGACCTCTGGCTCCTGATCTGAGGCGTATTTATGAGCTGGACGAACAGCCACAGCAAAGACCAGTTTTAACCATAAGATACAGCGAGTTGTCCAATAGAAAGTCCTTCTCAGTGACCCTTGATCTGAATGTGGAAATGAGCAGAGGGAAGGGAGAGATCCCTCTGCTGTCAGCATGGTCCCTGGTCACCTGAAGAAAGGATAGCAGAATCAAGGCCACTCCATGGAAGAGTCAACATTACAGAGGAAGCTGCCACAATATGAGATACTGGACACACTCATTTATATGACAAGGAAAATGGCCATAGTAACCATGAGCTTTGGGGAGTTTGGAGGACATGCCATGGTCGAGAAGAGTTTCAAGAATAAACCATTCACAATTGTCCCTACCCCATCTCACGTCTCAGTGGTACTTGGTGACTCCCCAGTTTGCACTGAAGACTTGGCTACCCTTCTGCGACAGACTGCCCTAGACACTTGTGCTCTCTATGCCCTGCTTTACCATTTCCTAAAACATTCTACAAGCTCTGCTGTGCATATGGTCACACAGGTGAGAAGTAGAAAACGTCCCCACGTGGGAAAGGACCTTCCTCTCAGGTGCTCTGCCTGCTGTGTACAGGACACAACAATGAAGAACACACGGCACATAGCTGGAGCAATTATGCTCCTGATTGGCAGGCTCTAGTGGGCATAGAAAGACCATGGCATTAAGATAGGGGCCATATCCAGAAGCCACATTTGGGTGAAGGGGGTATAGTCTCTTTGTTGGTTAAAGAAGACATAACTGTTGACAAAAGCATTTGGCCAAAAGAAGAATCTTTCATTGTAGCCTTAGTGGACAAGTGTGTTCATAGGCAACACGTATCTAATCCCAGATATGGCACACAAGGACAAGGAGATATGCTACTCATATGTGGTATGTAGCAGGCACCCGTGCTGCAGAAAGCTCCAATTTCACTATTGCTCTCCAGTGGGCACTGGGCAGGCATATGAAATATTCCTCAAAGGTGAGTGGCAGCCATCTTCCTACCTTTCTATGCTCCAACCCCTCTGTGGCACACTCAGACCATACACAGTCTCCATAATGGATCGGTGAGGTGAGGCTTCTCCCCAGTGTGAACTCATGCTACATAGTCTCTCGATTAAACAGAAGTAGACCCAGACATTCACAAAGCCAAGGCACAGTACTTAAAGTGCATCCCAGCGTAGCCCACTTAATGTGAGCAGGGACATAGGAATTAGTCCTAGATTCAGTTCCAGAACTGCAGAAGACATGACAGGACAAACACAAATCTGGTCTCCAAGGATACCCAAATTCTGAGCTTTCCTGTCAGTTTGCAATACTGCATACACTTATGCTAAGAGATGACCTGATGGTTCTTGCTCTGAAACACTAACACATGCAGAGCATCCTGTATACGGGTTTAAACGGAACTACCCTTCCCACTAAAGAACAAAGCACAGACTAAGAAATTCTTGCACTGAAATAAATTACAACGTGGTTGACTTTCCCACGCCCACCTGTGAAAAATGCCTTGCGACTCTGTAAATAGGAATCCAGCAGTGAAAGAGATGTGTGAAGAGTTTTACGTCTCAAGCTTTCGCTAACTCACACCATTCATCTTACTCCAGAATAGACTGAGGCTTAGGAGGTCTGTGGTGCATCACTAGCTGGGAAGTGGGTTTACTTCTTCACCTTCATAGCCAGGTTTGCTCTGAGGCATTGCATGATGTTTACGATGCACACGGGCTTTAAGAACATTCTGGAAGCCAAGGCTAGAAGCCCTTCTGCCAATTGTGCCTGCTCAGTGTCTGTCTCCTACCACTGAGAAACGGGACAGCTGGTATACCACGAGCATCAAGATAGTAAGAGCACCTAGCTACACTCCCTCCCATGGCTTCGTGAGCCCACGGACACACGGACACACGGACACACGGACACACGGACACACGGACACACGGACACACAGACCTGTTCCTCTGTGATAACTGCTCCTGGAAACACTGGCCTTGGTGTGCCTCTCCTATAAACTTCATCATCAACCTCAGGGGATGAGATGGACGAGCCAGATGGAACCTACAAACGGGTCTTGGTGAACCTGAGAATTTTGTTTGACTAGTTTTGAGGAGCTGGGGGGGCTGTTTATGTGCATTGAAGACTAGAAGCCATATCCTGGAGCTCCAGAATACACTAGCAGACTACCACATGTCTGTGGTGTCCTCTCACACCTAGAGCTGTGCCCTTGGTTCCACACAAAAGGGCTCACAGTGGTCTCCAAACACCAAGTCATTTCCCTCTGGTCTTGCTGTGAAAAAAATCTCTCTGACATTGGTTCTCTTTTCTCTTGGGGACCCTGGCCTCCTGTAAAGAATAAACACCACTCACAGATTGACATGTCCCAAGACAGCCTGAGGAGCCATTGTTTCCTCTGGTGTCCTGTGCTATAATTGGCTCTTCCTTCATGGAGAAAGAGGGAAGTCAGGCTGTTTAGAGTCAAGTCGCTTCTGAGGATTCTGGACTCTAGCGGTCAAAACACAGGACATGACAGAGTTCAGGACAATGAAGTCACCGAGCTTTAGACAGACACATGGGCAGGACAGACACACAGACATGGGCATAAAGAGGATACAAGAACAGTCCCGTGTAGTATCAACATGACAAATACAGGATATGATGCAGACAGATATGATGATGTGACCTTCACATGAGTCTTGTTCTCTGGAAGGAAGGGAAAGGGGCAGAGAAGGAAGTAGAGAGGGTGGGGAGGGGATGTTTTCATAAACACCAACTTTAACTGGTCTTATTTAGCTATGCATAGTCATTCATGGTGTATTTTGAGCAAACGTTATAAAATTAGTACCCGCAGAAAGGATTCAGGAAATCTGCAGCCAATGAGTCTCATCAGATACTTGCTATGACATTCTTAATTGTCAAAGTGATCGATTATAGGGACGCAGCCTATTAGAGGCCCATGTCAGCAGGTGAGGTCACCCCTGTGCTATCCACCTGTGGGCCAAGCCACCTGCAAAGCAGAGGCTGACAACAAAGCATCTGTCTTCATGAGAAGTCTTTTGTTTGTTTGCTGGCTTCTGTTTTAAATAAGAACACCCACTCTGGCACATGCTTGCTTGGTCATGAGACACCAAGCCCAGCGCTCAACTTCCAAGCCTGACACAGGAGATGCACCCTCTTCTCCAAAGGCGGAAATAGTCTTACAACACACTCAGAACAGGGACCACACATGAATATTCACACCCTGTACTTTACTGAACCGACAGGATCTAAATGCTCTTACCCAATCTCGTTCTCTCAGCCAAATCCCTGGAGACACCGGTATCCATGATTTATTTATCAAATATCAGCCTTCAGACTCATTACCATCAAACTTGAGAACATACAGAAGATCTTTAAATCCCTACTTTTCCAATTAGCCTCAGAAGAAAGAAAACAACTCTAGTGTTGTAAAGATTACAGTTAGAGATGCCAAGACCTAATAAGAATGTTCACCGTGGATGGCCAGGCTGTGAGCTCACAGGGCCAGTGTGGGTTTGTACTTCCCCTTCATGCTGCCCAGTGTCACCCCCTGAGCTCCTCTCTAGTATATGTACAGTCCAAATTGGATACAGGACCCAGGCAGCATTGAGTCGACGTTAGAAAGAAAGTGTGTATGTGCGTTCAAGGCTATGGTAATCCTACAGCGGTATGCAGCAGAGCTACTATTTCAATTCCTTTCAGCTCCTCTTAGGATGGATGGCCTGCTGGGTCCTGGGCCCATTCTCAGGCTCAGGATGGAAAATAGAGAATAGAGATAAAGTGAGCTTCACTTCTCCCTCAGGGAGCCCACTGCATTAGAGAGTCAAGAGGGAACCACCTTGGAGTCCGCCAGACCCTTGATATGTCACTTTGACTGCTGCCCACCTCCCAGTGCCAGCTGTCTATGCAAAGCGCCAACCCAAGCACACGCATGCATGTAGAAATGCGGTTCTCACAGCAATCCTGTGCTGGGGTCATCCTTCTCCATGTTTATATCAAAGATGGAAACTAAGGGAGAGAAGACTTTGATAAATGGCTAAGGCTAGGGGCCTCACACTGGCGGAAAACAAGAAAGAAGCAGGGAGTTAGGCCAAGCATGGGGCAGTCCTAGAGCAAACGCCCCTTCCAGCCCCTTGCTTGCTCACATGCAGCAGAGAAGACCAGCAGAAGGTAATCCTTCTCTCTCCTAAAGTAATCATCTGTGGCTTCACGCTGAAGATACAGCTAATATCAGGCATGGGGAAAAAAGAAACCTTACTCCTCTTGTCATTTACCATCCCAGGCATGCTAAAGTATCATGAGTGACAGATGGCAGGGAAGTCCTCTGGGACAGACAGATGGAAAGCTGAAAAAGTGTCACTGCTCCAGAGGACAAGGGTGCTTGACTGGGTATTTCAATGTTGACCTTTAAGGACTGCAAAGCTTGGCCAGGGCCTGTGATCGGCTTGTCTCCTCTGTGGTCTGAGAAGTGGACTGGGGGCGCTGGGGAGTATCATTACGGGGACAACCAGGGCTTGTTTCAGGAAGAACTGAGTGTAAAGATGTATGGGGGAGAATGAACTGCTTAGGTCCCTGTTTATCTCCCCAGGGACATCTAGAGCAGGCTGGACTACACTGAGAGAAAACACTGCCGAGCTGGAGAGACCATGGCTGCTGAGTGAGTAGCTCCTTGACTCAGTCCATTCTCTTGTGGCATAGCCCATCACTGTTTCTGCTTTTGTATGCTTGGCCTTTATGTTCCTCTTATATTTCTTCTCCTAGGGATGAAGAGACAAGGCAGACCTGATATCGACACCAGGAAAGCTGCTGCCGCCACCACCACCATCACCACTACCACCACCACCACCACCTCCTCTTCCTCCTCCTCTTCTTCCTCCTCTTCCTCCTCCTCTTTTTCTCCTCCTCTTCTTCCTCCTCCTCTTCCTCCTCCTTCTCTTTTTCCTCCTCCGTCTCCTCCTTCTCTTCCTCCTCTGGGAGAGTCACTGAGACTTAACAAAGCAGTGTGTGTGTGTGTGTGTGTGTGTGTGTGTGTGTGTGTGTATGTGTGTGTGTGCGCGCGCGCGTGTGCATGTGTGTGTGCGTCCACGAGAAAGAGAGAGAGAGAGAGAGAGAGAGAGAGAGAGAGAGAGAGAGAGCGCTGAGAAAAGCAGCAAATGTAAGCACTGAACCTGGTACACATCATCCCACCAGGTCTGTATCTAGAATCCCCTGGAACGTCTCACCATGGAAATCAAAGCAGGCTGCATTTGTAGCCATGAAATGACTCAATGAGATGGAATCTAGCACAACTGTAATCCTCATAAGAAAAGATGATCAGGACCCAGACTCCCATAAAGGGACAGACATGTAAGGAGGACTCAGGGAGAAGGCACCATCCACAGGCTCGGACAAAGGGTCTAGCCACTCTTGCATCTTGAGCTTCTTGACTGATCAACTATGGGAAAATCAGTGTCTGTCTGTCAACCTCTCTGGTCTGAGGTACCTGGTTACAGTACCTAGAGATGACTAAACTCTGAAAACGGATCCGTGGCTTCTGGAACTCCATCTTCCCTGGGTGTGAGGAGTGTAACTTGCCCATGGGACCTTACTGTGTGAGCTCTGAGTGGCATTGTCTCTGAACATAGGTTCTTAGACTATACCCAATACTATGCATGGGGCTGTGTGCAAGCAGAGTTCAAGTGATGCCAACGAGGTTGCAGGTAATGAGGAAGTGAGCAGTAGGCATTATGACAGAAGAAACCACTTGGCCATCAAGGAAAGTCAGCCTTTGTGTCGGAAAGGCACGAAAAGTCCTAGGTAAAGATATTTCTGAAGGCTGAAAATCATGCCATGGATTTCAGGGATGTGTGGAGAAGCACTCACTGCCTCGAGACTTGAATGTTCTGATCCACTGGCTAGTGAGACAGATCCATGGTGTGCCGTATGACATCAGGAAGCCAAGTATGCTTGTAACTGTGTCAGACACCCTGAGGAGTATACATTTAACTATTTTCAACAAATAGCTTCCCTAGATAGGCTCACACTTCATAAATGGGGCCTGAATTGAAGATGTGCCTCATTAATGTTGACTGGGGTGGGCGGGGTTCTCTCCATTTTCTGTATCCATGGGGACTCCGCAGGATGAGTGGGGAAGCCCAGGAGGCTGTGCAGAATTCCCAGGTGGTCTAGAGAACTCAGCACCCAGAGCTTATACAATTTTAATAAATGAATAAAATAAGTGCTCATGATAACCACAGAGTCTGAGGCTGTCATGGTCTCTGAATGCTAAAATGAACACGGAAATCAAATTAAAATTAAGACTACTTCCTACACACCATTGAAGGCCTTCCTCTGGTCTTCAGAGGCCAGGCTGTTCTCTGCTGATGCCATAGCCAAACAACTTCCTTCCCCACTGTGCCTGTCATTACTGCTTCCTCTTCACTCTCTTGCCAATTTGCATGTGACTCACATCTGGACATAGGCTAAGTAAGTAGCTTGCTATTTCTGAACAAAACCTGTGACATTTAAATAGAAATGCAACGTGACCACTTGTACAAATGTGTGGTTTTCTGAATCATAGTAAGGAATACATGCATAAGTGCAAAGCTTTTCCGAAGCAACACTAAACGAGACATGCTTCTCATTCTCTTTGTCACAAGACAGAGGCAGAGCATAGTTTCCAAGCACAGCAAACCAAATTACCTTCCCCTTTTCCTTACTCACGGGTGAGTTGTCTTTCATGATGGTTAGGACAGCCGGGATGGCTCTGGAGGAAGTCAGTCTGGTTGACCTGTCCTCCCTGGTTTCCAGCAGGGAGTATATCTACTCTCAGGATTTAGGCTATATCTCGAGCAAGGCTAGGCTTATTAAGTCACCTAGTATAGCCTAGTTTTTGAGCTTGCTGATCAATGAATTTTATCAGACAGTCAGATGCTTCCAATGGATTTTTGAAGACCTTTGAGATCCAGAAGAGAATCCAAAACAGGAGGCCATGGACCCCCACCCCCCACAGGAAACGTATGCTCACTCACCCCTCTCTTCTGTACTGTGCTATCTGAACAGGTCATACACTTCCTACAAGGTCAGGTCCTTCCATATTGTTTTAGGAGACCAACTTCTCTCCTTAGAAACATGCTCAAGCTGTAATGCGAAGTTACTGTGCACACCAGCAACAGGACTGTGGTCAAGTGTCCCTATATAAGGAGGGAGGAACAGGGTAAGTGTTTACACAACCCCTGAGATCCAGAAACCCTTGGTCATCCCCATCTTCTCCCCTGGCTTCCCATCAGTGCTGGTCAATCCCTGAAGCCTACTTCCTGAAATTCCTGGCTCAGGCTAGATCCTGCATCTATTTGGTACAACCCAACACACTGGGCAGAATTATACCCTCTCCTCACTAGGCATGGACACGGCTAGTCTGAGAACTCCCTGTGGTCTTAACCAACTGTATCCCCAACCCTTGGCCCTGTATCTGGTATTATAAGTGACCAATGTCTGCTTTGTGGTGTAATAAGTGCACAAATGTTGATAATTCAGAAAATAGGGTATTAGAATCCATTTAAAAAAAATAAAGGGGAAAACATAAAAAACTAGGAGAGGCTAAAGCACTGTGGTCATTATGGGTTTTCAGAGAAGAGTCTGGTGGCGTGGATACACATGATGTAACTTAGAATGCTAGGGTGGACCTTAACTTAAAGCCCTGCACTGTGGCTGCAGAAGCCCTGTAGGAAGGACAGTGGGGAGGGCAGGATGTGACAAGAACAGAGCTGGCCAAGCTCTGATGCAGGAGCGTAAGCAGAGACTTTGTGCCCTGCCACCTTCTATTCTTCCTGCTGGGCAAACATTTGTTCAGGGCATCGAGGGAAAAGTGGCACAAGCATTTATATCTGAGCTCCTATGGCCCTCTGGGCTTGAAGCTCAGCAATGTGGAACTACTTTGTCCTCCTGTGCCTTTTTATGGGTTCCTCCCTCACCACCCCCCTTCGGCTCCAGGAGACATTCAGGAGAGCTGGCTGCGTGGCTTTGTCTTCTGGGACCCGAGATTGATTTTGCTCTGCTTGGCACGCTTGGATACTTGAGTTTGGAGACAGGTCAATGCCGTTAATAGCTGGAGGACGTTCAGGCAGCAGCTTTTAGCTTAGCGAGAATTATTCTATATGGGTGAGCAAACTTCTACAATCTAAGCTCACCCCAAGCAGCGGCCAAACCTCTCCTAGGATGTCTACTCAACTGTAAGAGCTTTCGGCTGCCTCGACAAGGAAGCAGGTGCATTCAGATGAGCTCCGCAGGCTCTTGTTGCTCCCACGATGTGACAAGAAGCCCTTCAGGGATGCTGGGGAGTAATGAGTATCGCAACTAAACCATGTGCCCTGATAGTTCCCAATAGCTGGTCCCCCAGCTATTAGGGGCCGTTCCTGATTGACACAATCACCAGAGTATTCCATCTAGCTACTTTGCTTAGTGACTAAACTGTTCCCACTCAGATCTGAGAGCAGATCTCTTCCTTGGTCTTGTGAGGACAGTTCTATAGAGAAATGGAATCCCCAGCAGGAGGTATGTGGTTACTGAGGCGCTGCACCATGTTTCACTCTACAATGACCCTGACCGTGCCTGAGCCAAGACAAGGCTCTGAGCCTCAGAGAAGGGTGAACAAGGTTTACCCAGAGCTCAGGAAGGAGCATGGCAGTCAGTGGGGAGTTAGGAAATGGCAGCATTGACAAGAGGAGTCAGGTGATAGGTGGTGGGGATGGAGGCCTCCAACGAACACTACAGAAAAAGTTGCAGTGAGGCATGCTGTACTTGAAGTCAAAAGCCTAGTCCTAGGCGTAACTCCATGGGGTGGGGTGCGAAGTGGGGTCAATTAGGATCTCCCTTAGCAGCAGCTGTATTTCCCTTCCCTCCCAGCTTCTCCCCACTTCTGAATAAGCTTCCCTCATCCAGCTTTAGAATCAGAGAAGGCCAAAAATCATTGGGGGTTATAGGCTGCAGAGCTTGTGGCCCCTGAGTGGCCGGGAAGCTGGTGTCAATCTCAGTCCTGTACTGGACTCAGGTAGAGTATATTCAGAGGACAATGCAAGGGGAAGCATGCTGAGGGACAGCTCTGTCCTGGAACTGTGCTGGGAGGTAGAGGAAGTGCTTCCCATGCAGGGCAACCAAGCCTCTGAGTCCTCCCAGCCTGTAGCATGGCTCTGGAAGGACTCAGAGGCTGCATGCAGGTCTTCCCTCGGATCCCAATTTCTCCACTGCAGCAAGCATGAAAGTGTGTTGGCTGGCAGCCAGTTCTACCTGCAGAAGCAGAAGGATCTCGTTTGGCCCACTTCTGTATTTTAATTACTTGCCAACATTTAAAAGTGAGAAAATTTCACAGTCAAACAGAAACGAGATTATTGGCTTCTTTTAAAGCTTGGAGATCTGGTAGCATTATACTCTGTGCCCTGTAGGGCTGGAGCACTGTGTGTGTGTGTGTGTGTGTGTGTGTGTGTGTGTGTGTGAATGTGTGTGTGTGTGAATGTGTGTGTGTGTGAATGTGTGTGTCAGTATGTGTGAGTGTGAATGTGTATGTGTGATATGTGTGTGTGTGTGTGAATGTGTATGTGAGTGTGTGAGTATGTGCATATGTGTGTGTGTATGTCAGTGTGCATATGAGTGTATGAGTGTGTGTGTATGAGAGTGTATGTGAGTGTGTGTGTATGAGAATGTGTGTTGTGTGTTTATGTGTGGTATGTGTGGAGTGTGTATATATGTGAATGTGTGTGTGAGTGTGTGTGTGAGTGTGTGAGTGTGTATGTGTGTGAACATCTAGGAATGCCAGAAGAGCAATGAAATGTTTGAAAATCATGGGGAAGGAGTCGTGCACAGCAAGAGAAACCAGTTACACACTTACTTCTGAAATGGCACTAACTTAAGAAGAGCTTGGGAATGTGTGAGGCCATGCATCTTAAGCTGAAATAAATATCTGCAAGACATGCGTGCTGGTGCTCAAAGCTAACGTCTTAGCTTTCCTAATTAAAACATAAATCTGTGGAAAATCAATGTGAAAACTTCAGTGCTCAGCAGGGCCCCCTGCAAAGCACTTCCCAAGAAAGTGACATCAGTGCTCTGGGAGACAGAGAGGAGGAGGAGAGGGAAGGGGAGGGGGAGGGAAGGGAGGGGAGGGGAGGGGGGAAAGGAAAGGAGAGAAAGGGAGGGAAGAAGGAGGAAAGGAGAGAGAGGGAGGGAGGAAGAGGGAAAGAGAGAGAGAAGGAGGGAGGAGAGGAAAGTGAGAGGGAGGGAGGGAGGGAGGGAGAGAAGGGAGGGAGAAAGAGGGAGAAAAGAGAGAGGGAGGGAAGAAAATAGAGGAGGGAGGAAAGGGAGAAAGGGAGAGAGAGAGAGAGAGAGAGAGAGAGAGAAGCCCAGGCTCTCCCATTGGGGTAGGGCTCTGGGGGGCACAGTGAGATAAGGTGGTGCAGCATGACCTTGCATGGACTGGATGCTGCATGGACTGGATGCTGCATGGACTGGATGCTGCATGGACTGGATGCTGCAGGCCCCCTCCCACTCCTATTCTTTTTCATCACAAGGAGATCATAATTGTCCTCTGCAGTTAAGATGTGAATCACAAACTCAGAAGTGACACAGCTGCCCCAAGGTTATGCAGCGAAGGTAGGTAGACTGGAGCCAAACCTTGCTGGTACCATTAGGACTCAGACTTGATCTGTTCTGTCTGTTCCGGGTCCAAAGCTGTGCCCATGGAGAGGAAAAAAGTGCATCTGTGTGAGGTGCTCTCTCATCTGCTGTCCCTCCCCGCACAGGTACCACTGGATACGCCAGGTTGTAGATAAGATTTCCCCCCTAATTCCTGACTGCTCACTTCTTCTAGACCTCATCTTCCCAGGATCCCCGACATGTCCTCTCAGGACTCTCCCTCTTTCTGCTTCATCTGGTTCAACGAGAGGAAGGAAGCCCACAGGGAACACCATACCAAGAAGGGCTATCTGTAACAAAGGCAGGAGGTACCTGGCTCTGGCCCACATGTCAGGACAGAAATTCTTGCTTGAGTCATACACTGGTTATTTTATTATCTTAGGCTTCTATTCACAGGGCCTGGAGAATGTTCTCTTATGCCGGAGTTTTGGGTGGGAACATAGTCACTGACCGAGACTTCTCCTGTAGCTCAGACAGGACCTCGTGAGAAGGAAAGGGATGTTGGCTCACTGAGCTGAGGAGTGAATAAGCAGCTGCTGGCAGCTTCCAGACGGATTTCTGTTTCTACTTAGACTATGGAGTGAGCCGAGAATATAGCCAGCCAAATAATAATATAATTCATTTGATACCATTCGCCTAAAATGATTATGGCCCAGCAGAAGTTGAAGTGTTTATGTATCCTGCAACAGCAGGCAGCTGGCTATGGGGCTGGGTGTTCAAATTAATTCTGAAGATAGGAGGAAAAATAGAGATAAAGTAATTTTAAAAGGCAATGCATACATTTCCATTTTTATAAATCACTAAGAATGATAAACACACATCCTATGAACATGCCCTACAGTAGAGACGTCAGATGAATTTGGGTCATCTTAGAACTCTTAAGTCCCGTGTGGGGAGAAGCTGACCCATGAAACACCAGCTGAAAGAACGGGGCCATGTTGTCCTTGGGTGTCACCTTGTGTGTGGGGTGCAGCGGGGACTAAATGTTGGAAGTTTGGTGCCAGGTGCAAGTAGCAATGCTATCATGAATTTGCTTGATGGGGAGAAGGACTGAAGCCAGCAGCAGCCTACACTGGGACAGGGCTATTCACCCATGGTGTTTCCTGCTTCATTGTGATACTCTCTTGCCACCTTACACAGTCCTGCAAAGCCCCGCCTGGAGCAGCATCTGAGCACCAATCTGCCCTGCCTCAGACAGCTGAGAGAGTGGTTCTGTAAGAGTCCAGGGGACCTTAAGTAAGGTGAGGGGTGCCCAGGCCACCAAGGAGAAGGGTAAGGCTGCATTCTACGGCTGTAAAGTCATTACAAGATCCAGGCAAGTAAAAACGTGCCAAAACGTTCCACTGGAAATTACTTGAAAAGGGGGCATTCGGCTGAATTTCTCAAAGTGCACCGTGTGGATGTGTAAAACAAGCCACAATGAAACCCGTTTTCTGTACAATGAACACATAATATTAAAAATGTTTTTAAGTCCTTTTTAAACAAAGCCATAAACAGATACCCCTGGGGTGCCAGAAAGCCATTAGCTATTTCAGTGCTACCCAGGTACTCAAAAAGGGTGAGTCTGGGTGCTTTTATGCCTCCTTTAACCTGAACCCTGGCAAACATCTCCAGTGCTCACACTTGGCCAAGCAACTTCTAGTGGCTTGTACTCAGCTGCTGCAGTATGAGGTACTCTGTGGATATTCTCCAACATTCTGGAATAGATGGGTGTGTGTAAAATTGGGATTCCAGAGGAACAGGGTCTGGGCAGGTGGGGATATCCTGTTACCCCTGGAATTGCTTTGAGACTCATCAGAAGAGCTGATGTCTCAGGCTATGAGAGCTGCATTCAAAGGGTAGAGTTTTTCTTTAGCTATTTTGGAAAATGCATGAGAGCTCATAAAGCATGCTTTCTGTGGAAACTTAAGTGTCAGGGCAGCTGAAGGCAGGGGTACTTACTGTCACTACTGCAGTGGCCTCATTACTACCAATAACAGGAGGAATGACAGTAACTGTGTGGTACAGGGCTCACCGTGGTCACAGAAATCAGTCTAATAATAATAAGCTAAGGAGTGCTCTCTGGGAAATGGAAACACTGGAGGTCTGGGCGAATGACGGCATGTAGATTTGACATAGACTAGCTTGGTGAGATGACATCTGGATCCCGAAGAGACACCCACAGGTGAGCATCACTTCCCTAAGGAATGAATACTTTCCACATCCTGAGAATCCTGGTGTCCACACCTGAACAGAGTCCAAAGGACCAAGCCTGACCTCGAGGTGACTTACCCTGAAGCCCTAATGCAGGAGCATCTGCGTCAATTTTCTCTGAGGACACTTTGTGTTTATTTTATGTGTCTCGTCTTTTGTCACCAGACCGGAGTCTACAGACAGAATGGATGTGATGGAAGAATAATTTTGCTTCTTTCATTGGAGTCTAAGATCTGTATTCTCCCAGCCTCACACACTCCAGCTGTTAGCTGCACTTCCTCTCCCGGTGCCAAGACATTGCTCAGCAAGTTTGCTGAATAAGGAATGGAGAATGAGGGAGATTGAACAGAAAGTCATCCCAAAATTAGGCTGCTTCCTCATCACAAGGACCAGGAATTGGGCCATTTTCTGTCTTTCACCCTTTATCACATTTGTTGGTATGCTAAAACTGTCTTAGTTCCTAGCATCTCTTGGCAGCTGGCTTAGTCCTCTAGGTTTCTATTCCTGTGGGAGCTTCAAGGTGTATCTCATAGAAAAGATGAGGAGGAAGGAGTAATCTTGGGTCAATACTTGGCCAGTGCAGGGCAGAGACACTGGAGCCTATGAAACTCGGTTGCTCAGCCCTTGACTCTTACGATTTTGGATGGTTGTCTTGTTTCTTTGAGGCTTTTTTTGGGGGGGGGAGGTGGGAGGGTGTCTGAGGATTTTTTTAACTCTTGAGGGTCTTTTGATGAAACCTTGTGTAGATGTAAAATGTAGTCCCGCCCTTCCTCCCTGGAAGAAGGGTTGGTATTTTGAACTCAATATGGCTTCAACATTCAGGAAAAGATTCTTTGTTTGTTTTAGTGCTGTCTGTAACACTGCAAGCAGACAAATGTTCGAGCAATGATTGTACGTCCAGTCCTCTGGAGAAGGTATTTAGGGAATGCTTGGAAGAAATTAAAAGATTGTGAGCCATGTTGCCACTAGGCCATGGAGGGCTGAGAAGTCAGTGGAAGGTGCCAGTGAACTGACAGGGCTATCTGGTGCACTGAGCTACACTGCTCATGCTCAGGCAGCATGCCGTTACATTGATAAATGACCACACTATAGTTCGTTTTGAATGTCGAAACTTGATTGGTCTAAGAAACATCTAGTTCATCAGTGAATCACGCCTTTGAGTATGAAGGTGTCTCTCCAGAGGATCAACCGAGTTGTCACTTGCATAGAATGTGAGAAGTACCATCTCATGGGCTAGAATCCTAGAGGGGGAAAAAGAAGAGGCAGAGGCAGCTGACCATCACTCTTTTATGGGTCTTCTTATGTGCCCTGCTGTGAACAAGCAGCCTTGTGCTCCTACGACCACAGTCGGAACTCGTCTTGCTACAGTACTTACTGTCTGCACTGTAGCCACTCAAACCATGGCCTCCTTACGTTTGCTTCTTGTACTTTTTCAATGATAAGAAAAAGAACTAACCCAGACTGAAAACTATTATCACTGATAGTGCCACACAGCAACCCACAATGCCAGTATCCCTGGCCTTGAGGAGTTGTGGTGATCTTGGCTATGGGGGAAAGAAGAGTGAAGAAGCCAGGAGTAGAGAATAAGGACCCCTGGTGTCTACAGAGATGAAGGACTGTGTGGCACCATGAACACTGGAACCAGGTGCAGAAGAGAAGAAGGATGACTGAGGTCCCAATAGGCTAGACTTTGTGGAGGAAGTCAGGAACTCTGGAGCTGTTTCAGACATGTGCACCAGTCTACTTGTCATGCTGGAGTACTTTGCTTGCCCATCACACAGGTGATTTTACAATAAGTGCTGAGTCTTGGCTATAAACCATTCCCCTGAAGTCTCACATTGTCGTTGGCTTAGTTCTCAGAGGGTGGATTCAACCCTGGATAGGTGATTAGATAGATCACAGGCCTTGGACCTCAGCAGTGGCAATGCACTGAAAGCAGTGTTGGGAACTAAGAGAAGGTAGCTCATTAGGGCATGTTTCAGAAGTCAGTCTTGTCTTTTGCCCTGTCCTGTCTCTCTCTGCTCCCTGGCTACCTTGGAGTGAGGAGCTGCCTCTACCACATACTCCATGATTCTCTGCTCAAAATAAAAGATCCAGTGGCCTGGGACCAAACCTGTGAAACTGTGGTCCAAAGTCAATCATTTCTCCTTTGAATTTGTTTCTTTCAAGTATTTGCCGTGGTGATGAAAAGCTAACAGTCCACCTTGTTAGTACATACAATAAAACATAAAAGCATAAGTTTCCCTCAAATCATCTAAAGTCAGCCCATTATCTTTGGATACACTAAACACATGCTCCCCCTTTTTTTTTTCTATGCAATATGTGTTTTTATATAAATGTGCCTTACCCCAGGATGGTCTCAGTCTTGCTTTACCCACTTAACACAATATGTCTCATGTTTGCCTGAGTTGGGTGTCCATGTCCGTGTTCCTGCTGCATAGTCTCTCTATGACAGCAATCACGTCCCAGCATTGCACAGACGATTCTGAACCCATCGTGAGTACAGAGTACCCATGAGAGTAAGCCTCAGGGTTTATGCCTTCTGAGTCACGAGCATGACAATGGCTTTTGGTCCCAGAGGCAGCATCTCCATTTCCTTCTCTAAACAGTGATAGGTGTTGAAGCATACATAGTAACAAGCACTCTCAAGGCAAGACCTCTCACTGTGAAATCTGGAAAGTGTGGGTGAATGCTGGTCATGTCTGAGATTCAAATTATCTTCAATCAAGGTGACCTTGATAATATTTTAGGATACAATTAAAGGCTTATCTAGAACATCTATAAGGAGACCCCTGGGGCTCCTCCATCCATAACAGAGTACAGTGGATATTGGCTGAACAAAGACAACCAAGTGCTCCAGTCAGCCAGAGGCCTGAGTCCATGGGTCACTCCATCAATAAGCCACTCTCCAAATGGGACCATTTATAGACTCTGAGACATTGCAGCTCTGTGACATCCACAGCTGGTCTCCATGGCTGCACTCCTGACTCTTGGAGAAGGCCAGGGATTTTCTTCCTGGAGTCACAAAACATCTGAGCTAGGTATTAAAAGCACCACCATAATGGCAATTTGTTTAACTTTAGGCAAGTTAAATAACTTACATGTGAAATAACATCAGTCTAGTACCACCAAACATACATTGCTGCTGTGTGCGGACACCACTGCCAAGGCTTCGGTCTTTCACACTGCTACATACAAACCAAAGAAAGCACACGAAGGGCTGCAAAAAACCATGTTAGTGTATTTATATGATGTGCTGTGTTTCAGCTGCAATTTTATTGCTAACAAGAAACGTGGATTTCAGAACTAGTGTTGTAATGCACGGTCTATTTATTGAGATGGTTTATCATTTTTAAATGTTTAAAAGAGAAAAAAAATCACCCAAAGAAACAGCAGAGATATGAAAAGCTATTACCAAGGAAGGGGGCAGTACTTACATCTCCAAGTGGAGTGAAATGGCTTGTATTTTGAGCTAATATCTTGAGATTACAGCAGCAGGGCAAATGAGGGGACAAAAAACTCTCTAAAGAGGATAGAAGAAATTTATAAATGTATTTGTAGATGGACACAGAAGACCTCACTCTCTACACTGGAGGAGGGAGCCATTTGGACTTACACCCAAGTCCCAGCCAAGGACACAGCTGCAACCTTCTGTGTCATATAACACAAATTATTCTCCTGTTCCACCAAGGACACCTTCTGAGACCCCAGAGGTTGCCTGAAACTGCATGAAGTCCCAACATCCCATGGACATGGGTTTTCCCCATGTGCACACACCCATGAGAACTTCTGGTTATGATCTGTAAAAGAACAGCAACAGTGATGATGAGAACACAGAACAATACAGAAAAGTTCTACGTGGCGGCTTCTTCCTGGAAATAGACAGTATAAGTATTAGCACTCGAGGATGTGGGTCCCTGGAGCTTCAGAAAGTGTTTCAATAAAGTATCTGGATTCCACTGAGACTCCCTGTCCGTGAGAGGACATCAAAACTCAGTCATGCCTCTGGATGGTGTTTGAATTGATTGTTCCATAACAACAGACTTTGCAAAGAGCTGGAGCATAATGCCTGTCTTCTACCTCTGCCTCTGAAGCATCAACCATCTCTAGCAAATTCCAGAGCAGATGGGAGTGAACAATAGAAGAACAAGCGCTCCCACGATAGATACCCTGTGAGTCTGAGCCATCACACTCAAAACAGCTGCCCAGAACAGAGAGCTGAGCCCTTGTCCATGTGGACACAGCACTATTTCCTGAGTCACACTGTTGTAGCCTCAGGACTCCTGAGGAAGAAAGTGGGGTAGAGCCACACTCTTCAAACGAGGAGACTGAGGTACAGTGGGTGTTAGCAACTCTCTGAAGACCAAGCAGCTGTTATTTCCGGAAAAGTGGACTTTCAACCATAGCCATATCCAACCAAAGGGTGGCTTTCCAAAGGATAGATGCTGGAACTCTCTGGAAGACATGTGGTTGGCAGCTGGATATTAACAGCACGAGAGGGAAGCGAGGGCTGATATCTAAAAGCTAAAACCTGCTGTCCTAAAGACCTGTGTGTTCTCCAGTGGGGTGCACATAGGAAAAATTGCACAGGGGAGACAGACTTGGATGCCCCATGAGCAAAAATTCTCTACAAGAATATAATATAAAACTCCTAACATCCTTTTCCATTAGTAAGGAAATGATCACAAAATACCACACATGTGCACTGTGATGTAAGCCATTACACGAGGCCACAGAAGGAGGTGTGCTCTCAGAGGAGAGCAGATTCTCCACAGTTTACTTCATCTTCTCATGCTGCCTCCCCTTCCTTTCAGTAACCGAAGTGAAGATCTTGGCTGGCTGGCTTCACTTGGCCTGTGTCTTAGAGTAAATCTTGGAGCCCATAAATAGATCATTTCTGTTGACTGGCATGTGACCTATTGGGAGTCACATTTTGGCCCTCCAACATCTGCTCTTTAGAACAAGACTGTTATGAGGGGGAATGGGCCAATAAGCATTATGAAGCTGACATGAAGCTCTGATAACAGGGGTATCAGTCCTGTGTTGCTATCTATGAGGAGCTATGAAAACACAGGAGCATGGTCACGATAGCACACGGGAGCCCTCACTTTGGCAAGACTGGGACAAGGGCCTCTGTGGCATCTACACTGCCAGTACTGTGATCTTCCACTTCTGGGTAGGAAACGGCACACTGGTATTGTTTAAGATGCCTGGGGTGTGGCATTCTGCTATGGTGAACCCGGCAGGCTCACATGAATACTTCGGATGGAATAAAAAAAACATGTGTAATCATGATACACAGTCCTGGTTGTCCTGTGTGTTTCTTTCCATGGCCACCACCACTCAGGAAAAGTATCTTTACTACAATTCCTGGCACTTGACATGCTTAGCCATGGGAAGACAATAAGAACCACTGTTTGGTGTGAGAAGAAAGGTCATTTAACTAGGGCATTCTCTGAAACATTCTGGGGACATTTACCCACATATTTCCTCCATCCTAGCATGCTCCAGTACAGGGAAGCTGGTACTTGTGACACAATGGAGCAGGAAAACACCCCCCCCACACACACACACACCTCATGAACTGGGGTATCCATCTTGACTTGGTTGACTGGAGAATGAAACATAACAGTGTACACACAGTATAAAATGGTGAGTTTCCTCACAGGACAGTCTTGGCTCTTCCCTCTTTTGCTCACTGAAGTAGCAATGCTCTTCCAGTGAAAATCCCCATGAAATAGACCATTTAGAAGTCATAAACTTATTTTCACTAAGGAGAAGCACCCCTTGTCCTTACATGCTGTTATACTCTGGATATGAGGTGTCCCTTCCAACACAATAGTTGCCTAGCTGGTGATCCTACTGAGAGTTGATTAGACCCTGAGGATGTTACCTTCACTAATGGATGAATCAATTGAGGCATTTCTTAGCAGAATAGGTTACTAGTAAGTGAGCATTAGTTGAGAACTGAAAATATGTCTTAAAAATGCTTATCTCGTTGATATTGAAAGATATTAAAGATAGACGATTTTAAGTTCCTGTTATGTTTGTGGTTGTAGGTGGCATTATGTGTATGTAAATCTATCCTTTTGGTTTTGTTGTGGGATGATTAATTTCTTGTTTTATCTTTGGTGTTGGAGTTTTCCTTCTAGAATCCTCTGTAGGGCTGGATTGGTAGATAAATATTGTTTAAATTTGGTTTAGTCATGGAATATTTTGGTTGCTCCATCTATGATGATTGAGAATTTTGCAGGGTATAGTAGCCTGGGCTGGCAATCATCCATCTTTAATATCTCTCAGTATTGATAGACTCAATTCCCCCAATAAAAAGACATACACTAACAGACTGGATAAGCAAGCAGGATACAGCATTTTGCTGCATACAAGAAACACACCTCAATAACAAAGACACACACGACCTCAGAGTAAAAGGCTGAAAAAAATTCTTGCAAGCAAATGGTCCCAAGAAACAAGCAGGAGTTGCTATCCCAATATCCAATAAAATAGACTTTCAACCAAAAGTTATCAAGTGAGATGACGAAGGGCACTTCATATCCATCAAAGGAAAAAAACCACCAAGAGAAAGTCTCAGTTGTGAACATCTATGACCCAAACGCAAGGGCACTCAACATTCATAAAAGAACCTTTACTAAAGCTCAAAACACACATTGAACCCCACACAATAATAGTGGAAGACTTCAACAACCCACTCTCACCAATAGACAGGTCATTGAAACACAAACTAAACAGAGACACAGTGAAATGTGTTTATCTCTTTTCCACTTCCTCCTTCCCTCTTGTCTATAGAGGTGAGACACATTACTTTCCTTACACCAACCACGATATCCCACTTGGCTTTAAGTGGACAGAGAAGTACAACAGACCCAAGTGGCATACACCAAAAGCTCTGAAACACTTTGCTGGAAATACATCCTTTCCCTCTCAAGTTTTCTCAGATAGTTTACCATAGAAATAAACTATTGTTAGAACATGTGGTATTCAGAAAAGAGAAAATATAGCAGTCTGGTGTTCACATTCCACCCATCCAAACAATGTCTGCCCACTTGAGGTGTATGGCTTATGACATCTGGCATCTGGGGTTACGAGACCATGAGCATTAATTAGTACCTATTTTATTGACATGTCTGATACAGTATCAGTTTTATTCTGAGGTCTAGATAGCAGGAGTCTGGGCTCAGCAGGTTCAAAGAACAGCCTTATAAAAGCTCTGGCCCAACGCTGGGTGAGCCTCTATGGGGTCAACACTCTCAGCCTTGTCTATAATTTTGTAGAGTGATTTGTGCTATTGATTTCTCTACAAGGGAGGCCTCTGAACTCTCTAGGGCCTGCCTGCTACTTCAGCTTCTGATTTTAATTGCCATTTTGGCTGTAACGAACAGAGTTTTTCTGAATATTAGCACATCTTGTATTATAGCTGGATAAGGGTACCCTGGATTTTGTGAGTACGAGGAGCCACTTGTCTTGCATGGATGCTGGCTTGCTGCATTCTCATTAATGGAAGCATGAGCAAAGAGCCAAAGCAAAAATATAGCAAGAACAAAGTTTTCAAAATTATGAGTTTCCCAGTAGCACACTGCATGCCTGGATACTTGTCAAAGCAGCCTAACATTTCAAAGGAGGGGGAAAAATACAACCCAGCTGAACTATGGCCTTGTTTTTCCATTTCACTTTCATGTCTAACAAGACAGAAATCAGGTTATTCTATGGGCGAATGGTAAAGCTAAGGCCAGCAGCACTGTATTTAGAGATACTGTGTTAGCTTAATCGATGGCAAAGAGAGGCCGAGCATGCGGCACACGATTCTGTCTGGCGTTTTGACAAATATGCCATATTTTACAAGCTCATTAATTTTCATTTTTAAGTTCTGTTTAGTCACTTTCAATTAATGTTAAGAGAGGGGGATAAAGCTGGAGATGAGAAATCTCATCAGAAAATTCAGCATTCATAAGCGAAGAAGCTCTTTCTAAAATTCCACCATAGCTGTAAATCCGTCTTTCTCTACTTGGACGTGTAAGGAATTGGAAGTGAATGCTGATGGCCCAAACATGCCAAGAATATGGAAAACCAAGCAAATAAAACCCGAAGCCCTCACATTCCAATCTCGGGAAATAACACACTGGGTTCCAGGATTTAAAGCAAGATGGCAGAGTCCCATGGAGGCTTCCCTTCTGTATGTCTATTCCACACTGTAGCACTCACACTTATTTTATGCAGCTACCGAGTGTGCTGGGCTGTTTAGACCATAGGGTTATGCAGGTCAGAGAGGAGTACCTGTCACCCTGCTGTCCATGCTTCCTTCACCTGTGCCCACACTTGCACATCCCCTTTGACCCCCACATCTGTACTCCCGTGCCTACACACTCTGGCTCCCCAATTCTTCCACATTACAAATGCCCTTCATTCTTTTCCATTACTTAACAGCTCTCAAAACACATCTCTCCCTCCCACTCCATCTATCTCTGGCTCCTCTGGTCCTTCTTTAGTTCCTGGGCTCTGGGAAGCCTGCAGGTATGTCTGCATTGCCTCCCCTAATCCAGGGGGCAAGCGGTGTTCCTGAGCCATAGAACCATGAGCAAAGGCACATATTTCTTCTTTTCTGTAGAGTACAAAGCCAGGCCCAGGAGAAGCTGAACACAAGCCTCCTGGGAGCTGGCAGGGATCTGAGACTGCAGCCAGTCTCGGAGACCACAGCAGTCCACACGAGTAGATTCCTCCTGGAAGAGAAGCCTCATACCAGGATTATAAAGGTGTCTGGTAAAGACCATGTTGGCTCCTTTGTATTCCTCCTCACTCTTTAGGAAGTCTGTGATGGATCATAGTTGCATTTTAGAAGGCTTGCACTGATTAGCTGATGAGAGGTTTGCAGGATAAGTAATATAGCCTTGATTTTAATGGGAGTAGAGTATTGGATCTGATAATGTGAATATATGAGTGTTTACACATACCCTTTTTATAGCATACATTGATGGCATTTTCTTTTACACCAGAGGTTTCTGTGGGTTTTAGCCTTTAGATAGGAACTTGGTGTGTACTTGATGTCACCGTGGAAAGCGAAAGTAACTCCAGGCACAAAGTCACAAGTGACCTCCTGGTCCTGTAGATGCAGGGTTGCTGTGGTGTGTGTTCAGAAATGGTTGTACTCACTAACCATACACAGGCTAAAGAGTTGGACCTTTGGAGATGCTGAACCTCTGCAGGACAAGCTCCAAACTCTTCAGCAGTTGCAGCTGGGTTTCTCCCGTGTGCCATGCACTGACCTGAATATCAGGGCTTCTCTACTTAGAAGGTTGCTTTAGCTAATTCCTTTAAGACATAAATACATGGATGAAAACTTATATGTACAGTTGAGAAGGCACATTAGCTTTGGGTGATAATGTTGATAGGTGTGGATGAGCCTTTATTGCTTGGTGGCTGCCTCTCCTCACTGTTCTTAGCCAGCCCACCAGCTGATGCAAGCCCTGGGTCCTCCTTTACTGACCTAGGTCAGGTACCTTAGCCAGCTAGGCGCTGGGTCTACACCCCCCCTTCAAATCTCTTTTTGGCAATAACCAAGTAAGGTTATCTCCTCATCTCCTGTAAGTACCATCATACCTAGGCTTTCCTGAAGGGCACCCCAGTTTGATTTGTGGGGTGGTAAATGAGTAACAAGTAGGTATTACTAAGACTTTGAACCTTCAGTGCAAAGATAAATAAAACCCAATTATGCAGATATTCTGTTTATA
Source organism: Rhabdomys pumilio (assembly GCA_030674055.1). Lineage (NCBI taxonomy): Eukaryota > Metazoa > Chordata > Mammalia > Rodentia > Muridae > Rhabdomys > Rhabdomys pumilio. Next base: position 9,082,280 of record JANHMN010000015.1, on the reverse strand, counting down.
TACATATAATTGCTTAGAAATATCTTACTAAAGACAGGGGAGGGGTCTCTGCTTTGATAGCCCGTGAGACAACTCAGCCAAGCTGTGGTACGCTCATGAGCCTCTCCCTCCTTAGAGATGGATGTAGTGTGAACAGAGTCCCTTTCTTGAGGGGAACTTGGGTGACAGTGCAGAATAAATGAATGCTACAGAGTTTCCCCCTCTCCCCAGGACCTTCCCAGTTCATTAGTGGAGACCTTGCTTAATTAACGTATGCATGCTTTTCCTTTGGTCTTCTTCCTTACATGGTGCCATCTACATCTGTCATCTGTCTGTCTGTCTTTCTGCATCTATCTATCTATCTATCTATCTATCTATCTATCTATCTATCTATCTTCATCTATTCATCTATCTATCATCTATCATTTATTTATCATGTACTTAACTAATCTATTACCTATCTAATCTAATCTATCCATCTATAAATCTATTTATCTATCCATCTATCATATATTTACCCATCATCTATATTCTATATGCTTATCACTTTTCTATTATTTATTTATCAATAGTCTATTGTCCATATCTACCTATATCTATTACTACAGATTCACCCATCTATCCATCCATCCCTTCCTCCCTCCTTCTCTCCCTCCCTATCATCAGTCTGTTATCCTCCTATCAGCAGAGCCACATATCCACACCCACATCTCTTTGTCTGAGCCCCTTTCCCACTCTCTGCCCTCTGCTCATCAGGGAGGACCACCTGCAGCTGTACTAGGACACCGGATGTGCTGCATCACCTGCCACGGCTGAGTTTTCTGCAAAGATTTCTCCTGTGTGGCTTGAGCCTCTTAACTTGAGCCTCTTTGTCATTTAAGCAAAGATTAAATGTACAGTGGGTTAGGATTAAATAGAACTTCAACATACATACACAACAAAGTAATTAACTTTCAAAACGGGATGTCATTCTTGTTTGGAGGAAATGTTTGCAAAAGGGTATAGCTCCGAATTATGGTGACACTGATACACAGTCCCCTTTCAAATAGCCGGTCTCTGGCAGTTCTCACTGTGCACTTACTGAGCCTCATGTCTGGGTACTATCCAGTTCAAGTAGCCTCTGATGACCAAGATGGTATCCAAACAACTTTAGCTGGCCTCTCAGAAGTGGAAGCGGTGCCATAAACGTCTGTCAGCCTTCTCCTTTCTTACTGCTTTTCAGTTTGCTATACCAGTGGCCTTTTTGCAGACGAGCCTCCTAAGCCAGTTCTCCTCAGGCCATCGGTGGTCTTCATTGCTGTCCTGTCTCTGTGTGATAACTAACCATCTGTACTGCTGTACAGATGTGTACTGTATCAACTCCCCTGTTCATGGACCTATTGCCTATATCTCTTCCTGAAACATAATTCCCATGAGCCTCCTTTGATAAGCTTCTCTGAGTCCTTGGTGACAGCCTAGCTAGAAAAACACAGGTTACTCTGGAATGTGAACAAGCTAAGAATGGGTTCAATTGCTCCCCACATCCTGCCAAAAAGAGCATATGATTCCCTCTCATTCTTATTTCCCTGCTGAGAACTTTGGTTTAGGTAGCATCACCAGCCAATGTAGCGTAATCTCGCATAACAACGGTTGGACAGTCAATACTACAGGACCTAATAGGTAAGTGCGTCCTTATCACCGAGAGTTGAAGAGTGCTTTCTGACTCACTGAGGTAGAAATTCAGAAAATGTAAAGGGCAAGATGGCTGATCATTTAGCCGCCACACGCACTTGACCTTACACTAAAAGTTCTCTCTGTGTTTTCTCTTACAAACCACATTAAAACCAAATGCTGAAGCTTTTTGTTCAAGGGTATACTTATTTACTTTCCTTGAGCAGGAAATTTTAAAGACAGGATACACTTTTAGCCCTATTGTGTAACACACTGCAGCATATTTATCACGGAAATAGGAAGGAACAGCTCTGTACCATAAATCCCCCTATCAGAGGATGGCAAACCACGACACCCTGGGGCCAACTGCTTGTTATTTTTCAAGTAAAGTTTTGTTATTTCCTGGTCATGCCTGTCCACTTATAAACTGTATAATCTGTGGATGGCAGATGTAGTAAAAGTGACAGGTTAAAATATCAACTTCATGCTTATTTACAGAGGAAGTTTGCTGAGGTGTATTTCTCTAACACTTTGGAACAATGGAGGGGTTCTGCTATCGTGTATGATATTCAGATATTTTTAATTGAAAATCTGAGAGCCTCACATCTGTCACAAATTAAATTCACCAATTGTGGTCCATGGTGAGCCATTGACTTTCCGGGATTATTCAAGACTGGGAAGTTGGTAGTCCAGTCTTGGATTTCTATGGAGCAAGTCAGTTAACATATGAGAACTCATCTTGAATGAGAATCCCACAGTGTATTCACTGATGCTTGCTCTCTCACCATAGTTAATGTGTGTCCCGTGAAAAAACCAGTCCAAAGCATAGGTAATATCAAGACTGTCCTGGGGGGACACTCTGTGGTATCTGTGATGAGCAATTCTGTTGTTACAGCTTGGTCATTTACCCTGGGGGAGTAGCAACAAGGTATCCTACTTTACCTTCTCTGGAGCACTCTTGTCTGACTGAAGAATGGCCTACATGCTCATTGCCATAAGAACTCTAGGGAGAAGCTGAGAGAACTGACTTTTATCCAAGCTCAGCAAACTTTCCTTACTGACTTTGATTTTTCTGAGACGTGACCTCCGCCAACACTTCAAACCTAAAGCATGTATAGAGATGTTGAGCAAATTGCTCTGTCGAGCACACCTGCCTGTGTTCCAGAGAGGCACGACCTATGAAGAGAACGGTAATCCTCATTAACAACTTGGCTATAAGGTACTTCTGGGCAAGAACTATGAGAATAAATTAAATGTCCTTTAAAAAAAATGTTCACAAGAAGAATTGAACATAGCTCTACTACAAAATGCTAGTGTATGTAAAATGTATTTAATTTTAAACAAAAGAAAAATATTAAAATAATTCGTGTGTACACCTTTGGAATGTTTGGATGTTTGTTCCATCATAAACACAGTTCTGTGATGATAATGGGTGGCTACCTATAAACAGACATATCTTGGGTCCCTGAGGTGAGACTTGCTCTACCTTTACCTGTTATCATGACTTCTACCTAATCCCCTCAACAGAGCTGGAGATATTCCACATGTCACTCATGCCATGGAACCACAGAGGCAGAGAAGAGCAGGAAGGTGTTCACCTGGTTTGCATTCTCCTTACTAAAACCCTCCATCCCAAGACATCCCAGTAATCACGCTCTTACCTGAGTCTTACTGAGGTTTTTGCCTTGCAGTTTCAACCTGACATCTCTTCTGTACAGCATTTTCTACAAAGTAGCCAATTTGTGATATGTCCTGGTCTCCCTGTCTCCTTATGAGACTCTGTATTCTGTATATGGCATAGATTTAATCTTTTGGTTTGAGTTTTATTTTAGATTTTTAAAAAATGAGACACTGCCATTCTTATATGACTCAGATAACGGTTTTAGTGTACTGACAGGATTGTGTGATAATTTCCAGGATGGCTGTGCTGTTTGTATCAACCCAGAAGAATCCTGTGCTGGTGGACAGTTATTCTCCACTGTTTCCCACCCAGTACAGGTGCCCCTGATCTGTGGATAAATGTTGTTCTGCACACTCCACATTAGCTAAAACTACACAATGTGTAGACTTCTAAATCTGGCTTTGTTCACTAAGTATAATGTTTTCAAAGGTCCTTCTACTTGGTACATGTACCATGATGTGTTTATCCATCCAATCTTGATGACATCTGAACAGTTTCCACTTTCTAGCTATTAGAAATATGGTTGCCATGGGTGCTTGTTTATGAGTTTTTTAATGGATAGGTGTTTTTATTCTTCCTGGGTATAAGGAATTCTATATAGTATAAGTCTATAATAGTCTTAGAAGTGAAATTACTGGGCCATTGTCAGTTTTGAAACTACGCCCGATGTAGTACACCAGATGTCAGTACAGTACACCCGATGTCAATTTTGATCACCCGATGAAGAGTCTTGAGTAAGAGATTGCCCAGGTCAGACTGACCAAAAGTCTGTTAGTTGATGAAGGAAGGCCAAGTCCATTGTGGGCAGTACCATCCTCTAGGCCAGTACTCCCTCCCGAATTACATAAGAAAGCCTACTTACAGAAGCCAGACCATGAGCCATCGGGAAAGCAGCATCTTCTATGGTTCTTGCTGTGGGTGAGTCCCTTGGCTAAAGATAATGCATTGAGAAACAGTAAGCAGCCTTGCCTTGGAGTTCCTGCCTTGATGTCTTCAATAACAGGCCATAATCTGCAATATGACATAACCCTTCTTCTCCTAAGATGCTTTTGGTCACAGTGTTTTGTCAAACAACAGAAAGGAGACTACAAGTCTGTCATGTTTTAGCTCCATGTTTGTTGTTCGAATAGAGCTTGATTATTTTCCAGAGTGGCTGCACCATCCCACATCTCTACCAGCATGGTCCTAATTTGAGCACCTCTTCTCCAATATCTACTGTTGACCATGGTTTTGCTTAGCCCATGAGTATTTGGGGTTGGGATTTACATTTCTCTAATAACTACCATTGCAGAACATGTTTCCATGAACTTACCTGTTGTCTGTGTCTCCTGTAAACAAATGTTTACAAAAATAATGTGTGCACTTTTATTGTGATGTGTGCTTTTTTGCTAGCTATAGGAGTTCGTTTATTTGGGATACTGGACATTTATATGACCTGTAAAAATTTCCCATTCTGTGAGGTTTTTTTCCTTCACTGTGCATTGTGTACCTTGAGGGTGGCCTAAACTCTCTCAGTTTTTTTGGCCTTTTGATGCTTGTACTTTCAGTATCATGCCTAAGGAACCCTGGAGTTTAAGGTCACAGGGATTTCCACCTGCATGGTCTTCTAAGGATGCTGTTGTCTCTTCTGCCTGGGTCTTGGATTCATTTTCAGTCACTGGTTGTTTGCCTAGAGCATGCCCTACTTTTTCCCTTCTTTGCTTAATCACATCATTAGAAGCGAGCACACTGGAGCTTCTGATTCGTATTTGTTGAATATATTCAGACATAAGGACATGAAGAAGTACAGCATCTGCCACTGTTAGTCTTGAGTTATTGTTCTTATCACCATGACAAAATACCCAACAAGACAAATGACTGTGGATTTATTTGGCTCCTTGAAGCAGACAATGCATGATAGTGGACACTGTCCATTGCAGTGGGTGTGTGAGATGGCTAGCTTCACTGTCACGGAGCAGGGAAATCTAGACAAGATCCAGGACTTGGCTATGTAACTTTTAAGGCTTGTATCTAACGACCTATGTCTGCCAGTTAGATCTCAAATGTACAAGATTACACAGCCCTCTCAAGAATGGCTACCAGCTGGGGGCCCAAATGTTCAAGCATATAAGCCTGTGGGAGAACATTCTAGAATAACACCAGTGTTATTTAAATTTAGGGGTTATTTAGTTTATGCAAATATTATGTATATCCATAATTTATTCATATATATTTACATGGCCTCCCTGTGAACTTATCCATATTTAAGAAAATGACATGGTCCTCATTCAGACCAGGCCTCTTCAGAGTTCCAAGTGACTGAATATTTTAGGTAGTCTAGCATGTCCCCTCTTCTTCTAGGGCTACTCACAGATGAGAGAAGGAAATGGTGTCCCATTGTTCTTTGGCCACAGGTCACAGAGACTGAAGGTGTATCTCCTAAGTTAAATGAGACGCAAGATGGAGTCACCGCAGCTGTGCAGATCACCGTTCTCAAGGATGCAAACACTTTCTGTACTGGCTGGTTTGTGAGTCAACTTGACAGAAGCTGGAGTTATCACAGAAAAAGGAGCCTCCCTTGAGGAAATGCCTCCATGAGATCCAGCTGTAAGTATTTTCTCAATTAGTAATCAAGGAGGGAGGGCTCCCACTGTGGGTGGTGCAATCCCTGGGCTGGTGGTCCTGGGTTCTATAAGAAAGCAAACTGAGCAAGCCAGGGGAAGCAAGCCAGTAAGCAGCATTCCTCCATGGCCTCTGCATCAGCTCCTGCTTCCATTTTCCTGCCCTGTGTGACTTCCTTTGGTGATGAACAGCAATGTGGAAGTGTAAGCTGAATAAACCCTTTCCTCCCCAACTTGTTTCTTGGTCGTGATGTTTTGTACAGGAATAGAAACCCTGACTAAGACACTTTCTAATACAGGGAGTGAGGGAGGGATTGGTTTTACCTACTCCCACACAAGAAAGGTCTCACCACTTCCCCCACTGCCTCAAAGGTCTTTGGGGTAAATAGAAGGGAAAGATACTCAGTGCAACTTGAAAATCACTCCCTCCCCTTAAGGATGTACTAGAGAAGACCAGTGGTCTCACAGTTCCTCCCTAGATAGGAAGAACTCCCTTGGGTCTCAGCAAACATGCATCAGAAAGCTGTGCTGTGGGGGAGAGCCTGCTTTGTCAACTGCTCTGCTCAGCTCCTTCCCCCAACTCCCTCTACACTTTTCTATCTCCTGTATCTCTCTCACTGCTTTCTAGACCGAGTGCAACTATTTAAATATTCCTATTTATTTATTTATTTAGGAATTGTTTGCAGCCAAAATAGTATTCTACATATAGAGATTTGGATATTAGGTGACAATCCATCCCCTGTGCCATAATCATATGCAAGGGTCCAGGAAGCGCAATAGCCACAGTTGATGATCAATTTTCACGATTTTCTTAACCAGATTTGAAACCCGTAAGAGATGTAACCGTAAGAGATGTCTCTAACCATGTCACTGAGAGTGTTTCCAGAAGGGTTTAATAGAGAAAGAGGAGTCCACAGTGAATGAATGCGGGCAACGCCATTCTCACACCTGGGGTCTCAGACTCAACGAAATGGGCAAAAACCCGAGGAAGCCACCTGTGCACAGGAGTCACCTCTCTCAGCTGCTCGGTCAACCCAAATACAAGAAAACTGAGGCTGCTCACTGCTGGGAGATGCTGTTGCTGTTACGATTTCCCTGTGCCATGCCTACCCTACTGTTAGGGACTCACACCATGAACTGAAGCACATCCTTCTGGCCTCAAACTGCTCAATTTCAGAGACTTGGTCACAGCAATCCAAAAAGACACAGATATACAACTAGCACCATCCAAAGTCATCATCAGCCTCACCATCACTACAGTCACAATCATCACCATCACCATCATCATCATCACCATCATCATCACAATCACTATCATCATCACAATCACCATCATCACCATCATCATCATCCCCACCACCACCGCCACCACCCATATCACCCCCATCAGCACCATGACTATCACCAGAGTCCCTTTCTCTACTGGTCTCTTCCACCTTTCTCTCGCTGTATTGCCTCTCTACCTTTGCTCTCTTCATCACATCTGCTCAGCAGTTTGCAGTTACTATGTAGCAACCACCGGTGCCTATTCTAGGAACTTGGACTCACTGTGTTTCCTTCTCTTCTCTCTCCAGTCCTCTATGAACACTTCCTGAGTGTTCATAATCATTGTGATAAAACAAAACAAAACAAAAATCCCGTTTTCTCTCACGGGAAAAATGAGAAAGAAAACATAGTTTGTGTGGATTACATGATGTGTTCGGGGATGATATTTATCGGAGTCTATTGCTCTGCTGGTAAGTCCTGGAGTTTATCCCTTCAATGCACAAGGGAGGATAGAGGCATCCATCAATACCACTGCTCCTTTACTGCTCTGGGATAATGCATGCTGCATTCTTGCTGGGGCAGCCTTTATCTTGGATGAGATTTCATGCTGCAGACTGCTGCACAGGCTAGTCAATTGCATTTGCCATATGGTACTCAGCCTGTGTTCCTTTGTACCAGGCACGAAGGAGGGTAGGCAACTCCTGCCTCATAAGCATCTGCTCTATAGATTCTTCCTCCGGGAGCGGCTTTGTGAACTGTACCAGTGGATTTTAAAGATTTAGTGGAACAATAAGGGAAAAATTAAAAAAACCAGGGCACGCTGTACCAAGCACTTCAGTAAAGTTCTTCGGTCCGTGGACATCCATCCTGCAGGTGTAGATGGCTTTGTGCCGTGTCTGGGTAGCAGATGAGCAAAGGAAAAGGGAGCACAGATGGGAGACTAGGTTTGTCATAGCTGGAAGCACAGCCCTGGATGGGCTCCTGACTGAATGACTTCTTGGTTTAAAGCACCAGGAGTTGAGGCCAGCAGGCTTCCAACTTCCACTACACTCCGTTTCCCTGTATCACCAAGGTAGCCTATCAGAGCTTCCAGATGGTGGAGGTTGATGCCAGCAAGCCCACTGAATATGTGTACATATGGGGTTTGCTGAGACAGATACCCCTCAGCTGTCATACAGAGTAATAGGTAGCTCCTAAACCCAACACTGTATCATTAAGCTAGCAGGTTCATATGGTCGTCCCCCTCCGTCTGTGATGCTGGCATCCTGAGAGATAAGCTTGAGAGAAATGAGGCAGAGAGATGGTGGTATGTTCACTCTTTTCTGCCTGGATGGTCAGAGAAGCCTGAGATTCGGGTCAGTATTTCCTCAGCCTTGGAGACTCTAAGACAGAATCACTCATAACAGGCAGCTAAACAAGGCACATGGAGTGGAATTTAAGTCAGATTTCACAGAGCAATGCAATCTTTCCTGGGATTACAAAATCCTAAGAATAATCCCACACATTCCTGTCTGCTAATAGGACATGGAATGGACCCACAATTCAGATGAGGAGAGACAGCTACAGGAGAAGATCCCTACACAGGGACCTTAAACACACTGTGCCCTCTAGCACTTGACAAAGTTGAGTGTGTTTGGGATGCTCCACAAGACTGGAACAGAGAGGTACTCACTAAGCATTTACTGATAAGTGAGAATTCTCTTTACACACATGCACACACGAGTGTACACATACACACATACAGAGGGGGTGTGGGCAGATACAGAGACAGACAAAAACAGAGAAACAAAGAATTTACAATTTTACAAGGGTAAAATTGTAAAAATTCAGAAATCATCATTAGACTTATGTTAAAATGATCTTTCCAAAATACAACTGGCTTAATCTCACCAATTACTAAAACACTAGAATGTGTGTTGTCTCTACAATGAACACTACTTAATCCCAGCTACCCAGAATTTTGATGTTGGTGTCCTTTGATGACAGACTTTGAACCTGGCAGAGACCTACAGAAATTCGAGGTGCCATCAAAAGAAACTCAAAACCTTTGAGCTCTTCAGTCTAAGGCTTCTTCTACTGTCTCCAGGACTCCAGCTGACTGACTGTGGTCTGTTTATCTACACATCACAATCCAGGTTCAAGACTACATTCTGTTGTCATCTTCTAGGCTTTTCTCCCAGTTGTATGTTGGGTCACATTGTCCAAGATGCAGAACACTGAGCTCTCCCAGACACCCATATTTGTCTGGTGCTGCCTCCTTTTTGGGTCCAGAGGCAGCTTCTGTCTTTGTGCCTATAGTACTTTGCTGTGTAGTTACAGTACTGTTCACTCCATGCAGAAATCCTGGGAAGCCCAGGCACTCACCTCCTTCCTGGAAGAACCTCCCAGGCTCCTCAAGAACAATTCCATACCCAGGTGGGTATTGTTGCCCACATTTATAAGACATAGCTTTGAACACAAATATTTCCACACACAAACATTCCCACACACAAACATTCCCACACACAGACATTCCCACACACAAGCATTCCCACACACAAGCATTCCCACACACAAGCATTCCCACACACAAGCATTCCCACACACAAGCATTCCTACATTTAACCTCCATCTCCCCCACTGCGATGGGACATTTGGCTCACGAGTTGTTTTGCCCTTACTTGTAGATTTCAAGAAAAATAAAATGTGGCTTTAGAAAGAATGTATATTCACTCAACAAGGCCCTCATTCCAGACTCTCCTCACACACAAAGCCAGAATTCTGGTGTTTTCAGAGCTTCTTGGATGCAACTCCCATGCCCTGAATAATGTAAAAAGGATGAGGTAGAGTTTATAAAAGAATGAAGAGTTGATTTTACTTACAAGTGTGGAATTTTATGAACTTTTGAGGCATTAACACAGGTCTATTCTTCTGAAATAAAAGCTATAGAAATCCCCTTGTATGGAATGACCTCCATGACCAGATTTTAGAACTCAATGAGGCATGGGATGTAGGTCCCCTGACAAAAGCCATAAATGCTTTCATGATGGCAGCAGGCAGGTCATAGAGCCAGCAAGGTCCTTGACCGTGAACCCCTGGCTACTGTCCAGGCTTTAGATGGTGGACCTCCTCTACATGCCTGAGAAGACCAATGTCTGGGCCTGTGACCTTACAGCATGGGGAGTTGCTGACCAGGAACACAGAGCAAGATGTCATACTGGAGGGAAACGTTACTTCTTTTCTATGTGGCTGTCATTCAAAATTATAATCCCTCACATTAAAAATAAATGACCCACTGCATCATTAGCCCAAATCATGCTTAAAAGAAGCAGACCATGTGGCACTCAAGCAAGGTGTACACTCTTTCTCTCAGAACTCAGAATCTCCTCTCTGCCTCTCCACAACACTCTCCTTCACAACTAATACATTGCTTTTTGTGCCTAATTCTAGTGGGCTATAATATGATTTATATTACAGATCACATATAAGCACACTCATCCGAATTCACTGTGTGTTTTTTCTCTTTATTTTCTGCTTTCTGCCGATTATTTGTTCAGCCTAAAGCTGACATGTAGGAACCATCAAATTTTATTATGTGTTTGCCTTGCTTTTTAGTTACTAGAATTTACAGAAACAGCCATTCCTTGCATTTCTCAGGGCTGAGAGGCTATGTATTTCTTTCCAGTATCGACATAGTGTAATTGCCTGGTAGCTACACATTACCCTGGAGAGCTTCAACACACCATCCACAACACCAGTCAAGAAACAAATGTGACCAAGAAAACTTTCGGCATAAGGGAATGGCCTTCTCCCACATACCTGCTGGGTCAAGGGCTCACACAGATGAGAGGGAGCAGGGTATGCCCCAGACCCCCTTGTATTCAATGGTGATCAACTTACAGAAGGCCACCTGCCATAGAGGCTTGGCTGAGTGTTATAAGTATGCAGGTCTCTGGATTCTGATACTTCCTTCTGATAAAGGGTCTCCTTCCAGGTGAGCCCTGTTCCCCTCCCCACTTCTCTCTCAACATACTTTTTGTTAGTAATAATAAGACAAGGGCATAGAATGAACATTGACTTGGGTGCTGCTGCAATGAACTCAAACTCCATCACAAGCCTGATGACCGTTCAGGTAAAACCCATTGAGAGCACAGAGACCATAGGCCATGACATCCAGAAGGTAAGATCATAACCTGTCCCATCCACTGGCTCACTCTGGTTAACCACTGCCTTGAGCTGAGTATAGCTTGTAAATCCAAAAGTACTCCCAGAACAGTTACAGCCCAGCAAATAACATACCTGACATACACTCCCAGAAGGCCATCTGCTTTACCCCACCATGCTGTTTTCTCTTGTTGTCCTTGGGATAATGATGTAATGCAAGCTCAAAGGTGACCTACAGGGTGTCTGGCTCGGCCTGGGGGTCTGCCTCAGAATCTGTCTGTGTAGACCTTGCTGTGGTGAAATCCTTCCCATCTTCACCACAGAAGCTGTCTAACTGTTCAAGGTTCTTCACTTGGTCAAAGGACTTAGCTGATAAGGTATAATCATTATTTAAACCTCCCTACTGATCTCTTTATTTAAACATTTTATAAGACGTTATGCATGAACAAACACAAGGGTGGGGGTAGGGCCTGCACTTGAGTCCACAAAGCAAGCCGAGTTAGAGGAATAGGACGTGGGAAGGGCCTCAGAGATAGTTTTCATAGATGGAGGAGGAAAAGCGGGATGACATCAAGATTCAAGTATTGCTCCTTAAAGCCTTTAATTTCCAAAGTGGAAATTTCATTCTGCAAACACACGTTGAGGTAAGGCAGTCTGGATGCACAGGAGCCAGTACAGGTCCCTGTGACGGCTGTGTGTGGTGACACTGTACAGCAGTGCTTCTCAACCTTCCTAATGCAGAGACCCTTTAATACAGTTTATCATGTTGTGGTGACTCACAACCATGAAATTACTTCATAACTGTAATTTTGCTACTGTTATGAATAGTAATGTGAATATTTTTGGAGACAGAGACGTGCCAAAGGGGTAGCGACCCATCGACTGAGAACCAGGGCGGGTCCCTGGCTTTATGTTGATTTGAGGCTCTGCTGACATACCTTGGAATAGCTAATAATTTTAACCATCAGTCTTGTGTTGTGTAAATGAAACTCAATGGAACAATAATGTGCAGATGATACAGGCACACCAGCAACACGCTCTCTCTCCAGTCTAGAAAGCTCCACCACAGACTCCTCTCCCGAGCAGCAGAGTATGTGTTACCAGTGTCCTTTTCCCCAAAGTCTGTGAACACCTGAGAATGTTCCACTGAGCAGAGCAGAAGGCCTGCCTGGTTGGGATGATCAGGTGGATGCTACATCCCAGGGTACCTTCTTTCTGTTTAGCCTAGCTTCAAATAATTAGAGGAAGTAACCATGGCTGAAGAAACCCACGGTTCCTTTCCCTTCCATGCTGCTTTGCCTTGAGCAAGTTCACGGGATGCTCTAAGTAGACAGCATTGCGAGAAGTGAAGAGGGAAGCCGTTAATTTTATTTGGCACAGGAACTGCACACACAAGTGGGGCCCAGCGATGGACCAGGAATGGCCACAGTCCAGTGGACACAAGTTAAACAATCTCTTTATATGTACATTGGTGTTGCCAGTGTAAAGACAAATGCTAAAATTATGATAATAATTTAAACTTTTTTTTATTTTACTTAGAATGACATTGATGAGTTAAGGTAGGGAAGGAACAAGGAGCAGAGGAAGGAAGGGAGAGGGAGGCAGGAAGAGAGGGAGAGATAAAGGAAGGGAAAGAGGGAGCAGAAGGGGAGGAAAAAAGAGGAAGGAAGGAAGGGAGAGAGAGGAGGAGAAAGGAAAAAGTGAGGAAGGGAGGAAGAAAGAGAGGGAAGAAGGGAGGGGGAGGGAGGGAGAGAAAGAAGAGAGAGAAGACAGGAGGAAGGGAGGAAGGAAGAAGGGAGGGAGGGAAGAAGGAATGAGACCCGAAGGCAAAACCAAACAAAACTCAAAATTGTAACAAGTCAAGAGACCACAGCAGAAAGGAAAAGCTTTATACTGATGCCTTTTATAGCATCTTTACCTGCGTACTGAGCAGATGGTGGGCCCAGATCTAAATTGATATTCTCATGGTCCCAGGCAGAGGGGAGTGTGAGGAAGAATCATACCCGTGCTGAGTAACAAACGACAGTCTGGTTAAACCTTAGAAACCTTAGAACATTCCTGGGGAGAAAACTTCCATCTGCCCTGTACAGAAGTTCAACATTTTGTCTGACAAATTTTTGGAGGGGGTGGGAGGTATGTGTATTAGTCACATCCGGCCCAGGGGCTACTGAATACACTCATGGGTAAGCCCTTGAATGTAGCCCTTGCCCAGGGCATCTCCACCTGGCTTCTCACAATTCTTCCAGCTGCTAAGGAGAGTTTCCTCCTTTTCTGGTACTTCAGAGAAAAAGGCAAGCACACAGAAACCCATCCTAACTGAGCGCCATGTAGATACCAAGCCCACAGTAAGTGAAGAATAGGCTCAGGGTGATCAAAAGAGATTTTTTTTTTCTAGTATAATTGTTTCTGCTCCCCACATCATAAAAGTTGAAAAAAAATGATAATGATTAAGATTTTAACAGGAAAATCTAGAGAGATTGGTTGGTAAATTGCTTGCCTTGAAGTACAGAGACCTGCATTTATGCCCAGTACCCACAAAATGCACAAGTGGTTGAGGGGGTCATGATGGTGCCTGCCTATAATTCCAGCAGGGGTGATGGAGAGAGACGGATCCACAGGACTCCTGGCTAGCCAGTAGCCTATGCAGTGAACTGCAGGCCAATCAGAGATCATGTCTCACAACACAAGCTGGACAGCAGTAGAGGAAAAACACTGAAGACTGGCCTATGGGCTCCACACACATGTAAATACAAGCACATGCTCTTATGTACTTGTTTACACACATGATCACTATGAGAAGAATGTACCTGTCCCATCTACTAGCACGTGCTAAGTACATGCTATGGGATAATTGGGACAGCAGGCAGAAAATCATATTCTTTATGAAAGGGCAACGGTCCCATCAGTCCAATTGTCTGGCAGCTGACTACTGAGTCAGAGTATGCAGGCGCAGTCAGCAGAAGACAGGTAAGCAAGCAGAAGCAGGCTCCCTGGGGACATGAGGACATGCCCAACAGTCTTGTTTTTGATCCATAAACATTGATCTGTGGTTATTAGGCACAGATGAAGGTTTGTCCTAATTTAGAAAAGGTTAAGTAGTACTCAAAAATGCAGACAGCAAACTACATATGTCAAAGACACTAAGACAGAGCAGCAGTCTGCCTCATCCTATCCGGTTCCAACCTGCTAACTCAATTGAGGATCCTAGTGCCGAGACCCATGTCTGACTCTTCCCATGGGGCTCATCTCAGACAAAGGCTTCAATTGTCAAAAGAAACCCACTCCACCCAGGGTCAAACACATAAGCATCTTCATCTATTAAAACTTCATTGATCCTGTGATACATCAGGACACAGAGCAAACAGTGAAAAACAAGACCTGTGAAACACACCACTTTCTTCCCATATAGTCCGACCACAGCCAGCAGGACAGGCAGGGAAGCAAAATGGCTCATGAAAACTCCCTTCAGAGCACCATGGAGAGATCTGTCCTCAGACACCAAGATATCCCCAGTCTCCAGAGCAGGCAGTGCCCCAGTTACCTCTGGTGAGTCTGGATTGTTTGAATACATACCACCAGAGAGCTGCTGCCTGTAGCACCTCAGAGTAAAGAGGAAGCATAGCCTCTCAGGGTTGCCCTAATCCTTGCCAAGAGAAATTACTAAAGTCCAATCATCCACAGAGCGAAACCAGGACCTACTGACCAAGGAGACTGTGTGGCTCAAATTTTCCCCTTAGGGCAAAGCTGTTTGCCACAGCTGCTTTAAAGGGGTTTCGTTCTTTTATGTGAATGTCAAACAGCACATGCTCAGGAAGCACATGGGCAGGCTCACAGAAGAATTCCTCTTCCTGAAAAGCCTGCTTCCCACAAGTTCAGGACCGATAGTGAGGCAGACACACATCACGAGCCACAGTTGTAACAATCACCCTGAACTGGGCGAGTCGGGGTACGCAGATAGAAAGCTTGCAAGAGAACAACTAGACGGGCCAATCATGGCAGTAAGGTAAGCCCTGCCTTGGTCTCAGACTAGGTGCAGAACCACTGCCCGATGAAAGAAAACCACTAGGGAATCAGAGTCTCCCTACAGCATGAAGGGCCAGACATAATTTTTCTACAGGGTATTTCTCTATTGTTAAGGGACTTGATGTACCTCTGCTATGTATAATGTGGTAAGGATTGAACATTTCAGAGTGCCAATTCTTCAGTATACTTAGTTTTTATCTGAATTAATTTTAGAAAATGCAAAACACCATGAATTCCTCATTGATGCCCATGTGAGGTATTACGGCATAATAACGTATTCAAACTCTCCATGTATTCAATTCTGTGCAATGGGCTCACACTCATGCTTTAATGGATCATACTTATTGTGTAGCAGATTCAAAGCCACCATGCTGTATTCACACTGTTAAAGGGTTCATACTCAAAGCGTAATGGAGTCACGCTCACTGTGTCATGGGTTCAAACTCAGAGTTCATCCAGTATCACGCATTCCTTTTTATCATTAGCTCAGTCTTAACCCGCATCGTTGCTAACTGGGGGTGTGATTCACTGTCAGAGCCTCGGGGAATTATAAATCTGCAGAATCACAGCACAGCTCGGGGTTTATGCTAGGCCTTATGCCATGAAACAAAAGGAATGCCTGTATTTATCATATCAGTTTGCCTAGCTGCGGGAGAATCTAAGGAATAGCTAAGAAAATCAATTCCATGAATCAACATAAAAGAACTCTGATACATTCAAAGTCCAAGGAACCACCCAGTGTTACTAACTATAACCCCCTGCCCAGAGCTTCAGAGAAGAAATAAGTTTGGGGTGCCAAAGACAGGAAAACTGAGTTTCAGAGAAACTCCATTAGATTACCTATGGTTTTAGTCACTCTGGACATAGCTAGCTACTCCTCTTTTAATATCAGTGAGTAAGTCACCTACCCACATAGCACAGGCCAGTTCAAGTAGCACAAAGACGGCCCTTCCCCCAGCTTCTCAGTACCAGGTCTGCCATTGTTATGAGTTAAGAGAGTTCCAAATCATATCTCACTGGAGGGAAGTGTAAACAGAAAGTTTAATCTGCGATTCTCAAAGCGCACACCCAAGCAAGCGGAGGACTGCCGCAGCTTTTACTGCTTCGTCTCTCCTTCACCATGCAGTCTGCAGCGTGAAGGTTAGTAAGATGCCCGAGAGTGTTCCTGTGAACCACTCAAGTTTCATCTCAAAAGTAATAAAGTGGTGTGATACTCAGTAGTGCTTAGTGTTGACAATACAAGAGACCCACTTTCCGCGCCAGTGAACTCCTATGAGCTCATACTGAGAACTGGCTATGGACACAGGTCAGCAGAGGCTCCCTGTTCACAGTCAGAAATGACTTTCTATGGAGCAGCTTTGCTCTACTGCCAATCCCTCGGACGGCACTCGTGTACAAGAGGAGAGGTCTGTGGCTGCTGGATGTGTTGGTCACTTAAAAGAGCAGCTCCATGAGGGAACATGTCATCCAACTGCTTCTACAAATAGACACAATGTGAAAATGTGAGCAACGACTACCCATTGCTCAACAACCTGCAAACTGATGTTTGTCACCATATTGCATTGGTTCTGAGAAATTAAAGATTGAATCGAGGGTTGTTCAATAATTATACATTTAAAACAAGAGGAGTAACTTCTGTGTGGTGTTTCTGTACATATCCTGGCCATGCAGTTAAGAACCATCCATTACATCCAGTGCTGGGAATTGTCTCAAGTCATTCTTGGCTTCTGGAAGTTTCCCTCTTCTCAAGATGCTGCTTTTAAGCATGGTCCCCTAATGTCTTTTCCTGAGAGAGCATTTTCACAAGGTATCATTTAAAGAAACACTGCAAGAGAGTGACAACCCAGAATCCAAATTAGTAACTGTGAAAAGTAGTTCCTGTTGGTACCTGAGAAATGAAAAAGGAAATCACTTCAAAATGTTTAGGACTTCCTGGAAGAAGACAGTTTGTGATTTTTCCTGTAGAGAAACTGTGGCTCCTCCATAGGTGCTCAGGAAAAGGGAGACGAAGATCAGGAATTACTACCTGCCCCCCAGGTGAAGGGACAGCCAGGGAAGGGGCCTTGGGCAGTGCAGGGCCTCGTGGAAGCCAGCGAGGGAAGGAAGGGACCTGTGTACATGGGCTGAGTCAAGGTCTGTAGTCATTCCTCTATAACCTACTTCAACAGGAAGCCACATAGAAGGCATGATGCCGGAGACAGCACCAAATCAACAGAGTGTCGCTGATGGGTCATTGGGGCTGTGGGAAGGTGCTTCTTAGAGAGAGAGTGCCCACAAATGTTTCCTTCACAAATCAAACGGCTCTCAGTGTAAATATATTAATGGATTTTGAAAATATTATGTGCCTTTGATTTCCTTACCTGCAGAGAACATAATGGGCACTTAAGGTGAACTGCGTGTGTATCAGAGAGACTTTTCTTGGCTGTTACATAAATGTGGTCAGTTTGGGAAGAAATCAGTACTCGTCAAGTGTCATTTACCAAAGTAAGCCACACATTCAGTTAGCTCAGCCGTGACCGGGTTACGACGGACAACCAAAAGCCTGTGTGCTATGAATTCTAACATCAAACATGGCGGCATTGTGTGCTTTCGAATTCTTTAAAAAGTATGTTTTGTCATCTTCTAAAGATAGCTAGTTCGCAGCTCTTTTTGAAATAAGGTAAACTGTAAGCCTTTAGTCTTTAAAAGTAACTACTGGCTTGAGAGAAAGAGTCCACAGAGGCTTCCGTTCTGGGTGGGCCTGGGTCTGCTCCTCTCTTCTCTGTGAAATTCGGAATTTATACACTTTCTGCCTTAAAAACAAAATGAAACAAGACAAACAGAAAACCTTTCCTTTGAAACAATCCTGTAATTGAGATTTATATAATTCCATAAATGAGATTGCGGGACTAACTTGCAAGACAGACATACAGCAGGCAGGATGTACTGTACAAATCCCCCAACACACTTTCCTGACTGGGGTCTGAGTATGTCACATCCCCTGGAAGAAAAACAAAAAAGCAATCATGGCTGAACTATACTCACTATCACATGACCATTCTGACTTTTTTGTAAAAAAAAAAAAAAAAAAAAAAAAAAAATCCTTTTGTAAAGGATTTTATTAGCTTTGGACTGTAACAGGCTAGGCTGACTCCATGACAGGCTTCAAATGAGTAGTTCAGGAGACTAGGCCTAAATCTCAACTTTCCAAGAAGTGGGCAAGTCAGGGCAAATCCAGGCCTCAGAAGCTGCTCTGCCATCTAGCCTGAGGCAAGGACAACGGGTTAGCAGCAGTTTCCAGACTTCCTCAGCAACAGTTTCCAGACTTCCCCAGCAATAGTTTCTAGCCCCACACACCCCAGCAATGGTTCTGGAATGTCCCTAGAGATAAAACCAATGATTAAGATAGAGGTCACCTACCTCTCCCCAGAATTCTCCTAATGTGCTTCAAATTGAGCCTGCGAGCTCACTGGGGCATCTCTATCCAGGCAATGGGAGAACCTAGCACACTAGACTTGTGCAGAATAAAATGTTCTTTGCTTTTGCATACTATTTGAGCCCAGGGTATCATTCCTGAGCGAATCATGGAGCCTTCCAGGATAATACCCAGAGTACACATAAAGAGGTCTATGCTGCCAGTCACCTGCAGAGTGAGGCTGTGTTTACTGATTGGTGGAGTCCTGAGGAATCTAAGTGAAGAGGATCAACTATGCCTTATTCTACAGAGATAGCATTTTGTCTTACCTGTTAAAGCAATATTGAATGGTAAAGGTGCACCCACGTGGTAAACAAAAGGGCATAAACAATATTCCAGCTACTGAGAGTGGGCTCTGCCAGTTCCTGTCGACAGGTCACTTCTGGGTTAGGCTTCTGGCTTTTTTGTTTTCAAGGCTATCTCAAGTTCATGCAGCACACAGACACAGACACTTTCCAAGACAAAGTGTTCAGCCTTTGGCTCTGACCTGTGCCAGGCAGGAATAGGCGGCACCATGCACAGACCAGTGTGCACATGTTCGGTCTAACCTCTGTCCTTTATTCCTAAGGGAGCACAGATAAGGTATGAAACTGCCTCAAGCTTTAGGACACAGCATCCGTGAAAGGGATCCATGCATTATGGTAGCTTGAGCCCCACACTCTCAGACCTCCAGTCCCCTAGACATCCCGGGAGCAGACACAGGTGTACAGCACAGCATGGTAACAATTCCTTCTGTGTGGATACCCAATTCATCTTTGATGTTCTATCCCTATGCACCCTGCTGTAAGAAATAGCTGGACTCTATGCTTGTGGGCATATGTGTGTGTGAGAGTTCAAAGTTCACGAGCCCAGACAAAGGCACGAGAATTTTTCTTTTACTTTGTAAAACATTTTTCACAGTAGTAAAACATAAAAGGCATATAATTGGCCAGTTCACTCATGTCCAGTGTTAAATCCATCACACAGTGCTGTCAGCAGTGACAGAGTTCCCAGTCTCGGTAGCATCCCAAATAGAACCCACTATGCAGTAGACCCTTCCCCAGAACCCAAAAGCCTCGAAATATCCACCTATGTGTTTAATTTATTAGCAGCCAGTTTGGGGTTCTTTGTACATTTCAGGTGCAGTTCCACGCAGAATACAGAATTTACGTACATGTCAAATTGTCAGTATGTCCTTACATTCTAACAATATCCTCCATGGAGTGGACATACTAATTTCAATGAAACCGAAGAGTCAATCTTTCCTTTCCTCAATTATCTTGGGTGTTGCAATCACAACCCTGAGGTCCCCCTAAACCCTCCTATGTGGTAACTTGTAACACACAGTCACAGAGCTGTATGTTTCGTGTTTATGTATGTAACCTACCTGGAGTTAATTCTCAGTACTCTGTCTAGGTTCTTGGCCTGGGACATAGTCTATCCTGGTGTACGTATGAAGCTGCCATCAGGTGCCCATCAGATCTGATGACTACTGGGACCCTCCCTGAATTCTTGTTTCTCTATCTGCCTTTTCCTGGGTGCGAAGGCAGTCTGCAGTCTTCAGCCACAGGAACAGAGATCCTGCCCTCATCATCCGTTCCTTCTGCAGCCTTTGCTTTCCAGATTTCAGCTCCACCTTCTCAGCCACAGACACAGAGGCCCTGAGGTATTTTCTTGTTCCTTTATCTTTGTATTGTGCTAAACCAGAGGCCAGGCACCTAGGCTATGTGGTTTCATATACAAGCTTCATTATGTTGAAGAATGTTCCTTCTATCCCTGTTGTCTGAGAAAATGCCTACGTCTTCTCGGATGCCTTTCCTCTGTAGTTGAGATGTTCAGGTAGATTTTTTTTCCCCTCCTGATATGGTGCTAGTACTTATGTGGGATCTCCTTCACATTCCTGGGAAAGGTCCCACATTGTTACATGTTTCATCCAATCAACAGGCTGTTGCGCTCGGTTTGATGGTGTTTGGGGAGGATGCTGACTGACATCTATGTTCAAATCCCCTGTAGAGTTCTTCCCTTTAATTTCTCGATTGCCTTTGATATCAGTGTGATGTTGGTCTCCAGGGATGTAGGAAACTGCTCCTTCCTATTCTGGTTTCTGGAAGAATTGGAGGATTTGTTTTTTTTGTTCTCTATAGATTTGATGGAATTGACCAGGAAACCCATCTAGCCTTAATGTTTACCTTGGGAGGTTCTGAACGGAGAATCGATAACAACTTGTGATATGCTATTATCATATCACATTTTGAATCAGGGCAGCCATGTTCATTTCTGTGGGGATCTTTTTTTTTTCCATTTCATCTGGATTTATACACTGTTTTCAAGGCACTGTTGCTTGCCTTAGTCGTGTAGGGCATGCAGTGATATCTCCGTTTTGCTCCTTTTGTGTGGTGAGCAATGAGACCTCACCTTCATCACCTCTGTCAAGTACATGAGGTATCTACCCCTTTTTTTAGTCTGTTTAAACAAGTCTCTCTTTTCTCCTGGTCAATCCATGAAGATTTGCCAACGTTTTCATCTGCTCAAGTTCCTCTCCTCAAGAGCTCTTCCTGAGTTCCTGTTGGCGCGACACAATTTTTTCTCTGTACTGAAACTATCTCTGATTTGTATCCTACAGTTCCTTTCCTTCTACGGGTTTTGGCTTTTTTTTCTGAACAGCATTTTCAGTGTTTAGATGATGTTTTGGTAGTAAACTGGGTGGGTGTCTTCAGTTCTTTGTGATATGAAATCATCTTAATTTGTGATCTGTTCTTGTTAATGTAGGCTATTAGATTTTCTTTGAGAACAACCTTTTTAAGATCCTATAATGTTTTTATATATAGCAGCTTTGTCTGTATTTGTCTCTTACACATTTTCTGATTTCTCTTGTCAGGGGAACAGGGGATATGGCTATGTGAGGGCATAAATACAAACAAAGCGTAATTGCACGGTATAGGGAAATAGCTCAATGAAGCCAGTTGTACAAGTACGATTCCTCCGTACACTAATCAAATGCATTTTAAAAGAAAAAAACAATTTCCTTGAGACTTATCTTCTTGCTCAATGGTCCCCTGCCATTGTTACACTGAGTTCCACATTCAGCAAAGTAGATTTTCTATGTTCCTTTGATAATCTAGCTAGTGACATTTTACTATCATTAAAAGACGTACTCTATATAGATTCAGTCTTTACCTCTTACTTATCTGTCTCTGGGGCTGAGGCACACAGGGCCCTGGAGAGTTGTCTTCTTCATAGAGCACAGGGCAGTTTCAGTCCTCTTTTATTTGCTGATCTGTGCCTCATCTGTGTGGACAGCACATTTCCAGGTCTACAGACCTTAAGCCTGAGCTTTGCATTTTCTTTGGTTATGTCAACATTTGCTTTATTTATCCGTGAATCCCACTTTTCATTTTGTGTGGTATACATTTAAAACTGTACACTTTGGGGGTGGGGCTTGATCCTGCGGCCAGTAGAATGTCATTTGCCCTCTGTTCCCTCCACTGCCACCTTTAGTGTTTAGATGATTTTGGGGGGGGGGAGTAGACTGTGCTAATGTCATTTATGTTTCAGGAGACTTAACTTCAATAGTATAAAAACTCAAACTCTGACACAGTTTAACTCTCACAGTTTATCATTGGAGGTTATCTTGATAAACTGCTCAACGGCAGGCTTAGGATAATCTTCGTGCCTGTATTTCAATTCCTGTAGTCCTTACAATTAGTCACAAAGCAAACCCACAGCAAAGCTAGCTTGCCTGTTCGCCTCAGTCTCAATAAGACCCAATCTCTATGTACTCTGCACTGCACTCTTTTATTTAAACCTAATGCATTTTTACCCCCTGTGGCATTTCTAGTGCAGTAGCTCTCAATGTTTGTTTATCTAAAATTTTATAATTTCTCCTTAACTCCGAAGCATATGGTTAGCGAACTTCCTTTTATTCCTGTTACTGCTTTGAGTATTTGGTCCTATCCTCTTCTGGTCTCCGTGGTTTCAGACAAGAAATCAAGAGGTAACCCTTGAAAGCCCTCCACCCAACAGCCTCTTCTCCTGATTCAGAGGACCCCGCTATGACTTCCTGTTTACGGTGTGTCCTTTTGTAGATCATTTTGTATTTATTATCCTCCTTGCTCTGAGAGTACAATCATCTGCTGGAAACTCAGCTTTTCCCTCTTTTGAGAAAACACCTAGAAGTGGTAGTGTTGGGCCACGGATCATGTCCTTTATGCTTTCAGCAATTGTATCCACTAATGGACATACATACATTCCCCTCAGACGAGCACGTCTTCAGTTTCTTCACAGCTGTGCCCACACTTGTAGTTTTCTGGTGTATGCAAAGGGGTATGGTAGTGTTGCTGTATTTAGAAAACCATCCTCATGCATGAACTGGTGACTTATTATTCTCTGAGAATAAGTGATGTGTATTTTTCACACAATTATTGGCAATGCTCAAGTCTTCTTGGAGAAATGTTTTCATTCTTTAGTCCTTTAAGAACTCATTTTAGTGTTGTGAGACAATGATTTCTTTGTGTGTTTTGTTCTCCTAGACTCATACTCATTATGTAGCTGAGGATATACACTCATCATGTAGCTGAGGATGTACACTCATCATGTAGTTGAAGATGTACACTCATCAGCTAGCTGAGGATGTACACTCATCAGCTAGCTGAGGATGTACACTCATTATGTAGCTGAGGATGTACACTCATCATGTAGCTGAGGATGTACACTCATCATGTAGCTGAGGATGTACACTCATCATGTAGCTGAGGATGTACACTCATCATGTAGCTGAGGATGTACACTCATCATGTAGCTGAGGATGTATACTCATCAGGTAGCTGAGGATGTACACTCATCATGTACCTGAGGATGTATACTCATCAGGTAGTCGAGGATGTACACTCATCATGTACCTGAGGATGTATACTCATCATGTAGCCGAGGATGTACACTCATCATGTAGCCGAGGATGTACACTCATCATGTAGCTGAGGATGTACACTTATTATGCATGACCTTGGACTCCCAATCCTCACACCTCCACTTTCCAAGGGCTGGGATTATACATGTCCGTGGTTGAACCCAACTTTGTCTTTTCTTGTTGAGTTGTGCATGTTGCATGATCTAAGTATTCATTTCAGGCAGATTTACATCTGCGGACAATCCCCTCCTACTTCATGACTTTTTTACTCTGGTGACAAATAACCTCTCTTACAGGAGAGGTTGACATTTTTTAATTTGAACTTTATGACATGCAATATAGTTTGATCATTTTTTTTCTCCTCCTTCAAGTTCGTCCAGATCTTCCCCATCCCCTACCTACCCAACACGAAGGCTTAAACTTTAAATTCTGATTTATCTTTTGTCTCTTTTGTCACTTGTGCCTTTGGGGGTCATACCTAGGAAACCACTGGCAAATCTGATGCAATGAAGCCCCTTCCCCATTTCCTTCTGAGCTGAATAGCTTGCAATGGTGCATTTAGGTTTTTAACTCATTTGTGTAGGTTTCGTTTATGAAAGAGAAGAGTTCAGCTCCACAGCTCTGTACATGCATACACCACTTCTCTGTGTTATCTAACGGTCACACAACTGTGTGCTCGTGGTACCCTAGATGAGAGTCATGGGTCCATGTATGGGTGAGTGAGGTTCTAGACATCAGCTTCTTCCCATTGCTCTAGACCAGTCTATATAGATGTCTTCCCTCACACAAATCAAGCATCGTATTGTCCCATTCACCACAGCCCTGGATGCATCCTGAAATTAGGAAGCCCGAGTCTCTTATTTTCTTCTTTTGCCATACTGTTTTTTTTTCAGGGTCTATGTGAATTTTAAGATGTTTTTTTTCCCCTATTTTTAAAAGAAAACATCACTGGATTTGACAGGGATTACACTGAAGCTGAACACTGCAGTGGCTGTACGGACATCTTTATAAGACTGGCTTCCAATCTGTGAACATAGACACCTTCCTCTTTCCTGCTGGTCCCCCTGATTTCACATAGTAGTGACTTAGAGCTTTCAGTCAGCATGTTTGTTTTTCTCTGTAGATACATTTGTTTTTAGACATTTTGTTTTTCTTTGATTTATTTGCAATGATGAGCACCGAGTCCAAGGTTTCTTTCACGCTAAGTGAGCTTTCTACAACCCCTGAGCTACATCTCCTGATTGTATCTTATTCTTTCTGATGTCATTATAAGTGGACTTTTAAAATCCATTTTGTTTTTGGATGGTTCATTCTCTGTGTATGTAAAAACCACTGTTTTTTCCTTGTTTGTTTGTTTGTTTGTTTACTTTGCTCCCTGGACTGCTCGTCTTATGTATATAGAGCATATGGGAGAATTTTCAGCATTTTAAAAATGATTTTATCATCTATAAACAAATATTTTTACTACCTTTCCAGTTTGGATGTGTTGTTTTTCAGCTTGTGTACTCTCTTTGGCTAGAGCTTTACTGTTTGGGGTAGAGATGGTCTCAGTGGATGCCCTGGCTTTACTTCTCATGTCACAGGAAAACTTCAGTCTCTCTGCTGAGGATAACGGCATAGGCGGGCAGACAGATGCTTTTGATGGTCCTAGTCTGTAAATGACCCCAGCTGCTGCTTCTATCAGTCTGGGCTCTCAGCCTCGGCAGGTTGCTGCCTTCAGGAGTCTCAGAGACTCACTTAGATGGAAACAGGGACTAGGACCTTGTTATAGTCCCCTGGCATCCAATGACATAATGGAACACATATATGAGGTACCTTAGGAACAAAATAAACTTACATAGCAGAGCTGGCCCACTGGGAACATGGTTTCTCTCTTCAAGGCTGCCTCTTATATCTGGGGTTACTGAGACCTGCCATGCCTTCTTTCCACATAGAAGATCACTACCCACCCACCCACCCACCCCTCTTTTTTTTTTAAAGTATTTTCTTGGTTGATGCAAACATTAGGTTACTTTTCAGAGTTCTGATAAAATTCTTCCTGATATACTCTGCTTATCTTCCAATGTTTTTATGAGAACCCAGCAGATCAAAGCTGTCTATGGCATTATCATTCTGGTACACCATTTTAGGTTTCTCTTCAGAGAAGCCGCATCAGTCCGTGTGTTCACAGCTTGCATGCAGAAGTATAGTACACTAAGCAATATTTCAATAGTTGCCAAATCCAGTTTTTAAGAACTTTCTAGTTTTTTGCTTCGTGGCTGACAGGTTGTGCATCTTTTCATGGTACACCACTCGGCCACCCATCTAGACAAAGCAAACCTAGCAGAGTGAATCAGGCGCCGTTCTGAATTTCAGATGTCACTCACGATAACTCAAAATAGAAAGGACAAGTTTGATATAGCAGATGCAGATATGTAAGGGGGTGTGGATGAAGGAACTTTCAAAGGTCAGGAATCCATCCCCATGGAAGGGTTCCAAAGGCAGATGCATGACAGCTGGCCTTCAAGGACAGCCAGGGTATGGGTGCAGAATGTGAGAAATTTGGACACACTGCTACCCTGCCATTCCTGCTGTTCTATTTCACTGCGTGATGGTGACTACTTTCTCTGAGATGGGGAAAGGTAGTCCAACTCTGTGCCAGGTGGAATGCCCTGCCATCTGGCTGAGACTCAAGCCTGAATCACTAAATCCAGGTGGTAACTACTGGGGAACAGAGCTGCTGTTGTGTGGCCATTATCAGCCGATGTCCTCACTGTGTGTGGCTGGCCCTCTTCATGCTGTGTTTTTGGTAGCCTGTCAATAAGACTCTCAGTCAGTTTAGTGGGGATTTTAAAATCCCAATTTTTTTCCCCAGGAAACATATAGGAAAGTCCGGGTGAAGCAATCACTTCTGTAAGGCCCAAACAGATGCTTTGATTTAATGTCTGTCTCTCCAGTGCAGTGGCAGCTGTTGGCTGTAAAAAACAAATCAACACATAAAGTAATCCTTGATCCAGAACAGAAGACTAAATTCATATGCAATGTGATAACTGGTTGATAATAATCCAGTAATGACTTAAAACATTTAAGAATCTATTAACAAACCAGCTTCAAACACACAGTACATGTATTAGTTTACCAGGAGTTTTGAAGAATTCTGAAAACAAAGGATCCATTTTTCTTAAAGGAACAAGCATGTTATTAGTGACAAGATGTGATGACCCTATGATATACTGTCAGTCATGACAATGTCACACACCAGAAACCAAAGGATGTTTTCCCACACTCGTTTGCAGCTGCCCACTTTCTTAAGAAGAAACTGAGACTTAGGTGCCATTTGGACTTGTCCAGGGCAGGAACAGAGGTACGACCCTTTCTTCTTAGGACCAAAACCAATGTTTTAAACAAATTGTATAATTTAATACTGCATATGTGCTATATGAAATGATGACAAATCGTTTTTCCTAAGCATAACGAAAAACAAGTGTGATGTATTTAGATCATAACAGTATAATATCAAGGTCCTCTGCTCAGTCACACCAAGCTACTATGTACTGAGACCCCCACGGTTATTATGTATCGGGACCCCCACAACTACTATGTACTGAGACCCTCATGGCTATTATGTATTGAGACCCCCACAGCTACTATGTAATAAGACCCCCATGGCTATTATATATTGAGACCCCTACAGCTACTATATATTGAGACTCCCATGGATACTATGTATTGAGACCCTTAGCTACTATGTACTGAAACCCCCACAGCTACTATGTATTGAGACCCCCCCCACAGATACTATGTATTGAGACCCCACAGCTACTATATATTGGGATTCCCACGGGTACTATATGTTGAAAACACCACAGCTACTATATACTAAGGCTCCCATAGCTACTATGTATTGAGACCCTCGTAACTACTATGTCTAGACCTATAAAGGATCAGGACATTTGATTGTGCTGTTCTAAATTCCATATCTCTTTGGGCTTGATGGGCCATCTTTATCATCCAAAGCTCAGAGGTTTAAGGTATATTTGAGAGTTATGAGTAGGGAGGAATGGGCAGACCTATACACGAGTCTGAGCAACTCTCAAGTCTCCATATGCTTGGATATGGCGTTTGTCCACTGATGAGATGGACATCCTGCAGAGCTGTGCTGAGATATACTTATACCCGCACTCCCCCCAAACTTATAACCTTCCCACTATCATTGGTTTGTGGTGATCTGTGCCTGTGTGGATGACAAATGACAATTCCAACATGATTCTGAAAGGAATTGGGTCTTAAGCTGAGGCCTGGGATGCCCAGCATTCAGTTTATCATGATCATGATCTTCAAGGCATTGGTCAGTGGGCATGATGCCTGGGGTGTGCATACGGCAAGCACATATCTGGACCAGTCCTTCTCTTACAGATTTTACTTCATTTTTTTTTTCCGTGAAGCTCTCCTCGAGGTATTTTAAACTTTTATTTATATTTGAAAGATAGCTGTGTAAATTTAATTTACTTTGTGGATTCAGAAGAAAACACTTGTCTCTTTTATGGTCCCATTTTTTGCTTTTAAAATAAAAACAGTTGAATTTCCTCTAATGTTAGAACACAATAGGGTATTTAAAAAAAAAAAAAAAAAAAAAAAAAAAACCAAACCTCCAGTTCCTGGAGAGCTCTCTGTTTTGGAGGCAGAAGGACTGCTGCTCTCTATGAAGCCCCGTTTACTACTTCTATCTTGAATGGAAGTCATGTTTCCCCCTGTAAAGTCTCCAGAGTCAAGGAGCAGAATCTCCCTTATCATACTTCACTGCCATCCATGGTCACCACCATCTAGGGTCACATCCACAGGATTTCCTGCCCAGTGGCTTCAGGAGAGCTTCCACCAGCTGTCTGTATTCCTTTAGATTTAGTGCTTGCAAGTATTTTAGCTCCCTTTTGAAGATGCATGGCCAGCCAGAGTTGTCACCTTCCTATGGCTTAAGAGGCAATTCATGAATATTAAAATGGCCTCTACATCAGAGAACAGGGTGAAGAAGTAAAAAGCTTCCCTGATAGTGCGGCCAGCCTGCCTAGTCTGCCAGGGTCTGAGCAGCTGAGCTGTCTTCTGTGTTGCTTTTTCTGACCATGTGAAAACTGTGCCCTCTCCTCTCTCCTCTCTCCCCATCTCTCTTTTTCCCTCCCCCCACCCCCGGAGAAGTATTACCACTTCCCTTGCTGGTGTGGGAACCACCTTCCAAGCTGGACATGGAGTTCCAGTGGGAGGGGACAGCGTGGCTTGACACACCAGAATGGTGGCTGGACTCTCTCCATTGTCTGTACAATCCCTCAGCAAGTCAGGAAAGAGCCAGTGAGACCACATATGGGCCTTACATAGCTCACCGTGTTAGCACTTCCACCTCCCAAGGTGGGCACTGGGCCCCAAAGGGAGCTGTGTTCTCAGGAAACTGCTGAGGAAATAGGAGGTGTGTCTACCTTCTGAAGGTAATTTGTCTACAGGAAGAGCTAGAACTGGAGAGGACAGCACCATCTTGTGCGTGCCATGGCTATGAGAACCCAGGGCAGGAACCATTTGCTCAGCAGACTCTAAGGACCTCGCACTAGGAAGTGAGGAAGAGAGATCCAGTTCCACAGAAAAGACTGGACATGTAACAGGGACACGGTGTCCTGTGGTAGAGGATTAGCTTTCTGCAGTGTTAGGTGCCTGTGGGAAATAACCCTTGGGTTAGAGGCTCTGCAGCCCTGGAGAGGCCAAGAAAGGCTTAGGTAAGAGTGGAGATGACCTCACCAGCATTTTCATAGAGCGATGGAACGGAATGCTACTGTTGATGCCCCAGCTTTAAATACTGGCCTGAACTCAGGAGCCAAGAAGAACTCATACAAAACTACCTTCCACTCATGGGTAGCCATCCTCACCCAAGACACTGCCACCGAGAGGGAGTGGGCTGGACAAGCTGCTGAGGTTGTTGCATTGACAGAAGAATCTGAGTTCAGATCATACCCCAAGTTCAAGAGATGTCTTGGCTGACAGTTGTTTAAGAGAAGGATGAAGTCTGTTTATAAATCAGAGAAATAAAGAAAAAAAGGTTTTTGAGTTTTATTTGTTTGTTTGTTTGTTTTTTGTCTGGGGCTCTCTGGTTTCTGTGGCACCTTGATAGTGCACCAGGCAGAGTCCACCACATTCTGTCCCTCAACACCAACAGGAGACACATACTCTAGTTGTTGGAAATGCAAGTCTTTAAAGCATGACTCTGTGTTTACTTCACCCTCTGCAGTGGCAAGCTGGGTTCAATGCCATACATCTTGCATCTGACAGGCTTCCTGGAGTTGGCACTGTGTGGGAGCTTGCAGTCCTGAAAGTCCAACCTAGGACTGTAAGCATCCCACAGGATTTACCCAGGGCACAGTTCACTTATAGATTCAGGAAGTGATCACTTTAAAAGTCCCTCCCAACATCTCCAATGTGACTGCATTGGGTGTAAAGCAGAAGTAGATTAAATCTGACTACAGATAGATAAGAATTCTGTCCTAGGGGTAGGGAGCCCCTCCAACCCCTCCCCCTCTTTTGGGTACTGTATACAGAGTCAGTGGGCGGCCAGGAACTTTGTCAGAATAAAATCTTCTATCTGTCCCTCCCCTCCTCCATTGCTGCTCTCTGGCCTCCAGACCTGGGGGAACTGGCTATGTTGTCATAGTCACCCAGTCCGGGCTGGCAATGATAAGAGCCCCAGCAGAATAAAGAGGCCATGTGAGCTGCCTCTGGAATTTTACTCACTACAGCCAAGTAGCTTGGGACCCACTTCTGACCTAGTTTAGCTTGCAGTCCAGCGGGGGTACAGACGGGAATCATCGCCGTGCCATTTGCTTTAATACAGTACTTTTCTTCTGGGAGCTCACCGCACTTTTTTGAAATATAATGTAGAAACATCAGGCAGGGACAGCCTGATTACTTCTAATTTGCAACTAGCATCAGAACACCAGCTCTTAAAGCAAATACCTCATGTGAACTCAGGCGTTAGTCACCGAGCCAGAGATAGAGCTGTTTTCTACAAAAGTGGAGCCTATGATGGAATATTTTGGCACATGCTTT
Organism: Rhabdomys pumilio; assembly: GCA_030674055.1. Classification (NCBI taxonomy): domain Eukaryota; kingdom Metazoa; phylum Chordata; class Mammalia; order Rodentia; family Muridae; genus Rhabdomys; species Rhabdomys pumilio. The sequence continues at coordinate 9,051,540 of JANHMN010000015.1, read as the reverse complement.
TAGGCTCCACTCCACAGCTCCGTGCCCCTAGAATTATCATGAGGCTTTTCCTTTCCTTTCTTTTCTTTTCTTTCTTTCTTTTTTTATTAAACAACTTTGTAATTTCACAGAACCAGGGCTAAAAGCACAATGCAGGAAGAGCAATGAGCCCACCTGGGTTCTAGCACAGCCTGTGCCAGGCTACTAAGAGGCCAGATAGAGAGTCCCTGATGCCTATGAGTTTCTGGGCTAGAAGTATCCTAGGTGGCGTAGGGAGTATGATTTGCAAGTCATAGTACCCACCAAGGATGTTGGACCAGTATCATCTAATATGGTGGACATTTGCCCCTTCAAGAATTAGGGCTGTGGGTAAGAAAACTGAATTTAACTCCAATTCTTTGTGCTATCTCTACATGTAGCTACTAGAAAATATAAAAGTATCTATGTTCACATGTCCTTTTCCCATGAACAGCAAAGCTGACAGACAGAGATAACAACAGATTCTGCTTCCGTGCCCTCTCTGGAATCAACCCTGCCCAGACTTGGACCTTAGCTAGCAGCTGCATAGACCCAGCCTGACTCCTGCTCATCCCTAGCAATGTGTACTCAGGCTGTGGTCTCTACCACTCGTTCAAGGATTATTACTCCTCTATGAGATCCCACAGTCAGAATTATACTACCATTCAAAACTGTCCTGGGGGTGAAGCGAGAGGACCTCACTTTAAAAATTCTTCTAGAACTCTTTGGTCCTTTGGACAATACTTTGATGTGATCCATCTTGTATACTGTATATCTGTACTGCTTATAGATTCACAGCAGGGCCATCACCTAACTGTCCTCTTTGTCCCTCTGTGGATCCTCTACATAGTCTATGAGTACACTGTCCTCTCTGGGCATAAAGCTACAGGGTCATAGGTCACTCAAGGCTCAATTTTTCCTTGGGTCTTTTACGTCTCATTTGGACAAGGCCTCCACATATGTCCACTGCAGCTCAGGACCAGATGTTATGTAGAACTTCTCCCTGCTAGAGGAGCCAGCTGGGTGGGGGATGGAGGGAGAACTGAAGAGGGCATCAAGAAAGAATTAAGTGCAGGAAGGCATTTACAAGGGAAGCCGTGAACCACAGAAAGGTAAATGAGGAAGCAATTTTGGCAATATGAGCTTCAAGGATTTAGACTGTATTGCTCCTGCCGCATTCTTTACAAAGATGGTGACATAAAATCGTCCCCAAGGACCCTCATTAGCAACGACTCTCTGCCCTCATAGCCTTGATGCTTGCCAAACTCTTCCCCAAGCCATGTGTGTGATTTAAGGTTTTTCAACCAGAGCTTCCCTTTCAGAAAGGTAGCCAGCAACTCAGAACATCTCCATCCTAAATGCAAGGGGGAGAGTGTGTCTCCCTAATATCTGTCGGTATATACGTGTTAAAACTCGCTCGTGGATATTAACCAGCATCTTCCAATAAACAGCTGCAGTGAATGCTAATGTAATTTTCACATTTCCCCCCTTATAGCACCCTTACTGAGTGTACCTCTCTCTCCTTAAGTTCATGACGCCACCTACAGAGGAAGGCTATTGACAGAGGCCAGGGCAGAGTGTGACTCTTCTCAATCTTTCCTTCAAATCCATCCTTCAACAACCCACATGATTTGGGGGCTCTATCATTATCCAAAGACACTACACCCTGCTGCTGCTGATTCACCCAGAGCCATGATGGTGTTCGTCACACACTTGTGGTTCATGTGTCCCATCCCTCTGGTACAGGTACTACTGACACACACCTGACTGGCCCCCTGCAGGGCTGGGATGGCTAAATATACCTGACTGTACTCTGAAAAGGATCTGGGGCCTCTTTTTCTGGTTTCTCTTTAAGGCCAAGAGAGGAGGCTCTATCCTTTCTTCACAGGACCCATCAAGATTCAGAATTCAGAAGACTTTGCACGGATTACGAAATGAGCTTCTATGCTGCTCCAGGATCATGAGTATGCATGCAGAATCTCAAGAGATATTTCACAAAACTCGCTCTCAGGATAGAATAAGCTATGGCAGAGTAGCAAAGACAGTTCCATGGCTCTCACAGCAGGCTGAGAACTACCAGACAGCTTCGACTCTTGTGATCAGCGTCACTTGGGAAGTTACAAAGTACAAGCAATTAGAATTCTACATGTGATTAAAGGCGCTGTGAAAATCTCCCTAAAGCTCATGCAATGTATTTATAGGGTTCTAACTGAGGGACTAGGGATAAGCCATGACAGCTCAAGGCTACAAGGATGATACAGAAAGCTTCCCAAGAAAACGAACACCATCAGAGGTGACACAGACACAGTTAGGAGCGGAGGTCAGCTTCTCTTTATTCCTAGTCTGTGGGATGTCAGACTGTGTCCATCTACACACTTAGAAACAGGCTATTCTGACATTTGCCTGACCCAATTTCAAATATTTGAGGGACTTGAAATGAAACGATATGATAGATTTACAGGCCGCATTGCTAACAAGTATAAACCGGAAAGGATGGGTTACCAGACAAAGGGGACACAGGGCATGGGTGGATCGTGGTGAGGCAGTTTCCCCGTGTGAGCAGACCAGCCCAGAGCTCTCAGTTCGGATGTGGCACTGGGTCTGGAGCACATATCTGGAGTTATGTTCAGGGGAAGGAGTTCAACTTCAAAATCCATTTGCAAAATCTGAGATTCTAAAATCTGGATTCTCTATTTAGGGATCCTGGGGGGCATCAGTGTCCCAGATTTAAAGACAAAGAAGTGTGCTGTCACAGCCAGTGACCTCTAAAGGTCACTCCACAGGACAAGGCCACCTCCTTGTCAAGATGCATGCTTGTGCCCAGAGAAGTGACAGCCAAGAGGCTGTGTGTGCCTTTCTGCCTTTCACCCAGACTGTCCCAAAGCCAAGTTCTGGGACCTATTTCTCAACCCTGTAAGTCTTCATTTTAAAGAGCAGTGATGCCCTGGGGAGGCCCTGTGAGGGTGGAGCGATAGGTACACACTGTAAACACACTGCTACTGCCCAGCAGAGCATGGATTGGGCAGTAAAGTTTATGCAATATAGACATTTCCTTAACAAACAAACAAACAACAACAACAACAACAACAACAAATCCATTCTCACAGTCTGTTCCTCCCAGGATCTTGTATGTCACGAGCACCATACTACTCGGCAGACTTTGATGCATACTGCCAAAGACTCAAACCGTAGTCTCTTGAATATAAAATATTCACACTGTTTCAAGTGTTAGAGCCCTGGCCCGATTGCCTGTCTCTTCTCTTCCATGTGGGCATCTGTCTGTAGTAGCCACCACCTAGTGACCTCTCTCTCCTTGCATTGCTAGTAAGGTTACCATCCTGCCCCCTGGGAGCAACTGAAACACTGTTAAGTTACATAACAACAGTGACTATCAGAGTCCAGCTCTGCTTGGGAGATTCCTGAGTTAAAGCTTCCTGGTCTCTTTTGTAATGGAAGATATGTTCAGAGCCATCTCTCACCCACCAGCTGTGGGGTGCTGTAAGCAAGAATCAGAGGAACCTGGATGAGCGTACCACTATCCAGGGACTCGGAGTATACTTAATCTTTTCCTCCTCTTCTCAGCCTCGCCACACCCATGACATCATGTCATTTCACATGGGATTGGCCAAGTGTACACAGGGAAATATTAACTGAACGGGTCACAAGGGACAGTGACCTTGACCCTGTTATCTAGAAGGAACAGGATCCTGACACCAACTCTGTCCCTAATAGACTCTTAAAGGCTGGCAGCTTGATCCCAAGCCTTAAGCCATGTTTGCTAGTCACCCCACCCATCTCTCCAATGCCTGGTTATTGCTAAACTACCACAGATGGACAAGAAAGTAGATGAAACAGGCAGAAGCCATCCAAGTGCCTCAGGAGAGATTTCCTGAGTTCCATTTGCAACTGAAGCCACAAGGAGATCAGAATGTCCATTTCCTTCCCTTCCTGCCAGATAAGGGTAATAGCATTCCTATTTCACCAGGAGGCACCATCTCACTAGGCACCAGCACCTGGTACCCCAGAGGCTTCTCTATAGGAATGCTGAATAGTAGAGTTTTGGAAGGCCATCTCAAAGGCAGCATGGCGGAGTATACACACAAGGTTAGGTCAGCCTGAATAAGCAAGCAGCTGTTCCCCAGGGGCACACCAAGCAGATGCAAAATCATGTGGAAGGATCTTGACTCTGACATCCACAACCATGAAGCCTCACTACTGTGCATACACGAACACAATCAATACTACCCAGCACACAGAGGCCTGAAAGTGAAGATGGTAGCCTTGCCATACTAAACGGCCTAAGAGCACCAGCCACACAGCTACTGATCTCAGAACCAACACGGAGACACTGAGCTGCAAACCAAGAGTGGCACTCTGTGTGTGCCTTATAGGGCACATGTAAGCTTACACAAGCGGTTTTGATTTCCTCTCATTTGTGAGTCATATAAAAGATTATTTCCATGTACTAGGAACTGTACAAAAACTCTCTGCTACCAAGACCCCAGGTACTTAATCTAATGGGTGTCCTAAAGTATAAGCACACCTAAACCCAAAGACTCATTTCCTACAGGTGGAGAGGAAGACAGGCCCTGGCCCTGCACCTGTGCAGTGCACCAAACAGCAGACAGCCTCCTGCATCAGCACAGGAAGGGAAAGGCTCAAGGGAACTTTGTCTTAAGCTCAGCAACTCTAATGAAGAGATGATTAGAATTTTCCTAGTCCCTTGCTTTGTGTTGAAAGACTTCACGCATGTTTCTACAAAGGAAGACAATACACAATGTGACTCATTTGTAGATTAAGAAACAGTAAACACCTTATCCCAGTCTTCCACAACTAATAGAACCACAAAAATGTGACAAAGTGCACAGGCGCACACACATGCACACGGTATACCACAAAACATGACCAAAGTGACCTGCACTGCATCTTTGTTTTTTCTTTACGTGTGTATGTTTGTGGAGGGCTTGAATGTGTGTGTGTGAGGGGGACCAGGGGTTGATATCAGGTGTCTCCCTTAACTATTCTTCAAGTTATCTTTTGAAATGATCTCCAATTGGCCCTAGAGCTTGCTGATGTGGCTAGACTGGCTGTCCAGCAAGGCCCTGGCATCTCTCCACCTCTCTGCTCCCTTAGTGCTGGGTTATACAGTGTATACAATGCACGCTGCGGAAGAGCTTTTGAAGTGAGTATTGGAGACAAAGCTCAGATCCTCATGTTTGCATGGCAAACACTTTACTGAGGTACCTCCTCTCACCCCCAACTCCTTGTTTGTTCTAAAAGTAATATCTGAAGGTTGATTGCTTGTCTCAAACCTCTGTTGGTAAATTCAAACAGAGCTACCCCTCATGGCAGAGTATTCGACTTTCTCATAGACTCAAGATAGTTTATTTTTCCTGGAACCTAGTTGGCAAATAGAGACAGTGTTCAATATTGTCTAAGGAGCTCTGTTATAAAGTAGAGATATTTGAGTGGCTCGGCGGAATGTTCTGGCGGGTGTACTTTATTGCTCACCAGAGGACAGAGGGCTCACACAGCTCCATTGCACAGCAGGGTTGAGCTTTATGTCACCTGTAGGGCTTCTTCTAATTTTAGGCACGCTCTTTTCAGGTGATTTCCAAGACTAACCCATGTGCATGACACCATCTTCATTCCTTAGAGGTATTTCTGGAATATTACTTGAAATATTTAGCAACACGAGAATCGCAAAGACATTAAAAAAGAAATGTCCTGGCTGCTCTTGCAACAGAGGATTACGTTGGCCCACTCCTGGGGCAGATATCAGTGCTTCCCTGTAAGTCTGTCATCTATGTGAATGTATCAGATGCTGATAAAATGGCTATAAACGCAGCAAGATGCTGATGTCAATCCCAGTCATTCCATTAGACCTTATTTGGATTACATGTAAAATCTGGTAGAACTGACACTACATATAGCCTGTTAGAGAGCCCAAGCATACCAAACAGTGGCGAAGTACCACAGGTCAGGAAGTAGAACAAGAAGAAACTGGACAAGGGCCTGGCCATGCACAGGTTTCTAAGCCAAAAAAAAAAAAAAAAAAAAAAGAAGAAGAAGAAGAGGAAGAGGAAGAGGAGGAGGAAGAGGAGGAAGAGGAAGGAGAAGGAGAAGGAGAAGAAGAAAAAAACAACCAAGAAAGGTTCAGAATAAAAAGACAAAGAAAAGAAGGGTGTTTAGTGTTTATTGATGAATGGTGATGGGGGTGGGGGGAGACACCAGGAATGGATGAGTTGACCACCATTTGATTGCATGAAGTGCACAGGGCTTATTTTTTCTTGGAGCAAATCTTGTTTACATGTGCTGACTGTGCTGACTGTGGAGCTGGCAGAATGCCTGCTAAGCATACACGGTCCTGTCTTCTTCTCATAGTGAGTTCTGATTATACTGATAGAATCATGCTTGTATATGTGAGACAGGGTCTTTCCATATAGCCCACTCTGGACACTCCAGGGGAGGGATGACAGGTGTTTACCATTACATCTGGCAGATGACAGCATTTTAATGGACTTTTCTGACTCAATTTAGGAAGTCTACACTAGAGCCACAAGCCTACAATGCACTTGAAGAATAACCAAGAGCAACCTCAAGCGCCTTCACTGAGTCTCATGGATGATGGCCGTGGATTCAAAAAACTTCAATGTATCCTTTCCTGTAAATCAGAAGGTCTTCCTCCATTATCAGAAAAGCCACACACTTGTAGATTTAAAGCTTATGAAATCTGAAGCTATGTTCTAAGAGATAATGCTTTCAGTTGACTTTATGGCCAATGTTTCAATGCTACTTAAAGACAGATGTGCACTCTGGCAGTTCACGAGTCTTTACAAATGCTACCAAACACAGCATATGAAGGCCATGTGTGATTGTATCACCCAGTGATCATGACTTAATCAGTCACTTCCTTTCTATCAGACTCTAGGTTGGTTGTACCCATCAGTCTGATAAGTATCCGCCAGAGTAAACACACTGGGACTCAAGGTTTTCTAAGTGTTCACTTAGTCATGTGGCCGAAGTGTTGTGAAAACCTTCAAAATTCTTATTAGGTGACAGTCTTCTCTGAAGAAATATTGAGTGATCAATGGGGGTTTCATTATTGGTATCATTATTTTGTAACTGTGAAATAGACAGCTGGGAACTTAGACCAGTTTTCCTTGTATACATAAGGCCCAACAGGGAAAGCACAAGTATAAAGGCCTGAGTGTAGATCCCCAACAATCATATCAGACAGACAGACAGACAGACAGACAGACAGACAGACAGACAGACCTGCAATAGTACCAGGTGTGATAGCCTATGTAGAACTCTTCTCTCAATGACAGGGGTAGGGAAGGAACATGAAGGACATCTCTGGATCTCACTGATCGCCAGCCTTGCTACAGCAAGGAACCTTATATTCAGTGAGAGACATAGTCTGGAAACATAAAAGGTAGAGAGCAGTCAAAGAAGATACCCAGTGTTGACCTCTGACCTCCACATGTACTCAGTATTCATGTGCCCACATGCACACATGTGTACATCTATGCTAGCAAGCATAAACATCACATGTACATGCCGCACACTTGCACAGACATAAAGAAATCGACACAAGGAGAAGGAACAACAGAGCGAATGGCTCAGTAGGGCCACAGCGAGTGGTCTCCCATAATGAGGTGGCTTATCTTCTCGGTGAATTGAGGAAGATACACCTTTATTATAAAATAACTAGAATTGAAGACATAAAGACAAATCACGCCCAGTGACGCCCACCTTTTCTGTTGTAAACACCCACCATAGTTTGTCCTGTGCACAGCTTGTTTGTTTGCTTTTAATATCTGCCAAATGCTGTTGCGCTCAAATCTGCTAGTTCAGAGTACCCTGCCCTGGTGAGATCAGTGTCTCTATTTGAAGTAGGCCTAAGACAGTCTCCCTCTGGGACAGAGGGCTTGGAATCTTCTAGACACTTGAATGCTTGTAGATCATTAATCTTAGACTACTAGGAAGCCAAAAGAACAAGGGACTCTACCAATGTCATGGGAACAAGAAAAACCCTCACCTGATAAGAGCAGACAGAGGTTTCTACATTACATCTTTGTCTTTCATAGAACAAACAGGACACTTGACTAAGAAATCGTATCTTTAAGTCTGTATGGATGTGTATCTGAGGTACCAACTGAAAAAAGCTCTCTCTGCCTCTATCTCTGTCTGTCTGTCTCCCTGTTTCTATCTCTGCCTCTCTCTAACACACACACATACACACACACACACACACACACACACACACACACACAGAGAGAGAGAGAGAGAGAGAGAGAGAAATATACATACAGAAAGAGAGAGAAAGAGAGAGAGAAAGAGAGAGAGAAATACACACAGAGAGAAAGAGAGAGAGAGAAAAAAAAAGAGAGAGAGAGAGAGAGAGAGAGAGAGAGAGAGACTTATTGTGTGAGGAGGATTGGACACCTATAATTTCATTTAAGCCCAGGATATCCTCAGTGCTAGAGTCTTACTCTCCCAGCTTTACCTAGAAAACTAGCACATTTATTACATGCCCAGTGATTTCAGTTTGTGGCCACTTGGCTGCAAACCCTAGTTCCCCAAAAGCTTCTGATACAAACCAAAATGCTTCTTCCCTCAGAAACCTGTAACCCCAGAGACAGACAGATTGTGACTGCAGAGATAAATAAGAAGGTCCCCTGAATCCTGAGGTCGCTCAGAATTCCACTTAAGAACCATTGCTGAATAAAAAGCCTTTCAATTTGACTCTGAATTCAGTTCTATCTCATCTCCTTCCGCCTTCCCCATCTGCAGGACCACATCAAGTTACCTCACCCTTCTCCACACCCACAGTCTACCTTACACTTGATCCTATCACTCCCTTGTCCAGGGAAGACATGCCGTTCTCCATGGAACAAAACCCTCTTAGCACCAGACACATCGGACACCGCTCCTGAGAAGGTCCCTTTTCAATTTTGAGTTCCCAGATCCCATCTTCTATAAAATGCTCCCAAGATATGACCTATTCAATTCCAATTCCTCTTGCTACATGCTCGCCTGATTAAATACCTAGATTGGCATGGACTTTCCAGACACAGAGAAAACCAATTGCTGTTCATTTACCCAAGTGGAGATAAGTAGATCTCACGATGCAGTCAGGTGTTTTCTACCTTTCAGTAAAATATTCATGGTCTATCCTTAATCTCAAGGAAATACTTGGGAAGACGCGGGGGATGCACCCAAACTGTAAAACAAATGCAAAGCTGGTCTGAATTATTAGGCACAGGACTCACTGAGATGTAATCAAGAAAATTAGAGGTGAAAAAGCCAAGATGCATTGAGCCTAACACAGCTCCAGAGCAGGCCTCAGACTAGATGGGAGGAACTGTGAGCCCCTTGAAGCCAAGTGTGAGTACCAGCGTGAGGTTATTAAGGATTCTTGGAGCAGGAGCAGGCAGAGCTGCAAAGCCTATGTGGGCATTATCAATGTACCACTCACTCATCACCACGCTCCATAATCACTGTAGCTGAGGCTTCTGGTGCTGTTTCCTTCCATGTGTGCCATAGGCTGGATGGCTGCAAGCATCATGCCACGAGGGGTAACAGCCTGAGTGAGTATGGATAGAACCTGGGATGTGCTTGTGACTGTCAGAGGGTATCGAAGTGACAAGAGACCCCTCTGATAGTGCTGTTGAGAGGAAGGCACTCTCTCCTGTCAGTGGACTCTCAAACTTTGCCTTGGGCTAATGAAGAAAGGGGTCATGATGCTTAGAGCGAAGGAATTGCACAGAAAGCTCCTGAGCTTATACATCAGGATGAGGGTGTAGCCCTGCCACAAGCAGAGCTCAGCCGGCCCAGGCCTCTGACTCTTGGAAGCTGCAGGACAGCAGATTCATGTCTTCCGCTGCTGTGTTTATGGTGAGTTATTATGCAGCAGCAGAGAAAACAATAAAGCCAGAAGTCTAATTTCCCTCTGCGGCTTGTTCTTCGTGTACTAATTAAGATGCTTATTTCTCTCTTGTAGCATAGTTTTAGACATGTCTAACTTGCATAGTTCTTGATATAATCAATTAGGATGACCAGGAGTGATGTCCTCAAGTTAATAAAAAATATAAAACAGAGCCTCTTTCTCAGTGAGCAATTACTAAACAGGTGGAAGAACCGAAGTTGGAGAACATTCTAGAGCAGAGTCATTAAGCAGATAAATACTAAAGTCAAAATTATTAAGACAGTTTACAGCTGTCTTACAAAAGGCTTTTGAGGCTGGGAATGCCCCAGTTTAAAATGGCTGAACAATGATGTGAGTCCACAGGGAGTCATTTCAATCATCTGCAATTTTGCCCGTTGCAGTTATAAAAAGACGATGTGTTCTTGTTTTGCAATTTTTTTTTTAAGTTAAAATTATTTCTAGGGTGGATAAAGTTCATGTCCTTCAGGTTCGTCCAATCACCTGTCTGGTTTTTTTTTTTTTCCCTTTTGGTCTGAACTAGAAGACATTTCCTATGTATAAACCCAGCTCAGGGGTTGTCAGTGAGAAGGACATAGGTGCATAGTCCTCATTTAAACATCAGACTGGCCAAAAAGCCAGGGAGGCAGCTGGTATTCTCTCTGGACCAGAGCATCATACGGCACAAAGGTGTCTGTGCAGCTCTGGGTTTCTGTCGCCTAGAGAACCTTCTTAGAGCTGTCTATCAAATGCTATGGGTATGTGTTCAAAAAATTCCAGTGGCCAAATCACAGACCACAGCTGAGGGAGTTTTTCTAAAACCAATCCACGACACAGAGATATTTTTTTCTCCAATAAAGCCTAGGTTAGACTAAGAGCATAAACCACTTTTATTAATACCTGAATTTTATTAAACATGGATTCTAAAGAAAATCAAGCCATTCACACGCCAGGAAGCAAATAAAATGGTATGAGTTTTTGTTTGTTTATTGTTAGCATGAGGATTTAGTAGCATTGGAATTCATTTATTTTTCCTGGCAATCATTCCTTCAGCTAGCAACAAGGAAAGTAATTGAGTATTGATTGTGTTCAGAATTATGCAAATGACATGGGAGCCAAGCCCCAAAGACTGTGGTCTCCTCGGAGACAAAGGTCATGCTGTAATTTGGTTCATTGAACCATTGGAAGGGACCGCAGACAGCATATTGATTTCCTCTTTTACTTCTACATGCAAATGAATTGAGAGTCCAAAGGAGCCTACCCACGGCCCTCCAACTCTTCAGCTGTAAATAAAGAACACAACTTCCTGACTTCTGTGTTTGTGTGGGGCCAGAGAATCAATATACTACTGGATCTGTGAGGTCTGGGAGAGGCTTCTACTTGGGTGGGTGGGAAAAGGGAAGAACACACCTTCTTCTGCATGTCAGAATTGGAGAAAATGGTGAAAAATTATTAACTAGAGGAGACAAGGCAAGTTTTGTTCTTTGGGGAAATTTGTTGAGTTCCCTTAAGCTGCCCACTCTCTTGTTATACTCAACCATAAGTCAGGCTTAATTAACTGAGCTTAGTGTCCTTTGACAGGATAAGTTTTCTCCTTCTCCAAAACTTTCCTTATCTAATGATTATCACTCGGAGAAGTCAACTTCTACAGGGAGATGAGTCTGTGGCTTGTTAGCCCGAGCTATACCACATACCCAGTCCTATCTGGATACAAACAATTTATCTGACTGGCTATCATGTGGAGCCAAGACTCAGTTGGAAATCATCTATTTCATAATCAGTTCTGTAATCCACTCAACTTCTGGTAAAAGTATTATCTCCTCTGGGAAAAGTATTATCTCCTCTGAGAAAAGTATTATCTCCTCTGGCCTCTATAAGTCAGCAAATATTCAAACTACTTAGTATGTGTATAATTTTAAAAATTACTATATATTATGCATATGAGTGTTTTGTCTGCATATATGTCGATGTGCCATGTATATGCCTCATGCCTGTGGAGTCCAGACAGATAGATCCTCTGGAGTTACAGCCAGTGTGAGCCATAATCTGGATACTGGGACTAGAACTCAGGTCCTCTAGAAGAGCAGCTAGTGCGCTTAATCACTGAGCTTAATGCTTTCATGTATATGTGGATGTATATATGTATATGTGTATATATGTGTGTATATGTGTATATACGTATTGTGTATATGTGTATGTATATATGTAAAGATGCATATGTGTATATATATTCTAGTTTCTTAATTCCTATATCTCTGATGCTTAATTTTTGCTTTGCTAATATAGATTCCATCAAGAAATCTGTCCAGTCAGTTTTGAAGCAATAATAATAAAGACCTTCTGAACACTGGGAGAGGTCCCGTGTACATAGCCACGTTCTGCTCTCCAGGAAAAGCACAGAACAAGACTCCTGAGCAGCCGATACTTATGAGAAAAGCAACCATGCTTTGAAATTAACTATATTTCTAAATCTTCATGACTTAGCCAGAGGAAACAATCATGAATGAGCTCAATGATAAACCTATGAATATATTCATAAAGGTAAAATTTATATTAGTAAAAAAATTAGAACCAGCGTATGTAGCCATTAAAAGGGGATTAATCCAATAGATCACAGTAGACTCACACAATGGGATAATATGTATCCACGAGAAATAATTTTCAGAAGCATCTTTAACGCTGTGGGGTAGCTCACAATTCACAGGCCAAGTGGGCAGTGTAGATCACAAGGATGACATGTGGTGGGATTTAGTAGAAAACACATCTATCCCTTGCTGAGACATTCCTAAAAACTCTATGACGCCAGAAGCTATCGAGTGAAGACTATTCACTCTATATTCACCCTAATGAGAAAATGATAACGTTCCCTCAGAATACAAGATACACAGATAATGTTCACCAATGAAAAAGCACGCGTTAAGTAACAAGTTTGTGTTTGTAATAAATACCACATTTAAAAAACAACACCACCAGCAGATGAAATTAAGTAAGGTGGGCTGTTTACTATGGTAGGCTTGGGGGTGGGGACTGGCAGGATGTGGCCTCCTGTTTAAACCATGAAAGCAGTGGCTCTCAACCTTCCTAATGCTGCGACCCTTCAATTCAGTTCAGCTCCCCCTGTTGTGGTGACCCGCAACCATAAAATTACTCACTGCTACAGTGTAACTGTAATTTTGCTACTGTTACAAATCCTATTATAAGTATAAAATATGCAGGATATCTGATATGTGACCCCTGTAAAAGGGTTGTTTGACCCCAAAGGGGACATGACCCACAAGCTGAGAACCATTGCTGTAAACAAGGCATCTCAGAGGGTTGGTGAAGGGGTGGCTATTTCTGTTTCCGTTCCTTGCTGAGACACACATGGACTCCATAAAATCATAATGGCACAATCCAGTCTCCGGCCTGACTTCAGCTATGTGCTGTGTGCCTGGTTGATGCAAGACTGTGTGCAGCTTCCTCTCTGGGTCATGAGCAGGCTCGCCCTTCTCTAACCCATCACCACTGTTGACTAGGAGAAGGGAGAAGACAAGACTTGCGTGAGAAGAACTTAAGGCAACTGGTCAAGGGTTCTGCCTGACAGAGGCGTTTTTGTGTGTGTGTGTGGGGGGGGGGGGTATATGTATATGAATGTGTTATACGTGTGCATTGTGTGTGTGTTCGTGCATGTGTTGTCTGTATGTATGTATTGTGTGCACATGTGTGTACACGCCTCATTAAGGAAATGTCTCCTTGCAATAGACAGTGAGCACTACAGACAACCATAACCAATCAAACTGTACAGCATGGGGCCCAGACCCAATGGATACCCCTAAAATGTACTCTAAAACCTAAGGCTCAGGGAACACTGGGAAAGAGGTGGTGGAAAGAGTTGCAAGATGTAAGATTGTGTCTTACACTAATGGCAGAAGCTACATCCATAGTTCCTGTGAGATTGTGTTTCACAGTAATGGCAGAAGATACATCCATAAGCTTTCCCAAACATGACTGCCTACACATGAGCTGAACATAGACGACACCAATGGAAACGCCAAAGTGGATAGGGAAAAGACTACGAGTCCTCAACCCTACCCAAAGAACCACAGGCAACTGAGGGAAGGAAGCTGCGAGTGGGAGAGGTGCTTGTGCCCAGGGAAGAGCACAGCGGTTGGCTGTCCAGTGCAAAGGGTCAGTCTTGAAAGCACACATACAAGTACCGTTCTATGAACTGAGCAGGTTATATCTAGGATACATATGTATATACGTAGGTGCATGCAATAATAGTTAGTGGAAGGGGGGTGGTGAATTTGAAGGAGAGCCAGGAGAAGCATACAGAAGGGCTCAGAGGGAAGAGAGGGAAGAGAGAGATGAGATCTAGTGTAATCTCAAAAACAAAGTAAAATAAATAAACCCTGAATACAAAGAATCCTTTATGTTTTTCCCACACAAATAAAAAGAGCTTTGTATTTATAAAAATACAAAGCTCTTTTTAGGGACAGACAAACGGACACACACACATACACACAACTCGCTGGCAACAGAGATAGACAGATTAGATGCACACAACAGACAAATTACCCACAGATCAACCAGTAAGTAAGGGCCACAGACAGATGGAAACACAAAGAAGAAGAAAATTTGAAGTTTGGTCAAAATAAAAAAAAAAGTCTTCATACTATATTTTTGCATGTTTATTTTATGCTTATATATACATATATATAATATATATTTGATAATTTATTTTCTCTTCCCCCATCTCCTCCCAGATCTTCTCTACCCGCCACCCACTCATCTTCAAGTTCTCTTTCTCTCTCCAAAAAAAATCTCCAAAAAACCAAAACATGAAAATTAAAATAAGCAAACAAAAAATATGAGAATCACCAAAACAAATAAAAAGTTGTCATAAAAAAAAGTCCCCGCTGTGTATTGGCATGAGGCCTGCCCTGGTAGTTGATACATCCAAGAACACTCCATTAGAGAAAATTGATTTTGCCTTTCCCAGCAGGTATTAATTGCAGACAGCTTCTTGATGAGAGGTGGGACTCTGTGTCCACCTCCTGTGTCTCTTGCTTGCTGTCCCAGTCTCTGTGATTCTATGTGCGTCTGTCCTGTTGTGTCTAAAAAAGACTCTGTCCTTAAAGTCATCTGTCATCTCTGGCCCTTACAAGCTTTCTGCCTCTTCTTCATATACTTATTCTTATAGTCTCACATATGTAGATATATAGGTATGTCTCTTTACATGTGTGGATAAAGTCACTCCAGTGCCCTTATTTCGGGGGAAATGAGTCTTCTGTTTTAAACAATTTTATTTCAAATAAATTTAAGCCTTAAGGTACAAACATTAAATTAAATGTTAACTTGGAATAAAATCTTATTTAAACTGAAACTTAAGAATATAGTCTTTAAGCTGGGTGTGGTCATGCATACCTTTAGTCCCATCACTCTGGAGGAGAGGAAGGCGAATCTCTAAGTTTGAGGCTAGTCTGGTCTACAGAGAAGTTCCAAGATAGCCAGGGCTACATTGGGAAGTCCTGTCTCCAAAAGATATATACATGTGTGTGTGTGTGTGTGTGTATATATATATATATATTGGACTACTGGAATAAGTGAATTATTACCATAAATGATTTTTACCACAAAGCTGTTATTTAAATTGACACAACTTTCATAAAAGAAAAATGGTTTTTGAGCGCCTCCAGTTTTGAATTGATTTCAGAGTCATAATGAACAGGCCATGGCTATATACGATGGTTGAAGAAGTTCCTCTGAAGCTCTGGTCTGGGACTCACACTGAAGGTACTACTTTCCTCTGAACAGAATTCCACCTACCTGGCCTGGAAGGCCTAGGCGACTTATCTCGGTTTAGCATGCTCTACATATCCCCTTCATTAAAGCAGCTAGCTTCAAGCTGGAGCGCCTACACTGGCTAGAGGATTTGGATTAAATTCAAATTCAGACCGGCATGTGTACGCAGTAAACTTCAAGGGCCCGAGAAGAGCCAGGAGGCCTCCTGCAAAGCCTGTGCACTGCTTATGCAAAAGCTGCAGTGCACCAGCCACACTAATGAAGCTGGGGTGCTCTGCCCACGAGGCACACCTTCACATAGGAGGGGGCAGCCTGATACCTAATCACCCAACTGGGTATGGATTTAGTCCAGATACTGGTCCCCAGTATCCAATTGTGAGGCCTGATGCTCTGTGTGGCTCTCTTGAGTTCACAAAGCCTATTCTCCTAGCTTCCAAATCTCATCATCACCCCAGCCCAATTCCTGGACACCGGGTGCTATCCTTCTGTGCTAAGGATCTGCCTCAAAAAATGACACAAAAACAGCTTCCAGAGAGAGATGGCTACAGTGCTCTGGAGGTGTTGCTCAATTTATTCACTGAACCATAGGGATAAATCTTAGATAATAACAGGGGCGCCAAGATCAACCCCCAAGGTCAAGTGCATTTTATCAGAGGTGGTCTGATGGTTCTGACACATTAACAGACCATATTTCTTCTCAGATTTCTTTAATCTGTAAGATGGTGACTGGTTTTTTAGAAGCTGATGAGAGACCACAGCCTCTTGTCCCTAAAGCTCATAGAGACAACATAGGTGAGACCCAGAAGTGCCCTTGGGTGCTTAGAGGTCTTGAGCTCCTGGGACCCCTTGCAGAGTGGGACAGTGCCCACAGCATCTGAAGAGCCATCCACAAGCTGCATTCTCAGAGTCCAGCTCTCAGCTATGGCCCCTGTGCAGTCTACTCTGCTGCAATGCCTTCCAGTAGCAAAGGATTTGCACTGACTCTTTCTCCCTGCAGTCAAAGCCACTTGCAGCTTCCTGGGCTCTGTCACAACACAAAATGTCACAGAACATGTAACATGATTGTGATTTTTTTTTCTCTTTCTGCTAGCTCTCTTATTTAAAAAACAAAACAAAACAAAAAACCTTGGCTGCCAGCACAGGGCGCCCATGTGTCACAGACAGTGTATACAGAAGCCACATGAGCTAAGTCGCTGTTCCAATAGTCCCAGTGAAAAACTCAACATGCTAACTGAAGCTTCCACTCAAACTCAACGAGCAGCACGTTCGTCCTAAATGAGGATGCTACCACAGCTTCTTATGAGAGTTTACAACTGCGCAGATTTTTAGTTCACAGTACTTAAGAAGCTACCCAGATTTTGACAAAATGGGGAAAAATGGATTCACTCTAATTGTCTTATCCAAGCGCAAAATCAGCAGCACGACTACTTTAAAGAACAATATGAGGCCAGCTCTCCACATTTATTCCAGGTAAGTCACTCAGCAGCAGTGTTTCATCTGCATCACAACTGTACCAGCAATCCTCAGCTATGATTCTCAGGATCCACCTTAAATTCTATCCCAGGGCCCCTAACTAGAGAGTCTCAAGTGGAATTCACACTCTGCTCAGGGCTCCCTAGGCACTTGCTCAAAATGGCCCTCACCTCTTGTCTGCCCTCTCAACTGCTGCCAGTAAACCCCACCATGGTGGAGGTAGGGAAAAGTCTGCAGGTCAACACCATCACTCTTGGGTCTCCACAATGGAGGTCCTCTGATTAACTTCCTAGTCCATGATTATGTCACAACACAGGTTTGGATGACATCTACTCCACGGGGTGCCAATGGAGAAGAGCCGCAGAAAAGAAATCCACAGTGTGCTGCCAAACAGCTGCCATGCTCCTACTGACGTGACTCTCCACGCAGGGCACAGATGCAGCAGTGTGTATGCTGTACACGGTTCCTTTTGAATTTCACAGTTCTGCGAGGGGTAACGGTCAGAACTGGAACACATTCACGATACACGGTGTGACATTGCTCCGCACATGTCTATAGAGAGGAACTATAGCTACAAATGACATTAATCAGCACATCTGTCATGCCACCTGGGACCTTCCTGTGCATGTATGTGATGAAAACACAAAGGTTCCCCGTCTTAGATTCTACATACACAGTCCTGTGTTGTCAACCTTTATCATAGCAACGAGGATTCGACCCCTAGAACAGACTTAAAGCTACAGGTTATGCTCTCCAACCCCCCATCCCTCTAACTCAACCCCGATGGCCACCATTCCACTATCAACCTCAGAAAGTCAACGTTTTAACCTTTCATGTTGGCACAGCTTAGATCTGCAATATATCTCGGAGCTTATGTGTTGAAGACTTGGGCCCCAGTGCAGTAGTGTTCTAGGTGAGCCCTTTGAGAACTGACTGATGTAGGTTCTGACCTCATGGAAAAACTCCACGGCTAAACAGGCTATTGGGAGGAAGTAGAATCTCCAGGATAATGGGGACATGTCACTGGAGGTCCATCTTATCCTAGAAAGACCCCCTTCTCTCACACTGTTCAGTGGCTGCCATGATGTGAGCAGCTTTCAAAGTACCACACACTCCTGCCATGATGTTCTACCTTGCCTCAGAAACAACTGGACTATTTGACCCCGGACTGAGGCCTCTGAAGTCCTGGGCCCAAATACATCTATTTTTAAGTTAGCTGTGTTTTATCACAACCATGCAAAGTCAAACTCATGAGCATACAGTACTTCTTTTCTGTGCCTGACTTGTCTAACCGAACAAATAGCCCTAGGTCCATCCAAGATCTTATAAATGACTGAATTCCACATTATCTATGCTGAAAAGTACCTCTGTCTGTGTGTCTATCTGTGTATCCATCTGTCTTTCTCTCTCTCTCTCTCTCTCTCTCTCTCTCTCTCTCTCTCTCTCTTTTACTCTCTCTCTCTCTTTATGTGTATGTATAAAAGGGTGAAGGAATAAAGCTAGGGACAAAGACAGACAGACAGACAGACAGACAGACACACACACACACACACACACACAGAGAGAGAGAGAGAGAGAGAGAGAGAGAGAGAGAGAGAGATTACTTCCCTAGAAAAATAATTAATCTGTGAGACATAGGTAAAGTGTTTTTATGGCTACACATTAAAGAAATAACAAATGATAAAGGAGATGAAAAGAATCCAGCCATCTTTCTCTTTCCACATCCTTATAATTCGAAGCAAACCCATCTAGAATCTACAGATTCTACCTGGACATCAAAGGTCATGATTTGGGGCTCATCTGGGGCTCATCTGGGGCTCATCTTTCTAAATCAGCATATGTGTAACACTCCTCACAGCAAGCTTACCTACAACTGTATTCCTGCTGCTTACCCACTGCAGATGTTCTTAGACTAAGAACTGCCCTGCTCCTATCTGTTTTCCCCACACCTAACATGATACCCAACAAACAGACTTGGCCTAAAGAACTGAAGCAGTCTGACCATCGGTAATAAAGAAGTTTTTAAAGAAACGAATCACTTCTCAGTCTTTGTTCTGATCACCAAGACCATCAAACTGCCTGGACACAGAGGCTCTTTGCCCCATTTTGTGGAGCAGGTCTTAGGATTCAGTGACCCCCAAGTCTTCAGGTAATAAGGGGAGAAGGCTGGATTCTAACCAAGCTTGTTCAACTCATCTGGTATGTTTTCTGGAAGAAGGTCGAGGCAGTCACCATTCTAACATGAAGGGAGAAGGGGCTCAGGAGCTGCCGATTCTCAACAGATGAGCTATGGACAAGTGTTAGGGTCTTGGATGGAAGAGTTGATGTGTGTGTGTGTGTGTGTGTGTGTGTGTGTGTGTGTGTGTGTGTGT
>JANHMN010000015.1:9001231-9028041 GCA_030674055.1 Rhabdomys pumilio | reverse complement strand
ACACACATGCACACACATATAAACATATGCACACACACATGCACACATACACATATGCACACACATGCACACACATATACACATATGCACACACACATGCATACACATATACATGCACACACAAACACACATACGCATACATACATACATGCACACACACACATGCACACACATTCCTTCATCAGCTTTTCTATTCTTTCTTTAATCATAAAAACCTTGGCTGGCATACTGTACCTGGGAGCTATAGTTTATCATTTGGTAACCAGAGAATAGACAATGTTTATCAAATAGCTATGCAAGTTAGGATGGCAAGCCAGTCTGAAAGGTAGCAACTTTGGACATGGAAGTCACCCTGTCAGCAATAAGGAACCCAGAAGAAACTGGAGGATTTATTTCATTTGACCTACGCTTCAGAAAGAACAGCTTACAGTCAGCCTTAGAGAGGTCTTTCTGAGCTAGAAGGGACTTTACCAGAGTGAATCAGGAGATTCCACGCTCCACCTTGACCAGGGAACCTGAGGGATTCTGCCAGGGCATCCGTGTTTGAATTCCTAACAAAAGCGTGAGCAAACGTTTAGCTGTGTACCTGCTAAATGTCACCTGGGCTGTTAGTTCAAAAAAGTGAGACCAAGGAGCCAGGCAGGTACTTGTTGGACTGACAGTGAACAGGTGACAGGGTCCACAAGGGCCACAGAGCATGTGTGAGCTTCTCTTGCCTTTATTCTGGTGACTGACTTTCTTCTAAAAGGCTCCTGGTCCTTATGAGGCCATCTCCTCTCGTAATGTTTGGTTTGCCTTTTCCTGGTTGCAACTGCTTTTCCTCGTCACATATGCTGAGTGAATTATAACATGTAAAATTGGCTCTGCTCTTTGGAGCTGTATCCTTTAATCAACAAATAAAGCCTCAAGTGACTCAAGTAACTCTGACTAAGCATTTTGTGTTGCTGTTTTTCTGCTACTATCCTTCCCCTCCCCCTTTTTTGTTCTGTTTTGAGTAGAAATTGTGCCATTTCCTCTCCCCCAGCCCCCACCCCCAGGCTGTCTCCAGAGGCGTTACAATCTCTGGTATTCACTCTCTGGTTATTCACTCTCTCTGGCATCAACAAGGTAAAGAGACGCAAGGACTGGGATCTGTGCATTCTCTTGGCTTGATTCATCTGCATCTCTTTGTATCTCGTTCCACAGCTTCACTGTGAGGTCATTTAAAGACTGTTATTAGGTTTCAGCTTCAGGAACTTTCAGATCAAAGTAGCAATACACATCTCCAGGTCAAAGTAGCAACACACATCTTTATTTCTGGGGAGA
This sequence comes from Rhabdomys pumilio, assembly GCA_030674055.1. Taxonomy (NCBI): domain Eukaryota; kingdom Metazoa; phylum Chordata; class Mammalia; order Rodentia; family Muridae; genus Rhabdomys; species Rhabdomys pumilio. Next base: position 9,026,736 of record JANHMN010000015.1, on the reverse strand, counting down.
AAAGATCTCAGTCAGATCTACTCTGACTACTCCCAGCATTTTCCCTCCAATGGCAGCATCCTTAGATGATCCTTTATCCTTCCTATGTGGAGCACTAGGCAACAGGCTCACACCTGCTTTCCAGTTTACTGATTCTCTCTTCAGCTCCACCCACACCACCTTACAATTCCCACAGTCACTAAACTAAGCAGTTTGGCTCGTTTTTTGTTTTGTTTTGTTGTTGTTGTTGTTGTTGTTGTTATTGTTGTTCCCCGCCCCCCCCTTTATTTTGTTTTGCAACCATTGTTGCAAGCATCAGGGTTGCTTTTTTTCTTTCTTTTTTTTTTTGAAAACCCACTTAATCATTTCAAACATTTTACCCCACGCAAGTCTGTTTCCAGTTGGTTAGCTGTCCACCGCCTCTTTACCCCCTTGAAGCATATTCACATGCTGTACAAAACCCTCCTCAGCTTACAGGGGTGGGGGTGTGCTTGTAGAGGGGAGGACTATGGTTTTGATCCAGAGCACTGGGTCCTGACAGAGGCTAAACAGCTCTCCCACTAATTTCAACCCATTTCTCTTCCCACCATACAGGTGGAGGATCCAGACTGTGTCCATGTTGAGGACACTCGTTTATAGTAAATAGCATGTTCTGCCAACAGGATAGTTACAACCTTGGGTATGGAACACACACGCTCAGTCTACCCTTGGCCAGTGTTTACAGAGTTCTTTCTTATTAGGGGAAAAACTTCTGACAGTCTAGGTTTGCACAGAGGACGCTCATTGGCCCTGTCTTTCCCACCCACTGTTACAAGGCACATGTATTACATCTGCTCAGGTATCAGAGCGACTCCTTACCCTGGGCCTTTTTGTCCATTCAGTTCTCAGTTCTCAGTCTCCGTGTTCTCTCTCTCTCTCTCTCTCTCTCTCTCTCTCTCTCTCTCTCTCTCTCCTGCATTAAAAGTACTTTGGGGGGATTTTCTTTGGGAAAAGGAACTTTCAGCATCAGCCTAGGTTTCCTAAGTCCTGACCGCCTTCAGTACAAACTTGTACAAGGACAGCATCCGACCCCGTTCCCTGCCCCTCCCCCATCACATGCAGGTTCCTTCAGGTTTGCACTAAGTGACTATCCCACGTTCCTGGAAGACAAGCTGGCTGGCGGAAGCGTCGGTTCCTAGGCAACACTAATTCTTTTGGAGTGTCCGACTCATGTCAAGAACTTAATAAAAGCTGGTTATGTTCTCTTCACTCTCCAAGAGCAGTAGTCAGTAAAGACCAGTGATATCGGAAGCTCAGAATTACAGGGAGCATGTGGACAGCAACCATGGCCCTCTTTCTCCAGTGAGGCAGAACAGGCTGTGGGTGGGACAGAAATGCCTCTATGTCCATTTTTCGGAGAGTACCTGATTCATTATCTCCATTGTTTAGAAGTCTTGGAACCCCAGGGTGACACTCATTTACTGAGGTGAAGAGCAGTGGGGGGGATTTTCTATTGTTCAGAGTCACTTATGGGGAAAATCTTAAATTTCTTGTACTAAAAAAAAATCAAGAGCATACTGCTCCCACGTACTTACTTCTTAGTCACGCCTCATGAAGGGAGAGGAGCACAAATACAAGAGTCTATATGTCTAAACAAAATTCTCCAAGTCATGTGCACTTCTGTGTGTTTGAAAGATCAAAACGAAGACAGTGATGATGGAGGTGATGGTGATGATGGTGGTTATGGTGGTGGAGATGATGAAGATACAAAGAAGATCCTTTACCATAAGATTTTATAGATTATTTTTAAAACTTAATTTTTACCTTTGGTCTGGAATTCCTACAGAGAACATTTCCAAAATGTAGACTTACATGACCACCACTGGCCTCTCCATCCTATGCCCTAAAGAATGCTTTGTGCTGAACTGCATGCTGCTACCTTTTAGAATATTCCTGCGTGTAATTTACTTCATATAGTTTGGTTCTGCCTTGTGGTTTGTTTACATGGTGTGAACCTATGAAACCTCCCGGCACATCCCAGTGGACCTGACGGGCTCTCCCAGTCTGTCGTGATGCATTTTCTCTCGTGTCAAACCATAAACTGTAAACAGACAAATCCATGAACCTACATATGTGCTGCCCAGTCCAGTGGCCACGTTTTTTACTGTGCTCTTGTTAAGAAGCAAAAGGCATCACACATACCCCAATAAAGTTTGAAATCAGAGATGTGCTCTTACTCTCCCATATTAAGATTACATCACATGTGTGGTATCAGGCTTCGAACCCAGTGACATCACATCTAGGTGACCCCCACATTGTTGCCAAGGCAACTGCCATGCCATACATTCCCAGGATCTACCTAGCTACCTCACCTTTACCTGGGAAAGTCTATGTCACCACCCATATAAAACAGGCAGAACCCTCTGACCTTGCTCTCTACTTCCATCTTCTCCCTCCTCACCTTTGCCCTATCTCCTGAATAAGCGCCCCTCTTGGAACTGGTTGGTCTGGTGTGGTCTGTTCTAAGCTGTGTATGGAAGTCTAACACTGGTGCATTGGGCCGAGACCAAAAACTTGGGGAACGGCGACCCACTGTGCTGCAGCTGCTGGCTACTGTGACCGTGCAGGACGGACACCATGTGGCCTGCTGCTACCACTGCTACACCACGTGGACTCCGTCCACTTCTACCTGCTGTCATCGACCGCTGCTACAGTCTTGGCACTGGCCTTCAAGGTGTACCATGAGAGAGATGAGAAAGCCTGAAAATAGAAATACCACATTCTGGCAAAGGCTAGCCGACCAACCTCAGCCGCTACCCCAGACTCCTGGTCTTTGAAGGCTCAGGGACCACCTGGCCCCTGCTATAAATGTGGTCAACATGGTCATTGGGCGAAGGCTTGCCCCAACCCCAGCAAGCCAAGGGGACCGTGTCCTAGGTGCCATCAGAAGGGAAATTGGGGTGTAGATTGCCCTCATGTCGCCCATAACAGAGGGACATCGCTCCCAGAAAACCCTTCAGCTGACCTTCTAGGATTGGCTACGGAGGACTAACAGGGCCCGAGCTCTCTCAACCCGACCATGCTTATCACTAGCAGGGAGCCCTGGGTAGATATTATGGTATGGGGAAGGCCGTCTCCTTCCTCTTGGACACTGGGGCCACTTACTCGGTCCTGACGGAGTTTTGGGGACCCACCTCACCTTCGTGTTTTCCTGTTGTTGGACAACCTTACCTTCCCCACTAGACCCCCCACTTAGTTGCACTTTTAGGGGTGTACCTCTCACCCATTCCTTTTTGGTACTGCCTACCTGTCCTGTCCCCTTAAATGGGAAGGGATATTTTAGCTAAGTTGGGAGCCTCTATTTTCTTTGATCCCCCGATTCACCTAAACCCATGCTCACCAGCAGTTTCTCTGCTCCTTCTTCTAGACAGTCAACCTACTAACACTAACATTATTTCCCTTACCAGCTTCTCATGTGGACCCCCGAGTTTGGGACGTCCAGAATCCCTCTGTTGCTAAACATCATTCTCCTTTGTCATCCAGTTACTGGACTGTACCAGGTACATCACCCAAGCTCAATACCCTCTCTCTCTCTCTCTCTCCAGAGCCTCAGGGGACTTAAGCCTATCATTTCTGAGCTCTTAAGGAAAAAACTCCTTTGCCGTACCTCTTCCCCCTTTAACACCCGTATACTAGCAGTTAAGAAACCTAATGGTACCTATCGCCTGGTTCAAGACCTCAGACACATTAATTCTGCAGTGGTTCCCCTCCATCCTGTTGTGGCTAATTCTTATACACTTCTATCTACTATCCCCTCAGGGACTTCTCATTTTTCAGTCCTAGATCTCAAAGATGCATTTTTCTCTATCCCTCTAGATGCCCAGTCACAGGACATATTTGCCTTTACCTGGACAGATCCTGGCACCCACTTTTCTACCCAACTTACCTGGACTGTCCTACCTCAGGGATTCTGGGACAGCCCACACCTATTTGGCCAGGCCCTGGCTTCTGACTTGCTCTCTTTATCTCTCCCTAGATCTAAGATTGTACTTTATGTAGATGATGTCCTTCTCCGTATCCCCTGTCTAGAGATCAGTCAAGCTGACACCTCTGCTCTTCTAAATTTCCTTTCCAATCGAGGCTACAGGGTCTCACCTTATAAAGCCCAACTGTTCACTCTTCAGGTCACCTATTCGGGACTAACAATTACCCCAACCCACAGGCTATTAACTTAGATAGAAAGAATCTGATTCAGTCTCTAACTGTTCCTTCTACAAAGGAAGAGATTTTATCATTCCTAGGAATGGATAGCTTTTTGTGTTCCTGGGTTCCTTCCTTTTCCCTACTTTCTTGCCCCTTATATGAAGCAGCATTAGGCCCCACTCATGAACCTCTTCTCAAACCTGCTACTAAGCCCTTTCAAAGGCTCTAACAGGCTCTTCTTAAGGCCCCAGCCTTACATCTCCCTATCCTGACTCGTCCTTTTTTCCTCTACATAACTGAAAAGGAGGGATTTGCCCTTCGAGTCTTAGGTCACCGACTGGGACCATGTTTTGCACCTGTAGCATACTTGTCAAAAAGACTAGATCTAACCATCCAGGGATGGGCACCTTGTATTCATACCTTAGCAGCTGCTGAACTCCTTATTCGAGAGTCAATGAAACTAACCTTGGGATTGCCCATAACTGTCCTCCTCTCTTCTCACAACCTGTCACAGCTCCTAACTTATAAAGGCTTACAGACTCTACCTCCCTCCAGGGTTCTTTCTCTCCAAGTAGCTCTAATAGCAGACTCTACCCTCACCTTTCAATCATTCCCACCTCTTAATATTTCCAATCTTCTTCCCTGACCTAATACTAACTACTCCCTATCTCACTCCTGCACTGAAACTTTAGAGGAACTATTACCTCATCCTTCACACATACAGGAGGGTACATTGCCTCAAGCCATCTATACCTGGTATAGAGATAGAAGCTCCTTTCTACATGAAGGGACCAGGAAAGCTGGCTATGCCATAGTGTCAGACACCAAGGTGGTGGAGGCACAGGCCCTTCCTGCTCATACCACCAACCAACAGGCTGAACTAATAGCCCTTACCTGTACCTTCCAGCTGGCACAGGGACAATCCTTCAACATCTACACAGATTCCAAATATGCTTTCCATATCCTCCTGTCCCAGGCTGCTATCTGGAAGGAGCGCGGGTTACTTACCACAAAAGGAGGATCAGTAACTAATGTAAACCAAATTATGGCCATGCTAAAGGCCTCTCATCTCCCCACAGCTATTGGGATTGTCCACTGCAGATCCCACAGGACAGATGACTCTATTGTTTCCAAGGGAAACAACTGAGCTGGTGAGGCAGCTAGAGCTGCAGCCCTCAGGGGTCTAGACTCATCTCACCCTCCCCAGGACATTCTTACACTGCAACCCACATCCCCACCTACACCCACTGACACTCGTCAAACTCTGTCCTATCTTCACCAACTCTTTCATCCTAACAGCCAAGCATTATCTTATTTTGTTAAGACCCACCTATAGCCCACTCCTGAGGACTTAAGTTTCTTAAAATCTATCACTGCTTCTTATAAAATCTGTCAGATGTCAGATCCCAATTCAAGGTATCGTAGCACCCCTTTTCTTACCCATCAGGCTAGAAGTTCCCTTCCTGGAACTGACTGGCAACTTTACTTTACCCACATGCCTACTATCAAACGTGTCAAGTACCTCCTGGTCTTGGTGGACACATTCTCAAGCTGGGTAGAGGCTTTTCCCACAACTAACAAAAGGGCTCAGTCTCTGATCTCCTCCTCCGAGAGATCATCCCCCAATTTTGTGTCCCAGCCTCCCTCCAGTCAGACAATGGTCCTGAATTTATTTCCCAGGTTTCTCAAATTCTATCTAAGGCCCTAGACATCCCCTGGCATTTTCAGATTCCCTATCACCCTTAATCTTCAGGTAAGGTAGAAAGAACTAACCGCTCTTTAAAAACTACTCTTGTCAAGCTGTCACAGGAACTTCATCTTGATTGGGTAAACTCTTACCTCTGGCTCTTTTCAGGCTACGAGCTCTCCCCAAGTGGCCTCTCCTCATCTCACCCTTTGAACTCATGTATGGATGTTCAGTTTAACTCCTGGTCTTTCACCTAAATGCTCTCCCTTCCCAGACCATCTACTCACCCCATTACTTTGCCACTGTCATTCTCTCTTGTGAAACTTTGCAGACCACCATCTACCTCAACCACACAGTGTCTCCTGTCCACTGCCTGTCAACATTGGAGACCCAGTCCTTCTCTCCCCTCCAGATCATCAGCCCTCACCCTTCTCTCCCAAATGGCAGGGCCCTTTTAAGGTAATTCTTGTGACCCCTACAGCTGCTAAACTTGAGGGACTCCCTCATTGGGTCCACTTGTCTCACCTCAAGCCTTTCATCCTTCCACCTAAAATCAACTCTTCTTCATACATGTCGACCCTAACAGGACTGTGCTCTATTGAGCTCCAGAGGACATTGAGATCACTCCCCTGTTGGGCCTTGGATGAGGTAACTGCATTTAACCTGCACCCTTCAATCACACAGGACACAGGTAGAGGTCTCCACCTCCAGAGATTTAAATATTAATGAGTTCTTTAAAGGGGGGGGGGAGTATAGCTAATTAAGCTATTCCCTCCCCTTTTCCCCCCTCCCTATAAAAAGTCAGGGGAGCCTGGCTTTTGGGGGAAAGTGCATACCATCTACACTTATTCACCACGCCATGAACAATGAAAGCTTTGGAAAACCAGACTCCACGTGTTGCTTGGGCCTGCACCCCTGCCAGATTGCCAGCCTTTGGAACTTTGGAACCATCAACTGCAGCCACCAGCCCACTGCAGTTGCATGCATGTGGGACCCTTCTGCCGACAGTGTGGAAAGAGCAGTGGAACCCTGTCACAGGCCCCCGTGGGACCCGCCTCTGGATCTCCTCTCCCCTCCCGCCCCGCGTGAGTTTTTATTTTCCCCACACCCCCCTGTCCTCAATCCCAGAAAATGAGACTCCACTCCAGCAGCCGAGCTTGACCTCACTGGACTAGACATGGGTTTCTCGTCCTCCCCCTGCTGCTTGTTTCCATCCAGGTCAGCCCTTACATCTGGAGGTTCGAGGTTCAAGAGACTCCCACAGATAACAGTCTTTCCAAACAGGGTCAGGAAACTGTTCCATAGCCGGATGCCAAGAACCAATCCAAAGAGCTGCCATCCCTCTATCTGTTGTCCCATCTAAATATTGTGTTCTCTATACTCGTTTTCTCTTTGACCAGATAGAAGATTACTGTAGAAACTGGCCAGATGATTATGGAGGCTGCCCATATTGGTCTTGTCAGATACACATGCTAGGATCATGAACCAACCATTTCTTCTACCAACGCTGCAAGACACTCTTTTCTACATACAAGACCCACGGGATTCCAGCTGTGGTGCTTCAGAACCGACAGGGGCCAGATGTCCTGACAGATAAAGAAGATGGTCTTCACCAGTTCCTCCGAGAAGAATGCCATTTTTAGGGAACGTGAGACATTCACTTCTGAGATTTTTAAAAACCCATATAAAAGCAGATATTCTCTTTTGTAACACCCTTTTCCGTCATCCTTCCGGTGTTATTATTTCTAACCAAACTATTAATCCGTTCCTGTTACAGGATTACCAGCCGCTGTACACAGAGGCACCCGATACACACATCTGCTGAGTGGACCCTGATGCTGAAAGCCAGCTACTCCTCACAACTACACCCCTACACAGCAGGAAGTAGTTTAAGAGACAAGGTGTCCTGACTCCCCTTTCACCACCGGCTTCCCCGTCCCTTTTTTTCTTCTCTTTATAATAAGAAAAAGGGAGGTATGTTGGTATCAGGCTCTGAACCCAGTGACATCACATCTAGGTGACCCCCCACATCGTTGCCAAGGCAACCGCCATACATTCCCAGGATCCACCTGGCTACCTCACCTTTACCTGGGAGAGGCTACATCACCACCCATATAAAACAGGCAGAACCCCCTGACTTTGCTCTCTTCTTCCATCTTCTTCCCCCGACCTTTGCCCTATCTCCTGAATTAACCCCCACCCACCCCGAACCATTTGGTCTGGAGTGGTCTGTTCTAAGCTGCTCGCAGGTGTCTAACAACATGTAGATCTTGATACCTCACGGTGAGCTAACAAGTGGTCAGAAAGGCAATGCAGGCAGTCTGACCTTTAGGTCCTTAGATTGGTGAGGTATGTTAACAACTGATGTTGTTCCCAGTGTGCTTGCTCCTCTAGGGGAGGCCTCTCCCTAGGGTAACATACCTCAGTGATGCCCTCCTGACAGTGGCAGACCTAGGGACAATCAAACTTGAGTGCCCTGCACTCAAGTTCACCCCACGCTTCCAGGATTCACAGCCGAGCCACCTCTCAGTTCTTGCTAGGGAGAGGATATATATCTGATACGTCAATGCATACATAGCCTCCATGATGCAGAACTTCATAATATAGGCCATGCGGGCAATTTGCATATTGAAGCCTTGATCTACATTTTGCATATGATTAAAATGTTGGGTTCTCTGAGAAAATGTGGCTTAGTCATTGCAGGGACTCGCAGCTGTAGAATCCGAGACCCCTCAGTCAACTCTGCTTCTGGTCTCATTTGTTTGACAGATACTATCTTCTGAGATGATGCTAATTATTCCGTTTCTGTGAAGAAACAGCTCTCTCCAAAAGAACCAACCATTAAAATGCAAATAGGTGTTTCCCACTTCACTGGTTAGCCAGGGAAGGCTGTTAACAGCTTTCTGATGGGAGGGGGAAGCTACCTCAGCCACGTTTCAACTCGGGCCCTTTCTAAAAGGTGTGATCAGCTTTGAGCCTCATACTGCAGAGTCCTCTGGCTCTGATCCCTTCTGTGTGGTGCTGTTTATAAGTTAACGCAGGGGGCACCGTTGAAGAAATTACTGAACAGAAAAAGCTGATTCTAGATTCCACTCACTGCACCGGGCCAGCTCTCACTTAGACTAATTACTTAAATGATTTAAAAACCTATGAATATTTATATGCTGGTGCTTCCGAAGAACAAAGCACAGCTGAGCCCAGGCAGCTCTTCACCCTTTCTCTTGTTCCAAATAGTTCCACTTGCAGAACTGAATCAACCCCAGGAGGGCCTCAGAGAAGTCTGGCCTGGAAGGCAAGAGCCAGTTCTGAAAACTAGACTGGGACCTCCTCCACCTTATCAGGAGATTCCTCCTGACCACCTAGTTCCCACCTCTTGGACAGCTGGGCTTACTCTTCCATGAGGTCCAGCCTGGCTCCTCTTAAACGTTTACAAGCTGACCCACCCCAGAGCAACTGTAGCATGTGCTGACAAAATCTGTGATGTGGACATTAAACAGGGATAGGCATGGGGTGTCCAGGACAGTGATGAGGACCTAACCATCCAACAGTGCTGGGTGGGGACACTGACTCTCACAATGAGGACACCTGGGTCCTTCCTAGACATAGTATCACTGCCCTGGAAACTCTAAAAAGGAATTCATACCCCTTCTTGGCTCCCACACTTCCTGTAATGATCTAGCCATCAGACAGCCCACGCGCAACCTCCAAAACACGTTTTCCCTGGAATCAGAAGGCATCCTTGGGGACCGCACGCCGCACAGGGTACACTATCCTCAACCAACAGCAGACTTGTGTTATGAGAAAAGGCAAATAAAACTCAGTGGAATTTGCTCAAGCTTCGACCCTAGGAGGTTTACTTCCTGTCCCCTCTGGTACTCCCAGCAGGCTGGAATCTTCAACAGGAGGTGGGGAAAGGGACACTGGACTTGAAGTCAGAGTGTAGTGACTGCTCCCAGGCTGGGAATAACACAGAAAAGTTGTAAGAATCAGAAAGGATACAGCTCCCAGTGCCCCCAAGGGCCATAAGAAGGTGGAGAGCATCACGACAGCCTTGGGACAGAGGATTGTCCCTTTGATGGTTACACTTTTCTCATAATCCGGAAAGACCAGGGACAGAGATTTATGTAAACTACCAGACCTTGTCACCACCAAATCCCTGTTATGCACTTGTGGGGTTAGTGATACAAAAAGAATTTGGAAAACTTTGTCAAAATACTCCTTTGCCGCCAGACTGAAGAAACTGCCTACTGGTCAGAATTTTCAGATCAGTTTGGTACTGGAGCTGTTGTCTGTTTTGCAGGGGAATCTGTTCAGCTGGTCTGTCTCCAAGGCACTGAAAGGTTTTGGCACCCAGGTTCCTGAGCCAGTGTTAGGAATCTTATATTAGGAGAGGGAATAGGGGCTGGAGCATGACCCCAAGGGTGCTCCTGAGCTACTGTGTCTCCCTGGAGCCCCAAGGGTGACTAGTTTTGTAGCTGGTATGTCTCTTTAAAAACACACAAAATCATAACCCAGCTTCCGGGGTCCCCAGAATAGGGGCAAGACAATGGCTTCCACATTTTCTTTCTTCCTCTTCGTACCACTGACAAACGGTATGTATATCTGCTATCACTTTTTGGAAATGTCGTTCTGTTTAAGAATCATCCGAGGAGCTTGGTCTGGGATGTCTCAACCACAACCACTGGACCTGGCTGACACTTCTGTCCGGATGGGCGGCACGTGCTCACTGGCACATCCCCTCAAGTTCAGTCGCTGGCAGTTAGGAGTAATTTAACAAAGCCCCGTTTGAGGCGAGCTTCATCAGAAGCTTTGGGTAGTATTTTTTAAAGCTAGCATATGCATATTGATTCTATTATCTGGAGAAAACCAGCTGAACATTTCTGAGTACGTTACAAAATAAAAGGAAAATATGACCATCGGGTCAGCACGTTGATTTTGCCTCACCCACAGTTCTCACCGACCACCACAAAGAATCCACTTTCAACTTCAAAACTGTCCAATCAATCCATCTGTCACAGCAGGTTGTCACGGCCAATGCAACTCATGAGACACTATGGTGCCCTGCCCACCAGAGCAGACATGCAGTACTCACCTTCTGGCTCTCCACAAAGGGTGCACTGAGACTCTGTGGAGAGAAGAGAGAGAGAGAGGAGTTAGCTATGAGCTTGAGGCTACACTGTTCATGAATGCAGGCACCCACAGCAACCTCACACAGCTGGAGCTCCTGAGACCTTAGTACATAGATGCCCTGAGCCAGCAGTTCAGCAAGTTTTATCTAAAACCTGGACTTGCAAATGCCTTGAATATTATACTTTATTAAGATAACAACCTCTGTGTCATATGTATAAGTTCACACCAAATCCATTTTCATAACTGTACAGGGCTCAGCACTTTCAAGCTACTCAGATGACATTGGGAGGGTGGTGGTGCCATTTTCTACAGTTAAATGTTAGATGACGGCTCTGTCAGAATTTACAGTCCTCGTGACCTTCAGATGGAGAAAGTATAGCACATCTCATTAAAGACACCCACATCCACCAATACTGATTGATTTCTTCATAAATCAGCCCATGGCTCTATAGTTGGCTTTATAGAATGGAGAGAAAGACAGAGGATATGGTATCTGCAGGATAGACCCAGTGGGAGTCACGGCATCTACAGTATGGATCCATAGGTAGGATCACTTAGCCAATGTTACTGCTTACAGTCCAGTGTTAACCAGAAACAGATACAGTAACCATTCCCAGAACTCTGGGACACAAGAAAGCCAAAGGCCTTCCTGGGGAACAGGGGGAAGCATCCAAAGTTTGACTTTCTGGCTGACTACAGGGTGTGTATTGTAGGGTATATAGCATAATGGTATTTGGTTGCCCCAGGCACACATAGGGTAAGAAGACATGGTGACTTATGTGTAGCCAGACAGAGTTTGGAATGCACAGGTAACTCCTATACCACTCAGTCACATACTTTGGCATACACTGGTATAGTATCCTTGTGTGCACCCAGACACACACAAACGGGTACCAAAGGCATGGTGACTTATGTCTCTCCCTGAACAATGTTGGGGTACACAGGTAGTGATGACTGCATGCTCACCCACACACTTTGGGGTGTGTAGACATGGTGACCCAGCATGTATCCAGACATATACTCAGAAGTACAGAGGCATAGTGATTTGTGTATGCAGGCTGTTAGCATTTCTTCTAGGCTCTGCCTCATAGTTACCTGGCAACTGCCAGGTATGCCTGACTCACTATAAAAGGGGCTGCTTGGCTCTTTTTCTCTCTCTCACTTTCTTGCTCTCTTACCCTCTTCTCCCTTTGTCCTTCTCTCCTCATTCCCTTCCCCTCCCCTTTCTGCCTTTCTCTGTCTCTACTACCTTCCTCAACTCCCCTTTCCAAGCCCTAAATAAACTCTGTTCTATACTATTCCATCCTGTGGCTGGTACCTCAGGGAGAAGGGATGTCTCAGTATGGGACCCCAGAGGCACCCCCTTGCCCTGTGCCATACTGCACCTCTACAAACATATCCCTAGCTTCTTTTCCATTTTTATAAAACACAACATAGGCAGACACACAGTACGACACACGGGACCTCCGTGGTAGACAGAAAAGCAGAGGGTCACTGTACAAAGCATTTTTCTATGCACATGTTTTCAGGGTGGGAGCTTCAGAAGGAAGCCCCACTGGAAACAGAAGGCAAAGCTGACACATAGGCAGTCCATACATATGCTTGGCGTCATTAGCAGGGCCAATGACGCCCTTATCCTGACACGGCCAGCAGAAACTCCCACATGAGAAGCCAAGAGGTAAAACCATAACCTGTTTCTAACAGGAACCCTCAGCCTCAATCCCATCCCAGAATGCAGGGGTTAAGAGTTGCCTTGGGCTGTGGCTGTCTTAGGCAGAGAACAGCTGTAAAGGCTTATGCTCAGCTAACTCCATAGAAGGGACAAAGTGCTCACCTCAAGCCCTACAGCCTGAGGTCAGATTCCCAGAGTCCAAGTAAAAGCTGGAAGAGCAGCACACCCACCTTTAACCCACACAGGAGATGAGGGGTGTGGAGAGGAATCATATGGACAACTAGCCTGCCACACACAGCAGTGACCAAGAAAGACTCTGTCTCAAACACGGTGGAAGAAGGTGGAGGCATTGGTTCTCACTCATATATTTACACACACACACATGCACACACACATATATATAAATACATATACACAGAGACAGACATACAGACACAGACACACACACATAAACAATACATGCACATATACACACAGAAACAGACACATAGTCACACACATATATATACATACACACACATATACATATACACTCATGCACACAAAGAGACAGAAACAGACACACACAGAAACAGATACACACATATACATATGCATACACACACATATACACTCATACATACACATACAGCCCATGTTCCCTGCGGTGTTTTAAGATCCCACAGCAGAGAAGACCCTCAAGTCGAGCATCACAAGAACTTTACAGGGTTCCTGGGAACACAGTGCTGACCACACATAGGTAGCAATCATGCTGGGTCCAAGGCCTCTGGGGAACATAGGACAAGGCAGCAGTGTCCCCATAGGGCATCCAGCATGGGTAACTAGAGTCTTATGCACTGGAGAGTAACATCTGGTCTAACCTTCAGCAAGAACCAACCCATTCCCTGCTCTGTTGCTCGGAGGCAATACCGCTGCTCTCCTGGTGTGTGAACTAAACCCCAGTACTGGCTCTATGCCATGGACTACAACTCCCAGAATCCACGCCAGCAGTGACCACTCCCCCAAACCCCGTGAGGATCTTTCCCCAAAGAATTCATCTCATCCCAGCTGGCACACTGTGACAGCACAATAAAGTTCCTTATAGTGAATTCAAACTGACAAGTCAAAGATCACCCAGAAGCTTCCAGAACAGAGGTACCAAACTACCAGTTCAGCCGGTGTCAGAACAAAAGCATTGGGCAGGTGCAATTCCAAGCTGAATTATTAGTGCCACTACACCTCATGCTTTTAAGTATTATTTCCAGGAAGATGACAGGGACAGGTGATTACGCTCATCACTCCTGAGTACACTTACCAGTGTTTTCCCATGAAAGCCCACAGCCGGCCTCTGCAGCTATAGTGCACACTGACAAGCGACCAGGTCTGATGGTACTTTCATCAAACACAGTTTGAAGTTTGACGGGAGTCCCTGGTTCCAATATTTGGAGGTTACCAGAGCAGGCATTCCATACTGACATGAAAGAACTATAAGAGCCAAGTAGAAAAGGCACATTGGGTCCTGGCCTGTGTCTACTCTTCAGGGTCACATTCTCTGGACAGCAGCATCATGACCGCCAGAGACATTTGGAATAACCACATGATTCTAGAACATGGCGCTGACTACATCTGATTGTTGGGAGTCTGGTGAAAAAGGTTGTACAGCTTCCAGGGAAATGCCTCAAAGACACCAAGGACTTCACCAGGATAGACCAACCAGACTTCCAACACACTCTCCAAAAGCTCCAGGCCTGAGCAAGTGGGCTGAGCTGTTATGAGGATGGAATCGAATGAGTCTCCCATGGTACATAGGGCATGGTGGCCAGTACTGGACCTTAGCTTACTGAATGACAGCTTGTGCCCCACCAACTTGAGTTCCTGGGAGAGGGTACCGTAGATCTAGCCTCCCATCCTCCACTGACCCTCCAGCCTTGGCCTTTGACTTCCTCAAGCCCAAAGGATTGACTATCCGAGGAATCCATGATGGTGAACAGTGCCCTTTTGGGATCCAGCGTGACAGGGTTAGACCCCATGGTCTTTCTTCCCAAGAAACACCTGCTTAAAATATGCTGGATATAATGAGAATTGATCTGGTTACACTGAAAATTCATCTCCATTACTGAACTCATTTAAATAAGGAGACAACTCTACAAATTTATGTCAATTAATACAGACTGAGAGACCTGCCCGTGGTTTTATGTGAGTTCTACACGCACCTGCGCCAGACGCAGACCCTTGAGAATCTTTTGATTCCCAGTTCTGCAGAGCACGGACAGCCAGAGCTAAACTCACTGCTCTCTGGCATATGGTAAGTACCTAATTTAAATCTCTCAGGAAAAAAGGAACCATCTCTGTGAACTGCAAAGGTGCCTGCCTCCTCCTGCTGGAACTTAAATGCACCCACATATTTACGTGGCCCCTTTCAACTCTGCATGGGAAGCAGCACACATGCCTTCTCCGTGCTTTGCCCTGGTGAGAGCCCCTAGACACCTGCTCTTTCCTGACTGCAGAGGCAGCTGAGGTTGAAAGTGCAGGTGATGGTGGCTGAAGGGATGGGAGAGAGAAAGCAGCTCTGTCCTGCCCCAAGCCCCTTGGGGAAAGAAGCCTTATTTGCAGGAAAGACCCTGTGCACAGTTGCTGACTCATGGGTAATTTCCAAGGCCAGAGTTCCAAGAGTTTATTGACAGGAGCCCCCTCATCCCCGAGGCTTATTCAAATTCACGTTCTGGTTCTGCATGCCACAGAGGAGGCCCAGTGCTCTGAGCAGGATGCCCCTCAGAGTGACCCCCGGGAGGGGGAGAAGCACAGAAAGGATGGCAGGAAGAACCATGTAAAGGAAGGCCATGGGAATTGAGTGCACTAGGCCAGATGCTGGATGCTGGTCAGTGACTAATTAGCCTCTTTCCCTGCTCTCCCCCAGTCCCTCCAGCTGAGCTGTGATGACCAGACACGTGGGCATACCCAATACTACTGAGGTTATTCTTTTTTCTCTCCACGCCATGTCCCAGACTGACTGCCCCTGGACATGAGGGTCAGGAGTGAGAAATTGCTGCTCTCCCCAACTCTGAATCTGTCATAGTTCCACAAACATGCAAAGCCTTTGCTGAGACCTGGGGCCAGACAACACTTAACCCCAGAACTCAGTATGATACAAGCACATAACACATGTCATGGAAGCACATGACAAAATGTCTATTTCACAGAATATGGTCGTGCCACCACGTGAATGCATGACAACCATGTGACTTGACCTAACAGGCCAGGACCTAACTCTACACCAATGGGAGCAGTCCTGTGAATCATGACTGGTTTTGTATGATAGGGTCTTACAAACATTATTACAAACATTGCAAACATTAAACCATAAGGAGAAAAGGGCAAAAGCACAGAACTTTGTTTTCAGTTTCATTTTGAATGTGTCTCTTCTTGCTTTCTTTGGATGTTTATATCAGATCTGGGATTTGAGTGTGTCTGTGTTCATGTGTCATATGTGGAGGTGTGTACATACCGTAGTGCACGTGTGGAGATCAGAGGGTGGATTGCAGGAGTGTGCTGTCCTATCACATGGGTTCCAGAAACTGAATTTAGATTATCCATCCTCACAGAAAGCACCACCTTCATCCACTAATCCATCTCCCCAGTCCTATTTTCAGAGACAGGATCTAACTTCAAAATACTATTGTTGTGGCTTGCTTTGAACTCCCGACCTTCCTTCTTCCATCTCCCACATGCTGAGATTACAGCCATATGCTACCCTGTCCAGTACATACAGTGCCAAGGGTTGAGCTCCCGCCGTGTACATGCCAGGCAAGCAACCTGACAACCGTGCCACATCCCAGCTCCTGAACGTGCTCTAATGTTCATTCAGTAATACTTAGACAAAACCCAGTGTGGGACAGGTGTACTGGGAGGCACGTGATGGTGACAATGTGTCTGTAACCTGCTGTTAATGTACACTTAGTAGATGTGTAAGGAAAAGCCTAGAGTGGTAAACAGGAGAGTTTCAGAGGTTACCTCTAAGCAAGAGTTCCATAAGCACACAGTGGGACTGCACTGTAAGGAAAACCAGACAGTGAGTGAGACCTTTGAATGAAAGCTCTACTACACTTAGTTAATAGTTAACTTTAAAAACAATTTTATAGTTTGCATATTTCTCTATGTTTCATTCATTAAGTTATCCAGGATATAGATGAGAGGATCTGGGGTCCATACCTAGCATATTCTGATCACTGGCAATTTAAAGATAGCATTCACGGTCATTAATTTACAAGGATACAATCTGCCTCATTTGCGGAGATGCTGATGGGAGAGACCAATCAACCACAATCTAGTAAGAGCAAAGACTCTGAAAGATGAAGCATGCTCTCAGGACTCACAGATCCTCCAGTGGTACTGGTTACGGCAGGTCCATAGGGACAGGCGGAGAAAGCTGTGTGAGGGACGTGACCTTCCCCAGAAAAAGCAAGAGCCCAAGTCTTGGTGACTAGCAGGCCATCTTTATGGCCACATCAGAGACAGAAAGAGCACTTGGATGTGGGAAAGCTCAGTTTAGGCCTCGTACACAGAGAAAGAGGCCATGTCAGAAAGAAAGTCCTTAGGAGGTTCTAGATAGTTGAGGAGCCAATTGCCTACGGTAAGCGCAGTGAAGGGAGGTTCCTCCATTGTCATGGTTGCATACAAATAGAATTCTAATTTGATTTTTTTTAATGTTTTAAGATACCATGTTTTTATTTACTTTACATCCTGATTGAGCCCCCTCCCTTTTCTTCTCCCACTTCCCCCATCCATTTCCCCCTTCTCTTATGCTTAGAGAAGGGGAGGTACCAATCCACTCCCGGAGTCTCAGCTGGACTAGGGGCATCTTATCCCACTGAGGCCAGTCAAGGAAGCCCAACTATATGAAATGGATCCAAAGGCAGGCAACAGAGTCAGAGATAGCCCTTGCTCTACTTGTGAGAAGACCCACATGAAGAACAAGCTGTACATATGCTGCATATATGTAGGCGGCCTAGGTCTAGCTCAGGTATTCTCTTCCATTGATGCTTTAGTCTCTGTGATCTCCTCAGGGCCCAGGTTAGATTACTCTTATAGGTCTTCTTCTGGTGTCTTTGATCCACTCACTCACCCAAACCCTGGCTCCCTCAATCCTTCCCCACACCCTTCTACGGGACTCCCTGAGCTCTGCCTGTTGTTTGGCTGTGGGTCTCTGCATCTGTTTCCATCAGCTGCTAGATGAGGCCTCACAGAAGACAGTCATGCTAGGCTCCTGTCTGCAAGCATAGCAGAGTTTCATTGATAGTGTCAGGGTTGGCTCTCTCCCATGGGGTGGGTCTCATGTTGGGCCAGTCATTGGTTAGCCACTTCCCGGGTCTCTGTTCCATCTTTATCCCTTCACCACATGTAGACAAGACAAATTTTGGGTCAAAGATGTTGTGGGTGGGCCTGTACATTTAGCCTGGTTATCCTGTAATTTATGGGTTAAAAAAACACTTATAAGAGAGTATATATCGCATGTGTCTTCCTGGGTCTGGGTCACCTCACTCAGGATGATATTTTTTAGTTGCATCCATTTTGCCTGCAAAATTCATAAAGCCTCATTATTAATAGCTGAGTAGTATTCCATTGTATAAATGAACCACATTTTCTTTATCTACTCTTTGGTTGAAGGACATGTAAGCTGTTTTCAGTTTCTAGGAATTACAAATAAAGCTGCTATGAACATATTTGAAGAAGTGTCCTTGTGGAGACAGTTGAGAATCATTTGGGTACATGCTAAGGAGTGGTAAAGCTGGGTCTTGAAGTACAACTATTCCCAGTTTTCCTTCTAAGTCTTTTTGTGTTTTCAGTATCAAGGTGACTATGGCTTCTTAGAATGAGTTTGGCAATGTCCTTTCTGTGTCTATTTACTGGAGTCATTTGAGGTGTATTAGTACTAGATCCTCCTTGAAAGTCTGGTAGAACCCTGCACTAAAACTCTCTGGCCCTGGGTTTTTCATTTGTCGGTAGAGTTTCAATGAATGCTTCTATTTCCTTAAAGGTTGCAGGACTATTTAAATAGTTTACCTGATCTTGATTTAACTTTGGTAATTAGTATCTGCCTAGAACATCATCCATTATGTTTAGATTTTCCAGTTTTGTGTAGTACAGGCTTTTGAAGGAAGGCCGAGTGATTGCATTTCCTAAGTGTGTGTTGTTATGTCTCCCTTTCCACTTCTGCTTTTAGTAATGTGGATAGTGTCTCTTTGTGTTTAATTTAGTTTGACCAAGAGCTTTTGTATCTTGGTGATTTTCTTAAGGAACCAACCAGCTCTTGGTTTTGTTAATTCCCTGTATTATTCTCTTTGTTTCTAATTTACTGATTTTGGCCGAGTTTGACTATTTCCTGGTGTCTACTCCTCTTGGGTGTGTTTGCTTCTGTTGTTTTTTTTTTTTTTTCCCTCTAGAGCTTTGAGGTACACTTTTAAATTGTCTGTATGAGATCTCTCCAATATCTTTACGAAGGCACTTAGTGCTATGCACGTTCCTCTTATACTACCTTCGTTGTATCCCATAAATTTGGGTATGTTGTGCATTCATTTTCATTAAATTCTAGAAAATCTTTGATTTCTGTCTTTATTTCTTCCCTGAACCAGTGATCATTAAGTAGAGAGTTCGTTTCCATGAGTTTGTAGGCTTTCTGCTGTTTTTGTTGTTGTTAAAGTTCAGCTTTAATCCATGGTGGTCTGATAAGATACAAGATTTTATTTCAATCTTCTTGAATCTGTTGAGACTTGCTTTATGACAATATGGTCAATTTTGGAGAAGGTTCCAAAAACATCATGAAGGTAAACCCAAGAGTCAGTGGCTTTAGTAACGAGACAGCCATGGAAACCAACTGTACAAGTCCTGTGGCTGATGGAGTGGTTAGGCCGCTTTCTCCAAACAGCACCCCTGCATCTGGACCCCAAAGCAGGAACAGAAAGGCTAGCTACTACTTCCTACCAATTGACTGTGAAATGCCTCATTTGGCTGAAATGATTCTGGGGGCACATATTTACACTCCTCAGAGTAAACTTGACTTAAGAATGTTAAATAATTATTAGACTCTCCAGGGAAAATAGCATCCAGTTATTACTCCATCTAAACACGTGCTCCCTCCCACAGAGAGCACCTGGGATTAAAGATCAGCAAGACCAACGGCTTCCCAAAAAAAAAATCAATGCCTCTTTATTTCACACCATGGCTATCTACAAAACAGGACGGTGCTCATGACTGGGCCGTATCCATCCAGCAATGCTCTGTATGAGCAACCAGGGCTTATTTCCCCTTCACTGAAGGAGAGGATTAAGCAGCTTGCCTGTCACCAGCCACACAGTCCTGAAAGAAACTTCTAGTTTTTGACAATTTTCAAAATATTTCACCCAGCAGAGCTTTCTGTAGTCTCAACCCAGCTCTTTAAGGACACATCAAAAGTACACAAGAGCAATCAACCCGAAGCCTCATTCTGGCCTCCCTGATGATTCAGAAACACAAAGGGCCCATCAAAAGCTATTCAGTCAGGAAGTCCACTCGTGGCTCTTCTGTCCACTCTTGGCAGCTGACACAATTGCCTCACTGTCAGCCCAAAGGAGGAGGGCAGCAGTATCTCTGAAGGACCAGGCTACTCTGGAGAGCAGTCATACAAGCTAAGGCTCTTGAATGGTGCTAAGATCCCTGCTCTTCCTACCCCTCACCCACAAACCAAAAGGATTTTGTGGGTTTTCCCCACAGCTGTTTTTTCCAAACAAAGAGATGAAGCACCTGCCATCCTTCCTTTCTGGTCTCAGTTTCACTTTTTAGTATCACAAGTAGTTCTGGTTAGTTTTCTGTCAACTCGAAATAAACTACAGTCATCTGCTAGGAGAGACCTTCAGTTGAGAAACTGTTCCCATAAGATCCACTGTAAGGCATTTTCTTAATTAGTGATTGATGTGAGAGGGCTCAGTCCATTGTGGGTGCCATTCCTGGACTGGTGGTCCTGGGTTCTAGAATAAAAGAAGGCTGAGCAAGTCATGGGGAGCAAGCCAGTAAGCAGCATCCCTCCATGGTCTCTGCACCAGCTCCTGCCTCCAGATTTATGCCCTGTTTGAGTTCCTGCCCTGACTTCCCTCAATGACAGAGTGTAACCTTGGAGTTGTAGGCTAAAACAAACCCTTCCTTCCCCAAGTTGCTTTGGTTATGGAGTTTTATCACAGCAACATAACCCTAACTAGGAGAAGAGTCATCAGGAGGAGCCTAGGTTACGCTCTCTCTCCTCACACAAGGAGCCTCTCCTGAGACCATGATCTCTCTCCTGTTCTTACATATTGCTTACCTACTTCTTAGCTGGGCTTGTTCATTTGGTTCCCCAGCTATGGGTGCCATTCCCTGAGGCCAAAGTTCAGCTTCCTAACCCAGATGCTGGCTGGAGAAGCCAGCTAATAACTGATTTAGTAGACATTTGGCTCCATGACAGACCTGACAGCATCGCAATCTTCTCCTGCCCCCTTCTCTGGCATCCCTTGGAAGGACCTACTACAGTTGTCTCAGGTTTCCAATCTCTCAGTGTTCTGTCTGCCCAGGTCAGAGCTGTTGGGGAGGGTTCTGGTGCCCTTCCCACACTAAGGTAAGCCATCAAACTCATGCAGGGTGTGAGTTACATTTTAGGACAATGGGATTTCCCTCATTGGAGCATGTATACTCCCCCACCCTCCAGCTGCTCAAGCCAACCCTCTAGGGCAGTGCTTCTCAACCTCCCTAACACCGGGACCCTTTAATACAGTGCCTCATGTTGTGATAATCTCCAATCATAGTTATTTTGTTGCCACTTCATAATTGTAACTTTGCTACTGTTATGAATCAAGATGTAAATATCTCATATACAGAATATATGACCCCCCCCCCCATGAAAGGGTGATTCCATCCCCAAAAGGGCCAGGTTGAGAACCAGTGCTCCAGCATTTGTCCAGCTCTGAAACATCTTAATTAAGTTGTGATCATGTGAAGGCAGCTGTGCTGTTTTTCACATTTGGAAGGCTTGGTGGTTTAGGAAGTAAGTGTCTGAAGCCTCCATAGTAACAGTGTCAGCTACACAGAGAAACAAAGATGAATCAGGAGAGAGGCCAAGTTTTCTTCCTGACAACCCCTGTATCCAGCAAATAGACAGGAAGCCTCTCATACCATAACCCAAAAATCTCCCTAAAGCCCAATCACTCCCATGTCTCCTGCTGTGGTCAGGTTGACAGCACACACCAAAGCATAGTGAAGCCAGAACCTCCTGGGAAGCCATGTTTTCTTTCTCCTCTTCTCAGAGGTAATGGCAACAAGCATCTCACAGTAGTAGACCTTTCTCCCTGGATTCTCCCTGTTTGCTCACAGAACAAACCAGGCCCTGGTCCTCCAGACAAGGAAAAGCCTTGTTTCCAGGGCCTGCCTCTTGGTTGATACATGGCCACCATAGCCACTAGGAACCTTTATATATGTGGGAGGATGTGGGATCTTGCAACACCTGTCAGAGGAAATATGTGACTCTAGCATGAGGTAGAATCTGGGTACAGGAACATAGAACACACAGGCTCGCCCACAGAGCCGCTGTCCATTGAGAAAGGGTGAAGTAGACAGTACACATGAGAGATAGGTTACCCCTGACTACATGACATAGACCAGGGGCTGAGAAATGATGAACTAGTCACATGTTTCTCTTCCATGTAACTCTGCCAGCTTCTCCCAAGGGCCGATCATGATGTAAGGCCAGCATCAGTGCCCAGGCAAACCATCCGCACTGTATTCTTTCAGGTCCCAGGGGTCTCTGTCCTTGAGCTGCTCTGGAATATCAAACTTTTGTCTTCTCCAGACTTGCAGATTCCTACTGTAAACAGCTTATTCTCATTAATCTGATGTGGACATTCCAACCATCCTTATGAACTCTGACCACACCAAGAACACACAGAGAAATATTAGTCATCTGACCCTAAGTAGGCACTGTATTACAGATGTTTATGGCAGCACATAATTTATCATTATATGTACTTATCATTATGTGTATGTATAAACATGTAGTATATGTTTATATTATATATAAATAAATATATATAAACATATAATATATAATATGTATAAATGGTATATAATACAAACATGCAACATATATGTAATATATTCTGTATAGATGTACACATATATGGTTATATATTAAATAAATATATTAAATAAATACATTAAATAAATAAGCACACATGTATATAAAGTATATATACATAGTTCTAAATATATGTAGATATCACAAATATAGAGAAGGATATATATAGACAAAAATATGTGTGCCATGAGTATGTTTCTAAGTTATGAGACAGTCAGTCAACACCACTTATGAAGTTTATTAAGGCTTTAGAAAACCTGTTCAGCTATATTCCTTTTCTTCCTAGTTATCAAACATGGAAAATAAATACTGATCTCAGGAGACTTGACCCAATTTCCTCATTATTCCCAAGATAAAGGGATATGTATGTAAAAGCTGCCAATGGTTCCCAAGGTTTATGACATGCGATGGGTTGGGTATGTTCCCCCAAACCAAGCAACTGAAGGGTAAAAACGAGCCCCAAGCTGTACCAAGGTCACTTTCAGTTTCCCAAGCCATAACTCTCCTTGCCTGAACCTCTACATCAAAACTGTTCCCTGTCGTTGCCTGTCACGTCCCCAGTTTGTTCTGAAAGTGTCAGCAAAATGTCACTTATTTTTAAGGCTTTTTCTTTGTTGGTCGCAGGTACTCATTTATTACAGCAAGACTCACAGGACTCAAGAGCACGCATGATTTAGTAGCCTGTGCACAGGCTGTTATTTGTCTGTCAGGCCTGAGTCCTTTACTCTGCTGCTTCAGGGGAGGACTCCGTGGAGGAGTCACAACAAGACTTGGCCGTAGCTGTCACACTTCGGCTTTACTTGAAGCTGTAGTTTCTGTTTTCTTATTTTCTTTTTATTTAACTTTTTTTCCCTTCAGCACTCACCACTGATGCAGGGTCTCAGGCATGCAGGACAGTGCTCTGCCATTTAGGTATCTTCACGACTATCTTTTTCATTTTTGGTAAACATTTTTACTTGGTGTCAGAATCTTACAAGGTTGCCCCAAAATGGCCCTGAATGTACTCTATCACTAGACATGATTCTGTCACATGAGAAGCTGAGACAGGAGGATTAAAAGTTCAAGCCACACCTTGGCTATTCTCTGACCCACAACAACCTTTTTTTCCCCATTCCACTCACTAGGAATCAAAGTTAGTTTTGCCCATGCCTGTCATAAAATTAAAAGGCAATTAAACACTCTTGAAAAAGTACAGAATCTTTGAGACATGTTTTAATCTATGCTGAATATACTTTTCGGAGTAAATCTCTGAAACAGCTTTTAACTCTACAAAATATTTTAAACTAGAGCCAGAATCATAGCTACATTGGGAAACGTCTCCAGTTCTGAGAAGCCAATACCAGTTTTAAATATGGGCTCCCGAGACCATATTTCATTTTACAACTTGAGAGAGGAGAATAAAGAAACTCTAGATCCAAGGACTCTGCATTGCTGCCTCCAAGGGACTGGATGAGGAGAGCCTAGCAGGCCAGAAGCCCATGGACTTCAGGGACTTGGGCATCCCTGACCTAGGACAAAGACAGGGAAAATGAGCTGTGGGATCTGATAAACCACTAATGTGTTTCCTGAGTGCACTGGGGAAATAACTTTCCCATTTCTAGATTTGACAGAAAATGGCTACAACACAGTTTGTTACTTGGGAGCAGTCTTACAGATTTACAATTTTATTTGATAAATTGCCTATATCCTAGTCAGATCAAATGTCACTGGTGGTTTGCAAAGTACATGGAACATGCCTGCAGGAATTTGACTCCCATCAGTCATGCTTAGGCCAACTGTGCTACTAACTCACGCTGTGGGTTAGTAACGGCACAGAACAGCAGGGATGAGCTCCCACACAAAGGTTCAGTGCACAAGTGACATGTCTCACCATTATTTCAACCAGTTCCTATCAAGAGATCCATCCATTTCCTGAGGTCAAGCCCCAACTTCTCATCAGAGACACCTCTGCCCTCCTCCCTGGAGAGGATCCCAGGCCACTGAACTATACTACGTCATGCTCAGATCACACCTGGCTGCCACCACTTCAATCAGTGCCAGTAACACTGGGTACAGAGTATGTCTTCCTTCCTGGCTCTGACTGAAAAATGATTCATTTAAAAAAAATATCATTCATTTATTATGAGATACACTCACTTAAAATATGGGGTGTGTGTGTGTGTGAAGATGGGCTCATGCTTTATTTGTGTTCCTTTGCTTTGAAAAGATGTTCGGACTCTCCCTGTGTCCCTCCCACCCCGTTCCCTGCAGTTTGATCTCTCCCACCAGAATTGTCCATTGTTATTCAATAACTCCTCACTTAAAAATATCTTCTTCCTCTCGTGATATATTGTGAAGTCTTTTCCCACTATGTTTCGTCCATTACATGACAAACAGTCAGTGAACAGTCCTTTGGCTTTTCTCCATGTGGTCTTCTCCAATTCTCTAAATCAGATTTTAAAATCAATCCACACTATATAATCCCCACTTTTCACTGCCATTTGCACTGAGAGCATCCATCGCCACAACCATGGTCATGCTCCTCATCCCCCTGGACTTATGATCACGAAACCTCTCATCTTCTCCCTCTCCAGACCATCGTGCACAGCTACCACAGAAATCTTCCATAAACCACATTTATTATGTAACTTGCACATAGTCTCCCTGGCCTGTTTGATTAAGGCAAAGTGCTTGTCATCTGTTCTTTGTAGAAATAAAGTGTGTGTGTGTGTGTGTGTGTGTGTGTGTGTGTGTGTGTGTGTGTG
>JANHMN010000015.1:8979578-8993139 GCA_030674055.1 Rhabdomys pumilio | reverse complement strand
GTGTGTGTGTGTGTGTGTGTGTGTGTGTGTGTGTGTGTGTGTGTGTGCGTGAGCGTGCACGCACGCGCGCGCGCGCATGCATGCATATGATTATGTGTTCATACACACAAATACAACAGTGTCTCCATCCATTTCTCAGCTGACAGGCATGCAGAATGCTGCTGTATTTGGGCTATCTGTGACTAGTGCTATGGTGTGCACAGGACAGATAACCTTTGTGACGTGGTGAGTTAATTGCCTTTGGCTACATTCCCAGCAGAGGGGCTGCTGGATTACTCGTGTATCTAATGAGGAGTTAATATCCGTAATTTATAAAGAACTCAAAAAACTCAATAGTAAAAATCAAAGGATTTCATTGATAAATGGACCGAGAAGAGCTGAACAGGAATTTCTTCAAAGAAGACAGAAAGGCAGCCAGTGTGTGGGAAGACGCTCAGCGGCATTTGCCATCAGAGGAAGAGAGATCCGACCCTGAGAGCATTTCTTCAACTTCCTAGGGTGGTGGTGATAAACTGTGGGGGTGCCACCTGTAGGCCAGGGTTTGGAAAAAGCATCCCCTCCCTGTGCGAATGGAAAGCAAGTGAGATCAACACCACAGAGGTCAAAGGTTATTTAACCTCATTTATGGTGTGCCATGTGAGGTCTGTGCACAGATGTGGTGTACAAGGGCCAGTCAGAGCTGCTTACCAAGCACTGACCACTATACTTGCTCTCCTGTGGTGAGAACCCTCCTTCCTAACCTTTGGTCAGAAGGCCAGTGCCACCAGCTACACTTGTCCCTGAGCTGTGCTTTCCTGTGAGCCTCATATGTTACCCCCTCTCAAAATCTCTGCCCAGAAGTTCCCATTTGGATGACTTAAGCAATTCAAGGCCTTTGAGGAATCTGTCCAATTTATCTGGGTTACCAAATTTACTGGCCATTCCTCCTGGGTTACCAAATTTACCGGCCTAATCTTGTTCATCTCTTATGATTCTTTTTGAAAAAATGCCTTTAAGTACACAGGAACTAAACCTAACACACTGTTTACCGTGAGAGCGACCACAGGGAATAGATATCATGTCTAGCACATTGCTAGACACAGCCAGAGCTCTACTTCCTTCCGAGCATGCTCAGTTACACCCAGGGAGTCCTGTCTCACACTTCCCATCATTACCTTCTCTGTGACTATCATCACCTTACAGGCTCCGGATTTTCCCAATTCTGGATATTGTATTTTCCTGTTACAGAATATGGGACATTTTGTATATCGCTTATTTCTCATAGTAAAAAGATTCTGAGGATTCCCTACTGTAGCAAATGCTAAGACTGATTTACTTCCCTGGCTATATAATATTTCATTCCACCTACATGTCATGTCCTACTTAGCTTCTGTCAGGTTACAGCCACTGTTTCCTCCTCTAGAAATGTGTGTGCAGTCCTTGAATAGGTTCCTGGCTCTAACTCCTGCACAGATACATAGGCGTGGGATTTCGTGGAAAATTATTTACTAGAAACGTTTTACTAGAATGATTTACTAGAAGCCTACTAATTCTTGGTTTCTGGTTTCGTGGGCAGCCAAAGCTTGAAGCTGTTTTCCACAGACGTACTCCACAGTCCAGCAGGAGAGCACCAAGGCAGCATCTCCACACTCCGTATGATGGTCATTTCTAGGCATGTGACATCATCGCCCACTGTGGTTTTCAGATACACTTCTCTTATGACCAATGGTTCTGAGCAACTTATCAGAAACTTGCATCCGTGCATTTATTTTCGTTAGAGAAAACTGTTCCTCCACTCATTGGCTGTTCTTATGTTCAGCTGTCATTCTTACCCCGGAGTTGTAGGCATCCTTCAAAGAGTGTGGCTAGTACTTAGAACGCTTTGTGTTCCTATACAGTTACTAGTATGTCTCTCTCTCTCTCTTTTTTTAATTCCATATTTTAGTAACGTGGGGGGTGTTCCTGTTTTCTCCACTGGTTAATTAAGTTTGAAAGTTTGAGTTGTCCTCTGAAGAGCCATATTTTACTTTCACCCTTATCAATATTGCATTAATCTCTGCTCTGTCCTTGCACAAGGTATAGTTGTAAGTTCAAAATAAAATCTAGAAGGCTAAAAGGCCTTTACGGTAGAATATATGCCTCCTGGAAGGTTTATGTTCTTAGGCTATAACGTTAAAATGTGTCCTGGATTATGGCACTTACAAAAGCACACACTCACTTGTATTCCTTGTATGGAAGAAGTCCCCTCCACTCACCTTTCATGCCACTTTGCTGTCTGTAGTGAAGCCCTGAGTATCAGGCAACTGTTGAGTGACAGGGTAATATTTTTGTCACACGTTGCTTCCTTGGCTACTCTTTCTAGACAACAGGCTCTCTGGGAGCAAAAAGTCTCCTAAGCATCAGCGTGGATTACATGCTGATAACCAGGAAGCTGTAACTCCTTGCACGTCAGTGAAGCCTCCGCTCACTGCTTTACTTGAACCTGCCTTCATATCATTACATCAAAAGGACACGGGAACAGGAATAAAATGGAGTGGATGAAGGAGGTCATCACTGGTCATTTAGTGACAAAGCTGCCTCTTTTACCACCCGCCACCCCTGGCTCGCCAGCAAATCTGCCTACAGAGACAAAGATATAGATACTGGGTAAGCGTGCCTATTCTCTGGACCACTGACTTCTACCAACTAAATCAGTACTCAGACTCCAGCAGGTTAATTACCTGGCTGCATTTTGGCAAAACTGAGGGGTCTCGTAAAAATCCTTCCATGATGAAGGAAGGGGAGTATGCATGTACCAGAGAGGTTCATGCAAAAAGACAACATTCACATTTGCTTCTGGAAATGATGAAAGAAAGCCATGTGGACCAGCACCTCTCTGTGTAGTTCCACTGGCATCTGGGCTGCATGCAGCTTTTAATAAATCATATTTATAAAGGAAAGAGGAAGCAAAGATCAACACCTGAGAAACAGTTTTCCTCACCCATTCTTCTTATGTAACAGGAATCTTTTTTTCTTTAATATTTTAAACTTTTAGTCATATGAGGAGGAAAGAGAAATGTCACCCTCCCACTAATTGGTTCTCAGAAGTTCTTTCTATTCCCACCCTAGGCAGCAGTCTCTGGCTGGGGTCACGGGGCTGACATCATTCCCTCTCACAGTAACGTGGCTACCGTGCCTGTGTTGGATCAAGGCCTTCTGTTCACCTTGATTGTTTTATTATTTTTTCCCCAACCAACGCAGAAAAAAATTTATTCTGTAATTATGACGCTACTTTTTACTTCTAGCTCAGGAAAACAGGAGCTTTCAATGAAAAGAGATGTGTATGCACCCAAAGACAAGAAACAAAATCACTCAGTAACGCGGATTATACAGTGCAGTTTAACACGAATATATACTTCCATAGATAGATAGATAGATAGACAGATAGATAGACTGATAGATAGATAGATAGATAGATAGATAGATAGATAGAAGATATATAAATAGATAATGGATGGATGATAGAAAAAGAGATGATGATAGATGATAGATAATATATAGATCTAGATGATATAGATATAGATGGAGGTACATACAAAAAAGACAGACAGACAGACAGACAGACAGACAGACAGACAGACAGAGATGTATTAGAGGTTGAAAATTAATTCAGGAACCCAGGAGGCCGAGTCAGGAGAATTGCATGGCATACCATATAGAAAGTCATAGCTTCTCCTTCCTGAGACAGAGACAAGCTGTTTTGCTGTCACTCCTGAACTTCAGGGTGACTTTGCCTCTGACACTCATATCTGAGGTTGCTCAGCAACTTCAGCAAAATGTGTGTCAGGCACACCCATTATCCTGTTCAGAAACACTCTTCAAAACAAGAAAAGAGACAGCAGACGCCTCCTTCATAGCCTCAGAAGTTCACGGATTGGTGTTTGGGACTGGTTACAGCCACGCACACTGCTCAGTTGGCTTCCAGACTCTAACCTCAGCATCTGTCCCCAGGACAGTGGACATAGACAGGCCTATTCCTGCCCCCAGGGACCTCCTGTCATTCATGACAGACATGGGCTTGCCAAGAAGGCAGCTGAGGCACACATGTTGTTGCAGCCTGAGTCTCTCCTACTCGCAAAGTCTGTACCTAGTTTCCCAGTTTGCTTTGGGTGATTTCTGCTTTCCTGCCTTTTACCCATTTTCATTAAGGCTCTAGAGATCGTCCTCCTTTGAGATGGCTTTGCTGCCTCCTACATGGATCCAGATTACCCTGCCTCCCTTTACTTTTGCTACTGTTTCCAGGAGACACTGAGAAGGAAGTGGGGAGGAGAGGGTTTCTATCTTGAAATAGGACTGTTCTGCGCTTTAAGCATATGGTCTCGTGGGAGGAGGTGTGCATATGCCCCACTAAGATTGGGTTGTAGCCATATGTGGGAAACATCAGCAGCAACATATGGTTTTTAATTCATTAGAGAATATCATGTGTGACTCTGGGGCAACAGCGGTGAGGAGAGCAGATACTTACTTGTACGGTTTCTAGGATGCCTCCACACATGGGCTAAGAGGCAAGAACGGTGTTGATGAGAGATACTCCATATTATGTACAGCACAGTCTCCCATCTGACACACAGACAATGGGAGAAACGGGCACTGTTAATGAACTGAAAAGGATTCAGAGCAAACAGAAGAGACACTGAAAGAGCAACCAGAGCTTCTAGAATCAGGCTTACCAGTTTGGAGTCTGACCTCTGCTTGCTGCCTCAGTTTCTTGCTCTGACAGATGAGAACACAGTGGTGTTCGTAAACACGTATACACAGATATACGCCACGTGCATCCAGTGCTCTGAGACTCAGAGTGGGTAACGCATTGGAACTAAACTGCCTGCCAAACGATTAAATAGCTGGACACTTGTAGGTTGGGACCACCCCAGGATCATCCAGGGCCTGGAGATGTCAGTGCTTCTTGGTCTCTACCTAGAGGAGGGGACCATCTTTCCTGTGGGACTAAGAACATCTCAACATCATCCTCTGTCAGGGCTAAATGTCACATGGATCCTAAACTGTAAGGACTCTTGCCTGCATAGACTCTGCTGATATAAGGACATTGGGCTGAATGGACTCTTACACTGGGCTGTAAGAACACTGGGATGAAGGAATTTGGTCTATAAGGACTCTGAGATACACAGACAATGGTTGTGAGAGCCTGCCATACATACATACACACACACACATATATCCTGAACTGTGAGACTGTGAGGACATTTGGCTATATAAATTCTTACCTTGGGCTATATGGAACATGGGAATACAATCTTCAAGCTGGGTAGTTTTGTCTATTTTACTCTAGGGAAAGTATCACTAAGTTGGGTCTGACTCAGCCCCTGCTTCCTGCAGGACTGGGGTACTTCATAGACTTCAAACATTTGAAAAGAGAGGTTCTGGTTCAAGTGTACTACTGAATGAAGCTCACAAGGAACGCTGTAGTTCCTAAGCTCAGGGAAGTGGTGTCACCCTTCAGTGGTGGAGAAAACTGTTGCAGAAAACAACCCAAAGCTATTAGCACTGTCCACCTGCTGCTAATGTGAGTGGGTGATGACAGGCCCAGCCTCGCACTGGGTGGGTTCTGAGTGTATGCATGGAAATAAGCTGACCTCCACACAGAGCCCTAGTATCATCCAGTGGAATGCATCAATCCGAGATACAGCAAAGAAAGAAGGCTCTTAATACCACATAGAATAAAATCTCTTTAACAGCTACTTCCTGGAAAGGATTTTGGAAACATTTCTTTCTCTTTGATCATGAAAGTGATACATTTCAATCCTAACATCTTCAGGCTTAGTATTTGTATCTAAATTGGCCCTCACATCCACCCTACCCCATCACCAACTGTAGGAGATAGCAGACCACATGACCAGTGCAAGGGGGCCTATGACTTGGGGGTTGGTCACGGCACTGTGATGAGAGAGTAGACTACAAGGGCCTATAGCAGAGCCAGCTGCATGCAGCTTCAGTCAGGAGTCTCCAGATGAGATTTGGCATTTTAGTTGGACAAAGCTCTAGAAGAGTCACTCTTTGGCTCCTGGTTTTCCTTCACTATGATAAATCACAGAGAGCATCTAGTTGACCTCAAAAGCCCACTGGTCCACTCATCATGGCCATCCCAGCCCCATGCCCAAGAAGGGCCTGGAGGTGAGACAGGACCCCATTCATCTAGGACATGTCCCTTGATCACGTCCTCCAGCAGAGCTGAGGGCAGATACAGATACAAAGCTCCTTGCTGAGGTCACGGGAAGGGCAGCCAAGCTCTGCACCATTCACAAGAACAAGGTGTTTCTTGTAGCTTCGCTGCGGGGGAAATCTCCTTGTGTTCAGTCCGTCCAAACTGTAGACACCCGAAACCAGCCTGGAGGAAGGCAGTGTTCTGAGGTACATGGTGGGTGACTGAGCAGCTCTATGGTTCATCACAACCTGGTGGCCTGAGGCAGAGCACAGAATTCCAGAAGCCATCACCATCAGGATCTACAGACACTATGGTAAAAGTGCAGACTGTTCTCCTTTTATTATGCACACCTGAGCTTTCTGCTTTGCCTTGATGGTGCGTTTAGAGTCTTACACTTATCTTGAATAAGTCTCATGTGCATTTATGACTACAGTCTTCTCTAGAAGAGACTCATTGGAAGGTTTTCCTAAACATAGAATGTCTTGGTGTGATGGTTTGTATTATGTTTGACCCAAGGAGTGGCACTATTAGGAAGTACAGCCTTGTTAGTATAGGTGTGTCACTGTGGGTGTGGGCTTTAATCCTAGTCCTAGCTCCCTGGAAGTCAGTATTCTGCTAGTAGCCTTCAGATGAAGATGTAGAACTCTCACCTCATGCCTTCTTGGATGCTCCCATGTTTCCACCTGGATGATAATGGACTGAACCTCTGAACCTATAAGCCAGCCCCAATTAAATGTTGTCTTTATATGAGTTGCCTTGGTCATGGTGTCTGTTCACAGCAGTAAAACTCTAAGACACTTGGTTTTACTTTTTTCTTCATATTTAGACTATTACAGATGGCACAAGGGTTAAGCCTAGCCTTCAGATGCCTCAGGGGTGGCAATATTGGAAGGTAGTGAAACTCTCAAGAGGAGCCTAGGAACCTTGAAAGGAGTGCTTGATCTCTTGGAGACAGACATTGTGAGTGAATTGCTACCACAGCTTGAGTCTGACCCTTGGGTCTCTCTTAGGCTTGGTGATGTGCACCACTGCCGCATACACACAGACAGTTTCCACTGACACAGTCTTTAGTGACACAGTCAGGAACAGGACCCTCAAGTAAGACTGAACCACGCCATTTGAACTTTCAGTCTTCCAAACTCTGAACAGGAACAAACTCAAATGCCTTCTGTGTTGCTTTATACTGAACACTCATCAACACAAATTTATTGCCATAATAAATTTTTATTATCTGTACCTGGCGTTCATGTGGCAGGGGTGATTTTGATGCATCTATACTGAGTGTGGCATGTAGGGGGCATCCTGTGACATCTGAGATCACAATAGTGTTATGTCTCCTGGCCCTTTATTGTCCATGATTCAGTAGACACGGCTTGCTCTAGTGCCCAGCTCTTTATTGTAGATCCTTCATACTACTGGAGCCAGTGTTGGACCAGGGATACCCTAGCAAGTATCTCTCCACAATGCACACAAGAAAAAATGGACAGTAAGTTGTACCAACTGTGGGCCAGAATATAAAAACAACTATTGACCATTTCTGCTGGAAACTCATTTGAATGGTATAGGCTGGAGGTAATCTCTGGAGTTGGTGGCTTCAAAGAGTAAGAGTCAAAGGGATTCAGGGACAAGCCACAGGCCTGGAAGCCATGATGCTATGGGATATTTCAATGCCTGGTAAGCCTGTGACTAGTAAAAAACAAACAAACAAACAAACAAACAAACAAGCAAACAAACAACCGATGGGAAGATGACTCTTCTCTGACATCTACTCGTGTGCCTGTGTCCTTCCCTACCTTCATCCACATTTAGTAAACACCAAACACTGCTGCCAGTCCAACTCAACTCCACTATGGCAACATTACCATGAGATCCTGGTCGCGGCTGGTAGAACTATGACCTCCTGTAAGCTATCAATGAGAGAACACAGGAGTCAAGCCAAGAAATGTACATCAGCCAGGTTTGCATTCTCATTAAGTCAGGAAACAGGGTGTGAGAGGAGACATGTAACTCAGGTGTGATAAGGGAAGACAGACACGGTACACACACCCGTGATCCCGACATTCAGGGACAGTGACTGGGTCGGGTAGGCGTGAACTAAAGACATGGATTATTTTGTATAAGTGAGGGTTCATTTGTTCTCTTTCCCAGATTCCTCTTATACAGGTCCACAGGCTTGATGTAATAGACTGAAGATTGTTCCCTAACCTGATGTCACAGCCCTGACCCCCACTATACTGTCTGTAGACAGGTCCTTGAAAGGATCACCAAAGCCAAATGAGGACACAAAGGTGGCTTTAGGCCACCTGACTGATGTCCTCACAGGAACTAAAGACACTGCTGGGGTACACAATGAGGGAAAAGGCCACGTGGGGACATAGACAGAAGGTTCTACCACCAGCAAGGTGGTAGCACCCCACCATAAGACCTGAACAGAAAACAACTCTCCATATCTCAGTCTCAGAATTCCAGCCCTAGGACAGTGAGGAAAGAAATTATTGTTATTGAACAATGCAGGACTCAGATACAGCCATAGCCTAACTGACTAGCATACTTGGGGTTTTGTGAGTTGTCTGCTACATGATTGAGTTGACACATGGTAGTCCACAGATGCTTTAGGTTGGGGGTGTTTAATAGTGAGAACATGCATGTGATTAGATGAGAAGTTTATATTTTTTGGATTCGAGCAACTGACAGGAAGAAGGGGCTGGAAATGAGTTCATGGCACGCAGCCATCTGGGGCTACAGTCAAGAGTTCCCATGAGAAACATGAGCACCCTGCTCTAGGTTCCCACTGACATACAGTGAGGCATCCAGGACCAATGTACACATCCTCAAGTTCCAGGTCTCTTTCCATGGACATGAATGATTTCAAAATGTTTCCATACAATGTATAATA
This sequence comes from Rhabdomys pumilio, assembly GCA_030674055.1. Classification (NCBI taxonomy): domain Eukaryota; kingdom Metazoa; phylum Chordata; class Mammalia; order Rodentia; family Muridae; genus Rhabdomys; species Rhabdomys pumilio. The sequence continues at coordinate 8,984,065 of JANHMN010000015.1, read as the reverse complement.
AAATTAATGTTTATAATAGTCCAGCCCCAAGAAGCTTTACAAAAGGTTTCCACAGTCGTTATACCACCTTTGGGAGGAAGGTTTTGACATCTTAGTCTCCATTGAAGGACAAGTCACATGCTCAAGACTGCCCCTCACAGGAGAGAATCAGTGATGACCACGACCCCAAGGTCATCACAACTAATTATTTCCTCAATAAAACTTTCATTTATCTCCCCAAGTCTGACAACCAAGCACTCAAAATATTTCCATAAATATCTGCTTTAATGGAAAAGAAGTTGGTTTTGTTTTTGTTAATTTGTTGTCAATTGCAGATAAGACAGACTTAGGCTCCTTACTTGCTCTGGTCCTGTCTCAGGAGCAGCAGAGCATGGTGGGAAAGAGTCCCTGTTCACAAGGCAGTGGCCTTCTAACCCACTCATGTGTCTTAAGGGGAAGCTTCCCTCTGCCAAGGTTGGATGCTGTGGACACATAGAAACATGCGTATAGGATATAAAGCCACAGTGAGGAAGCAGAAACACTCAGCAACATTCATAGCTACAACACCAAACTACAGTAAGGACTACTAGTCATTTAGATCTGTGACATCTGAACTCTTAAGACCTATGGGATATCAGGTCTGCTAGCCCGATAACATAAGACTGCTGGAGTGCCCACATACCGCAACACCCAAACTAGAAGAGCTACAGAGTACTTAATATTAAGTACTCTGTCAAACTTAGTACTAAGCCAAACTTAGAAACCTACTGGGGCACCCAAGTCTGTGATAGCCAAGCTACAAGAGCTACAAGAAACTCATACAAGCAACACAGACACGCAAGAGAGTCTGGTAATATGTGGCCATGGATGTCACTGTTCACTGCTTTTCGGTTTAATTTAGAATTTCAAAACGTCACTGTAACTATGTTAGCGCAATATAAAGATGGAATATGAATGAACTCTGTTTTGGAGTGCCACGCAGCTTTGAGCTAACACGAATAACACAGACACCACTGTTTTGGAGGTTGTTTTTGCTCGAGCAGGATAAAGCATTCAAGAAGACATGTTTTGAAATCATTCACTCAAGTTATCCCCAAAGCCTTGTCGTCGAAATAAAACCAAGGCTTTTATGTGCTTGCTTGGAGAGACTTTGGGAAGAGTTTGCAAGGCTTAGCTCTAAAATCCCTGGCATGGTTTGACTCCTGCCAGCTACAAGCTTAAAACCTGGTATGACTGTAGACTTCCATCTCCCCCCAGCACTGGGTCAAATTTGTTCTGTGCGTTTGATAACAGGAGGAAATAGAACATGGAGCGTGAAAGAAAATGGAGCAATTCTGAGAGTCTTTGCCAGCAAAAGACTGGATGGACACCTGGGGGACCAGTGGCCACAGGCCATTCTTTCTTATGTTTCTACAGGGAGAGAATCACATCTGGTACCCACTTCATAAGCAGGAAATGGAGAGGAGGGGCAGGGCTCACAGATGTGACATCAGTTTGAGCGCTAACCTTTGAGAACCTATAACTCATGTCAGGAGAGGTTCTTGGCAACAGTATACCACGATGACTTAGCCACGATCCATCAGGCTTTAAAGAATCAATAATTTAAAAACGTATTTCTGTTCAGCAGAACATCCAGTCACACTCCCAGATACTGCTTCTTTCCCTCTGGACAAATGATGCTGAGCTGGGCTACAGCAGCTGCAGGAGAGGAAGACAGAGGACCGCCCCCCCATGTGTGGCAGCCCACACACTATGTGCCCCACCTCCTGCCCAGGTGTGCCCCTCCCCCTGAGGTGTGTGGCATCCCTCCCCACCCTACCATGTAGTGGCATTCCCAGTTGTGTGGCACCCCACTGTGTGAAGCCCCTCCCCAGCTCTGCCTCATCCTCTGGGTGGCACCCACCCTCTGTGTTTCTCCCCTACCTCGACTGTATAGCAGTCCTATGGCTGAGCCTGTGGTGCTTTAGAGGCAGCTTCCCTTAGTCTTCTAGAAAAAAAATCAACATTTCCCTGGAGGACTAAGGAGAAAGAAGTGAGGTGAAGCTCACTGTATCTCTGAGCTCAGGATAAGAATTCCTAGAGATCATCAGAACCCTGAGCATCCCAGGAGAGCAGACTTAATCCAACTTCTCAGGAGCCAAGACACCATCCTTGAAAGAACATGGTCCCTCATCATGCTTACCAGGTCAGAGAAGACTAATCCCCATGCACTACAAATGTTTAGACTGTTCACTCTTTGTGACTGGGCTGGCTCTGCAAACCTCAATGAGAGAGTCCTCATTCCTCCTCTAATGTTCATGTGAGCAGAACCCAAGGCCACAGGAAAATATATGAACAACAACAACAAAGATGTGACTGAGAAAATTCTATGTGGCCACTACAATTCCCCATGAGTCAGGACATGACAACTCTTTCTTGATTTTACTTGAGATTCTTAAGCTGTCTCTCCAACCCCTGCTGTGCTGCCTCCCTCAGACACCAAAAGGAGCTGTCATCGGAGCCTCTGGGAAAAGCTAGTATTTCTAGACCTGGCAGGTCCCTGAAGGCCACATTAGGATACTCTTGAGCACTGGGTGCTCACAGAGCCAGCAGGCTTGTTTCTATGAAGTTCTTGTAGCACTGGCAGTCCACAGGGAACATCAGTAAGTCTGTGCACCTTACAATCTTTTGTAATTTATGAAGGCCCTTTACTACCATCCAGCACTGCGACAGTACTGGGGATGGAAGCACTTGCCCAGAGCCTGCAGTTGCTGTTTTGAAGATGAGATAGAAAAGTATGGTAATGAGGAAGATGAATAAGAGTATCATATATGGTATACAGTATCATAAAAGCATTAGAACTACAGATTTGATCTCCTGCTGTATTGATTGGCCATAACCTTTTCCCCTCAAAACAAGCAGAACATGTAAACCCTCTAATATAAATGAAATGAAATGTTTCTTTACATTTCAGACCAAACTTTATTTTTTTCAAAGCCAGGCACTATACTCTTAGGTTATCTTACATAAAAAGTAGGTGATTGAAAAAAATAAGTATAACCATGTCTAGTACTTTTCCAGCAATCTCTATTGTACCTCTACACACATGGGCTGCCATTCTGGAACCAGCAGAGAGTCCAGGCCACCAGGATAGCTTTGCCAGGAGTTATGCTCAGCTTTTCAGGGCAGGGGATTATATGCTCCTCAAGACGAGATGGATAAATTGAATAAGAATTCTTGCTTCCGGTTCTAAACCAGGAGACTGTAAACACTGGGCTGGTTTATGATGGGAATAGAATAAGTGTATGTGTAATTCAACATACTGTGCAGGGAATTAGTTCTCTCTGTGTGTATGTATTCTTGTGTGTGTGTACATATACACACATATATTCATATATATGAATATGTATATTCATATATATATATTCATGAATATATGATATGAATGCAGCTGGTATACATGCACCTGTGTATGTGAGTGTGACTTTGAGTATGAGTAACATACATGTGGACTTTAAACATTTAAATCCTCTATGTATGAAACATGTATAAGAGTCCATGGATACAGGCATGCATGCGAGTATATGCAAATGTGTGTCTAAGAATATGAGCATATGTGTGAGTGTGTGTGCACTAGAAGCTCATACATTTCATGCTCATGTGATGGTCTTTGTGGGTTTACATGCACATGTGTGCATTGCAAAACTATACCTGAACTTCATGCATATATGTGGTATATATGCATGTATGAGCACAGATATGTAAACACTTCTTGGCTGAGATTCTAGGTCATTGTACACTCCCAAGTAGTAATTCACCATCCAGTCCAAGCCCCATTCCCTAAATGTATTCAGTGGTCATTTATTACTTTCATCATAAAATGATTTGCAACAACCACTAATCAATCCAAAAATCAATCAGAAACAGCAGCTCCACTGTGCAGCCAGGAAGATCTGCACCACTGTTCTTCCTTCTGATGACAGGACACGCTGACTACCATCCTACCGTTGGGGGCTGGCCACTTCCTGATAACTCTGGGTTCCTGCCAATCATGTCCCTTCCACACCTTCTGAAGTGACCTCATCACAGGACAGCAGACCATGACCTGGCTGAAGGAAGCTCTCCTCCCACGAGGCTACTCAGTCACATTCTTATTATTTCAATATTTCTTTTCTCTTGGTAACCTGGGGGTGGCAGGTAAGGTTTGAAACCTGTCGTCAGATTTGTTTACTTTTTACTCTTACAGAGAGTTACCTCTGAGCACTGTTATTGCTACTTGAAACCACTGCCTGGCTGCGGGAGAGCTGTCTCTGTAGAGAATAAAGAACTAAAGAGACTCAGAGGCTTGGTTTCAGTTCTCCAAATTCTGTCCCAAAGTGAAACTCTTCACAGTATGATGGAGTGGATCTCTCATCAGGCTTCTGTGAGGACCTAACTGGATCTCAGAATACATGGATGCTTAAACTAGCTTGGCAGGACACGCAGGCGATGCAGATTGGTACCCAGCACAGATGCGGATGATGACCCCA
>JANHMN010000015.1:8942900-8978596 GCA_030674055.1 Rhabdomys pumilio | reverse complement strand
CTCTCTCTCTCTCTCTCTCTCTCTCTCTCTCTCTCTCTCTCTCTCTCTCTCTCTTTCTCTCTCACTCTCTCATAGTATCCAAAAATGCTACTCAAGCTAGCAAGGAAAGAAAAGCCATCAATAATTCTGGCCAGCTGTAAAGCATATACACCATCACAATGGCCAGCAAGGCACAATATCCCCAGTGGGGCAACAGTGGTGCTGACATCTTGTGAGTAACCAAAAGCTGTCTAATAGAACCTAAGGCCTGCTTATTAGAAGAGAATACAAACCTAGCCATCTACCCATGACTGGTGAGGTCATGGACTCTAGAGAAGAGTCTATTACTGCCAGTATAATTCTTAACTATATTCTAAATAATTATCCCTATACCCTAAAATACACATAGCTCTCAGCAATTCTTTTAGCAGCTCATGGAGATCATCACAGAGATACACAACTGGTCAGAGTGCAGAAAGCTTACAGTGGTACACATTAACCCCACTTGATAAATATAGAACAAAACCTCCACACTGAAGGTCGGGGAACATCATGAAAGAGTGGGTAGAGAGATCGTAAGAGGCAGGATGTCTGATGTTGAGAAAGCATCTTCTATGTATGTGAGCAAAGCCAGGCCCACAAAATCTCAACAAGTAAGTCACTTAAACAAGACCTGTATGTGACAACACCATTTGGCAAGCTAGTATGAATGGAAGAAACCTCACAAGAGCCCACCCGAGACGAAGAGATGAAGGGATACAGACAGTGAAAGGCTACTGAAAGCTGGAGAATCCGTCTTCTCCAAGGACAGGTTAACCAATCTGAAGTGTTAGGCGAAATACAAGCAACACTGAATGCACTCATCCAGTCATATTTATACACACACATAATAATTAAAGAAAAGTTCATGTATTTGAGAGGGAGTAGGGGAGAGGCAGTATCGAGCTGAAGGGCACAGAAGGGAGGGACTGATGTGAACAGTCAAAGACTAAAACAAAAACAAAAACATATGCCAACCAAAAGAGGAAAAGTATCACCCTGCAAGAACAGCCTCAGAGATAAATAAGGAAGTCATGCTTCCAAAAATAACTAGAAATATTTGGAAAGAAGACTGCTTACTCCTGAAATTTTTAAGAATGGGAATAAGATACTCAGAGAGCCGAGAATGTTAGGTTAGAAGTAGCTAAAGAAAGAGTTAGAAACATAGAAAACAAGACGAGCTAAAAATAAAACAAAATGCAGCCCAGAGATGCCTGGTGAAGGAAAGATATACCAATGCCCACGGGTTTTAGAAGAAAAACATGTATCTCCTGTAGGCCCTAGAAGGGACACTACAAAAAATCCTGGATGGTGACAGAATTCATGAAAATAAAGTCTCAGGATTTTCCAGAATTGTTGAAAGATGCTGAGGCCTCTATCTGAAGAGGCACAGCTTGTGCCAAATGGGATGTACAAAGTCGTTCCCAAGCGAGACATGAATGACAATGACATCAGGGGGAAGCCTGGAAGAAAGGCAAGTCATCTAAGACAGTGAAAGGTGAGGCTTGATGAAGACTCCTGCTGCAGTCATGGGATCCCATGCACAATGACCATGGAGAAGAATGAGCATCAACTCAAAGTTCTGCATCTGGACAGGGGGGTGGGTGTTCAAAATGAAGATGAAATTAAATTATTTGTATAAACCCAACAGTGTTTCTGTTTCTAAGAGACTTTTCTGGGGTGAGTTGTAAAGAGCAGACTTCAGGAAGGAAGATGCCTTAAAGGTCAGACCGAAATCAAGAAAAAAGGTTGACCGATAAAACTGAAAGGCAAGTAGAGGAAGGTGGCTCACAAGTTAGCGTACGATAATAACCGTTGTCAAGTTGATAGATTGGGGGCGGGGTACAAAAACTGAGCCAAGCTATGCGGCCAAAAGGAAAAGTTATAAATAAAGGTTCCTAAGTCACACTGTGTTACTTACAGAGAAAGAAGAGGAGAATTAAAAGTAAGTTATCTTCAAGGTTTTAAATTATCCAGGTGGATATCCTGGACTTCTTCTGTGCTGTTTATATTTTTATCCCACACTCTACTTTGCTGGGTTTCCAGGGTCTGGAGGACAATGTTAGAGATATAACAGGCAGTTCTGAAGCAGACTAGAGCACAGAAGTCAAGTGGTAGAAGGGAGATCAGGTCAAGCGAGGTGTGCTAGCTGCTATCACTAGCATGGAGACATAGCATTGGCAATGAATGAAATTGAGCACTACAATATAAAATGAAGGGATCTTGAAATCAAAGATTGGTTATTTAAAATCAACTGGTAGAATGCCTACTATTCTCTTGGCTGGAGTACAATTCCCAGTACTTCATAAATAGGGTAGGGTGGTAATACATACTTATAATCCCATCACTTGACAGTTAGAAACAAGAAGACCAAAAGTTCAAGGTTATCTTCAGCACTACAGTAGGTTCAAGGTCAGCCCGGGATACATTAGACTCCGTCTCATGATATTCAAGTTATAGCAGGATTTTGTGACATATGTCTGTGTATGTCAGTCAACTCAGCTGCTATATGGAGTTCCACACACTAAATGATTTATATCTGAGAACTATGCGCAGTACTGGGGGCTCCAGATTTAAGGCTAGGGCCCCCACTGGCTTGGTTTCCACTGAAAATCCTCTTCTTGGTGTGTAGACAGCTGAATTTTTGCTGGGTCTTACCCTGATAGAGAAAACTCTGCCCTCTTCTTCCAATATGGAGTCGCCATGACAACTTCATGTAGCCAGTCACTTCTGAAGGCCCTCCTTCCCAGTGCCATTACACTGGGCTAAGGCATCAACAGAGAAGTTGTCCCACGTCGTACAGAAATGTACTCATAAATCAAAATGACCAAAAACATTCATCAGGAAGTTTGTAACCAGGTAAAGCTTCCAGTGGTGGGACTGGGACATCAACCCTGTCACAAAACCTTTGACCCGCAATTGGTCCTGCCTGCAAGATGTTCTGGGGTAATGGTGATGCAGAACTTGTGGGAATGGCCAGCCAAGGACTGGTCCAACTGGAGGCCCACACCACAAGAGACAGTCTGACACTGCCTAGATGACCAGGAACCAGAGGCCCAGAGACCTAGGATAAAACCAAAATGACTAGAAAAAAATAAGCAAATGAAATGATTCCTATAGTATCCTACCATCCTCACAGATTGGTGTCTAGCCCAAACATTATCAGAAAGACTTCATCCAACAGATACAGGAACAGATACAGAGACCCAGAGCCAAAGAGGAGGCAGAGCCAGGGGAGCCCCACAGAAGATGGAAAGAATTGCATAGAGCCAAAGGGGTTGAGGATATCACAAAAATATGGCCAACTGAACCCACTAAGCAGGGCTCACAGGGGCTCACAGAGACAGAGTGACACTCACAGAGCTTGTATAAATCTGTTCTGGTTCCTGTGCTATGATTGTGTAAACAGGTGTTCTTGTGGGATTCCTAAAAGTGAGAGTTAGGAGTATCAATGGCTAACTCTTTGCTGGATCTTGGGACCCCTTTTGTTCCTACTGGTTGCCTCATCCAGCCTTGATGTGATGGTTTGTATATGCTTGGCCCAGGGAGTGTCACTCTTAGGAGGTGTGGCCTTGTTGGAGTAAGTGTGTCACTGTGGGTATGGGGTTATGACCCTCATCCCAACTGCCTGAAAGCCAGTCTTAGCAGCCTTCAGATGAAGATGTTATGTGGTGTTTAGTTGATATTCCCGGGAGGCCTATTCTTTTCTGAAGGGAAACAGAGGAGGAGTGGATCTGAGATGGGGGATGGAGTAGACTGAAAGTATGGAGGAAAGAGAAACTGGTGTCAAGATGTAATATATGGGAAAAGAATATAATAATAATAATAATAATAATAATAATAATAGAGGAGGAGGAAGAGGAAGAAGAGAAGGAAGAGGAGAAATAATAATTATGGAATGTTTGGTTCACCATTGTCCATGAAGGCAGCTGCTGCTTCCTGTACCAGGATGAATAGTAAGCTTGTTTGTGGTATCAGCTTCAAACTTTATGGAAAGAAACAGCCAGTCCAAAAAGCCCATCAAGAGGGAAGGACACATTGGGCAGCACTGTGAAAGACAGGACATCAAGGAGATCCCTGTGCTAGGTACAGTTGGGCTCTGAGCTCCACGGGGGGTGTGGCAGCAGATGTCTGGGAGCCCAAGTCCAGACCACACCAGAGATGTGAGGAGAAGCAGCAGCTGGAGCTCAGGCAGGAGTGGTGGCCCAAGGCCTGGATTAAATATGAATGGTGTTTCTGGCCTGGCAGCACTCACTGAAGGGCTTGGAGGGAGGGTGGATGCCTCACAGAAAGCTATGGCTATCCACAGGCAGCAGCAGCAACAGGGGGCCTTCCCTCCCCGTGCTTTTGTAAGTCACTGAGATGTTCAAATATCATTGTGTGGTGTGTACAGTGGCTTATAGGATTTTAAAACCTGACAGAGACCCTAATTAAAAAGGCCGACTGAACTGTTGGCTTACTTTGCTGATAAAATCCTCAAGATCTCCTGTCCTTTTTGAAGGGAAAAGAAAAAAATCTAACTAAGACTGTATTTGCTTCATTCAGGCTCTGAGTAGAGAAAGTTTTTGAAATCCATCTTCCATGCTTGCAGAAGAATTCCACATGGCAACAGAGACACTGATGATGCTTACAGCCAAGGCTATGGTCACATCCGTCTATCCCCCCACAATTCTAATGAAGTGGAGAAGAGTCCCACACAGGTAGGCTCAAGCACAGCTCCATGAGATAGTGATGAAGGAAGAGGTGTGGAGCTTTACCTAAAAATGGACCCTGGCTGAACTCTGGGTGTCAGTGGGGCCTGAGGTTTCCCCTTTCAGATGCTGATGGTCTGCTCAAATCTAACCCCCACAGAAGAAAGAGTAGTCAGAGACTCTCTAGGACACACTCCAGCTCTCAGTGGACCTTTCTTCCAGAGAGCCAGGCAAGATACACAACTCACACACGGCTCAGATTCCACATCCACACCAAAGTCAAGCTGGACTCAACTATGGCAAGACACTTGCCATCATTAAATCCCAAACAAGAATAAAATGTGCTCCTCTTGGAGAATCAATGATGAACAGACCACCAGGCCTTTCTCCAGGACTGATGAGTCTGTGCGAACATCGATTTGGCTCACACCCTCCGTGAACCAGGGACACACACAGCCCAGCTCAGTCAGCTACCACACACTGTGTCCACAGACCCTAATGACTGCCATTATGGCTTCATTTTACAAATAAATGACCACACATGACAACGGAACTGTCAGCCGTGCTGGATTAATCTTGGAGGACTGTTGTCATCCATTCTCCCCATTCTGGGCGAACACAGCCTTGTTGTCCCTGGGACCAAATCCAACTTCCACAGAGTGCTGGTTTTCAAGACCATTCATAACCCAGCTCAGCCTTGTAAATCTAAACTTATCTCTCTCTCCACTCTACTGCCCACATGAACCTCTGCTCTCTCTTCTATTCTCATCTGGATTGTTGTCTCCCCACACCTCATCCATCACCTGCCCTGTTTTCAAACACATGTCCAGGATCTCCTGCCAGAAATATAGGGAATGAACTTCTCTGGAAAAAGCATGGTTATTGGCTGGTGCACAGGTCCACCTCATCCCTCTGTCCTCAACAGTATGTATATCAACTACTACCACACACTCATATATATGCATGTGTGTGCATGTGTGTGGCGCGCACACACACACACACAATTTCAGTTCTATTTTCCTACTTTGCAAATATACATCCTGTGACACACAACCATTGGCTAAGCCTATGAAGACTTGAAGGCAGGTCTACCACAGTAGATAACTACTGAGCTCCAAGCTCCAACTCCATTGTCCGAAAGGTTGTGAACCCTTTTCAAATCTACACACATGCCTCCTTTTACTCTGTGTCTCTGTTACTATTCTCTCCTGACAACTTCTGATCTCAGGGTTGTTTATATTATGTTTTTTAGTGTACTTAATGTACAGTCTAGTCATCCACTGGAAGCTTCTGGAAGCAGAAATCAAGTAAGTTCTATAGTAGATGGTACCCAGCCCCTTGCTTTCAAGGTTACTGACTGGGTATAGCATAGCTACCAGCCAAGTCCTTTCCAGACACACAGAAGCTCGGGCCACACCCGCTACCAGCAGCTCAGAATCTCCATTTTAACCAGATCCATGGGTGTCTTACTCTGTGTAAAATCTTGTGGAGATTTAGGAAAACCTTTATATATTTGATCTGCTTCTTGACATCTGAAATGTACACACTTGTAGGCACGCTTGAAGTGGGTGTACACATTCTCCACAAGAACATTCTGCACCCCAATGAACAACCTCATTTGCCTATGGTAGAGGTCCTCAGTTGAGAATATAACTCTTAGGTGCTGTTCTTCTCCGAATAACTGGTATTTTATTGCTGGGACATGAGAACAAAGGAATAATTTGTAGATGTAGTTGGGAACAGGGCCAAGAATAAGAGATTTTTTATATAGTCCTACCGTTGGCTCTGTTACCATTTCTCCTTTGATATAAATACAGTTCTTTCTATGTGCGGGCTGTGCTTTCAAATGGGAAAATGAAAGCTAAAGAAAGAGAGCAGAAGGCACTAGATGAAAGAATACGTTTAAACCCAGCTCTGCGGGAATCATTACAAACCTCATGCCTTCTGGGGACACACAAGGCAGACAGGAAGGCCCTTCAGAGAGGACACCTTGCTTTGAAAGCCCGAATTCTCAGGATTCTAAATCTCACAGTTGATACTTACTGCTTGCATCCCTGTAAGGTACGCATGTATGTTATTTCAAGGTGTAAGAAAAAAACATAGGTGGGCAGGGATGAACAACCTTCTCCTCCTGGCCCACTCTTCCTCTGTCACATCCTCCAACACTGATCTGCTAGCTGAATGGGTAGGAGCCCTGGAGAGCTTTGATAAGCCTACCACCATGGTACATAAATATCCCACTGTGTCAGAAGTTACAAGATGATGGAGTGAGTCCTTCACTACCTGAGGAAACTTCCAGGACAGCAGTGGCTCAAGCAGCTTGGGGACCCAAGTAGGTCCTGTGTATAGTCTAGAAATTCTTGTGCCTACTGCTTCCCAGCTCCTCTCCAGTCATGGAAAACAGCTTCTGGATACCCAGCTCCTACAATTCCACCATGTTGGTTTTATTATCACATATGTGGAAACCCACAAAGGAATAAGCACAGCAGAAGACAGACGCCTGACTCTCTGATGGGCTGGGAAGGTGAACCATGCTGAAAGTTCCCTCGTGCTGAGCTTGGGAGCATTTGAAATCGAAGTCTAACCTCTCCTTGATCTGGGTGCTTGGGTGACTATAGAATCTGGTTGGTATCCTTCTTGGGGAAAAAAATTACAACTGCTTCTGCTAGCATCTGCTTGGGGCCATAAGGCCAGGGACAGAAGCATCTGGGGCTTTTTCTTGTAGATAATTAATATCTACTGACAGAATAACAGACCTAAAAAGAATCCCTAAGAGAAATGATGAGGCCCATTTGGGAGAGCTGATGACATTTTAGCAGAGCATGGGGCTGAGGGCAAGGAGATGGAAAGGACAGGAACTGAGCCACTGGGGCAATCAGAACCCATGTGTGCTGTGAGCTGCCACCATGAGAGGAAACAGATGTTTGGGAAGGGCAGTGAGTGCTCAGCAGATAATAGCTAAAGACCATGCCAGACACAGTCACCTTCATCTAAGGACCATGTCTGATTGCACATGCTCTGGGACTTGGTAGCTGTTATCAGAGCAGATGTGAGATCAGTGACTGGGTGATTTGGTCACATAGGCTCTTGGGAGCTGAGGATAAGGGAGAGAATCTTTGCTTACATGGCCCTAGGGTATGGCTCTGTGCTAGAGAATTCATCTGAACCCTACACTCAAGAACCACGCAGCAGCCCCCAGCTTCTATCCTCTGCATGTCTATCAACTGGGAGTTCTTGTGCATTCAGTTAAATCGTGGGTACAGAAAACGGTTCCTCAAACACACCCCTTGCCTCTCTGCCATCTCTGCATTTTGTAATATATTGACTCCACTTATCAAACAAACCAGACTTACAGAGTCCAGCTTACACTCTGCCTCACTCATCCTGGCTCCAGTTCCTCACCAGTAGAGTGAAGGCTCTCCCTACACCTCTGCTTCAAGGTCTAGTTTACATTTCCTGGCTGTACGAGGCTCCCCGCCCACTGGGGACCCATGCAATACTGCTGGTCACTGCTGCGTCCACTCAGGATTCAGCTATCTATCTCTATGTACTACCCCAGGTCGGGAATTTGCCTAGTTTTATAATAATTGCTCTTCTCAAAGCTAGGAGCCAAAGAGGAAAGCATTGATGGGATTGGTCTGGTGCTGCTATGTGTTCAAATGCTAAATTCTGCACCCCAAGATCTGGTTGCCCTCCAGAGAGGAGATTCTCACATACACTAAGTGATGCTATGTAAGCTCTGTTCCCCAATTTAAAGTAATTGCTTAATAAAAAGAATAGAGCCTGTGGTTGGGCAGTAGTGAAAGAAAGGTGGGACTTGAGTGAGGGGTTCTCAGGAGACACAGGAAAAAGAAGAAAGGAGACCAAGCAAGAGTGGGGAGGCCACCATGAGAAGAGATGGGCCATGAGCACATGGCCAAGAGAAATGGCAAGAACCAAGGGACATATAGCTGGGGATGTAACTCAAAACCTGCCCAATCTAGGCTTACAACTTGTATATCAAACAACAGGATTGTGTGTCTTTTGTATGGGCTAGCTAGAATAAATAATTCCTTTTACAAAACATAGAGCTGGTAATACATCAGAGAATGAGTGTACCTGGTCCCCAAGTCAGCTAAAGAACTGTGAAGGTGATAAGCGTGTGATAAGGAGCCCCTTTTCTTGCTTGTGAGCTTGTAAGCCTACCCACCACAGGTTACAAAAGTGCTCCTGTAAGGGCCAGAAGGTCTGTGAGGACACACCATAATAAACTGGCCAAATTTTCATAAACTGGGCAACTGAACTCCTGGCTCTTGGCTTTCTCCTAAGCAGTTCCCAGAAAGAGAAACTCATCAATCTCTTGGGCCTAGAAGAAATATCCAAGTTGTCCTATCCAACCCTCTGTCTTGATGTATAAAGACCAGGTTGGGTGCCTTGCCCTCAGCCCCCACAAAGTGGCCAAACAGGCTATAACTCACCTGTGCTCTGAAGTATACTAAGGCATAGTTCATTCCAGTACTCTGTGACAGGACAGGCCCTGAGGTCTCCTCCATGGGCATCCTCAGGGAGGTGGGTATCTGTGAACCTGACCCATTGACCACTTTTAAAGGTTTTCCATGGTCTTAAGAACATATGGCGACCATCAAAAAGGCTAAGTGGTAGCTGAGTGACTTCAGTCCCGGTCATCACCCCTCAGCAAGAAACAGCGTTGCTCTTAGATTATCTGAAGAAGCTAAGGTTTTACTCTATGCAAGAGTGTTCAGCAGTCACTAGGCTCCAGTGCTGGAACATGCCCTTCCTCACTGTTAGAAGCTTCCTCACATGGCCTCGGCACTATCTGAGCACTGGATGCACTGGACACACCACCCTGAGGCCCTCAGCAAGACTAGTACAGAACACACTGTTGCAAGGAAAGGAGCACTCTGGGGTGGAAATATCACCCAATAGAGCACAAAGGCAAAGCCCTCCACATGCAGTGAGGAGCCAGAGGACATGCTCCAGGTGACCCAGTGTGAATACGAGGGTAGAGGAGCCTCACAAGAGTGTGTTCATACAGGCGGTGAGGTTGGAGGAAAATCAGTTTTCTGTGTCCAAAAGCTCTGCAGCCTTCCATGCCATTGACATGGTGCCTAGAAGGGGAAGGAAACTCACAGGACACAGAGAGCTCTGTTGGGTATTACACTGACTGCACCTGGGGGTTTGCTATGACCCTGAAACAGTCATTTTGTGTCAGCAATATCTGAAAGGTGACAGGTGACACATGGCATATGCAGAACAAGCCATGGGGAAAGCTGACTGCATGAGGATGTCGGAAGCAGAGACATGAAGGACATGTCTCTGCTGTACTGACTCTAGGGCCAGAGACTCAACAGCACCCTCACTTGTATGAAGAGCTGGAAGCATCTCCCCAGTAAGACAACACTGACTAATGAGTAAACAGATGCACCTTTGGGAGCTACCGTGCAACCCAACTCATCTACCAACTATGTGTGCATACACACATACACATATATGCTGACAGGCATACACACACACATACACACCACACACAGACACACACACACACACACACACACACACACATACCACACACCACACACACATACCACATACACACCACATAGCAACACATACACATACAAACCGCACATATACACACACATACCACACACACGCATACGCAAACACACACATATACAGTCACACCTCCACACATGCTATGCACATTTTTCCGGTCTGTGAGCACCACTTGATGCCGAAGGGGATTTGAGTAACCAACTAATGCCACTTCACTGTGTCACTGACCACCTGGCCTGGGCCATATCGTACGCTGATCAGCTGCTGACATGAGAGCTTGACTTCCATAAATCCCAGAGTGTTCTGAAGCCCTTTCCTCTCCTAGGTGTGACAAATCAGCAAGCGGCTACTTTCCACCCCAAGACCTCAAGTTCTCAATGGGTCTCTAGAGTAAAGCCTGTCACCTTCCTGCTGCTTCCCCACTGTGGCTCAAGATGGTTGTCATCATCCAAGGTGGCAGAGGGGAACCTCCCTCCTGTTCCCCTAGGTTAGTACTCTCAGAAGCTTACTAGCTTCCTCTTACACGACCTGTGATCACAGAGGTTCAGAGGGCCGCTCTGTCTTCTGGTTATTTGAGTACCCGCCTGATAGTATACCCCCAGGCTCTGGACTCAGGATGTAGGTGACTTAGGGGACATATTCTGCCTAATACATGGTGAAGCTGGTCATTTGACAATTACAATGTCCCTGGATGTGAGAACCTGTCACCTAAGCCTCATTCTCTTTTCCCTTCTTCATTTTCCCTTCTTCACCTGTACACAATGTTAAGAACATGACCAGTACTCATCATCCTGACTTAGGGACTGGGCAGATGCTGCACTCTTGCATGCTGTACAGACATGGACCTTTCTGCCAGAAAACAAGACAACGCTCCTCAGAGAAGGAGGTCCGCATGGTTAGAAGCACCCTCCCTTTCCAGAGAAGACTCTGCAGACATGTTCAGAGGTCACACATATCAGCCAAAATATAACCACTAAGAATACCTATCTTTTGATGACCACAGTACGCTGACAGGAGACAAGTTGAGCCCCTTCTCACCATCCCGCCCACTTTAGAACCAATACCCAATGCTCCATCTGTGTCCCCCACCCCCAAGATGGTATTGAAACCAGATGAGTAAGTTACATGGGCAGTGAAGATTTTCACACTCCGATGTATTGGGCAACGGTCTTTTCATTGTAGGTCTCATTTGTTGAGAGCCCACTTGCCATAATGGAGCCAACCATCTAGTAGGTGTGTACATGTGGCAGAAGATGCATGTTCATGAAATGTGTGTCATCCCTACGAGGTACTGACTCTGCTCTTCCCATTGCTCTGCCATGGCCAGTAAGTCCTGGGCTCCCAATCGGCAGCCTGCCCTGCTCACCACATTCCACAGACACAGCTAGTCCTTCTGAGTTGCATATTCTGTATTGACAAAGCCACCACTCGGTAATATTAATTTGTAACCTCAGGCCCAAACTCACAATGCTGTGATGGTTCTCATAGGCCCAACAGTAGTGGAAACAGCCAAAACACCCTGGAAATACTACCAGTAGGCCAAGAAAGATGACACTCCATCTCCATTCCAGAACGGTTTGCAAGCACTGCCTTCAGGGCCAGCAAGATGATGCTCCACCTCCATGCCAGAGCACTGTGTAAGCATGACCACCAAGGCCAGCAAGAAGATATTCTGCCTTTACTAAAGTCCACAGAGGGCAAAGTTTCTCATGTGTTGGTGACTAAGTACCGTATTGACACTTTTGTTGTTACCTGAAACTGTTCAAATGGCATCCAAGCAGAGTGTCTAGAACAGGAAGAGGGCAATATGCTTTATAGAAAAAGCATGTGTGTGGGAGAAGCTTTGTCAGTGTGAGCTATGGTGCTTTTGGTATGGAACTCAGTTCTAACATATTATCAGGAAATATTAAAGAGGGCGTATTTAAATAGAAACACATATTAAGTGTGGCCACCTATTGATCCACTGATGAAAACATTGAGGCTGCAGGACATCGTCCCAAGTATTCTTAGGTGCAGTGAAACATAGCCACTGAGTGGGTGCCTGTGAGAACCTTAGAGAACATAGCCACTGAGCTACTGAGGGGATCTATGTCTCTGTGGGGCCCTCTGTCATGCTCGCAGGTTCTCGCGAACACATTAAGGCTTCCTCTGCCCTTCTATTCTGTATCTTTACTTTCTCCTTTCGCCTGATCTTGGGTCACTGTTCAACTGAGTTGGGACATCGGGCACTGTGAGCAGCAATGGAGTCTATGGGGTAGAACCAGCTGGAGGTATCTGTTCACAGCCATGCCTACATCTCTCAGAGCTTTTCTGGGACAGGCAGGCATCAGTAGGGTGACACTGATACATCGAGTTGATCAAGCTCAAGTGAGCCAGACAATATGCACAAGATTCACATTTCAATCTGGAGACATAGTGAATAGATAACCCTAAGTTGGGTGGGTCACATCCCGTCAGGCAAATCCCCCTCCTTGAACAAGAGAACATTTTTCCTAACTGAAGGGCCTATAGCTGAGACACTGGTCAGCTTCATAATTGAGAAGATACCAGCATTATGGGGCTTAGATGTACTAACCATCACCAACTCTGTTAACTGACAATTCCTTAATCTATATGTACCCAGAAACTCATGTACATGAGTACATGTAGGATTCTTTCTAGGCTCCTTGGGAGAATCCTGACCAATATTGGCATCTCTTTTCAGAGGATCATGTTTCCTGAGTCTAAGTACTTTCCTCTTGTTGGCAGGGGCATAATGGTTCCCCACTGCACTGGGCTCTGGCCTCAGTCACCCTCGTCTTCTGCTTCTACCATCTCCTCTAAGTGGTCCTTCTCAAAGGCTGGCTCATCTGCTCATCCTTTCCATAGAGTGGTAGTAAACACAGTCCCCAGAGAGCTCCAAACACATCAACTGAGAGGTAGTGTGGAAGGCAATGAGACTGTAACTCCAGCCTGTGACTTCAGCAGTGAACTTCTCTCAAATTCTATGAAAAAAAATAAAAAAAAAAGCATACACCACACTGTCTCCGAGGCACTCCTATGTTCAGTTCAGCAAAACCAGCAATAGGTTATAAATAGACATGAAGGTGTGCGTGCATGAGTGTGTACATGCGTGCATGTGTATGTTTGTGTGCGTGTGCGTGTGCGTGTGCGTATGCGTGTGCATGTGTGTGTTTTCAAATCCAAATGGGGTTTCACAGACAAGCATCCCATTCTTAGGCATATTTATCCTCCGTTTTCTGTTGATGGCCCAAATGAATGACATCATTGAGATGAGGGGTACAGGGTGGGTGGGATAACTTTTCCTAGGGTCACAGGATATCAGAGGAGGTCAGCAGTGTTTGGAACTTGGCAAGAGAACAACACATCATCTCGGGGACACTGTCCCTCAGAGAGCAGGAATCTAGATAGATGGCTTTATGATGAATAAGCATCGTGGACTGAGTGGAAACACCATGAATCATCTCAGAACAACTGCTAGACACTGCCCTTGAGGAGGAAAAGTGAACGGTTTTCATAGGCACCAGGGACAAATCAGGAGCTAAAGGACAAGAGATACATTAAATGACAGAGGGTAGAGCTCTGGAGTGAGAGGAGGGGGTGGGAGATAAGTCCTTGCTGGAAACTGAGGCAAACAGAGGATAGATACCAAAATACACAGAGGAAATTCAAACAGGACTCTGAGAACATCGGTCTGAAGTCAGCTAACCTCTCAGTCTCCACTCAGCCTCCTACAGATTGGCTGGTAAAGTCAACTCCTTGTCCTGAGTTCCTATCACTCATTGTCTTACCAGGTCTAATTTTCCAACATCATCAGATTCTTCTTCAGGGGTCACCTCTGACTTCTCTACCTTGTCCAATAATGTGGAATCTTTCTAGAAATGAACAACGTGGACCTCACTACACAGAATCTCCAGTAGGGCCCAGGGGAGGGGGCTGGAAGGGGGCCACGGATACATAACTATGCATCACAAAGGACAAAGACTGGTCTGCTGGTGACCACTGTTTTCTTGTCTTCAAAACTCTTTGCCATGTGTCAATCACAGCATTTTGTACTCTATTGTGCAGGCTTGCATTCCATGTAAAGTTCTGGAACCCAAAGTTTTGCAGACACCAGATCCTTGGTGTGTGAGAGCTGTTGGCTCTACAGCTGTCTACTGTGGTGTCCTCTCCCAGTGACTTGGCACTGGCCTCACAGTGCAACCATCCTGGGAGCATCATTATAAGGTCTCAGTTCCTTTCTTAGGAGGTCAACCCTTCTGCCTTTGGACCTGAATGGTGACAGTGGCCCACCCAAGCGCTCTATACTCTCCCGTTGACCCTGCTTGTGACCCTGACTGTATGTATCTGTGCTGTATCCTTTTGTCAACTCTGTCCAGCTTCAATTGGTGACAGTATATAACCCGTGCTCATTTCTACAGCCTAGAATCCATTTTCTACAAAATGAATGAAAGGGGAAATTGCTATATGAATTGAGAGCCAACGTGTATTACAAGGGAAAGACTTAATCAGCTCCAATCTTATTTATTAAAGTAAATTCCTGAGCGATATCTGTTGAGCCAGACTTCAGACTTCCAGTTACTCCTACTTAAAGTGAAGGCATTACAATTTCATTTCTATGGAGTTTTATATGGCAGAATTATTCTAAGTAATTCAGTTTATGCTCTCTCTCTCTCTCTCTCTCTCTCTTTTTCTGTCTCTCTCTCTTTGTATGTGCGCATGTGCGTGTGCATGTGTGTGCGCACACATGTGTACAGTAAAATTATTTCAGGGAAAAGCTTCAGTGCTTCCGCAGACTAACAACCTTTCCAGAACACACCGTGGAGAAATGTAAACATCATCTTTGTCCCATAATGCGATCTTTTTATCAAAGGTTTTGCTTATTGCTTGGTTGGTTTGGACACAGGGTCTTGCTATACAGCACACTGTGGCCTTTAGCTTGCCATTCGCTTGCCTCAGCCTCCTGAGGGCTAAGGTTGTGTGAACCACCACAAGAGGATCAAGGCAATACGCATTTCAAACAGCAAACATGAGACTCCCTGCCCACTTTCATTTTCAGAGAAAGGTGAGCAATTACTGTTCACCAGTTCACTGGGGCCAGTCAGTCACCTCTTTCTCTATAGCTCCATGTCTGCTGTGAGGGCAAAGCTCAGATCCAAATAAACCAGGCCGCCCATGCATATGTGTTCTGAGCTGGTTAAACTCTACTCTCTTTCCCTGCTTACCAAAGACCCCCACATGGGTACACATGCCTTGGCAGAGAGCAGAGGTTATGGATCCTATAGCGAGGTGCTCTGGGGGGGCTGAAGGGCAGGCTTTTTTGGTGATACTAGCCCAGGTGGCAATTTGGGTGTTCATAACAAACACTCCAGGGCACAGTGAAAACTACCACCAAGGAGCTTTCACTGAAACTAGCAACAGGATGGAATTAAAACATTATCAACAACGGAAGCTATATTGGGTGATGTAAATACGTGGACAGCCTCAGCACTCACATGAGAATCAGCCAGTCGTCCCTTCTCCTCAACTTGTGTATTCTCCTTAACTTGGCTGATAACACTGTTAACAACCACCTGGATGAACAGTCCCAGGCGAGCCCTCCATGGCCACGAGGGTAATTCCCATGTAAACTTTAATTGATTTGTTGACATTAGTTGATTGACTCATCCAGATGGAAGAGGCAGGCCTCCAACTGGAATTATTTTTGCAAAACTCAATAGTGAGAAGGCTGGGCCTCCCATATGTGCAAACATTTCAATTAGATGTGGCTCAAAGATGCCACTCAGAGCATCAGTAATGAAACTGAGACTTGGAAGTGGTACTCGAGGAAGCCATAAGACAATGTCAAGAGCCAAAATCTTGGTGTGACTGGCACACAGGTGGTCATAAAATATGGTAAGATTCTCCTATCATACCACAAAGTGGTTTGTCCTTTCTTCCTGATGTGTTCTTCAGAAGGTTGGCATCAGTCACACTCAGTAGAGGAATGCCCAGCCGGCCTGTCAGCACCTGAACATTTCCACATGTCTCCTAGCCTTAGCTTGGTCCTGAGTATAGCTTTGGAGAGAGGACTAGAATATTCCCCTTTCTCCTTCTCTTATCCCCCTCTAGGCATCTCCCCTCCTTAAACCTCCTAGGGCTTCTTTTGTGGCCTACTGACCAAATGACCTGGGTATGCTCTAGGTACACCACACACAGCTCTGCATCCAAACAGAACTTTGTATCCTGGGGCCTTCCATCTACCCACAGGTCGCTTGTGAGAGTCAGCTCCGCAACTCAATTCCTTCGCTTTCGTCCTGACCACAGGAGAGTTCATGAGGACTCTTGTGTCGTCGTATTCCTGTGTGGGGTCACATTATACTGTGGCTGCGCTTCTCTAGCTACCAGTTTCAATAGCATCAGAGACAGAGCACACATGAGCCTACAACAAGCCTGCTGAGGCAAGAGGCTATCCTGTTACTGAGGGAAACACATTCCTCTGGAGTTCTGCTTCCCTGGGGTCTGACCAGCGTGTTACTGCAGCAGTACACCTGTCAAATTAGGTTTGAGGTGTGCCTGCCCCATAGAACGCTTGAGGTGGACCTCTCCCCTTCTGCGGAGTCTGTCTGTTGCATCACAAGCACACTTCACCTCGACTGCAGGCCTCAGTTCTTCACTTCTGCTAGGGTCCTTTATACTCTACTCTTTGGCTGAGGGGAATTGGAATGAGGCCAGGCAGGCAGACACATAATCAGCTCTGGTGACCAGTCTCTGAGGCTCAGCAGGTGACAGCACTGAATGCAGGAGCTCAACCCTGAGGCTTTAGTCATTGTTTCAAAACAGGGAGCTCCACTGTTTTGATTTCAGGTTACAAAGTAGATGCTGCCAGGTGAGCAGCCCTCATGTGGTGCTGCTCATTACACAGGAGTAAAGATGTGTTTCTCCTCTGACTCACACTGAGCCCACCACCCCACAGAACCCAGTGTGCTGCTGTACATGATATACACTAGGTACTCATGTCATACTCATATGCACTACATGCAGAAAAACGAATGGCAGTGGTCAGCCAAACTTACACTTGTCTCTCTTCACAGAAAGCTCTGTGGCTTTGGAACCTAGACCCAGGGACTCAGTGAGACACCCAGATTCTCCCATCTATGCTTCTCTTGGTCACAGCCCCAGGGTCCAGATGGCAGAAGAAGAGCAAGTACAGCAGAGGCCGGGAGGATCTGTGGCCATTCTAGACAGAGCATCAAGCATCCTGCCTCCCTAGTTCCTGCAGAGAGCCTGTTCTTCTATTAGTGCCCTCAGACGTCAGAAAGAGAAGAATGCAGAGAGCTTTACGGAAGAGAACAGACTCTGGCTTGGGATAATAAGGAATTATAAGGAAGCTCAAGAGAGTGGCAAACACAGGCCAGATGCTGAGGCACTCCCCGACCTTCAGTGAGAAGCATAAGGAAGCCGCAGAGCTGCAAATGGGCCAGCAGAGATCTGTGGCTGTTTTCCTTCACACTCCAGTCAAGTTTAAAGACTGTGTTTGTTTCTGACTCTCCTTGGGAGCCAGCTCCCCAAGGTGTGGCTGTGAAGGGACCAGGAATCTTCGAGCTGCCATGTAAACAGATGGACTCTTGTTTACTGTAACTTCCCAGACTTTAAATATCAGTGATTCAAACCTCTTACTCTACCTGAAGCACAAGCCAGAAGCAGACTGCCTGGCAGCTTCTTGGTTATTCTACTAAAGACTGGTCACAAACCCAGAGTCATCTTCTTTGGTTTTAGTAAACTATGTAGCAAAAGCAACACTACTGTACCATACGGAATGATGCCATCTGTTTGCCTGGCTTGCTGGCTCCGGCCCCATTGGTTTTTAGAGGAAGGACCTCTCAGTTGGTGTCAGGAAGAGACATGCCTGAACTTTGGAGTATTACCCAAGTCAAGAGACCAGGCACAATACTTCAGTGACACAGGCTGGTGTGCCCATGTCTTTCTGAAGGCAGAGAAAATGACAATGTTGAGGACTGAGACTGGATCCACACAGACAAGAGCAGGATAATCACGAAGATGCACAGGGGGAAAGAGAGATGACCATGTGAGGATACAGATGTCAGCATCTATAAGCATAGGAGAACCAGATCAGAAGATGCTGGCCTGACTGCATATAAATGCTGGGCTTCTAGCCTGTAAGATGGTCCTCAAGTCTTCAGTTCATTCTTGTGGCCACTACAGAGAAGGCCAGAAGGACTATGGAAAATGAACCTTGCATGTTACTTTCTCCTGTCCCTACCTTCTTTTCCTGTGATTTGTCTCTGTCCAACCAGTGCCTCCTCTATACCATATTTTATGTTCTCTTCACCACCCCCATGAATAAACGTGTCTGTATTCATATGGGTTGTACATAGATGTACATATCCATGCACATGTGTCTCTGTACATATGTAGGACAGAGATCAATCTTAGATATTGTTCTTCCGGTATGGTCCATCTTGATTTTTGATACAAGGTCTCTCAATGGCCTGGAGCTTATCAATTAGGCTAGACTAGGTAACCAGTGAGCCACAGGGATATCCCGTCACTGTTTCCTGGGCCCTAGCTCACAAGCTCATACTACTCTGCCTTGCTTTTCCTGGGACACATGGGGAAGGATGTTCATCACAGAGGAACTTTCTCTTAGACAGATGCCACGATGGGAGAGTTGGAAATGAAGACACAGTCTCAAATCCTGTACCATAAATTAGACCAGGAAGGACTTGATCTGGCCACAGCTAGACAAGGTCCTGGGAGTCAAACTCCTGCTTGTATCACAAACCCTTCACTACCTGAGCTACAGTCGCACTTACGCTTTATGTTGTTTTAATCAATATCTGACATGGGGCGGGGGGGGGGGGGGGGGCGGAATGAGCATATGTGGAATCTCTGATGAGAAAGGTATCTGAGATCTACAGACTCCACCACTGCCCCGGTATGTGTGTGTGTGCACGTGTGTTCATGTGTGTGTGCATGTGTGTGCATATGTGTATGTGTGTATGCATGTGTGTGCATGTGTATGTGTGCATGTGTGTGCATATGCGTATGTGTGTGTGCATGTGTATGTGTGCATGTTTGTATGCATGTGTGTGCATGTGTGTGTATGTATGCATGTATGTGTATGTACATGTGTGTATGTGTGTATATGTGTGTATATGTGTCTGTATTTGTGTGTATGTGTATATGTGTGTGTGCATGTGTGCAATTCTATGTGGATGGATTCACACACATGCACATCTAAAATAAATGTCAAATTTGCAATAAAATACCTAGTTACAAAAGAATTTGTCATGACTTAAAAAGAACAGAACATCCAGCGAGATGCAGTCTCTAAACAGAATCAGCTGCCGTGGCTAGACAGGAAGTGGCCAGCTCCTGTCCTTCCTGATCTAATTTATGATACATGATTTGAGGCTGTGTCTTCATTTTCAACTCTCCCCCATGATGGCCGCTGTCTAAAAGGAAAGTGTCTCTGTGATCAGCATCCTTCTCCGTATGTCCCAGATAAGGTAACCCCTATTTCAGGAATTCGTGTTAAGAATGAATCAGACACAAGATGTGACAGCTCTGTGCCTGATGTCCTACTATGCTCCAGCAAGTGGCTACAGCCTTCATAACAAATTGTCAAGGGTCCTGGACTTTCTGCAGCTCACCCCTCATTTATTCTCCACTTCTGGTCTTTTAATCCTCCATATGCACTGTCTTCCGTTTTCCTTCTTCTAGGGTAGCATCTCCTCAGAACTCAGTTGTACACCCATGGTCATGTATCCTCTATGTAGCAGGCCTTTAAAGTGGCAATATTGATCTGCATCACAGATCAATGCAATGCCTTGGTTCTGCACCCTGTCAGAACCCTAGACTCCACCTCAATAACAGGCACTGCTTTTTCCTAGGCATGTGTTGAACGAGAACTTTAAAACTATAGTTCTGATAGCAGCATGGGGTCCAAACTCCAGATTCCCACGAGCAAATGGATATTAATCTCCAGTGCCGGTTTTGCTGGCTCTAATGACAGCTCTCAGATGACAGAGGTCTCTGGCCAGTGCAGTGCTTTGCTCTTTCCTATGAGACTTGCTGACAACAGGAGCTGGGCAGAGCTGCTGTATTTTCAATCGCACACATGGGGCCATGCATCAAACAGCTGTTGATGAACCAGGCACTGTGCTGGGCTTCTTTAATGAGCATTAATTGGAATCCATTACTTCTCTTTTCTGATCAATGAATTACTGGGTTTAAGAATGGTCACATCAGCAGCATACGCGCTTTCATTTTGACAAAAAAAAAAATTATTTTTATCATTAAAAGTGAAGAGCTTGTAGAAAAATACAGTGGTAATTATGAATCAGCCTTTTAATTGACGAGAAGTCTCTGAATTCACAGCGTATGGCGTGATGGCCTGAAGTATGTACACATCTTACAGTGGCTGAATCACGCTGATTAACAGGCGTGGCCTCATTAGCTCTCTCTCATTTCGGTGGGCATTTAAAAAGAATCCACTCTCAGCAACTTCCAAGAACGCAGTTGTAACCACCACCACTCTGCCGAATGGGAGGGCCACAGAAGTTGGTCTCCTAGTCAACTAAGTCCTCTGTGCCCTTTCTCAGCTGTGGTCTTTACTTCTCTGAGTTAGACATTTTAGATTCTGTGTATGAGTGAATGGGACTGACTTACGCTTCCCTCTGACCTAGCATAGCGTCCTCTGGCTTGTCTCACACTCACACAGACCATGATATGCTTCTCGTGAAAGGCTACCCACCTAGAAGGCCCCTTTGTCTAAAGACCAGACTTTCCACTTATCACTGATGAGAGGTTACGGATTCTGTCAAAGGATTAACTGGCTACCCACTTCCATCCTTCTGAGAGTTGTGTCTCTTCTGTTTCCTCCTCAAGAGAGGAGGATGCTCAGCAAATGTGCATCTCCCTGTCTCTGCCACGAGGGCTCTAAGGAAAGCTGCTGGGCCAACAAACCTGTTTGCAAGATGGAGTCTCACAATTAATCTTCAGGCAGCTGTATAAATCACGAACAACTGAGTAAGGGAAACCCTTTCCTAAGTTCTTAGGGACAGACCTCTGTTGCCTGATTTGGACAGAGTTCACACATACGGTATAACAGTCAGGTTCGTGTAATTGGTGGACACTGGAAGTTATAAACTACTAAACACAAATGGTAACAGTCCAAGTGTTTGCTCCATGGCAAAAATATTGTAGAAGACACAGGAAATGAAGGAGACCCCTGGTCACAGTGGAGCACAAAGTGGGCTTGAAGCCCCTTCCTTCATGGAGGGGTTTTAGCTCTTCCTCTCAGTGCAAGTCAAAAGTGGGCTGTAATTCTTCCCTTCATCTAGGTATGTAATATTGTCTTTATTTTCAATACAGATAAAAGAAATTCCCGGTGGACCGGAGCCCAGCCTGAGCAAGACGTACCCACATGGCAAGAGCTGTTTTGGAAGAGTGAGCCAGGGTGGATGACTAAGAGCGTGCACTGCTATCTATATTTGGAGTTGCTTTTTTTTTAAGGAGTTTGGGGTGACAAATCAGTGGTTTCCTAAGAAAGGCACATCCTGAGGATGTGGGAGGTGGACACCTCAGAGCATCTCTTCCATGCATAACAGGGGTGTCTCTCCAGATGTAGGCATCTTAGAGACCGTACTGACGATTACAGTCCAACTACTCACTGAAAAGGGAAGCTGTGTACACTGACTTCTCTCCAGACGGCTTGTCAGTGAGTCACCATGCCTACTGGGAGCTGCTATGAAATTTCAAGAGGAGAAAGCACCACGCACATCTCAGCATTGTTATTATGACTATTTTTACATTACCGCTAGCACATCCCAAGCTATTCTGGTGGCACCATGTCATCTCTAGAATAGAGACAACCAAGTGTGGCACACCAGTCACTCAGGATGGGCCTCAAGCTCCTTTCTCAACAGCAACACTAGAACGTTGATTTCTATCTTCCACAGATGTTCCCCACTGTGTATATCTTGAAATAATAATATACAGTATGCCATCCATAGCACACCTCATTTTAATATTCTAAATTACATGCTACAGAATAGTTTAGAATGATAAAGAGTGGATACTCTACCATAGAGAGATGACTGAGCCATCCGGAGATAACCAATGGTTCAAACAAAATCAAACATTATCTTCCTGAAGTTCTCTGGCATCCAATACCACCATGCTATGGAATGTTCTTGTCAATAACAATGAAAGCTACAGAAATCTATCTGAATAAACACCATTTCCCACACACATGATCTCTTAATGATCATTAAATAATAGGAGTTATTGTTCTTCTTATTACAACTGTCTCAGAGGTGTGTGATTGAATACCCTGAAGTACACGCTTCGCTCACTGGATGCCGCAGGCAGGCCTCTGTGTCTTCTAGCTTACAGCACATGTCATGTACTATGCTGTACAACTTAGAGTAGGACAGCCAGCAACATTCATAAAGACACCATGAAGAGGAAACTGTGTTCATGTGCATCATGACTAAAACAGGATTTGCTTTTCTTACTGAGTTAGAACTGAAGCAGACGATGGGTGAGCATTCATGAAGAAAGTCACAAATAGCATGGTGGTGCTTAACTGTCTCAAGGGATGCTCTACAGTAAATCCCTTCCATGTCTCTCCTGCAGATCCACATATAAATGTCAGAAAACATGTGATGGATATCAGAGCACTGTGGCGCCTGATCAGCACACTTATAAACCTCCCATCTTTGCCCCTGAGAACCGCTCAGTGTCTATGCCTCAACCCTGCCCAGCAGGGTTGCTATACCTGTCTAGACACTGCAATGATGACTGAGGAACAAGCCCTGGTGCTGCAGCCTTTGTGACAGATAAGCACCACAGCTGCTAAGCTCATCAGATAGCAGTATCTGCACTCTCAAATACACAGAGCACTGACAAATTGGACATCTAGAAATACACCATTCTAGGCTGACAAATCCACCATCTTTCTGTTACAGTTATTCCGTGAGTTACAGTGACATCAGAGCCCTCCTGCCCCTGCCTGCCATGTTCTTCATGTATACCTTCACGGTACTTTACTGCCCAAGGTGGCCCACACCACTGCACTCTCAGATATGCATCACTATATTATAATGTATATTTTTGACATTCCTATGTCTGCTGGGGAGAGATGGAAGATATTTCCCATGGAGCATCCCTAGAAAGAGGCAAGCACCATTCTATCTGTATCTTCCCCCATGGATGCCCACTCATCTTCTACCACAGCCCCAAAACCCTTCCTCCTGAGCCACCCCCCACCACTGTTTGTGACCATATCAGAGAGCCACACTCCCCATGTTCAATATTGCGCATCTGGACAAGATGTCTACTGCTAAGAGTCAGACAACATGTGACCCAGTGATTCGTCCCCTACGTGAATTTCCCCCACAGACCACAAGGGACATCAAAGGCGTCTTGCTTCTAACATTACACATGTGACATGCAATTAGACAATCTATGCCGAGAGGAACTGAAGACTGCTCCTGGCTCAGGGCTTAGCCATGAAAGGCCACTGGGGATTTTCTAGAGCGAGAAAAGGTCTGTACCATGGCTGGTTTGGGGCCAGAATGAGACCAGCAATACCAGATACCTGGCTATTTTACTGTATGCAAATTATAAGTTAATTAAAAATCAAGTCTGACTTGAGAAAATTAAAATTTAGATCCTAATTAGTTTGGAAAGGTGGGTGAGTCATGTCACTGCAGAGGCATATCTGTTTTGGTTCATTTTTTTCAACGTCATAGAATTGAAAGGAGTACAGGATGGAGACTCAGAGTGCTTATCCATTCAAATAAAAATAAATTATATGATGTTTGCACTCCAACTCTCTAGTCTAAACAGCACATATTGTAATTTGTAAATTGCATTTATTCAAACAGGACTGTGTCTTCACAGTCCAGGGAACACCTTCCTTCCCTGTCTCCTAGTCACTGTATCTGTAGTTTCTCTCCACCTCAGCTGACGGGTATGTTCAGTATTTTTCAGTCTGTTACTCATAATCAGAGGATATAAATTTCAGTTTATGCTGCTGCTGTAGTTTCATTTTGTACTCTGACCAAAAGCAACCTGGGGGAGAGGTGGGTTGTTCCTGTCCATCACATAAGAGAAGTCAAGTCACCAGGACCTGGACTAGCCAATGATAACATCCACAGTGCAGAGCAGAAAAGAAAACAATGAAGTCGTGTGAGCCTGATGCTCACTTTATGCTCCACTTTGATATGCAAATCAGAATACAAGGCCAGGAAATGTGTGACCTACGGTGGGTTGGGTCTTCCCTCATCTATTGATCAAGATGATTGTCAACCGACATGCCCATGGCCAACCCAGTCTAGATCACTCTTCACAGAGACTCCCTTCTCATGTGATTCTAGATTGTGTCAGACTGACAATTAAAACCACCATAGCTAGGAACTATTAAATATTTTACTGTTGAGTCAAAAAAATATTCCATACTGACATCTCTATTTCAAAAGGAATTTTAATGACTTAGGTGTATATTAATATGATAACTGATATTCAAGATCATTTGGCATATTTTAAAACACAAATTGTGATTGTGGCACATATAGGGCTGGACTTGTTTAAAACCACAATACACAGGCAACTTAGACACTTAATCTGAAGATGCAGCACTGTAGTGGATTGGCTGTGAACGGTTTCTCACAGGCTCCTAGTAAGACATTTGGACCCTAGCTAATGGTACTGTTTGGAGGAACTTGGGGAATGTTTAGGAGATGGGTTCTAAGCATAGGTGCTCAAGAGATTAAAAAAATAATAACTTCATAAAATACTCAAATATTCTTGGGTGTTATATGAAGGTGTAAAAAATCACTTTGTTTTTAAAATCTAGAGACAGAGACAGAGAGACAAGGAGAGGAAGAGAGAGAGAGAGAACACACATTATCTGATGGAAGCTGGGAGTCTTATGGAAGAAGCAGAAAAACTTCTCTGGGGACCAAAAGCCAGTTGAAATGATCTAGAAAATGTGCTAGCATATGCTTGTGGCAAGACACTCTCCAGCCAGCTGGAGCCGATGGACAGGTAGCAGTGGCCATGCCATGCTAAATGTACGAGCAGCCAAGGAGGCTGTACCACCAACACATGCTAAAGGCTCTTCTGTGCTTTCTTGCAGGACCTGACAATGGAAATGCTGACAGGTGTGGGAGGTATTCTGGTCACTCCAGGAACTGTAGCAGCACCACTTGGCCAATGTGAAAGACAATTGCAGCTCTAGAGTGGTTTGTGCTTTGTGAGCCTTCTGGAATGATGAAAACTACATTTGAAAGTTGAGAGATGTTTGTTCCACAGAGTCCAGGCAAGCTTGAAGAGCAGGAGAGGAACACCCTGTAGTCCTAATATCTGTATTTCTCTAACTTTGTCTCTGCTCATCTGCGATTGGTTTCTATGCTGAGCTATGAAAGACTGGGATTACTCATTATTCTGGTTAACGTCTAAGTGAAACAGAGTGTGGACTGTGATGTCTGCATTTGTTTAGTCTACACTTAGGGAAACCTGATGCTGGAAGTCTAGTTTTTGTCCTGATGAGAAAGACACAATTACTAGTCTACTGACCTCACTACCAACCCTGATTAACCAGAGACTGAGAAACAATTGCTGAGAAATAGCCTGATTATTCACCTTTGAGCAAACACACACCTTGGAATCTACCAGTCATTGCCTATGGGTCAGCCTTTGGTCACTAATGATTCTCTAGAAGGCTTTGGCTGCCATCATAATGATACTCTGATATCCTTAGGTCAGGGCCAAATGCACTGTGTCCTGTAAATGATGGAGCAGTCATCATTTTGACCCAATAGGTCAAAACCACAACCCTTGCTCACAGGATTTTTTAGACAAGTCCTAATTCACTAGCACCAGCTTGTGCATGTGGCTTTCTGAGGTCTGAGCGTTGCTATGACTCCAAAATTCATGTGCTGAACCCTAAGCACCAAAGTTATAATGTGAGACCATTATGAGGCAATGAGATCCTGGGTTGGTACAACCTTCATAAATGGGATTAGACCCTTAGAAAAAAAGCTCCCCATTAGTGAAGACAGTGAGAAGTCACCATCTATGAACCAAGAAGCAGCCCCTCCCTCAGACACAGAACCAGCTGATTCCTTAATCTTAATCTTCCCGGCCTGAAGAACTAACTGAGCAATACACTTCTGTGGTTTATAAATTACCCAGCTGAAGATATACTGTCATAGTAGCCCAGCTGAACTGAAGCTGGGCTGCCTTATTTTCTAAGGGTAGAGATGTAGGTAATCAATGCAATACAATGACAAACCATTACTCATGATTGACAGCAACACTAAGTGTTTACAGAAGTGAGTCATCTGCCGTGGCTCCAGTTTTCATGAAAGATAGCAGATATTCAAGAGGCTGCGCACAGAGGATGCCAGGCTGGGGACTACACGCTCTCTAGTCTGTAGACTTGATAAAACTGCTATGCATATGATGTGAGACCACCCCTTGGCACATCATCCTCTGGAAACATACGAAGAAAACATAAATAAATATATAGCTTTGGCAAAGAATTTAAAAATAAAGCACGAATGTGAGACTGAAGACAAACCAAACAGCTATGTTCTGAGAAAGAACCTGAAGGCACACATTCAAGTTCTTCAATTAGGAAGGAATGCTCACACGCATTGCCTCGGAAAGCACTCCTCTCAGACTGTAGCACTCCTACCATACTATAGGTGTATCATATAAGACTATAGTCATTGTCTGGTTGTGTCATGATGAAGAAATCCTAAGTAGATCACAGTAAATACAACACAAACAGGGATGCTTACGGCTCAGAGACTTTCCTCGGAAAGCAGCTCATGACTTACTTGTGCTTCTACGTCCTCTCTAAATGAGCTTGTGGGTGACCTGGATTTGGAAATGTGAGTCCATCTTGACTTGGGACATATCTGGTTCTTGCCTTCTTCTGCCCCGTAGAAATTTCTCATGCAAACGGTTGTGAGTGGGAAAAGTTGAAGAAGCCATGCCCTCAAGAAGTTTACCGTCACGATCATTAAAATACACACAAGACGTGGTCAGTATTGTTCATGTACTAACTCAGTTGTGGCTGCGTGTGCCTTTCTGATTGTTAGAAATAAGCTTCTAGTTCACACGTTTGATTCCTTGGGGCCACAGCATGTTTTAATTCATCTGTAGTTAAATACTGGTTAACACTGGTAAAATCCTGCTCGGTGAGTAGCACATGGTCTCCCTACCTAGTTCTCTCTCTAGAGCAATAGCAGTTCAGTCTACTTTTGTCTGCTACTGTACATGAGTGACCCACAACTGGAAATCGGGCAGACAGGAAGAGACTGTGGAGCACTTGGTCCTGAAGGAGATGTCTTCATCAAAGGCCTCCCCTTAAGGCTCAGAGTTTTATGTGGAAAAGAAGGTAGGAAGATGGTAAGATATAGAGGGGGTGGTTAAACACAAGGCAACAGCCTCTTCCAGACACAACAGGACTGACGCACACATGAACTCGCAGAGACTGTGCAGTTTGCACCAGACCAGCACAGGCTCAAAGCAGACAAAATCCCAGCACTGAGAACGGCAAGTGGACACAGAGTCTCAACCCTAACCAATAAGTTAATTGCCATCTATACCTGCTGAGAGACAGAAATTTTTTTTATCCAATGGAGTGTTGCTAGGCATATCAAACACACCCCAAGGCAGACCCCACATCCAGAAGGAATTGGCCAATGCAAAACAGTTTCTGTGTGGTTGTTTTAGTGTACTTTCTGTTCCATTTTGTTCTGGTATTCTTTGTTTGTCTTGATTTTCATTTCTTGTTTTTGAGAGATCAAGAGAGTGTGAGAGTGGAGATAGGGCGCGCGCGCGCGAGAGAGAGAGAGAGAGAGAGAGAGAGAGAGAGAGAGAGAGAGAGAGAATGCTAGAACATAAAGTTGGGTGGGGAGGGGTAGAGGGGATTTACAAGGAGGGGAGTAAAAGTATGATCAAAAGATACTATATGAAAAATAATTTAAATAAAAAAATTAATGGTATATATGACCCAAGCAAGCTCCCACTTCCACGCTTCCTCTAATAAGGCTGTAGCCCAGCAGTTCTGTGACAACCGCATGGAACCACTTAGTTATGTGAGTTTTATGTTGTCTGCTTGGTGTCCCCCACTCCTCTCAGCTTTTATTTTACTCACAGATGTCCGAAAACTTTGGTGCTTTGATAAATACTCCTTTGCTTCTCTAAAACTTCCTTGTTTATTTAAGCACCACTATCCCATGGATAAGCATCTCCATCCATGGAGAATCGTGAGCTATAGGCACTCTCTCTGAACCATCGTTTCTTAGGTACACTGTAATTGTTTTGACACTTTTTTTTAATTGATAAACAATAACTACAGCTTTAATGCAGCGTGATGTTTGGCAATTTGATGATCAATGGGGATTTATTTTTTAACTAAGAGTTTAAATTGTGACATGATATGAACTGAAAAGTCAATGTTACTAGAAAAGATAAAGTAAGTGAAGTATAGAGAATCAAATTATTTAAAAAGGATAATCAAAAGATGGCTAATTCTCATGACTATTTTAATTGATATATAAAAAAAAGTAACTTTGGTAACTTTGCCTCGTTACAAAATCAAAAACAAAAACAAAAACCAACTTGAGTTACTACTGAGAATTTGAGATTTCTCAAATTCTAGACAAGGCTAGACAAGTTTTTTCTTACTATTACTATGGGAAAAAACAATACTAACTCAAGATGAAAAGAGAAAGAAAAGATATAACTTACGGTAGATAAAATTGAATCTGATAAAATGTTATTTCTAAAATGTCAGAAATTTTAACCTTCTTGATAAAAATTTTTTTCCTAAATTTTAATGTGGAAGAGATTAGGTTTGGGAGACATAATAGTCACAGAAGGCAATTCAAAGTAGCAAGGGTTAAAATAGTGAAACTGCACTAATAATAGTGCTTTTATCTTTAAAAAAATCTACTTAGGAAATCACTCGACTAAAACCATATTTTTAAGCAATGAGGAAAAAGATGGAAATCATTTAACAACTCCACCGACCAGCTGGCCAACCCTGAGGTCAGGGACCACCTTCAATTGCTCCATATTTTACTATGGCAGCAACAGAAGACACCCAAAGGCACACCTCATGAATAGATGACTGACTGAATGCAGA
This sequence comes from Rhabdomys pumilio, assembly GCA_030674055.1. NCBI lineage: Eukaryota > Metazoa > Chordata > Mammalia > Rodentia > Muridae > Rhabdomys > Rhabdomys pumilio. Next base: position 8,949,154 of record JANHMN010000015.1, on the reverse strand, counting down.
ACATATTGAGCAAGACCTTAACCACACACTGTAACTCAGCTTTGTCCTTGGCCTCTCTCCCAAGATCTCAGGCAGATGAGCAAGCTCTTGGTGTCTAGGGCAGTGCTGGGGTTGGTGACTGAGAGCTTTTCCTCACCTGGCAGCAGAGAAAGGTGCAGGATCAAACCCACTGGAGCTCAGCTCAGAACAAGATGGGTGTTTGCACCACACTGGGATAGAGGGGTGCCAAGGTCCAACCTGGCCTGCAGAGGGGCACTGTCCTTTATCCATCTGCTAAGGTACTCCCTGATGCTTTCTCTAAAAGCTTTCCGTATGAATGCAGTCTAGTTGCCAAATCAAGGATGCCATGATTTCCCACAGCTCTCATGTCACATGTGTTTCTCACAGGGTCCAGGAGGAGGTCACAGAGAGCAACACTGCCCCTGACACACCAGCAGAGTGTTAGGATCACACCTCCCCCAATTACCTGATTTCTCACCCACAGAGCCAGAAGTTCCCTAGAGAATGACTGCTTCTGACATAAGTTAACATGAAGGCTTTCAAACACATTTCCTTCTTTTGGCCTCTGGGGTCAGCAAGATGGAACTCTGTAGAACCTAACTCTCCAGTCCATGTGTGAGCTTCTGGGCCTGGCTTCTAAACATCTCTTCCTCCTTACTCACTGGTATTTCCCACATCTAGCCCTTCAAACAGATGACCTGGAATGCTTAAGTATCATCTGTGGAGTCACAGTGATAGGTAGAAGGCAACCCCTGATGTGCCATCAAGCTTCTTGTAGGATATCAGTGAGAGATCCAGGCTAAGACCTTCCAGCCTGGCACAGAGTACAATCAAACTGTGGGCCCCACACAGACCACAACCAGAAGCTGTACACTGCTAAGGAAACCCAGCTGTACTAAGGACTTCCCTGGTGGTATTCTTGTTTATGGTGATTCCTTTAAAGAGATGGCAGGAAATATTTGTCTAACAGGGTAGAACACTGGATTCTGGAACTCTGCAGGCATCCTGATGATACGGCCTTGGAGGAAGCAGCTTCCTTCCATCAGCATGGGCTTTGGGAGTGCTGGGTTAGCTGACCAGGAACTAATGGAAGAACAGTAGCTCAGTGTGTAGTGGTTCACAGGTCATATCTACCTGTCTCAATTTGATGCTCATCTGAAAACAGGAAGAGATGCTGCTACCGTTAAGAGGCCGTGCCCCATTCACCATCAATGTGCAGATGTTCCTCATCTCCAACATCCTCACTGCCCTCCTGTCTTTACAACGTTCTGTCCACCTCCTGTCCTTACAACGTGCTGTCCACCTCCTGACCAGGTCTTGCACTATCTGAGCTTCGCTGTTTGACAGTTGCCTTTCCTGGCATGGAGTGCACAGCTCACTTAAGCTAACCAACCTTTTCCCCGGCCTCCTGAGACTGCACCTTCAGAGAGAAACTATGATTGACACCCTGAGCCCCAAGACTGGCATTTGTCCCATGGCTTCACCACACCAAGGTGGCCAAACCTGCCTCAGAACTTCAGAACTGGCTCAAACTGAAAGAAACATCGAATCCGGGGAAAATAGCTGCATTTGGCAGATACTAAAAGATGTGTCAGGATCCCATCAGAAAGAGTTATTATCTCAAATTCCTTGAGGTAGGATCAGGTAAGGGCTACACAGAGCCTTCAGCCTAAGCCTGATTCTTTTTACCCTGCTGTATGAAAAGACTGGTCATCCCAGACCGTGTTCCCAGCAATTCCTTGGGGTCTCTCTTTTCAGTGTCCTTGAAGGGATAGTGACTGTGGTGGTTTGAATACGTTTGGCCCACTCAGACTCCTGCATTTAAATGTTTGGTCCTTAGGAAGTGACACTATTAGGAGGTGTGGCCTTGTTGGAGGCGGTGTGTCCCTGTAGGGGCATGCTTTGAGGTTTCCTATACTCAAGCCCTGCCCAGTGTGGAAGCCAGTCTCCTTTGTTGCCTGTGGATCAAGATGGAGAAGTCTCAGCTCCATCTCTGGTACCATGTCTGCCTGCACACTGCCATGCTTCCTGCCATGATGATGATAAACTAAACCTTTAAAACTGTAAGCCAACTTCAATTAAATGTTTGCCTTTATAAGAGTTGCCTTGGTTACAGTGTCTCTTCAACAGCAATAAAACCCCAACTAAGACATCCATCAGCTATTCCATAAAGGCTTGAATACAATACTAAGCATCCCACCTAACACAGAGCCCACTATGCACCATTAGCCACTGACTCTATATCTTTGTTCCTAAGTCTCTACACATAAACAGTGGACAATCAATGAGAGATAAAACACATAAAACAAAAGACACAAGCAGAGTCACTGTCAACTCCACAAGCCTTAGTAAAGAATTTTTATGCCTGTGTTCACATCTCATATGGCTTATTCCAGAGGTCATCATGTGGCCCATATTATGAATTTAACCCTTATTTCATCTATTCTGGTACTTTGGTCCCTACTCCCAGTGACACAAACGAATTCTCTGTATACTTTTAGTCAGCAGAATATGATAAGATAACTGCTTTTCTTAAGAGTAAACACAGTTCTTTGCCTGCATCTAAGATACCTCCTTCATTGGTATCAGTTGTATCTCAACCACTGCTCAAATTAGAACGACTAGAAATAAGTGCCTGATGAATTTAGACTCTCCCACGCTGGCAATAAGGGACAGAAAACACTGTACAAATATTTGCTATGTGAGCTAAGTGGGTAACATGCTCATTTGTTGCAGGTAGATTGCTTCTCCTCAACTTTTCGCCTTCTACTGGAAATCTCTCCAGTCCCCTTGCTCTTGTTGAAGTTCTGTGCACAGGTTTGGGCATATCAGTGGACAAAAGACCCAGCCATGGTGTGCAATGCAGGTTCCCATTGCTATGATAAAATACTCCAGTGAACGCAACTGAATGAATAAAGAGTTTATTCTGGCTTATAGTCCATAAATACCCATAAATAAAGGGTACACTCCATCTTAACGGGGAAGCTGAACCAGTGGGAGCTTGAAGCAGTGAGTTGCATTGCATTAACAATCAGGAAGGAGAGAGAAATGACAGTGTGCTGTTCCTCACCTCCCTTCTCACACAATCCAGAACCCACATAGGGAATGGTACCGCCCACAGTCCTCACGCCTCCACTAACACAAGCCCACAGGCATTCCCGGAGTCCCATCTCCCGGGTGAGTCTAGATCCTGTCAAGGTGACAACTGATACTGAGCGTCACTGTCTTCTAGCATTCCTAACAAGCTCCTGATAGGGGTCTCACTATGGGTTAGAGATGGTCAATTTTTCTTCTTATAATGGCTCTTTCCGTGAATTCTCTATAGGCTGAGGGATAAGGACATACTAAAAACTGATTAAAAAAAAAAAAAAAAAAAACCACAGGACCTTCTCTATTTTTTTTTCACAGATGATAATTTAGTGACAGTAACTGCAATACAAACCCTACTATGACACTCCCACCACAACATCCTGATCCTTCTTCAAGTACCTTAGGGACATATCAGACATAAACAAACGCATCAAAATGTCACACAAATATAGAATATATCTCAACATGGGGCTCGGCTGGCTATTTTTGCCAATTGCTCTGGGGAATAAAACAAGTCACTAAATGAAAATGGTACTATTATGTAGGTCTGCACTTACCTTACTGCTAGGGTTAGGCTTAAACAGCAGACAACCAAAGCAAGTCACATGCCAGACTTCAAGACAGAGGAAATTTTGCACCTGCTGTAACCTGCCACATAAGCTTTGCCTGGCTAGAACTACAAGAGACTTTGTGTGGCTTTGAGCCTTTTCATTTGTGGCTTGGTGGCTTTACAACCCTCCCTGATCTAGAGCAAGCCTTATTAGGCACACAAATTTAAGTAAAAGCTAGTGGTGCCAGACGGAGAACAGCCATCCCTCCCAGGGTCTGCGTAAGAGCTAAGCTGTTACTACAAAACTGCAGGATGAGCACAGAGCAGCAGCAGCAGCACCAATCTGTGCTGTTCATTCCACCCCAGCACAGTGCAGCTCAGCCATGATCACCAAAGCTTCACCTCACTGGATGAAAAAAACCCTCAGGGTCAGAGAAAGGTTCACATGCACTTCCACAATAGAAAGCCTCGTGGTAGAGGCAACACCTTTCTGCCCTGGTCCCACATGTCATCCTCTGGAAGCCACAGGAAAGCTTCAGACTGCAAGTCAAGTGGCCAGAGGGTAGGGGAATGCCACCTCTCTGTGCCCAGCAGGTCTGCTAAGGAGGGAAGGCTGGCATTCACAGGAGCTCTCCCTGTACAAACTGCAGACTTCTAAGCAAAAGCTGGACTCTTAATGCTGACTCAGAATCCTGGGACCAGCCATGTGAGCTCAGGGCCATGGAGACCAGAGTTTTGTTGGTGTTGTTCACTTGTTTGTTTATTAATTTTCTCTGTCAAAAGCAATGTTAAGAGCACCACACTCCCACACGTGCATGATGTATTAGTATTCTGGTGCTCTTAGATTCTACCCTCTTTGAAATCCATTTTAATTTCTGAAGGTAGGAAATGGCATTCTAGACTGCCTTGGCTAGAGGAACCTTGGTCTTCTGTGGGGCCAGTAGAACTGTCAAGTGATCTGCCACAGGGCTCGGCCTGCGAGCCTTGCTCATGGTACTCATGAAACAGGCAGTGTCTGGATTGCACCGCCGGAACCTTTTAGTCTGTGACGTAACCCAGATCATCACAATGGCCCTTACAACTAAGTATGTACAAATGGACACACGGTAGGAATTGCTAAAGTGTCCACTATGTTAGCCAACTTTGAGGGAGTGTAGATGGAAACTGGTATTTTCCTTTGTCTCACACAAATACAGGTGCAGACAGCCAACACACAGCATGTGTGCTAGCTTGTGTATTAATTACCACCGTGTGCTGTACTAGCACCCCGGATAACCGGAGTACAGTGTAGCTGTGTGGATGGATATGGGGTAAGTGGTGTATCTCAGGAACCCAGCCAGAGCAGAGCGGCTGATCTCTTGGAGGAAACCAATGAGGCTGCTCAAAGTAAACAACTTCCTGGAACTCTTCTCCTTCCCCGACGCCTTGTACACACTGACTAATGCAACTGTTTCCTTAAAGGATCAAAAACAAAAGAAACAAAACAAACAAGCAAACAAAAGACAAAAACCTAGGAATTACCTCGGACACACAAAGTGGTAATTTGATTCTATGGGAAACAACAACAACGACGACAACAACAACAACAACAATAATTTAAATATATTTTTTAAATCCTCAAATTTACAGTAGGTTCAACTAAGTTGAGAGCCTTCAAATTTTTCTGTATATTTTCAGTTCAGATATCTTTTTAAAGTCCTACACAATCCTTACAGGCGTCAAAGGGGAGGCTGCTTCCTCCCTCATGAACTGAGACAGAGGGGTCTAGTCCCTTAGGCTGAAGCCCTGGCATCAGTATGACTCTGTGTCCCATCACTTCGTAAGAAACAGACAAAGGGGAAGACACTCACAGAAAGTCCATACCTTTGAACAGAGTCAGCCCGTGAAAGTTACCTTTCAGCTTACTCAGTCTCAGCTCCATGGGGCAGGCCCGACCTTCTACACATGTCCTTTGGGAAATGGGAAGTTAGGGTCCCACTACAGTGCTCCCTAAAGTGATCAATACACAAGAAAATGAACTGTACAGGTGCCAATGTGTGGAGCTCTTGAAAGGGGTCTGTATGACTCTAGGACAGTGGCGACAACATCGCGCTGTGCTGTACCGCTCTGTACCACTCTGCACCGCTCTGCACGAGGGGCCGAGATGACTTCATCCGTATTTAACAGGTTAAGAGGAACACAGACAACAGGCTGTGCCTTTTAAGAACTCGGTAAAACAAAGTGACTTATAACAAAGCCAATTGTTTTGTGGTTATTGTCCAATTGTCACCAAAAAGGAGAGCAGTTTCTACACATGGAAATAGTGTTTTTAGAAACTCACTCATACACACCCCCTGGAAATGTGCAGTCATGTGTTTATATTTAAAAGTATAAAATCATTCAAAACACTATGGTACTGATTGTAAAGGATAAAGCAAAAATTGGCATTCTCAAATATGAGGTACATGAAGCACTTCACTTAACATGCATGGCACTTTGTGAGAAACGACAGCTCATATATGTATGCAAACACATACATGTATGCATATATCCACACACGGTGTGTGTATACATGTAATGCATGCATATATATATATATATATATATATATATATATATATATATATGCATCTGC
>JANHMN010000015.1:8858683-8936284 GCA_030674055.1 Rhabdomys pumilio | reverse complement strand
CACACACACACACACACACACACACACACACACACACACACACACACCAGGGTTAGTGCCATGTTCCACATGAAGCAGAAACTTTGCAGAGAAGGATGAGGTTTCTCTGAGACCACACCCTAGAAAGGGACAGTATGACCCAAGTGCTATGGAGGGATATGTTTAAGCATGACATGAAGGCATCAGTTCAAGTGCCCATGTCCTTAGCTGAGGGATGTTTACAGAAATCATGATGCACTGATTACTGCTCAACACGGTAGATACTCGACAAACCAAGGATGTGGCCAGCCCTGCTTAGAACAGGCATCAAATACACAAATGGCCCAGGAGCCTATGATGGTGATGGCTCTGAGATGACCAAGAGAGTGAGGTGAGCACTCACACCCAGGGGGTTCAGTCCAAGGCAGGCTCTGCAGATGAAGGGTGCAGGGCTGATTTTAAACAACATCTGGATTGTTTTGGTAGAGAAGCAAATTTCTCAAAAATGAAATGAAAATATATTAACTATTTGAATTCTATGTGTTTGGATGCTTCGCCTGCATGCATGTATTGGGCAACATGCCTGCAGCATTCTTGGAGAACAGGCAAGGAATTGGCTTGCTCAGAACTGGAGTTAAGCCGCTGTGAGTTTCCACGTGGGTTCTGTGAACCTAACCAAGGTCCTCTGTGAACGCAGTCAGGGCTCTTAAGAGCCGATCCAGCCTCTCAAGCAGGCAATGAGAGTTCTTTGGATTTCTCCTGCAGAGGTGCCTGAGTCTACAGGAACAGGAAGTGTCGGGCCTTGGATGAGGCAACTCCATTTAACCTTCACCCTTCAATCATGTAGGACACAGATAGAGGTCTCCACCTCCAGAGATTTAAATATTAATGAGTTATCTAAAGGTGGGGGGGTATAGCTAATTAAGTTATTCCCGCCCCTTTTCTCTCTCCCTATAAAAAAGCCAGACTCCCTGACTTTTGGGGAAAAGCACATATCATCTACACCCATTCACCACGCCATGAACAATAAAAGCTTTGGAAAATCGGACTCCACATGTTGCTTGGGCCTGCACCGCCGCCAGATTGCCAGCCTTTGGAACTCTGGAGCCTTGAACTGCAGCTGCTGGCCCACCAGCGGCTGTGTGAATGTGGGACCCTCCGCTGGCAGTGTGGGAAGTGCGGCGGAGGAATCCCGCCACAGGCCCTCATGGGACCCTGCTGCTGGATCTCCTCTCCCTTTTCGAGTTTTTCCTTCCTCACAAGAAAGGGGAGTAAAAAGAGAATATATAGAAAGGAAGTGGTGGGAACACTTGACAGAAATTAGAGGTACAGTCCATGTGACTCCCAGGGCCCTAGGATGCTAGCACCACTGTTCACAATGTTAGTGTTATTCTGTTTCCAGTGTGTGCTACTCTGTGTGCACACACGTAAGGCAATAATTCAATAGTCAAGACCTGAAAGTTTCTCTCTCACACACAGAATGTGACTTAGCTGTCTACACCTGTGTCCTAGGGAGCAGGATGGAGAGGGCTAAACCCCACCCCCTATGTCTACACTGCTCATAGCCCTAATTAGTCCTACTTAGTAGTACACCTGTGTCAGAATCAGACTGGTTCTGCTTTGGGGCCAGCAGACATGTGGTACTCAGAAGTAGGAAGCAAATGTCACGTGAGACTGATCCACTGGGCTGTGCCCTTGGATTTGGTAAAGCAATTAAGGAAACAAACAAAAATAAACTGTTCTCAGTATAGGAAAATCATCAAATTTGGCCTCAAAACTAAGTGAGGTGAGACTCATTCCTCCAAAACGTTGAGTAGATTCAGTTGTAAGCATGCTCAATTGTAAAGGGTGGGGGTGGGATCAGAGACAGGAAGCTCCTGACCACCCTCCACCATCAAATCAAAGACAGCAAGTGGGGAGGCCATGCATGAATGTCTATGTGCAGGCATGAGGAAAGGAACTGACATATCCTTTGTTAGTAATGTCCCTTCTCCTGTCAGGACAAGACAGAAAACTGTGACCGCTGAAAGTCAAGAGCTTTTCCTCGTGAGCTTAGTGTTGTCAAGATGCTTTGTAGTAAAGAAAAGCATCCAAAGGAAAGGTAAGGCCTTCGTCTAACATAGGTGGACAGGAGACATGGAGCACAGACCATAGTGAAGACATGAGCAGTCATCAGTTTTACAATGTTTACCACAGAAAGCAGGCGCTCTATCAAAGGGAGACCCTTGGACAAAATGTCAGTCAACCCAAACTCCAGAACAGGGGTGCTTTGAGTGTGTCATTATAATAAAAAAATATTTAAAAGTCCCAGCTCAGGGTTTCTACCTGCCTTTGACCCTTTATGTTCCCAGATAAAAGACACAAGCACAGCCTTTATATTTTTTAATATGCCTTTGGCAACACAATAACAAGACAGCTGCCTACCCTCTGTGCTCTTAAAATCTATTTCCTTATTGATTACACCAAATTATTACTTACTACTTCTGTTTCATCTGGGCTACTCTCAGCTCCAACTGGCCAGCCCATGTGGCCATGTTTTTATGGCTCAACTAACCCCTGATGGTCTTCCTATCTCATCTCCTGTATGGTCTTCTTTTATTCCATGGCATCTCTCCTTCTTCTCCTTCCCTCTGCTCCTTCCTCTAAGCCCACCAAAACTCAACACTACCTATTTCTCTTCTCCCCAGCTATTGACTATTGACATCTTTAGTCACCAATCACAATTAACTGTAGGCAAGGGTCACTCAGTGTCTTATGTACAGACTCTCTCATCTTGGGGGCAAACAGCCTTAGGGGCCCCAAATTAACATTAAAATACAAACAACATTAGGCCAACCTACTACTCATTGAGAAAGGTAGGGTAGCGAGGTTAACCTTGCCCTTGTCCCTAAGGCATGAGTATGTAGCAGGTGTGAAGACTCCACTATCTCACTTGTGTTGTTTATCTTTGTGTCTCTCCTCCATCCTAAGCAAGACTGTGTTATCAGTACGAGGTCCCTGAAGTCCCTGTACACGGCCACCCTTACACACTGATGCCAACACATCTTCCTGTATCCTATACTAAGCACTGTTGGCAGGGAAAAGGGCAGAGATCCACATATGGATATATCTGCCTCTGAAGAGGATTCTCTGAATTTGGGGGTTCCTGTCATGGGAAGTACATTGCAGAAAAGACTGGAAGATACTTACAATCAATGGGAACACTAAACAAGGGAAGGACAATCTTTATGCATCACTGTGACAGCTGGGGACTGGTGAGAGACAACACCGTGCTGTCTACCTAGGGTCCTTGGAGACTGGATGACAAAATAAATATTAAAGAAAAGCAGATTTGAAGGAATAGACTGTCAGTTGAGATCCGGGTCTTTGATGGATGACTAGGATATTACCATACAGATCCTCGTCTTAAGAAGGAAGCAAGAAGGAAGCCTGGAGCACATGGTGCTAGCTGCCTCAGGGTACCTGACCCCAAGCCTTGGTCTAGAAGCCACTCCTGTTCTTGGACTAGAACCTCCCAAGGGAGGAAGGAGATGGAAGCTGGTTGGGGCCTCAGGGTGGTTAGAGGCAATACACCGTCCTCCCTACATTCACTCCTGGTGCTCATACCTTGAACCACAAAGATGAAGCTTATGATGCAAGGTAGAGGGGATATTTTTAAACGAGAGAAGAAATGGGTAGAATCAAACTACCGCTAATTCTCCAAATTTGAAACCTGGTGAGTTATCATCATACATTTAAAGAAAAAAATCAGTCCTGAGAGCAATTTCCACATCACCTGAGCTTGCACAAAGAGGAGTGGTTCTGCAATGGTCATAGCTGGCACATCTATTCCTGTCTTTGTAATTGTGACGAAAGACAGAAAGAAAAAGAAACAAGCAGAAAGGGAGTAAAACAAGGTTTTCTGAGCATAGGTGTGGCTCGGGTCACTTTCTCTACCTTGTCTTGAAAACGGAGGAGATGCATTTTACACAGATAAGTCACGCTCCGACAGTGATACTTTGCAGTTTATTGGTTAGAGTAGATATCATTCAGATAGACCTGTGAACTTGCTTGGGACGAATACCAGCCCCGCTAGGTTGGCCTCCTTGCTGGGTTGTCTTGCTGTGTTATGTGAGGAGTTGGTTAACGCAGTCCCCTATGGGCAAATAGTCTCTGAACCTAATATCAACATCATTTGTCTTGCTGTGATTTTTCTATTTTGCTTGAATGACTTCCACAGTCATTTAAAATTATGTCTCTGATGCACCCAATCTTTAACTTATGTTAATTGAGCCCAGAGTTGTTAGTGGTGTGGTTTGTATTAACTGAGCCCTGGGTTTGTTAGTGTGGGAGTCTGTGGAATCCACATTTCCCCCTCCTTTTCCCTTTCTGCTTAGTTCTTTCTTTCCCTTTTATATGCTTTTAAGAAAATAAAGTTAGCTTTGAATAAGACACACATGAAAAATGAAACTGCTTGGAAATGAAATCACTGAGAATATGTGATTGCCTGTAAAGAGAGACATGAAAAAAATGTACACAGGGCCCAGCACCACTCAGAAGGATTTCTCTTTCACTAACACTGTGCCAAGTATAGCCCTGGATCCATTCACTAAAACCTTAACAGGGGAGACTCTACCACTGGAAATGTCACCCCAGGTGAGCTAGCAATGGCTTCTGTAAGTGCCTGCAGTGTCACAGCCTCACAATAAGAAGGACAGCTGTACACCTCAGCTCTCCTAGAGCCACTCCCACACACCTGTGAACCTGTGGAATGGGGGGATGGAGAGGCAGCTCAGTTGATAAAGTACCTGCCACAAAAGCAGAAGATCCCTGAGACCTACACAAAAAGCTGGGCATGGTAGCACACACTTGTAGTCCCAGAGTTGCAGAGGTGAGCAGAGGCGGTAGGGACCTAAAGGTCATTGGCAAGCTAGCCCAGCTGAAACCATGAACTCCAGATTCCATTAAAAAGCTTGCTTTAAAAATAAAGATGGAAAGCAACCTAGTAAAAGCACTGAATGTTGCTCTTAGGTTTCCACACATACACATGTATACACACACACACACACACACACACACACACACACACACACACACACGGATAGACATTGAAACAAACCTAAAGCTTTCATGTTAGTATTGGCTAGTTATTCCACTCTGAAGCAGACATGGAAAAGAAGAAGGGACAAGTAAATTATTGCAGTCCATGACAGCCCTCCAGCTTCCTCAGAGCATTACTCTGGGTCCTGGTAGTAGGGGCAGTAAATTCTACACAAAGGCAAGGTCGTGAGGGGCTTCCTATTCATATACTCTGGGTACAATATAGACTCCTGCTCTGGTTACATCAATGTGTGACAATACAGAAACTGTGTAGCTCCAAAGTTAACACAGCTATGTTGTTGGCTCCTGAGATGTCATAGGTTTCACCTAAGCAGAACCCAACCCCAACCATCTGCTTTGTCGATTAAAGGTGATGTTTCTAAGTCACGATGATTCAGTGCCTCGCCTGGTGTCATCCCTTGGTGTCCATAAATTGGTCAGGATTGGAATGGACTGGAAGAATGTCTATGATGTGGTCTTGAAATCCAATCTTTCAAAGGTACTCTAGCAGTAAAGAGAACAAATTTTACTTCACATTCTATAGAATGGCTTGGTTTTCTAAGGACCAGGGTCACTGTGAGACCTATTCTGTTAGGGTCGGCAAGACTCCATGGTTTAAAGGACCTGAGAATTCATTACTGAAGTTCTGTTTTCAAGAGCAAAGTGCAAGGTAAGTTCTGACCCACAGAAGAACACAGTGGAACGTTCCAGACAAAGACTAGAACAGGCAAAGTCCATGCTGTGGTTGTGGAGGGTCCCTTAATGACACAAGCTTAGAGAGGGGAGCAAGTTACAGGCTAGTACATATAAGATACCAAAGACATAAACAGATTGAAACTTGTTTCTTCCCACCCTCCACCTCAGCACCGAGAAGTCTACACTGGCTCCTGACAAAGTTCTTTTGTAGGCAGCCACACATCCCTCTTCCTCCGGGACCTCAGCTGACTGTGTTGTACCAACTTCATCCTGACTCCCAGCTTGGTATTTTTGTAGTCATCACAAAATAATGTTTAGAGAGAAAATGAACACAGAGTTTCCCATTCTCCTAGAACCAGATAATACACCGTAATAAAAATCACTACGTGCAGTTTCCGAGAGCGTTTTATTCCATTTGAACATTTAATGGCACTTCACTGAGGTAAAAAAAAAAAAAAAAGTTCCATTCAGTTTACAGTCTAGGTATTTAGCAAGTGAATGGTATGTTCCAGAGAGAAAGTTAAAAATATATTACAATCCCCATATGTCAAAAAACGGTATTTACATAATAAAAAGGCACAAGTCCAGCTAAGTGGAAACATATTTCTAAAGATAACGTAAAATGCTAGCATCAACAATGTATGGAAATTCTTGGAACATAATGAGAGTGGTAGACCCTGAAGCACAGTGGATGACTGTCTACAACTGTGCTGCAACTGTAATTCCAAGAGGACAGAAAAAAACAGAAATTAACTGCAGCATGCGCCATGCCTTGGGGACATAAGGAAATACAAATTAAAACAAGATATAATTATTGCCTTTTATTTTGAAAACCATTAAAAGTGGACTATAATTTAACATTAAGGAGGTTATTGTGAGAAAAAATGACACAAATTTTTCATGGGGATATAAATTTATTTGAGTATATAGGCAAATATCAGCCTTTAGACATCAAGACTAGAAAAATGCTTACAACGTTGGATCTACAGTTGTGCCTTCTAATTCTAATGAAATTATCAGGGATAAAGCCAAAGATCTGTGTGGAATGAGACTGTAGCGGCAGTGTAGATGATGGAGCAACCACCAGAAGGGCTGCCGTGTTTGACGAGCCCCATGCATACCAACCACCAGGCTGCCCTGCCAAAGGCTGATATTGAGCTCAGAAAACTGTTCTACCCTCTCCTCAAGTCCTGGAGCAGGACAAGTCCCCTTTTGTAGAGACGTCACCAGCTCCTATACCAAGGGATATGCACATCTTGGAGGAGTTTTCCTGTAATACTGTCTCCCACTTCACCTTCCCAAACTGGCCCCACATGACCACTCCCCTTTCCCTGTCTTGTCTAATTCTTTTCCCACAATTCATCACTCCTTGTCAGCTCATCACAGAAGCCTGATGACTGAGCCACTGCTTCGGTTTGTCACTACATAACTGTGAAACCCACATCTCTATGAAAGCACTGATGTCTGATTTACAGGACCTTTTCTTATTAATCTAACTTTTTCCACCTTTATTTGAAGTCTGCATTTGTAAAACACAGGATAGGAAGGGAAAAGGTTTTTTTGGTTCAGTTTGGTTTGGTTTGGCTTTCCTGCAGTGACATAGTGAAACATAAAAGGCTATTCATAACATGATGTGAGCCAGTCATTACCTGGGAGGGCTTGAAATGTTTTGTGAAATGGATAGATGTTAAGACAGTATGGAGTAAAGAATGTTGCATCCTAAGCCAAAGCCAAATATACAACATGTCAGCAGTACATGCATGTATGTATGTTTGACACACATGTATGTAAATGTATCAAAACAGAACTACACAAGAATGATTGTCTCAGGGGCAATATTATATAGTGCTGTCTTGCTAAGGTCAGAAGCACACACGATGAGTACATGCACCTAGACAGAAATCAGATACATGCATGAAGGAAAGAAAACCATTTCTAGGTCTTGCCTGGCTTTTCTCTGAATTGAGAAGAATGCTGCACACAGGCTAATGTCTAACAGCCAAGACTGGAAAAAGGAGCCCTCAGAGAAGCCCTTGAAGAGAAACACTAAAGCTCACATATTAGCCAAGAGAGAGGAAAGGCAACACCTTCTTTTCACAATAGGATGCAAGAAAAAGGCATACATGAAAAACGAAAGCAGAGCATCAATGGCATGCACCTGTTAATCCCAGGAGAAGAGGCAGAGGCAAGCAGATCTCTGAGTTTGAGGCCAGCCTGGTCTACAGAGTTCTAGGACAGCCAGAGCTACACAGGGAAACCCTATCTCAAAAATAAAAAAAAAAAAAGAACATTAAAAGCAATTTTAAAAACAGGAAATAAAATATGAGAAGTGATATGGTAGATTTAAGTAACAAGGTGTCAACACTGCATTTAACAGCCATCTCATGGACCATTTCAAAACAAGTAACCATAAACAATAAACATATGTGATGGTTAATTTTCACTGTCAAGTTGACTGGATTTAGAGTCACCTAGGAGACCTAACTCTGAGTGTGCCGTCTATGAGAGTTTTAAAGTGAAGTTTAGCTAAAGAGGGAAGACTATCTTATGGGCTGGGGGTCCAGAATGAACAAGGAAACCAGGAGAGGGATCACCAGTGTCCATCTCTTTCTACTTCTGACTGTGGAGACCACATATTAGCTGCCTCAGACTCCAGGGATGGCTGCCACACCTTCCTCCCATGGTATTCCCTCAAACCATAAGCCCGGGTAAAAACTAATACCTGTCAGATATTCTCTTCATGACAAGGAAAGCCAAGCAAGTAACAAAATGGCAAAGAAAGCTGACAGGCTGAGTTCTGGAGTAGATTTTAAAGTCACTATCCTCAGAAAACAAAGGTTATTTCACAATGATGGACAAGGAACGTGCCAAGATACAGTTTATGTGACCTACAACATGACTCCAACATATAAGATTAGAAAATTGACAAATCTGAAAAAAGAAATAAGATGAATATAATAAAGCATAAAACACATTATATTGATTAGAAATTTTTAGTTAAAACAAAGACTGTTGAGCCATGACACCGAGAACAGGAGAATACTCTTTTCAGAAAAGCACAGAGCACTTGCCAGAGAATCAGAACTTGTAAAAAATAAAATAAAATGTTTTATTCCAAATGTATAAGTCTGATAAAAGAAAACGAATCTTTGTAAAACACAACTTCAAGGAAAACTAAAGAAGAACCGTCACCATCACTGGAAAGAATCAGGGTGGTGGGGACATTCCCCAGAGCAATTTCAACACCCAGAAAGTCAATGATGTTAAGCTGAATGAAAGGGTCACTTCCCGCAGTCACTCTGAGGTCAGACTAATCTCTTGGAAAGAGAATTTAGAAACAGTCAGTCTATACTGAGCTCACGTGTGACAACGCGAAACTGAACTTTTATCATATGCTGCCCAGAGCGGTACAACGCCATGATGTTTTTCAGGAATCGAAAGCTGGTTTGTCACTCATAGATCAATCGATAGTCTCCTTAAAAGTCTTAAAGTCATTAAAGAAATAAGAATTAAAAATTAAGTAAGTGTAGTGGTAAGAAGAAACATCAGATATAATGTGACCGACAATGAAAGCCTTTAGTGACTACAGCAGAAAGACATTTTCTTCTCTGAAGAGATGTATACACAAAGCCATGAGGCAAAAGTCCATCTTATTACAGAAACACTGGGAGGCTTCCTACCTGAACTCAGGGCTGCAATTTGACATCCAGTATAGCTACCTCTACTCAGTACATTACTGGAGTCCTGCCCACTACAACCAAGCTGGACAAACATACAGAACCACTCTGGATGGATGGATGGATAGATGGATGGATGGATGGATGGATGGATGGATGGATGGATAGGTGGATGGTGGATGGATGCGTGGGTGGATGGGTGGATGGATGCAGTTGTAGTCATTCTATTGTGGCTACAGACTGTCTAAGAATTAATCTACAAAGTACTAAATGAAATTAGCATATAAATATTGGTCAATATACAAAGCTAACAAAATCTTATCTTTATATAACAGCAAAAGGCAACCAATAAACCACTTTAAAATTTCATTTTATGTATAAAAATGTATCAATTTGATTTACATGAAACTTACAAAATGCCTACAGTGCACTTAAGGATGACAGGCAGACTGCATGGGAGTGACACAGAAGACATTTCAGAATGTCCAGACGGAGGAATCTGAGGCAGTGACGGTCTAATCCAATAAACATGCCCACTTCTCTCCAAAGCAATTCATATACATCAATTCATCAGAGCACAGGAACACACACTGCATAAAAACAGATGCTGACACTAATCCAGAGGTGAGAGCACAAGGTCCTCAGTGAAGAGGAAAGACTGTTAGAGCAAGATAATTCGGTGACAACTGTCGTGGCAGGGTGAGGTGGGAGTACAAGGTGATGGCAAAGGCCCTGAGGGGCAGAGCTGGCACAGACTGTCCACACAGAGCCACTGAGCATGAGAAGCTGGATTGTAGGCAGGCAGGAGCAGTGCACCAGCCAGACTCTCCTGGAGAGAACCACTCACCAGATATGCAAGGAACTGGTCATTCAAGTCAGACATCCCCCCCACACACACACACACTCATTCGCCATACAGAGTGAAACACACAGAAAAAAGCCACTCACACACATACATAGCACCTTTGCAGAGCCACACACATGCTCACATATGCCACGTACACATGCTCTCCCTGTGTTCCACATGCATATACCACACATTTTCTTAGCACACCGTCACATCCACACACAACTTACCACATATTTTCTAAGCATACTCAGTCATACACATGCTAAAATACACTCATCATACGCAAAGTTACAAACACACTCACCCCACTTACTGTCTCTTGACACACATTTACACATATAAGCTTTACACATACAGATGCACAATCTCACCATACAGTTGTGCACGTGCAAGGACGTGTGCATGCACACACACACAGAGACTTTCTTTCCACACATACACACACACACTCATCACAGATTCCCACACATGCCACACATTGAGCACACATACTTTATCTGGCTACAAGTGCTACAACATCTGGTATTGGAGACACCTGAGTGCCTGAGCCTCCTCTGGGCATGTGGAGGGATGGCCTGAAAGTCAGATGTACGCATCCCTGCGCCTGGCAGCCCAGTCAGGCTGCTGCACACAGCAGACACACCTGTGGGATCACCAGAAAAGGCTTGGGGAATCCACAGCAGTGTTACCTGTGACACTCTTAAATAGAAAAAAATAAGAGGAGAGAGAGAAAAGAGGGGAGAAGGGAGAGAGGGGATGTCCACATTACAGTGATAAATAACACATGGTATAACTGTATAATTAAAGGCACAAGCACGCATAGTCATAACTGCATGGGCACATATCAAGGAGTAGCATCCAGGCACTCCATGCCCATCCCCCAGCATGCTGCACACCATCCATCCACAGCAGACAGGACACAGTTCTGTGTGTGGAGATGTCTGGGTAGGAGGTGAAGACTAATAATTTCCCCACCCAAGCACTCTGCTGCAAAAATGTGTTTCCCTGTAACATTCACATGAGACTCAAGGGAAACAGGAGAGTTGTGTTATCACAGTGTCCCCAAAAGTCATCAGATGTATGCTTCCTAGGACTCTCAGATCTGAGGAGGCCATACCTACCTGCCCTGACAACATGAAATCATAAGACCTCAGCAATCCATGCCTAATCTCCTTGCCAAGATGGTATCCTCATTCCTGAGTGGGCAGAAACCATTTATTCTGACCAGAGAAGACCTGTGTTGGCTATAGTCTTCTGCCCTGATTCTACAGGACCCTCAGATATGGACTACTGATGTCCACCTCCTCTGACCATCTGGAGCCTCCACACCTGAGTGGGCCATACCTAATCCCCCTGGCCATGTGGGACTCTCAGATGTAAGCAGTCCATACTCACTTTATCTGACACGTAGGAGCTAACTATCATAGACTCATGGAGAGAAAACAGACTTAGAACGAATGAGAATGGTCCAGAATTAACTTTCCAACATTTGTGGGAAAGGGATGAAAATAGGGATATCCTGTTTTCTGGAGAATCTGGAGATGGTCTGGACTGTAGAAAGATAAACAAGACACTTGGCTAACTGGATAACCATAGCCAACAAGGTATCCGTGGTTGCAGTAATGCCCAGGGTGGAAAGCAGCTTTGGAATCCCACAGTGGAGATCTTGCAACTCTGTACTCTTCAGTCTCTATGTCCTTAATCACCTTTAGGTCTTTGCAGTGTTCCCACTCCAATGCAAATCTATGAGCATTACCTGATGGCTGATCAGCCCTCTGCCTCCATAAACAGACACTTCACCTTCTATTTATTTTTTTTTCTGAATGTTTACTCTGCTCCATCATCTTTTATCTTTCTGAGTCATGCAAATTTATGGCCACTGCCTCCTAAGTGCTCTCCAGCATGAGTGCCAACACGCCCCCTGGAAGTGTTCTTCCTTTTCTGCCTCACTTTGGAGTCTTCTAGGCTTTCCCCTTTTCTCTTTGCTCCTCCTAATCACTCGCATTGTGAGGGTGAGGAAACTCAGGGAATCCCTCTAGGAAATACTTGCCCTAGCAAGGTCAGTTCTAATTCCAGATGTTCTGAAATCTCACATGGTCACCTCACCATTCCTCATCCGGGGAAATGCTCACAAAACACCCAGATATGTCATCCTGCAATCTAGAACCTACTCTGGTCCATGCCAGGATGACTAGGTAGGAGCAGCCTTTTCTAGGGTAGGAACACAGAGTTTCAGAGTAAGGGAGTTGGGTTTATGAGAACACAGTAGCGAAGAAAGGTCCAGTGTGGACAGTACGCAGGGCACACATGGTAAGACAGCAAGAAAGGATGTGAATGTGGCAAAGAAGTCTGACCTCTGGAGCCATGCAGAAAAATGGTGGCCTCACTGTGTATGGGCTTGAAGTCGTAGTTACAGCTATAGTATTAGTGGGACTAAAGGAATTAACATGATCCAGATTACTAAGTATTAACAAGAGCAAGACACCTAGGGGATTCTTGGATCCATGCTAATTGGAGTCAGAACACCTATAAGAGCCGGTGTATCCACTGGACTGACACAGCTGAGAGGCCCCAGCACCGGCATGAGACTCGGAGCATTGATTTGGTGGCTCTCACAGAAACCAGCTACACACTCAGATTCTTTTTCCGTACCCTTGAGCTTAATGCTACAACAACCGGAAACTGTCCCTTCTACGGGGCTCCAAGAAAGAAATCCATGGTGTTTTTCAAAATGAGCAGTTGGTGGTGCTGTGAAGAGAGAGAGAGAGAGCCCCAGCAATCAAAGACTCCAATGCACAGATACTGTGGAGACTTCCCTTATAGCTCACACTGTCCAAAGCAAGCCGAGGGTGGAGGAGAATATGCTGGTATACACCTCCCTTTAGTTCACGGAACCTTTCTGTCCCTTCAAATGACCTTTCATCTCATCTTGTGTGTGAACAAGAATGACAGAGATGGGTGAAGGTATCTGTCCTGATTCCCAGATGAAAGAGGAAACATTGTCAATAGTCAAGGTCCCCTTCTTATGCAACTGCAGCGTCCTTGCAGGCATAGTGAAGCATCAAGAGCTACCTATGAGCCATACACAACATGGGAAAAGGGTCTTGGCTGATTCAGTCACTTAGGAAAGTCCACTCAAAGGAGGTGCACCCACTGGAGGGCAGGGGAGGATAACACACTTTTATAGGAAATATGAGCCTTCTCCTGTTCGTCGCATTTGTCTGCTTTGCTCCACATCCTCTGTCTTCTCCCAGTAACACTGCTCCTTAACCCCCTTCCCCAGCTTCCCCCAAACTCAGTATCTTCTGTCTTCAGCATTACACACAGAAATATTAGAGGCCCTCTCCCTCTGCACAGGTTACAGGTTTCTGTAGCTCACAGAGCAGCCCTACAATGACAGACATCTTACCCTACAATGGCTGCATGTCAACCAAATGTTTCCCACAGGACTTGGAGAAAAAGCACAGTCCAATATCTGCCCTTTTCATTCTGAGAGGCAGAAATGTCGCATTGTATCTACTTAGGGCAATTTTACAAAAGACATTCTACTCCGGGTCCAGAGAATTCACCAATATTGTCTCTCAGAATCCCTTCCACGTAGCCGTGTGGATACATCTCTAGTCACTTTCTGTCAATCTCTATATCCAGGGGATTTGCTGACTGAGTCTACAGACTCATTTCTTATTAGATTTAAAATTATGAGATATGTGAGGCTTAGAACTCAAGGTTTAATAATTTATTTGACATTTTTCTTCAGTAAAGAAAGAAAACTTCATGTAAAAATTGATGTAACCCATCAATTCACTGGTAACCCACCACTTGACACTTAAATTATTATTCAGTTGGTAGACATAAAATCTATATGGCTATCTATCAGAACTTCAAAGATCTTCAGATGCTTAAATTTAAAAAAAATAATAAAGTTTTATTCACAACCTTTGAAAAGGTGCCTTGTGAAAGCTACTGTCTAAATTGCAAGGTCATGGCAAAAGAATATCTGAAGAGAGAACTTGAGACTTTCTCAGTCCCCTGGGAAACAGCAAAATACTTCATGGCATGTATTTTTAAATCACTTTAAAATAAATG
Source organism: Rhabdomys pumilio (assembly GCA_030674055.1). NCBI lineage: Eukaryota > Metazoa > Chordata > Mammalia > Rodentia > Muridae > Rhabdomys > Rhabdomys pumilio. The sequence continues at coordinate 8,921,917 of JANHMN010000015.1, read as the reverse complement.
GGACTATGGTACTTATTTTTAATCTTTTCCGCACGTAACTTTTAATAGCATACTTATTAAATAAAAACTTAACATGAGTTCATTTTGGAAAATTCTGCTGTCATCTTGAAAATTAAAAAGAACAAAATTTCTGGTAAGGTTGAAGCATGAACATCAAGTCCTGCATCACGTATCCATTTGTCAATATCAAACCCAAGTTCCTTCTCCATTCAGCATTAGATCCATGCTGTCAAATATGCTCGCACATGTGATATGGGAGTGCCTGGCTCCGGCATTGCTAGTTACCGTTCCTCTAACACAGAACAACCAAGGCTGCTTCCTGAGCCTGGTTACACCACTAGTTACTGTTCCTCTAACTCAGAACAACCAAGGCTGCTTCCCAAGCCTGGTTATACCACAGGAAAACAGTCTAAATAAGGCCCGACCTGCATGGCTGGAATTCCTGGAGGAGGCAGAAGGTCCTACCGACCACCTTGCCCTCTGTGTCACCATCCCTGGCCAGCAAAGTTGCTTCTCTCCTAGACACTGAACTTATGGGCATGTTCATTTGCTCGAGTTGGGCATGCAGCACACCTGTCTGAGTCCTGGTTTCCATATGCTGAAACGAGAGAATCCATTCCTGCTGTGCTGGTGGTAACACTGCTGCGATTCTCACATGTTCTAACTCTACTCCAGCTAGATCCAGCCTGTGCTAGCTCTGCAGCCCCTGGGACCCTCTTGTAACATCCACCATTGCAGGGTCACTGAAGGTATAGTGAAGCCTGGGGAAGGGGCTTAAGGAGCAGTGTTACTGGGAGAAGGCGGAGGATGTGGAGCAAAGCAGACAAATGTGGCGAACAGGAGAAGGCTCATATTTCCTATAAAAGTGTGTTACCCTCCCCTGCTCTCCAATGAGTGCACCTCCTTTGAGTGGACTTTCCTAAGTGATTGAATCAGCCAAGACCCTTTTCCCCTGTTGTGTGTGGCTCATAGGTAGCTCTTGATGCTTCACTATGCCTGAAGTATATACCAGTGTCATGAGCTTGAGGTGTTTAGATTCATGTCTGGCCCCTCCTGATCATGAAGGGGCATTCAACATCCTCTGGACACTACCTGGTGAGGGTTATGAAAGGTAATGCTCTTTCAGGATGAGACACACCTAAGTATGGTTACTGCCCCCTTGTCATTTCCCTGCAATGGACTTAATTATAAATCAAGAACTTCATGTTTTCTATGAACTGCCTCTTTAGGTCCCTAAATTTCTTATATTGAAATATTTATCCCCCAAGTGAGGGTGTGAGGAGCCTGACCTTTGGACAATGATAAAGTCATGAGGGTAAAAAGACTCATGATGGCATTAGTGACCTTCTAAAAGGAACTCTACTCAGGAGTCACCATCCAGGGACCTAGCTCAATGGACACTGAGTGTCACGCCTTACCCTTGGACACCCAGCCTCCAGAGTTATGAGGAATAAATGTCAGCTGTTTGTAAGCAGCTGGTTGTCATGGCAGCATAAATGCACCAGGCAGTGATTAGGACTTCTGGTTTCCCTAAGGCAATCTTCACTGGAGCAGGGGAGCAGTTAGGCCCAGCATCTGTATGCTGTGCCCTCTCCCTCTCCTGTGCACACATGGCCTCACAAGGAAATCAAAGTCCTGATGCTTCTCCTTGCATCATCCTCCTGTGGACACCAGCAGGGAAGGACTGGCAAGTCAGGGGTTACAGGTGTCATCTGTGACTTTACACAATCATTCTGGAAGTTTACTCACAGGGAACACTGTGGCTAATGAGCAAGCATGGACTTTTCCCATTCTTTAATGGGAACAAAACATTTTCACTAACAAGGGCGGCTGATCAAAGGGGCAGCTCCACTGTAGGCCAAACCACAGTGCTGGGCAAGAGAGAAGGCAGAAAGTTAGCAGATTTCTCCCCAGAGTGGGAAACATAGATCATGTGATTCCACTTAAAAAAAAGAACTCTTTAAGAATTTTATCTAGCTTTCTTTTTTATAGTTAAATATCCCAGTGTCTCCGTTTATACATCTAATGAACTTTGACATTTTCTGTAATTTCCTGGCTCCTTTTATTTTTACACAGAAACCCTAGCCTGGCCTCTGAACCTTTAGGACAGATGTAGGCTGAGCTGATAGCAAGCAGTGTTTGCTCATCCCAGAGATCTGCTTCTCCATAAAGCAAGCCTGTAGAGCATCAGTAGGTCCACAGAGCAGACACCACAGCTGCCAGCATCCTTTCCTGGCCAGGCTAGCCCAGCCCTGTACACTGCCTCCTTGTTCCCAGCGAATCCTCTATATCCTTCACTAAGTGGGGAAGGCTGTGCCTTCCTCCCTGTAAGGTGCTTTTGGAAGGACAGTGGATAGGGTTAGAATTCAGTCTCCATGAGGAGCAGCCTCTGGGTGAGGTAGGTGTGTTGGGTCAGATCTAAGCAGCCTCTGGCCTGAGTCATGTGTTAAAGAATACTTAGGTTCCCTGACTGGGAAAGACTTCTTCTGAGTCTCCTGCTACATGGCGTATGAGGGGACTGTGTTTGATCTACTGAACACAGATAAGAAAACTTTAGGGATTAAAGGCTCAAGTTTGTTCAGAGTTAAGGGCCCACTACGTACCAAGCACTGTGCTGGAGCTGTCCATACCAACCACGGTCAGTACTAAACTGGGCACTGACCACACCACCTAGAGCAGGCACTGTGCTGGGTGCTATGCATCTAGAATGTGTGCTGGCTGATGTCCTACCATCTAGAGTCAGGCCCAGTTTCTGGATACAGTCCACACTGACTATACTTTCAGGTGTGTCTAACCTGTGGCCCACGCATGGGCTGCATGAGGCCACACGAGGATGGCTATGAACGCTGCCCAACACAAAACTGCAAACTTGCTTAAAACATTTTGAGGATTCTTTTTTCAATTACATGAACGTGTATTCTATAGACGAGAATGTCGAAAGATCGGGCACATGTGGCAAAATCAGACACGAGTCTGGCTGGCTACAGTCTACACAGCCTGTAAGCAGGAAGGCCAGAGACTGCAGGCTGACTCATAAGGCCCAACACCATAAAGCCAGGGAGGATAGCCAGGTACAGGGCTACTCTGCCCTCCTCAGCACAGCATCTGTTGCTTTCAACTGGATGCCTTCTTGCAGCAAGAAGAAGGCTGATTCCTGGGGAGACAGCAGTTTGGGGAAATCCTTCAAGCACGGGAAGTTCTCTAACAGGATGTGACCCCAGAAGGACACGGCTCATTGAGCTTATGTCTGTGGCAACAGGCAAACCACAGGACAATCTTAATCTTGTTTCTTAATTCTGAAGAGCAATTGCCTCAGATTAAATGACAGTCTTTCCCACCACAACTCTCACTGATTCCCAGATGGCTCCGAAGGGTTTTTCTCTCTAATTGTTTCAACCTCATGAACATCTCCATGTGTGTTTTTCTAGCAGAAATAGAGCTAGCTAAGAGTGTCTGTGGAAGTGGTGGTCCCCGCATGGAGAAGCCTGCACTATAAAGGTGCCTTCCTCAGATGACATCCTCAAAATGACACCCACCATACTTTAAGGGCATGCATGTTCTGGATCCCAGCAAACTGGGAAGAAGGAAATGGCAGCAGAATGGCAGAATGTCTCAAACCAAGACACGTGCTTTCGCATTTTCCAAAGCACCTTTATATTCCTTTTAGAGTTCCTTTTTTATCCAAAGCCCAAGGTAGGTACTCTGGAGGTGCTTTGTTAGTTACATCTATCTAGTTTGGGAAAGGCATTCTGGCTCCTCAGGACAGATCAGCTTTGACAGTTATGAGTCAACTGGCCTCACATGCTTCTTCAGGTGTGTGTTCCCATAGCTGCTCATTAATTTTTGAAAGTGTTTGGCTTACAAGCCCTCAGTTCCCTTCATACCGAACCAAGCCAAACACTCCACTGCTCTCCCTGGAAGAAGCACCTGTACTTGTAAATTTGTGTGGATGATGCCAGCATGGGAGAACTGAACAGAAAGCCTGCAGATGCCCAACAGATGAAGGTGCTAAGGTCGTCAGGGAAGGAGGGGGTTTTCAGTGAATTGAGAATAAACATTTCATCAGAAGATTCTCTGGTTTTATTATATTATCATATTAAAGGTTAATCAAGCCAACTTCTATGTTCTCTATAATCCTATTTCAAATTGCCATATGTACATTAGTATAGTTGACATTAATTCCCAATATCAGTGATACTGGCTGAACTAGAAATTGATGCTGAAATAAAATTTGACTTCTAATTACATGACTCACTGGTTAAAATCTGAGATCTAACCCTTAATAATTCCTACTTAAGCTCTTAATTTAGGTAGAATAATCAATCGCAGACAAAGTTGGAGTTAATTTTTCTCAGAATATAATAATCTATTAGGCACCATATTAAATGCATTCTAAAAGAAAAGAGTATTTGTGGTCAACACGTGAGAACACATTTCTCATAGTGATTTCTCCTGTCAACATTCAGCATGATTTAAAGAAAGCCTACATGCAGGCTCCTGGTTTTAAGAAAGATGAATTTAATCATGGTATTCTTCAGAGATGTGTACACATCCATGCTACCTAGTACACACTGTCAACAAGTGACAGAACCCTAGTATAGCAGCTGGCACATCACCCTGCCCTTCTCTTCTACAAGACCAGTGAGCACCCTCAAGTAGCTGAGACCCCCAAGTCAGCAGTTTCTTCTGTTTCCATCATGAGCTGAAGGCAGGGCTTCAGGAGGATGGAGATTTCTTGTTCATAAAAAGGAAGAGAAACACTATACAATTAAAAACCACCAGTAAAGGGCTGGAGAGATGGCTCAATGGTTAAAAGCACTGACTGCTCTCCCGGAGGTTCTGAGTTCAATTCCCAGCAACCACATAATGGCTCACAACCATCTGTAATGGGATCTGTTGTCCTTTCTGGTGTGTCTGAAGACAGAGACAGTGTACTAACATACATAAAATAAATAAATCTAATAAATACCAGCAAAAAATGGGTGTTAAAAACAAAACTATCAGCTCGAGCCTTTGATTCTAGCACTCTGGAGGCAGAGGTAGGTAGATTTCTGTCAGATTGAGGCTAGCCTGGTCTACAGAGCAAGTTCCAGGACAGCCAGAGCTACACAGAGAAACTTTGTTTCAAAAAGTAAATCAAAACAAGAACAAGTCTCTATAAAATTTAAAAGTTAATTGTGAGAAAACATTTCACATTTGTAATTTACCTCTGTTAGAAACCCAATGCTGATGATTCTGCCATTATTATGCAATGTGGAAGCCACTGCCCCTTGAAGAGACCCCTGTTCACACCTCTCCACTGGTGGTGGCCAAGGCTTCCTTCACTAGACCATTCAAATAAATTCTAGTCTTTAGGGCTCTGTCACATAGACTTTCAAATTGACAATAATCTCACTTCTTACACAAAATTTACAAATACAGTATTTGCCAAGCAACCAAAGTGGGATATGTAAGAAACTATTTCTCAGACAAGAGATCCTAGACTATAGAGTATAGAAAATGAGCTGAGAATACAACCCTTGCTCTGTACTCCTGATTAGGAATTGATGTAGCCAGCTCCCTCAAGTTTTCGATGCTTTCATAGACTATAACACAGAGCCATGAGCAAAAATCAACCTTCAAGTTACTTTTGGCATGGTATTTTATCATGGCAACAGTAAAGAGACCAAGATGCCAAAAACATGGTGAGGAAGTCATAGTCAGCTGGGGCATCATCAGGACTCAAGACTGCCTAGGGATAGGAGCCTGTGGTACCCAAGTGGCCTCAGTCCTCATCTCCAACCTTATTCCACAAAGTCTGCCTAAGTACTGTATTTTTGGTCTTTCCCCTATGAGATGGTTACTCTGAGTGTCATTCAATGAGGTACCTTCCACCCAGGCTGAAACATCTGACTAGAAGATGGTGCAGCTCGTCACCATGCTTACAATAATGCTGCTATGATGTCCTGCCCTCACTGTACTTTAGTCTTCCATGGAAACTCAGACACGCATTTCCCTCTTGGCATGAGACTTAATGTAGCTGAGCCATAGAAAGTACAGTATCTGACACTATCTCATGAATAATATGACTCTTGGAGCTAAGCCTTCCCCACTCTGGCTGGAAGCTAAGTCTCATGGCTTGGTTTATGCCAGGAAGCCTATTCCAGTACTGTTGGCCCATTTACTCTTGCTTTGTGTCTTCTATAAATGATAGAATACATATGTCTTGCATTCCTTTAAATGAGAATGATCAAAAAAAAGCAAATATATACCATCATAAAAACAAAATGACAGTATTAATATTCACACCACCTGAAAACCCGCTTTTCCAAACAGTCCTTCATAAATCAAAGCTATGAATTTATGGTCATCAGCTGATTGAAGGTTTGTTCTATGCCAAACAGAATTTTTATAATCCCTTCATGCAGCCAGTTCAAAGATGTCCATGCAGTGCATGGGATGAAGGCAGGCTGAGATGGTCACCAGCAGAGTATGACCAGCTCTCTTATCACCTCACTTTTCAAATACAGGTTAGTAGGTCACAGCCTTATGGAACGTTCACACTCTTGCCCATAAGTCTTCGTTGCTCCTGATTTGGTGGGCCTGTTGGAGGTGGAGAGGTTCCCTCTCACTATTATCAACACACAAGAAAGCACATGTGTCTGTGTACCATGTGGAAATGTGTCCATGTCAAACTTAATGACTGTAAGTCATAAGCAGAACATCTTAGTCAACTTTAAAAAATGTAAAATTGAATTGGACCTCAGCAGATGTCCAGGAGACAGTCACTTGTACCACTAGGCATGGCTTCTGGAAGGCAGACTTGGAACTGGTGCCATCACTGTGTCCCCTTGGGACTTTTGACATTTCCTCAGAATTACAGTTTCAAATGTTAATGGCAGTACTTTCCAGGTTCCAGAAGAGCATAAAATTGCCTTTAAGATTTAATTAAGTTTTATTTTTTAAAGACAAAATTTTAACTTTAATCTCAGGTAGGCCCATAACATAGAATCCTGAGTTGACTTTGATCTGCTATTATTGAAACACATTGCTCTGGGTGTTAGCAGAATTTTCAACCTGCAATGACTCTGACGTTTACTATATCCCTGAGCATATACATACAGGCCTGACATAATATTTTCCATTTTTCTCAAGCATGCTAACATGCATTATATCTTCATGGTTTATTATAGAGGAATTTTAATCTAGCAACATGAATGCTTTAGCAAAAGATCATACCCAAAGATATGATCCAGTTGGAATGCAGACATGAAGGCCCTGGATTGCAGTATGCTCTGGCTGCAATGCAGACATGCCCTTGGAATACACCGTTAACCCCTAACAATGAAGGTAAGAGTAGTTTGTGGAAGAAAGCACCCATGTTTGAAAGTAATATCTAATTGAGGAATAGACAAAGTGACAAATCAGAGAAAGATTTAACAGAATAAGTCAGAGATAGTATATGCCCAATCACAGGAGGAAGAGAGGCCACTTAACATCAGAGAGTGTGGGGGGGAAAGTGGTGTGGGGTGGGGTGTATGTCTCTTTTACCAAGATAGTTTTACACAAATAGGTTGCAGAGAAAACAAGCTAGACACAAGTGAAGACTGAATGAGCCTGAGAATGAGAAGGACCAGAAGATTAAAACATGTTGCCAAAGTTAGTATGAGGCCAAGCAGAACGACTCAGTCAGAAGCTAAGAGAAGCCAGATTGAATCAGTCATCTTGGAAAATTAGATTATATGGAGGCTAGAAGCTTCCAGGCCTTGAGATATTTAGAACAGAGAAGGAAACACTCTGAGCTCAGCCAAAGCCATGTATTTGCACAGCTTGGGTATGGCTCTCGTCTCATCACTTCATCTAAGGACATAAAAATGAAATTTACAGTTTATTTCCAACATTGATTGACCTGGTAAAAACTTTGCTACCAGCTCGTTAAAACTAACTAGTTCTGGTGCTGTGATGTAACCAGTGGACAGTGTGAGTGTGGACATTTTAAGAACCCAGAGGGAGTAATTCAATACTGGTATTACACAATATTGCCACATTCCTAGGTATATATAGTAGCACATAGCTAGGAATTAAGGCAGAAATATAAAAAGTCTGATTTGTTTTGTTTAAAGGCTGGAGGGACAACGGTGGTTTTTAAGCCCTCTTTAAGTCTTACCCATCACCGGAAAAGCAAGAATTCTCACCCCATATTCTTGCTACTTCAGACCCTTCACCAAATCTCAGACTGTTAACCTACTCAACCACATCAAAGAATCATGTAAAAAAAACAAGTGTTTTTCTTCACACATCAGCACAAAGACCTGATGCTATGTCCTTCCTTCTTTGGCCTTGACATTTTCTAAGTAGCCCTTTCAAGGTCCTTAAGCCAGCACAATGCTGCCCTGCAGAGAAGGGAATAGTGAGAGGTAGCCTACCACTATTCTTCTTTCCTTGAGCCAAGGAAGGCAAGCTCTAGAATATAATTATATTTCTTGAGGTTAGGTGGGTAAGCAGAGTTCTGGCCATGCCCTATCTGACCAGCCTAGGGGTCAGCTACATTTTTCAGGAGAACTTCAAGGGTTCAGTATTGGTCAAGGGAAAATACTTTCATGATAGGCATAATTCTAGGAGTCCATCCATGCCTCTTTTTATAAGAGCTCCTAAAAAATGCACCCCTTCTGCTTAACTCTGGAATGCCCCATTATCATTGCTGAGATGCCCTAGTTATTTTCTCAAAATGATTCTGAGAGCTGTGCCTAGGACCCTCTCTTTCCTTTCATCCCCTCACTAGCCTGTCCATAGAGTGATGATATTCAAAGCTGTATCTTAGCATCAGGAATCTAACCTCCTCTTGTCCTCCCCGAAAGGAGGAGATTCACCTCAGTACCCAAGATGACGTAAGATGCTCTCTGTGATCCTTTGCTTCTCTCCCTCTGCCTGCCTCCAAGTAAACACAAATGCCTTTTTATTTGTGGGAAAGCTCCCCAAGATGTACATATTCTTAAAAATCAATTTGTTTCTTAAAATAAAAGACATGACATTGTGAAAACATGTGCCCTGTCAGAGTCATTCACACTGAAGGTAGCTCTCCTGGACAAAGGTAGGACCCAGGAGACTCTTGGTTCAAATGCATGTCAACTCTATCTGGTCTACCAATCATCAACACTTTAATCATTGACTCTTCCCATCCTAAGAAGATGTCATGAACAGCCAGTTGGCTCCTTCTGGCATTATTTTAAACTCAGAATAGAAATAGCAACAGCAGCTACTATATCTTATATGGACTAAATTGATATTCACCATGCTTATACTATAGGTGTTTCATAGAAGACTCATCTTAGATGCATGTGCCCACCTCTAGCCTTCCATGAAAAATGCAGGAACAGAATATACTGTCACACCACACCATGGTCCTATCTTCAGAAAGAACAAGAAAAGTGACACTATCATGTTGAGGATCTACATGGAACACACTCCATTCAAATATACTCAGAGGAAAGAATTTTCTTTTTAGAAAACATGATATTCGGACAGAAGCACAGAGCCTAAATGCTAAGAAGGTCCTGGGAATCATGTTAGTGGATGTTAATAAGTTCCAGAAGCAAATTCATGGGACATGGGGAGGTCAGACACTACAGGTCCATAGGCACAGGTGAAATATTTCTATTATTGTTGTCTTTAAGAGATGATAATTTCTAAGGTATTTAGGAAAGCTTTGAAGATCATGCATCTTCTCATGTTTTTGTATGAACATGTGATACTCAATATTTTTCTTCTAGAATCCTTAATGATAAAAGTCATTTCCCAAAAAAAAAAGTCATTTCCCATGGGATAGAGAGATAATATTCACTGTTCCTGGACATATCTGGGGCTTATGCTAGGTCCCAGCATCTCCTGTGGCAAGAAGGATTTGGGAATAAGATAGGCTGTGATCCAGCAAATTCAAGTCACCTCATGAGGATCCATGAATAAAACAAAAAGAGTTGCCACGTAAGTTTTAGGTCAACACAAATCACTGTTTGGTATTCTTTTCTTTACACTTGGGAACACAAAAGCCATGTTCAGTTGAAATTGCTATATACAAAGCTTAATGGAGGAACCTTTAGGTTCACAGTTCACAGCGTGGTTCTAGCAATCTTTCAAAGCTGGTGCCTCTTTCTAAACTCTAAAATAGCTCAGACAGAAAAGTTTGCACAGCTATTTAAATATATTAGAAGATTCAGTGACCCCCAAGCCAACCTGTATAATGATTTCAAGGTACGTAATTATGTTAACTGAATCTGTGGGTCTCTATCTGTCTTGCCAACCTTGGAAAACATCTCCCTGCAGAGCCCTGTTCTCAATAGCTGGCACTGTAGGCATCCCTGGGTTTGTCCAATTCAATTTAGAACCTGACAAATCTTTACCATCAAATCTAAAAGAAACTGCTGGTTAGGGAAAATAAGAGAAATGCTGTTTTCAAAACTGAATGAAACCTAAAAGGCACCTCCTCCAAAGAGGAGGCAAAGGGGAGGAGGGGAAGAAACAGGTGGAGGAGGCTAAAGGGAGGAGGAAGAGGAGGAGGAGGAGGAAGAGGAGGAGGAGGAGGAGGAGGAGGAGGAGGAGGAAAGGGGAAGAGGAGGAGAAGGAAGAAAAAGGAAGGGGTGAGACAACGAGAGAGATGGCATCACAAAAGTCTAAGTACTAAAAAAAACCCTCTGAAAGAACACTGCCAGATTTGACTTGATGAGAAAAACGATCATATGCATTTCTTAGAAATGAGCTATATACATACTAAGTAGGAAAAATACATATAAATATATTTACCAAAGAGAAACATGTTTACCAGGATAAAATTGGTAAGGCTAGCAAGACGGGAAAGCAAGACTGTTCTCAATTGCTGTTCCATAAACTATTTCAACAAAAGGAATGTAGTCTTCCAGTTGGCACAGTACGTCCCAGCCCTTTGAGGAAGCTGAATCTGCGTCAGTGAAAACTCATATGTCACCACAGTCAAAGTGCCTGTGACCTTCACCTAAACTTGAAAAAAGCTCATTTGAGACAATTTAATAATCCACAACAAAAAGGAAGAAATAGTCTGTGAAGTCATATCATATTTTATTCTTCTCCCCATGAGCTAGGATTCTTCTGTAGAGGTAAAGGATAACAACAGCTATGTGTGTCCTTGATGAACACTGTAAGCCATGAGAAAAGGGTACTCTGTGACTGCCTCAAAACAACTCAAGTTCCACAGGTTGTTGACTCCATGCAAAAGTGGCACTCTACCCAGGAGGGCACATCATCTGGGAACTTGGGCAGACGGGCAGGGTGTTCAAGTCTCTGTCAGAACTGGGAGATTACCAGAGACTCTGTGGGTAGTGTTCATAGACCCCAGTGATACTGGGTGGTATCTGGATATGTCTGGATCTGTTACCAGGTGCTAGACAGATTTAGGCTGATGAAGCCTCAACATATTTTTCTACTAAAAAAAAAGTAAAGGCTACCATGAAGCAAAGATCCTCACACATGTGGACTTGCTGTAGATGTTGGTGTCATTTCAGAGAGGAAATTACCTAAAGGGTGTTTCCAGCTAGAAATCAGCCCACAGGAGATCACATAAGGATTGTGTTTTTGCCCCTTGACTTAATTTCCATTCAAAAAGTGTGTCACTGTGTGGTGCTCACATATTCACCTACAAACTCCTTCCTTTCCCAAGTCTGGGGTAGTTCTTTTACAGGATGCTTTAAATGAGGTTGAGTGCTGCTGGTGCACTTTTAGAGTCAGAGTTTCTTTTCTACTGATCAAACAGTCCAGGCCACAGCTTCCACAGCCCAGCTTGGCTTCCTGTACCAACTCTACTGCGAGGTAGGATGCCCCTGACCTATACTGCAGGCTTTAAACCTGAAGAACTCTTAGGTTTTTACTGGCAGTCAGTGGACAGTTTCAGCCAATAATTGCATGGGACCAGGTAAAAGGCAACAGGTCTTAATCTGTCTGTGCTCAAGCCCAAGGATGGGGCTACATCCCCATTGTTGATAAAGCCATGATTATGACCTCTCCAGTCTCTGGGACCTAGCTTGGCTTCTTCATGACCCTAAAGGGAAGCTCCCCCAGAAGCAGAATACTAGGATTGCTACAAATGTAAGATACAACATCTGGACAAAGTAGAAGTACCCTTTTGAATTACAGTTTAATTCCCCTCCTTGGCCCACTGAAGTTGAATGTCAGGGAGAGCTAAGTGAATCCATCAACTTCATGGTTCCAATACAGGGAAGCTGCTTGGTGACTTCACTGGTTGTGTGCCATCAGTGAAGGGTACAAATCCATGAGCCTCTATTTGAGGCACCCTCCATGTCTGCTTCATCAATACTTGTTATTGATAGCACCCTTAAGACCTGTGCTGTCACAGGCCTGTCTCATGATACCAGGTTAGACAGTAGGAACTGCCTTCCTCAAATGCCTTCCTAATACTGGTGCCAGGTTGACCAGATGGCTGTGTTGGAGAACACTCAAACCCATTACTTTCTGGGCTCTGCAAAGAAGTGCTGGATTTATCTGAGGACTGCACACCAAGACTGTCTTTTAGCTTTCTCTTGGCAAAAGCAATGTTGGGATTCCCCAACACGTCCAGCCAGGAGCTGCAGGTACTGGCAGTCCCAGCTTTGGATTCTGTACTCACATCCTCCAAGCTCAATTCACCTGAAATGCAATGTGGGGATATTCCTTAGCCTTCCAAATTCTAAGTACAGGGGTGTGTCAACCCTATTTTACAGATGAGGAGGCTGAGAATATAACAAATGCCCGGTGTACCTTGTCTTCCTGGTCAAGATCTTGACTCTACATACAATGAAACTGCCCATTAGTTTTAGGCCATGAGACCCTGGAGTTAGAACCAGTTCACCAACAATCAGCAAAGCAGAGGAAGAGAAACGGGATGCTGCTGGACTTGTAATGTTCTTCCAAACCTCAGAAAATTATGATGGGCACATAAGATGGGCACACACACACACACATATGTGTGTGTGTGTGTGTGTGTGTGTGTGTGTGTGTGTGTGTGTGTATACACACAAGTGTGTATACACACTATTCAAGGTAGACTTAGAAGAAGGGTGGCTTATCCTCCCAGAGGAATAATATGGAGAGTGAAGAGGAGGCAGAGTGCCATGACTGACAAGTGGGCAGGGAATGGTGTCTCTGGCACAATTTATGTAAAAGTGTGGGAGAAAAATGTGTAACTCAGAAAGCAGTTTTCTTGAGGAGAGCACAAGGGGGACAGAAGAAAAGGTCTAAGAGTCTCACAGATGTCCTGTGGTAGGGAAGTACCTTCCTTCCTCCAAATCCCACCATCTTTTCCCTCCCATCTCCAGACTTCATTAAGATAACAAATCCTGGGCTTTGCACATCCCAGATGCCCTGGCCTTCCCTCTGGGGCAACCACCTTTTCTGAACACTGATTAGTGACCCATTTTTATGACAAGGATTGCCAAGTAGAATGATGCATCTATCAAGTGGCTCCAGGTCCACCACACCTTGAATGAGAGATGACAGGGACAAAAGGTGGATCTTAGAGATGCAAGGAGATCACTCCATATCCAGCTTCCCATCTGTGAAGAAGGAGCAACACTGTGGCATCCCCAGCCCCTTCTCCATGCCTATCTCACAAGCAAGAAAAACTGAGTCTTGGTCTCAAGTCCAAGTACTAGGGTCACTGAGATGTGCAGCCCTGATGTCCATCTCCACCACTGCGCTATAAACACACCATTAGTGTCTAATTTGGGTGTGCATTATGACGTTTGACTGATGCTAGCCACTCCCAGATGTTCATGTTTTTACTAGGGCAGGAAATCCACTCTGGTAGAACTTTGAGTAGATTCCAAATCTATGTGTAGAGAGCTGATGCAGTCGGTAGACTATCAGTAGTCACTCACTGACTGGCAGGACCCTTCCAGGAGGAAGTATGTCTCTGAGCTTTGTGCAGATAGCCTCAAGACTCAGTGCTGGGGAGTAAAAATCACTGCATTCCAAAGTCTCTTTTGAACACATCTGGTCATAAAGCATCAGAAATGATTATAATCTGTCCTATCAGAGTCTCCCTTCACAGAAAAAGCTACACACAGAAAACACCTGTCCCGTGACCCATGCATGCCTCCCTGTCTGTGCTCCTGTTTCTTTGCACATAAAAGAAAATAAAGAGGTTGAGGTGATGGCTCAGTCAAGTGTCTGCCTTATAAGAATAGGACCCAAAGTCACGTAAAAGAAAAACAATCAAACATGGCTGTGTGCATTGCAATGCTACTGCTGGGCAGACCGAGATAGGTGGGGTCTAGATCTCAGTGTCAGGCCAGCCTGGTTTAATCAAAGAATTCCAGGCTCATGAGAGATTATATCTCAAAAAAAAAAAGATGCAGTACCTGAGTCACAGCACCTGAAGCCTACTTCTGGCTTCTATATGTATGTACACACGTACCTATATATAGATGTTTACACACATACACACACACACACACACACACACACACACACACACACACACACACACGGCAGGGGGGGTATTCAACATTACTGACCATCAGGAAAATGAGGATTCAAGCCACAGTGAGGGTGACTCTTTTAAAAGATAACAGGCAGGTGTGGTGTAGGATTTTGGAACCCTATACACTTGTTAGAGCATGCAGCTGCTGTGCAAAGCAGAAGGAAACTGCTTCAAACAGTTAAAAATAGAACCACCTTATGTGCCAGCATCCTCACGGTGGGACTATATTCCTAACAACTGGTAACAGAATATTGAGGGATATATGTTCTCCCTGGGTCATTCCGTTGTCCTTCCTAATAACTGAGAAGGGAATCAGCTGGAGTCCATCAGCTGATGACTGGATGAAGAAGAGGAAGGCGTATCTCTATACAGTGAAGATTACAGCATGCAGTGTGAAATGAATCACTTAGGAAAAGGAAGGGCTAAGAAGTAAGTTAGGGCAGAGCACCACTCTCCAATTGCAAGATGGTGTCGGTATGAGTGTGGCTGTGGAAAGTACCACTGTGTGGCCGTGGGTCCCACCACTGTGTGGCTGTGGGTCCCAATCTACATGCCCACCATGATATACATGATTGGCATGTCCCAGTCCCACAGAGTCCTGACTCCATGGCATCTGCCCCTTCCATCCTCCTCTTTGTGCTCCCAGGCAGACCACTAGTTGTGGCACCTGGCGGCCACAGCACCTGCGGCTCCTTCTCCCTCTGTACCAGGTGAGCAGTAAGAGTGTTCTGTTCAAAGAAGCTTCTGGCCACTGGGAGTCTGCAGATGGAGGACTCGCTCTACTCTCCAGTCCTCTTTGGTGCAGGCTGAAGCCTGGTTAAGGTAATTAAGCCAGCGGCAGGTCTAAGTACTCCCTCAGGCCTCCTCACTCACCAGCAAGCACTGGGCAGCACCATACCAAGAGAGGAAACAAAGGAGCTGTTTTCTATGGGCTGTGGTTTAGTGTCATCAGGACTGGACAAAATCTATCAGCTCTGGGACTTAGACACACCTTTATAAAGAGGATGGCTCTCTCCCAGAGCGGCCCTACATAACATAGACTGTGCACAGACAACTCAACTAGGGGGAGGAATATGTAAGTATGTTTGTTGATCACTCTCAAAGCCCATTAAGTACTAAGTTTAAGTCCCCCTAAAAAAGTTGGCTGTCTTATTCACTCAGCTCTTTCGGTAGCTCATCGTTCCTGCAAACTGAAGTTTTCTGACTTTGCCTTGCTGGTTCAGTACATAGAATATTCTTCCAGATTTACTTTCTACAAACGGCTTCTACATTATATGCGATATTCTTGCCCAACTCTCTAACCATTGTACTGAGGCTCTGTGATGGATAAAGAGCCAGATGTTCATTTCCTACCTCTCAATCACCCCCTCCATCACCCTCTCAATCACCCCCTCATCACCCTCTCAATCACCCCTCCATCACACCCTCAATCACCCCCTCCATCACACCCTCAATCATCCTCTCCATCACACTCTCAATCACCCCCTCCATCACCCCTTCCATCATCCCCTCTATCACCCCCTCAATCACTCTCTCCATCACCCCCTCCATCACCCCCTCCATCATCCCCTCATCCAGAGGATTGGTACCCTGTGTATGGATTAGCCTGTAGCACAAAGGACAGGTTCACGCATATGCTCATGTGAGGATGAGTAGACCAGCTAGAACAGGCTGCATTCTCTAAGTCAAGTGCCTTCATACTCTGATGACAGCATCCAGATAAAGGATCTGGAAGAGATGCTTAAAGATCTCAAGTATAACATCTTAGTTCAGCTTCTTCCTCATACAACTCCTGCTCCAGTCCTAGTGCCCAAGTATGCACTGGGACTCTACCCCTCACAACTGTGAATTATCTGCAGGCCCTGAGTAATAGCATGTATCTTCCAGTAGCAACCATCAATAAGGCTACACACTTAAAAGGTTTAGCTGGAAGTTTTAGCAATGAACATACTCAGAAATCCTGCAAGTTAAGAGTTATAGGTCTTAATGGACTGAGAAAGAGCTGTCCTTCTAATGGCTCTAAACACCACCAAATATAACTGAAGCCATCTCTGTATGGCAAGAATGGGGACAAACTTCCCAAAGATGCCAGTCTCCTCTGCCCATGCATCCCTGAGAGGTAGACCCAGAAAACCATGAGGACCTACACTGCGCCCTGCCAAGGATGAATTTCTGTTCCCTACTCCTCTGTCTCTAGCTTTGGACAAATAGGAAAATCTGCAGAGAAGCACCTGCCAAGCTAAGCCTGGGTTTGCTTCAGCCCCACCCCTTCCCTCTGTTGCAGAGAGAGCATGGTGAATTCTTTTTCCATTTGAGGCTATGCAGCCAATGATGGTTGTATTTGCCAGTTGGTCAGGTTGGTACACTAGCAGATCCAGCAGTGAGATTGTGCTTTCTTGGGGCTGTGGTTTTCTTTTGCAATACATACAAGTCCTACACCCATCGCTACCCCTCAGGATATAGCATTTCTAGGCAGCAGCATTGCAGAGAGAAGGAGAACAAGCAAGGAGTTGGCCGAGGGCTGCCTGGCACTCCTGGGCCCCTTGGGCCTCACTTTGAATGTAGGACCAATTCCCTGTTATTGAACAATTTCACCACAAACCAAATTTAAACTTCATTCTCAGCTTGAGACTTCACAAAGTATAATTTAGTGGCATGAAATCAAACAGAGCCCCTGGCCCCGAATTTCCTAACAATGCCTTCAAATTTTCGTGGAAAGAAAACAACAACAACCAAAATGTATGTATCGCCTTCGGAAGAGCATCTGTCTGTAAACTTGTATAAACACACAATCATACAACAAACGACTCACTCTCTGACACACTGCCACAGCATGAACCTCTTACTTGAGACTGACACATCTCTCCCGTGATCCTCTGGTGATGTTTCAGCTGTTCTGCGTGAATCAACGCTGCTGTGCAAAGAAAATATTACACACAGACTACACAGGACATAAAGTTCTTATTAATTCTACTTTAGAACAAATCACACGTATTTATTCCAAATTACGTATATCATCTTATAGTATGATTCTGTTGATTTTTTTTCTTTTATTGGAGGTGAATTTTTTTCATACAATATGTTCTGATTATGGTTTTCTCTCCGCCAATGCTTCTTCCTGGATCCTCTTCTCCCTTCCCCTCCCATTCAGAGCCACACCCTTTCTGACTCTTGTTAGAAAACAAACAGGCCTCTATATACTACTAATAAAATAAGATAAAAATAAAGCAAAAGCAAACAGATCAGAATAGAACAAGACGAACAGAAAGAAGAAAAAGAGTCAAAGAAAAGCATGAGAAAGACATTTAGATACAGAAGCACCTATTCACAGACACAGGGGAACCCTACAAAGACACAAAACTGGAAGGCATGCTATACATGCAAAGGAAACCCTGTAAGTATAAAAAAGCTGCTGTAACACAATATTATGAGACAAAGAACTCCCAAATGCCATTAAGTTCATTTTAAGTGTTTATGGGGGGCGGGTCAGTGGTTACCTTTGAAAATACTTTGTTTCCCCAATAAGACTCCCTTGGGGAAAAACTCAATTCTCATTTGCAAGTGGCTATCAATTGGAGATGGCTTCAGAGCGCGGGGTAGGGCCATGTGTCCACTTCTCCTCTCGGCTCTGGCCCCATCTGGTGCAGAGCCAGGCAGGCTCTGTGCATGCTGACGTTAGTCTCAGTGTTCATACGCCTATCAATTTTGCTCCTACACTCTAGCTGCCTCCTCTTCCACAGAGCTGCCTAAGCCCTGCAGGGAGGGATTTGGTGGAGACACCCATTTAATGCTGAGTGTTCCAAGGTCTCACTCTCTACACACTGTCTGCCTGTGGGTCTCTGTATCTGTTCTCATCTGCTGCAGGAGGGAACTTCTCTGGTGATAAGCAAGCCAGGCACTGATCTATGAATAGAGAAGAATGTCACTGGGAGTCATTTTTCTGCATTCCTTTAGCAGAACAGTAGTATTGGGTTTTCCCCTAGGTCCCTGTCCTATCTACTCTCAGATTCTTGAGCACGGATACAGCCCTGGGTATGGGTTCCATTTCATGGAGTGGGCCGGCCTTAAGTCAAAACAGATGCTGGTTGGTTACTCCCACATTCTTCACGCCAGGATGCCGCTATTGCCAACAGTATTATCTTGCAGGCAGGACACCATTATAGATCAAAGGGTTGTAGCCAGGTTGGGTTTAACTTTCTCCCTTCGTAGTGTGCAGAGTACCTTCCAATATCATGAGCACTAGTCCATGATGGGAAGGCTCTAGGTAGGCATCAGGTCAATTGGGTTCCTTTTTAATTAAACATTTTTTAACACAAAGCAAAAAAAATAATGTTTATTTCTTTGGGAAGCTATGTGATTTGGCCCAGGAGGTCTATGTATATCTCGCCACCTGCCACCCATGTAACACTTTCATGTATAAATACGTTGTTATGTTTAAAGGCAACCAGGCCTGTCTTCTTCAATGCTTATCGGTTCTCCATAGGGACAGCATTCAAGTCTTTCTTCTGCTTCCTCTAGTTCTTCTATTATCTAGAATGGCCCTGATGCACAGTGACACTTAGGCCTTGTCACTCTTTTCTAACCATCCTCTGATCCATCTCACCCTCTCCTCTTGCACAGCCTCTGATGATCACCATGAACCCTTGGGATGTCTATTCTCAGTTGTCAACTAGACTATATCTGGAACTAACTAAAACCCAAAGTTGGCTGGGCATACTTGTGAGGGATTTTTGCTTAGTTAGATCATTTGAAGTGGGAAGACCCACTTCGGATCTGGATGTTTGAGGTGGGAAGACACAGCTTAAATTCAGCTCTTTTGAAGTGGGAAGACCCACCACTCATCTGGGTCACAGCTTTTACTACATACAGCCTATATAAAGGAAGTGGAAGGAGGATGATTTTGCTCTTTGCCTGCTTGCTCTAGTCTCATAGCAAGTCAATTCCTTCACTGGCATTAAGCGAGCCTAGTTCTTCAGGATTCCAGTGTATAGTGAAGACCAGATATTCTAGCCTCATGGCTTAAACAGCTATCAGATTCTTGGACCTTCTGTTTATAGGCAGCAATTGTTGTATTAAGGACCACATAATGTAAGTCATCCTAATAAATCCATGTTAGACAGACAAATAGACAGACAGACAGACAGACAGACAGACAGACAGACAGACAGACAGATTCTGTAAGTAATGTTACTCTAGATAACCTTGGCTAATACACCCCTAGGCTGACTGTCTATAGGGAGACCACATAGCCAAGGTCATGTAATTTCTCTTAATGTCACATCCTCTGTTTCCATCCACACAGGACTCCACTCTTATGGATGACTGAATAATATCCATTTGCATATGTCATGGTCTTTATCCATTCATCAGATGACATGAACTTAGGTTATCTCCCTTCCTTGGCCATTGTGAATTGTTATCTGGTGAATGTGGACTGCGGACATTGCTCTGATGTGCTGACTTCATTTCCTCTGAGTATGCATGTGTGGGCAGAAGCGTCGGGTTGTAGAGCAGTACTGATGGGAGACCACCACCCTGTGTTCGTCAGGCTCTTCTGACTCAGTCCTGATGACAATATGCAAGGCCCAGTCTCCTCAGTCTCTCCAACACCTGTTTTAGTAACTCCATTCTTGCTGGGACAATGCCCCACTGTGACTTCGGTTTACATTTCCCTGGTGATTGGTAATGTGGAACTTTTCTTATACAATTGCTGGGAATTTCTATATTTACCTTTGAGAAATATCTATCTCCTTACAGTATATAGCCCATTTTCAATTGGTTTACTTGATTTTCATTGGATTAGATAGGTAGGTAGATAGATAGATAGATAGATAGATAGATAGATAGATAGATAGATATAGAGACTTTTTTAGTTTGTTGAATTTTTTTGGTAAAGATGTTCAAAATATAAAAATTACACTTTTAACACTTCAGTTGTACAGTTCAGTGGTGATTATTAGATCTATACGTGAACTTATCACTATCCATCTCTTGAATGCCTCTCTTCATAATCTTAGTATGTTACAAGACCTTAGCACAACTGACTCCATGATAGAAGTACCATCCATGCTGTAAAATTAGCATGTAGACAACACCACCTGCCAAAACTAAAACAAAGGCCTAATCCATCAAATCCATATTGTTCTGGGAAAGTCTCAAAAACGTACTAACCTTGCCATTTAGCTTCTGTAGTTCTGCTCCTGGTTAACTATTCCTGTTAGCTGAAGTATGTCAGCCTAGAACATGGTTTTTGTGCTTAAAAGCTTACCCTGAGAGAGATTCAGTGTGACACTGTGATTCTGAACACCCAGTGTAGTCACTGGACAGCCAATAAAGACTTTCTATTGTCTTAAACCCACATCTGAAAGGTCTTCTTTGGTGGATACCCCCCAACATGAAGCATTAACTCCCCACTCACCCTCAGACTCTGGCATCACTAACCTATGTCCTGTCTCAGTGGATGTGGCCGCTCTAGAACCACCTGTGACTGGAACTACAAGGCACTTACTGGTTTTGTGGTTAGCTTATTCATTCAACACATTGCCCTTCCTTAAGGTCCACCCCAAGAAAGGGTATTTCGGGGCCTCTGTCTTTTGGAAAGCGGAGCCGTTGTATGTAAGTCTAGCTTTAATACCTATCTGAGAGACCTGGTCACTGAAATCATCTCCTCAGTACAAAATACTTCAAAAGCTTTAGGACAACTCAGATGCTAGATCAGTTTCAGTGACGTTCTTGATCCTTAAAGATGCTTGCTCAAGAATGTCTTTACCAAGTACAGTCTTAGCAATTCTGTACCATAAATGTGAGCACCCTATGCCACTCTGCCTGGAATCGGAGTCCGAGGGGCTCCTAACATCTCCTTCAGGACTACTCTCGTGGCAGCACAGAAGCTTATTCATATACTGACTTCACTGTTGCATCTGGCCTGGCCACTTGGGAAGAATCATTTTCAGACATCAGCTCGGACAGGTGATGCTGGCACACAAAGCAGGCTGGTGCTCACCCGACACCATTTGCAGAAACGGAAAAGGAAGCTGGCACCTCAACTGAAATCAAACACACGGTGTTGTCTGCTATCATAGTTACATTGGTTATGCTTTGATTATAGCTTTAAGAAATTGGTTTTAAATGTTATCACCTGTAAGAAACTTAAATTCATTTTTTTCAAAATTATTCTACTTTTATAGAGCATATCTCTTTCAACTGTACCTCTTCCTTGCCCAGCCCTGCTTTACTCTTATCTGGTCACATATAGATAGGCTACCAGTGATGTCAAGGAAGCAACATACCCCAGTACTCTTCACACAGTCTTCCTGTCTTCAGTGAGGTCTCAAAATTTCTCTTTTAAATAACTCTTAGGTTTATATCTACATTTGAGTTTTCTGTGTAATTTTACAAAATAGCATAAGCAGTATGTTTGCACTGAAATGATGGCTTTGAATGAACACCTAGGCATTTTTAGAAGGAATTATTGAGATTTAAGAAAATCATCTTCAAAATATTAAAAGCTGGGTAAACATTTTTACAGAATTTGTGTTATGTCTCAATACTGTGTACACGACGTTTTAGCACTAAATGCCAGGCTACTGTCCACCAAGGGACCACCCAAGTCAAACACACCATCTGCTCAGTGCATGTGCAGTGCATGTGCCATCCTCTGATGGCAGGGAAAGCTCTCCATCCTTAGAGACTGCTTCAGCATTCTATGAGCAACTGTGCCAATCTAGAGATCTTTCTTATCCTTCTGCTCCTCCTGTTAGGGGCACACAGCCATTCCATAGGAAGCAGAGGCCAGTGAATTGGCTGTGGTGGGATTGGCAGCCTGCAGGAGGCCCAGCATGGTGTAACTAGCTCTCAGGGCTCTCTCAGACCTCTGAGTGACTGAATGAATACGGCACACAGGTAAACTCTCTAACAGATGATGATCAAATACTCAACTTTTCATCTTGGGATCTCTCTATAACAAATAAATTACTCCAAAAGACATTTTCTTTTCATCATTATGAAGTTTTTCAAACTGCTAACAGAAATTTTAATCCCCAGAAGCCCTCTGCAGGGATACACAGCAGCTAAGAGGAGCTCTGACAAGTCGCCAACCCAGTGACGTCACTGGCATAGAAGCGCTTTTGAAAGCTTTAAGCCAAGAATGGGAGAAGTTGGGTTATTTTGTTTAATGTTTCTGGATTCAGCCTTCAAAGAATATCTTTTAAATGTCATGATATTATTTTCTAAAAGTTATGCTAAATCCAGAGAAGCTGGTGGCCCTGAAATACATTCCTTCCCACATGAATGGTAGATAAAAGATGGGTCAGACACACACTTGTCCTCCTAAAAACTTCCCCTAGCAAAATGGCTAGTAAAAAGCTATTTCTATGAGTTCCTTAATGTCCAGAGCACAGAGGAAGGAGTCCTGTCCAAGGCCTGATGGAAGACTGGATATCTGTGACCACTGCAGTATGTTGACTCAACAGGGTCCAGTCAGCTCTTCAAAGCCAGAACATGCCTTTCTATAACATCTTCTTATTTGAATACCATAGTTGGCACACTCTGGAAAGTACCCTTGTATTTTCCACAAACTTGGAAAAGAATACTCTTGCTCTAAAAGCATAGCTTTGGAAAAGAAAGCCAGTGGGCTGCCACAACCAGGTAGCCTGAACACTCAGACGCAGAACAATGTGAATTTTCACAATGTTAATAAAGAGAGCCTCATTCTGTCCCTCGGGTACCTGGCCAGGGAGGAGTCAGACTGATGTTCCATGTGAACACAGCCTATGGCCTCTCCCTCTAATCAACCTACCAAAATAACCAAAAACGAGGCAGAACCACACAGGGCCAAAAGGCAAGCACAAGCCAGTGTGAAACAAGCCGTGAGTCAGAGAGACACCAAGACAGGTGCCCGTTAAGTCCACAGTTGAGTGGGCTCCTCCTTGAGTGGGAGCAAGTCTGGCTCCTTCCCTACACTTTGTCCTAATACATGCTCTCAAGTTTCCAGTCACAGGCCTGACCTAGAGTTTCTTATACACTGTACTTCTCCATCCAATACAAGCCTGCTGATAAAATCTCCACAGAGGAGGTTTCAACTAAACAGGGGAACTTGGAGTTTCCTAAGTGGCCCAGGTGTTCCTCAAGAGGTTGAGAAATACCAACAGTATTGAGCTGGCTCCCTAACCGAGGAAAGCGGGCCCTCACACAGTGAGAAAGCAGCCTATTTGTATTCCACACACCCAAGACAGTGTCTGGAAAACTACCTAGGGAAACATCGTTTCTAAACAAACCGACGTTTTTCAACTGTTTACATTGGCTATTCTCTTCATCTAATAAAAAATATTGATTGCTAAAATGTATGTTGATTTTCTTTTCAAAATATGCAAAGTTTTCTAAAATTGTTTGATATTCCTAGTGTCAGTTGGAGCACACCCTCCAGGGAAAGAGAAATAACATTCAGTCAGCGAGCATTTCTTAGACCCTGTGTCCCTAAGATTCATACTGAGAAATTAATTAGCTCTTATTAATGTCTTTAAGTACTTTATTGCCCCCTTTTACTTATATTCTATAGTCTCAAGGCTTTTTAATATTACAGGGGAAAAGGGCAGAGCCTCATTAGAATATCATTGTATTCTGAGTCCAGTGACGTGGGCAAAAAAACACTAGGAATCAGTCTTCTTGCTGCACTGACTCTGGATGACACCACCAGTGACTTCCTGACCTCCACAGAGGTTCTAGATGACGGGCTCCATCCACTCTCCCATCGCTAAGTGACAGCAAGTGAGAACCAGTGAAAACCAGAAGAGTAAAGACCAAATCGAAGCCTCAGCAAGCCCTGTGCACAGTGATGAAAAGTAGAGGCAAACAGAGTGGTACAATCCCAGGAAGTGGAGCCTTGGCCTTGAGGGATGAGAGTTCTAACACAAGGAACAACCCCAAGCAAACCCCAAGAACCTAGAGCCTCAAGGAGGGGCCTCCCCAGAGCCTCCTGAGTAAGAAATGTAGTCAGTAAGTCCATTATTTAAAGATAATAAAGATGGTGGAACCTTCAACTCTTCATGAAGTGACAGAAGGGACCCACAGCCTCAATAGAAGAAGAGGTCAACATTGGTGGTCACCTGCCACCATATAAAGGGACCAAATCTGCAGAGACTCCATGGCTCCTACTTGCATCTAAAACAACTGCCCAAAGACAAAGACGAAGAGCAAGCATCCAGACTCACAGCACACTGTTTACACCTCTGGGTGCTTCTGTGGTCCTGTCATGTCAACAACCACATGTCATGTTTGATGTCATGCCCACACTAAGGAGAGCCTGGCACCTGGTCCTAGAGAAAGGGAAGCACTTACAAGAACACTCAACGGACACCAAGGCAAAGCACTTCATGAAGGTTCTAGATCAGTGTTCCTCAACCTATGCGTCACGACTGCCTTGGGGTTGATTGACCCTTTCACAGGGGTTGCCTAAAACCATCAGAAAACGCGGATATTAACATTGCAGAACACTAGCAAGATTATAGTTATGAAGCAACAATAAAAATAGTTTTGTAGTTGGGAGTCACCATGACATGAGGAGCTGTATTAAAGGGTCGCAACTTTAGGAAGGTTGAGAACCACTGCTCTAGAACAATGCTAATGGGAGCCATTTGTTGTTTGCTTGGTTGAGATGAGGTCTCTCTTTGTAGCTCAGGCTAGCCTCAGTTCCATGATCCTGCTGCCTCAGCCTCCTAAGTACTGGCATTACAAGCATGCCTATCACGCTGCAGCGGTGCGTTGTGACAAACTGACAAGTGCAAGTTGCAGCTGACGTGATAATGTCATAGAATGGAGACACTCTGAAGCTGTGACATGTGGTCAGGGGACTGAAAACATGAAGCCTCAGCAGAACATAGAGAAAAGTGTTAACGGTGGTTTTACTTTTATCCAGGAAAAAAAAATATTAATTATTCATTCTCGGTGTTGGTTTCACTATAACAATTTGTTTCTTGGTGCCTACAATTAATCACCAGCCACCTTACAACTTGTAAACTCCTACAGTGGATTAATGCATAAGGTTAAAATATTTGAGCTTATTGGGCCTTCAGTGGATGAAATCTTTAATCATATTGGAAATGTTCCCACATCAAGTTCTTACTGGCGTTTGCATCTGAGAGTCCCAGCCTAATCCAGCAGACCCAAGGCCACCTCTTGTAATGAGCACCAGGTCAGGACCACAAACTCTCCTGAGTATCATGACAGCCATACCCAAGATACATGCCATGACCTCAGTCATTTTTCTCTCCATCTCTGATGACATATTCAGTTGATGTCCTTAGACACAGCCAATCTCTGAGGCCATGGTCCTGTCCCTCTCTTTAGACATAGGTGCCCAGGGCTGGAAGACACAAGCCTCTTCCTGAGGTAGTTAACGCTGCATCCTCTTGGCTACACTATGTTACCTAGACACTTAAGTCAAGCACCCAATGTTGCTGCGATGTTTTTCAGGTAGGATCAGCAGGAGACTCTGAAGAAAACAGAGACTCTTCACAATGGGGGTGGGCCTCACTGAATCAACTAAAAGTGTAAGAGAAAAAGACTGAGGTACCCAAAGGACCAAGAAGTCTGCATCCCACTGGGCTAAAACTTGAGCCATGGAATTAGATCATTGAAGACCCTGGCTTTGGTCTGCCCGAGGATTGCATCCTCCACAGTCCACACAATTGTACAGATGAATTCCTAAAATCAATCTACCTGTATCCTATAGTCTCTGTTCTCTGCCCTACAGTATGTGGCTAAGTCCAGTAACAAGGTCCCCAGGAGTAGCATGTGCTGTGTGACTCCTCATGGTTGTAGGAACCTGCACTCAACAGTAGGAGACCCTTTCCACCTCACAGTCAGCTGGCCTCCAGCCCCACCAGAACTCAGGTTCTGTCTTCTCAAAGGCTTTGTATGCACAATATCTGAAACCTCCTATGGTACCCGTTGACTGTAATGTCATTCATGTTAGCTATGGCTACAGAAATCCCTAGAGGAGCACGGGGCTCCTTTTGAGTCTGGCCCATCAGGAGACACTGGCAGAGCTGTGACCTTTCTCTTTTCTTCTCTTTCTCTTTTCAGGGAGCTGCTGCACAGAGCCTCAGCCTTGAACCACATGTACCCACTGTAGCCCCTCTATAAGACACACCTGGGCAGAAAGAGGGGAAGCTCTGCCTCATTCTGTGGTCAGGAAGCTTCCAGGTCATTCCCTTCAAAAGCTCTGACAAACCTGAAAAGTTCAAATTTTGATCAGACAGCAGGACCTGTATAGTCAGAAAGGTAGAACACATCCCTTCCTACTGGACAATGATGAGCAGAGAGCTCAAAACTGAGTGCAGGACTTTGTGCTCACGTGTGTCTTGTGAGATGTCCAGAGATGCCTGCTGGGGGCAGGGGATAAGGGCAGAGCTCACATGAGAGCAGGGAGCATGGTGCTGATGTCCTCACAGGAGTCATAGCTGATAGCACGGGTCATGTGAGTTTCCAAAGTGGAGAGACCCTAGAATACACTGGTTATGGGGGAAGTCATCCACACCACCCTACTTCCATAGTGATCTCATCAGACAACTAGGAAGTAAGAGGGGAGGGAGGAAGAGTGGTAGAAGAAATGAACTCTGCAGGCCAAGCAGTTGAGCTGGCCCTAGATGGCAAACTGTGTATCACAAAGAAAATGGTGAGGCAAGCAGGCTCTGGCAAAGGCCAGATGGGGATGCATAGGGGAGCATAGAAGAGGATGGGGTGGGGGTGGGGGTGGACAGAGAGGACTGAAGGTCATGGAGGAACCTCAACTGTGACAACATGACCATGTGACACATAAACCACAGTCCAGCCATGTAGCCATGCAGCACACAGACCATGGCCTGGTCACAGAATGGGCAGCGGCAACTCCCTGGTCCTCTGTCCTCAGAGCTGGATAAGCACGCTTTGATTTCTCCTGGTCTAAATTATTATGACACTGATCTCCACTCGATGTGGAAAGTGATATTACCTTAAGAAAATAGACCCTCCTAAGTGTTCTGGCATCACTTTCTCTTTTATTTCTCCCCCATCTTCCTCTTCCTTCTCCTCCTCTTCCCCTTCCTCCTCCTCTTTTTCTTCTTTTTGATTCTGAGGTATCTATTTAAAACGTTTCAAATTTTTCCAAAATTACTGTAAAAGTTGGTAATAAATTACTTTCATACTAAACTGCTCCCAACTCCCTTATATTCCCCACTTTTATTTAAAATAGATTTTTTTCTCACATAATATATCCCAATTATGGATCTCCTCCCCTCTACTCCTCCTGGTTTCTCCCCACCACCACCCCTTTTTATTGAGATACACATCCCTCATCAGAAAACAGACTTCTGGGGTTAATAATAAAATAAAAAAAAAAAAGACTAAGACATCAGAACAGGGCAAAACAAACAGAAGGAAAAAGAGCCCAAGAAAAGGCACAAGAATCAGATATAGGAGACCCACTCATTCTCATCCATACATTCAGAAACCCCACAAAACACTAAATGAGATGATATATATATATATATAATCAGTCTCCACTTTGCATATATATGCAATAGAACTGTAGGGTAAATAAAGAGAAAATAAAATAAAATAATAGAGAAAATTTAAAAACCATCAAACATTATGAGACAAGGAACCACCAAAGACGCTGCCGACTTCATTTTCTGTTGGCTATCAACTGCTGGGCATGGGGCCTACCCTTAAGAATGGTTTGTTTCCCTGTTGAGACTCCCTTGGAGAAAACTATTTTTTCATTTGCAAATGGTTATCAACTGGAGACAGGTTCTGGGTTAGGGATGGGGCCTGTGTACGCTTCTCCTCTCAGCTCTGGGACCCCAGCTGGTGCCGGCCCTGTGAACGCTGCCTCAGTCTCTGTGACTCGTATGTGCATCAGTTCTGTTGGATGCAGAAGACACTGTTTCCTGATGTCTGCCATCTCCTCTGATTCTTACACTCTCCTCCTCTTCGCAGACTTCCCTGAGCCCCGGGGGGATGCGGTGTGGGTGACATCACTTTCAATGTTTGGTAAAGCCTAAGTGTGTGTGTCCACCTGTGTAGGATGGCTGCACACTGTCTACAGCCTGCCTGTGTAGTGACAGGGAAGTTTTTATTTCTTTGCGAATGCTTTATTAGTCATGTTTTGAAATGATTGTTTTGTAACCAAATGGATAAAGAAAGAAGCCATTGGCTGATTAAAAAAAGAAAACCCCCTACTTTCCACCAAAACCCCAGGCTCATAGACGAGCTGGGTTTCTGCTTGAGTGACATACATGCACCTCTCTTGCTGTAGTATTTCCAATGCCCCTGTGGAACTGGGGTGGGTGTGTTGGTATTTCAGAAAGTGATGTTTACATGACCAGGGACAAACTTGGAGGCTCAAAGAGAGCCCTGTGGACCTTCGCTCTCCTCCTCTCAAGATTTCAGATTCTGAGCATTCCCGAGACAAACACCCAAAGTTGACACCGAGATCATGGAGACTGATAAATATCAGATCTTTGAATGTGAGTTAACACTCTGGTGGGAGATTTCGAATTCAAAAAAAGAGGCAGCTTGCTACGGTGACTGTCTTAGACAGGAGCCTTGGCATAGAACCAGGGTCTTCAAAACTCACAGAAGATGATTTCCACCTGAGTGAATACAGATTCATACCAACTCTTGTCTGTTAACAAGAGCCCTTGAAAAAGGGAGAACTGTATTATTTTTATTCCTTTTGGCATTTTTACGGAAAATCAAGATAAAACAAAAACCTTATGTCATCGAACAAAGTAGAAAAATCAAAACATCAGCTCCTGGAGTAGCCTAGACCAGCAGAAATGGGACCTTGGAACTCAAGGCCTGTAGTCTGCAGTGTCTTCCCTGGGGGCTAGGAAACGCTGAATTAGCAGAACGCTGAGCCACCAGCCTCCCTTCTGTACCAGCTCACACTGTCAGTGCCCAAGTCTCCTCCACAACATTGAACTTCCTAAGTGATCTGGGGTCATGCACAGACCCTGCACTGACTGCTTGGTCAGAGCAACCTGGGGTTGGAAACAGCAGCAGGACCCTTGGAAGAGCTCAAACCTGGAGGTCACAGAAGAACAGTAACATCCAAGCCACCCCTTGCACTCACCCTCCGTCCCTGTGACTTCTCGTGGTTACCTACCATGCCTGCCACATAGTTCCACAGTGGGTTGTAAGCAGTGCCATGTCTGTGGCTAGCTTTGGGTAGCAGCAGCATCTTTAATGCTCAATTAAACAGTCAAGGTCAGCAAAGAGGTAGCAGTGCTTTATAAACCAATGGGACTAGTGTTTGAGAAATGGTCTCCAAAATTCTTCATGAGAGTAAAAGTCCCTTCTTTCTTTTAAAATAAAAATATCCTTTAATTTGCTGTGGGAAATGATAAAATCCTAAATTTGGCTTTGTTCCTCTTCCTTCTACATTCTTTCCCTCTTCCTCACTGTGTTACCACCAGTGTTAGTAAGAATGGCTTTACTTTGTCTGCAAATCAAAAAACTTGGAGCCTTCAGAACATTTGCAAAAACCTATTTGCAACACATGCTCTCCACTAAGCCTTTGACACTGCCAAATACTCAGGCGAAGGAAGTGCTCCCAGAGTGCAGACACCCAAAGTGATCTGGAAAGACCACCAAATACAAGCACAACTGGCCCCAAACTCAGGTGTACTCCTGACTGGAGGAAGGAGAAACCTTAGCCAGCTGTGGTCATCCACTCCTAAGTGGGAACAGGCTGGCAGCTACTGTGAAGGGAACAAGGACATTTGTTAGTGTGCTGACATGCCTGTGTGAACTACGAGCAGTCCTGAGCAGATAGGTAAGGCCTGAGGTGCCGCTTCTGTCTCTGCTTTGGCTGGTTTGACTGCAGCAGCTGTAGAGACTGTTAGGTGAGAGCTGGGGGAAATGAGGAGGAAGCCACAGGGGCTGTGTCTGGAGTTCTTTCAGTCTGTGATGACACCCATATCAATTTCCCTGCCTAGACTCTCTCAGGGGCACAGAAACTGAAACACACAGACTCAGCATTCAGCTGTTATCTTGGTTCTGGCAGCTTCGTAACTTAACTCCCAAAGAAGGTGGGAAGAAGTCAGCTGCACACAGAGAGAGGAAAAAGCTATCTAATCTACCTTATGAGGTGGTTTTTTGTGTGTGTGTGTGTGTGTGTTTTTTTTTTTTTTTTTTTTGGTATGATCTTCTAGCCCTGTGCCTATTCCAAACCTTACAGACAGAAAATGAGAGCCACTCTAGAAGACAAGGCATTAGTCAAGGCTGCATAGAGGGTTCAAGAGTCATGAACCCCGCTGGGAGGAGAACTGAAAGATTCGAGGAGTTCCTCAAGAGAGGTGGGAGCAGGGCTGCTGGAGAAGGCTTTGCTGCACAGCTGATTTGGGAGGCAATGTGATGAGCTAGAATAGGAGAGAAGAGGCCTGTTTGACGGGGACCTCAGCGGAAATGAGCGTGTGTTCCAGGAGGTAACAGGACACTGGCAGCCCAACAGTGGGTACTTAAAGAATAGATCACAATGATGGTCTAGGACCCAGCAGCTCTGGAAAGGAGGAAAAAGGACCCAAGGCCTGAGCACCTGAGAAGGTAGCCAGGAGACGAGGACAGACTGCAGAGGACTGAAGGAGGAGGAGGTGGGTTTTGCCTAGAACAACGCGTTAATGTGATGATGGACAGTCAAGGTGAAAACTTCCACAGCCTCTGGAAGGAAGCTGACAGTACATCGACACGTTAAGGCCAGTGTCCCGCTTTGGGAAATGAACGTCACCGAGGTGACAGCTGGAGAAATGAGATCAGATGAACGAAAACACAGAAGACAAAGGAGGACGAGAGGACATTGGAAAGTGCTCACAAGGGGATAGAAATGATGAAGGGACGTGAGTGATCTGTGTGGCTGACTTAATAATGACTAAACAAAGTGTCCGGTAGTCTGTAGAAACAATCACAAAAATGAGATAAAGCTGTGGCCTTTAAAACAGAGGCTGGGGTAGGAACCAGAGGGAGGAGGCAGATTACCTCAGGTAGGGTCAAAAACTGGGAGGACGTGGAGATCATCTGGAGAACAAAGCAGGGAGAGGAAAGGTTTGAAATGGCATGGACTTTAGGACAGAGGCTCCTGGGTATACTCATGTACCCAAACAAGAGATATGAAGCAAATCTTTGATCTCTGAAATTGCAAAGATTGGGTGACTTACAGAGACGCCCTGTACTGGCTGGTTTTGTGTGTCAACTTGACATAAGCTGGAGTTAGCACAGAGAAAGGAGCCTTCCTTGAGGAAATGCCTCCATGAGATCCAGCTGTAAGGCATTTTCTCAGTTAGTGATCAAAGAGGGGAGGGCCCATTGTGGGTGGTGCCATCCCTGGGCTGGTAGTCTTGGGTTCTGTAAGAAAGCAAGCTGAGCAAGGCAGAGGAAGCAAGCCAGTAAGTAACATCCCTCCATGGCCTCTGCATCAGCTCCTGCTTCCTGGCCTGCTTGAGTTCCAGTCCTGATTTCCTTTGGTGATCAACAGCAACCTGGAAGTGTAAGTTGAATAAACCCTTTCCTCCCCAACTTACTTCTTGGTCATTATATTTGTGCAAGAATAGAAACCCTGATTAAGACATTGCCTCCCCCCCCCCCCAATGGAGTAGATATGTTGACATGAGAGACGGCAGGGCTGAGCTCTATCTGGGAAAGATGTCTCTGCACCCTGGATGGTTTCATGTTATGCTAGGCAGCGTGGTGGATTAAGTAATATCTGTCCCACCTAGCCTCAGACATTTGAATACTCAGTCTCTAGTTGGTACTTTTAGGATGTCTGGCCTTGCTGGAGAAAGTATGTCGCTGGAGGCAGGGTTCTAGTTTGCTCTCTGTTTCCTGCTCACATTCAAGACATAAGCTCTCAGCTTGTTTCCCCATGCCTGCTGCTTCCCTACCACGATGAACTCTGATCCCACTAGAATAGCAATCCCGTATAAGCCTTCCTTCCACAAGTTGCTTTAATTGTGATGTTTAATCCCAGTAACGGAAAAATAATTAATGCAGGAAAAAAACCCTGACTATGGCATTCTCGAAGCTACCAGTGCCTAATGCGTATTTCGGTTCCTAGTGATTCGGATGAGTTTTTATGACATAGAAACATTGTTTTGTTTTGCCATAAAAAAAAAAGATACTTCCACCATTTGCTGAAATCACACTTAGAACAAATACCTTCATCAGCTCCTTAGACACACACGTCAGTTTTTGTATTAAGAAAAAAAAATCCACTGTGTGCAAAACAAAACTTTCTTTGCTTGTGCAGGCAAATTCATGGCTTTGATTCTAATTTCTGTAACCCTTCATAATGGTTGAGTCATGTGCCGGCTGCTTGCATATGAAGTAAACTCTTTATTGGAGACTAATTCAAACACTGTAGTGGAAATTGTTCCGGCCTGGCTGACCACTTACACTGAATCTCAGTTTCTGATGTCAGTCAGGATGATTAAGAGGGAAACGTCATCACTAAACTCATACTTTAAATATTTGCAAAAAATACACTTCATAAAATGAATGAGTTCAAAGTATTCAGGTTAGAAATTTGGGTTAAAACGACAGTGCCAACTCAGGCTTCATAAAAATAATGACTTCCATGTTTCCCATGATATCTGCTATTTTATAAACCTACTAGACATGCCGAGTGGCAGCTGAATACAGACTACAAAGAATCACCTCAGATCCTTGCACCCTTGACGTTGGTCACAGAGAGAAGAATGGTGGCCCAGTCCCTGTTAAGGACCTATCTGTGCACCTCCCAGTGTCCCCTGAGTTGAGCCACATGAAGAAAATGCCTTTTAAAATGCAGCATCTTCTTGTCCAAAGTGGCTCTCTTTAAAGGAAAGGTTTGTTCTCACTGGTCCTCTTGGAGATCTGGCTGACAGTTAAGACTCAGAGTCAACTCTCAGAGCCAAGTGATCAGGCATGGTTAAGACATATCTTCCTTTCTAGTGAACTCTGATCTTACTGTTTTAACATATTTCAGGCCCACTTTCTAAGTGAATGAAACTAGGAAAAATGCCTTAATCTTACCCTACCCAACTCAACAGCCTGTCTTAAATTCCATTTTTTGTTTTCCTTCAGATCAAGTCAGCTACCACTGATGACCTTCATCGAAGAGAAGTGTTTGTCCTTCCAGGCTTTTGAATGCAGACAATTTGGAAGACTGAAAGCATCAGTCCTTTCTCTGCCTCAGGTACTCAGCCTCACAGAACCCCACAGCCTGATGCCACTTGGAGCCATGCTGTGTCCAGGTGCTCATGCCAAATCCTGGCTCCTTGGCAAGCAGTTTCCCAGGACAGGTGCTTCTTCTCTGGGATTTAATTGCCTGTGAGAATGTTGTTACACTTCCCTCCATGGCTCCCTCATAGATATAAGCTTTCTTCCATGCATGTCCCAGTCTTGCTGCCTCTCAGCTAAGACAAGACAATTAACCCTTACACCTGACTTTGGTTTTCAGAGACATGATCTTTCTACTTAACCTAGGCTGGTCTCCAACTCACAAATTTCCTCTTTCTACCTCACAAATTCTGCTTCAAACTTGAACTCACACATTTAGACCTGAAATAGTTTTTTTTTTTTCTAAATAAAGGAAATGTAGAAATGTATGGGCCTAAAGGGTAAAAGAAGGCAGAGAAACAAAGATACTTATTTGAATGTTTGAAAAATTATACCTTTCCTGCTTTTATTTAAAATCAGTAACATTGTTTCCAAATGATGAACTCACTGTTGAGTGAATGCGCATCAAAGCAGTTACAATATTTTATTTCTAAACATATAATCCTCTTCCAATATTGGAGGAGATTACCCTGTAAGTTGTATCAGAAGAGAAATCCAATCTACCATTTCAATTACAGTTCCCAAGAACACGTTTGTTGGTTTGTTTGTCTGTGTTCAGTGACAGGGAGATGCTTGCCTGAACTGCATGCACTGTCTAAAGCAAAGGGCAAAGTGGATGCACAGCTCACAGCTCTCTGCTCACAGTGTGAAGTGTGGGTTGCCAATCAAGCTCTGGCATTGTACAGAGATGAAACAAGGGTTCCAACGTGACTCTGGATTCCTCTTCTGTTTTAACTTACAGGGGAATGGGTATTCTCCTCCCATATTGGAAGAGGATTATATGGCTGGAAATAAGACACAGAGACAGCTTTGATGTCCATTCACTGCACAGAAGCCAGAGCATGCTTGTTGGATCTCGTCCCATTGGCACTGTGGGGACATTAAGTTTAGAGAATGTTCCTAACATTAAAATTCTAGTACAGTGAGCACCCTCCACAGAGGGAAGATTCAGCAAATAATGAATAAGTAGAATGACCCAAAAGGAGGGGAAGCTGTAAGCATTTCCTTTTTAAAATTCAACTTACTATGGACCGAAAATTCAGGAACAGAGCAATAATGATGGATGCGTATTTATGCAGCTGTGGCATATGAAGGGATGTATATGTAGCTCACATAGACTAACATATTCAACACTGTCCATGATCCTCTGATATGCGGATAGTCTTATTATTAATACCATTATTATTTCAGGAATATCGAGTATTCAGAAATATAGGGTGTTCAAATGCAATTATAGAAGCAGTAGGGAAAAGGTCGAACGATCACTTATTGAAAACTTAGTTTGTGATGACCTAAATGGAATCTTATTTATTTATTTACTATCTATTCATTCATTTGCTTATTTAATTTATTGCGGTCCTGGGATGAATCACGCAACCCTGTACATGTTAGGTGAGTGCTCAGCACCGCAGAGCTGCTGTTCCACCTTCTAACTATTTTCCTTGAGATAGCATCACACTGTATAAACCACATGGCTGTCCTTGATGTTCTGATTCTCCTGCATCAGCTTCTTGAGTAGCTAGAAATACAGGGTGATGCCCAGCACCTACCTCAAATCTAAATGTATTAGTACCAAATACTTGTGTGCCGATGAAATAATGCATGTGCAATATTTACATTGATAACCCATCTGGTCTCTGATCCATCTTCACATTTTGGTTCTAAGGATTTCAGGCAATGTATTATTCTTTTACAGCAATATTTAATGCAGTAAAAAAAAAAAAAAAAAACCTTTTTTACAACAACAACAAAAAACAAACTGGATGACTCTTCAGAATACTATGTAAGTGAATTTGCCCCAGTTTTGCCCTGCATAATTTTCCCTCTTGAGGATTTTGAAAAGAAGAAAAAAGGAATAGTTAGCGTCCATGATTCATATTTGTAAGGAGGAGCTAGTCGGAGACAGATGTATGGAGCTCAGTGAGCATGCTGGTCCCCAGCCCCCTTACAGAGAGCTGTGTGTGTTCAGCACAAAGGACAGTGCTCCATCCTCCTGTTTTTGTCACCTCTCAGGAAGCTAGCTGGCTCTTCTTGAGATGGAGCACAAAGCCCCACAGGCTGCTGCCAGTTCTTAGTCATCACTAGTACCTCCATGAAGCACATCCTTTACAAGAGTCCTAAAGGCAAAGTGGCTGCAGGATCTTTAGTAGGGCACTTGAGAGAGAAGAGTGCCATGGGAGAAATATACTCCGATGCTCAGGATGAGAGACTACTTAGGCCCACAGCCTACTGGACTGCAAGCTGGACACTAGTAGGAAATGAAGATCCAAAGAGTTCTAACGAAGAAGCCTATAGCTTTCAAAGGTACCTTAGTCCTAACCCCAGCCCGAGAACCTGACACACCATCACTGGTCAGTCATAGCTACACCTCCTGACTGAGGCTCTCAGCATGCCCTTCCCCCCAACCTTCATGCCATAGGCCATGCATTCCTTCTAAGAGATTCACATATTCGTCTGAAGAATCACAAGAGGAAGAACTCTGAACTATGAGGAAAACAATGCCCAAGTGTTCTTCAGACTGCCACAGTGGCATGGTTGTAGGGAAATGCCTTTTTATCCTGGTATCAAGATTCCACCCACAGGTCTGGAGAGATGGCTCAGCAATTAAGAGCACTGACTGCTCTTGCAGAGAACCTCTATTAGATTCCCAGCACCCATGTAGCAATTTTTAACCATATATAACTCCACTTTCAGGGAGTTTTCTGTCCTTCACAGAGTCCAGTAACATACAGTATACACACACACATGCAGGCAAAACACCCAAACACATAAAATAAATCATTTTCAAAAACTTAAGCATTCTTTTGCCATGATGTCCAGCAACCTTAAGTGAACTGAAAACATTTTGCCCAGACAAGTTAACAATGGCAGTCCACAGAAAAACCAACATACTGGTATTTAATGTCACTTAATTTAGGATTGTCCAAGGTTGGAATCTACCCAGATGTTTTTCATAGGTGCGTGCATGGTTATTTTTCATTGTCAACTTGATATCAGAGCATTTCCCAAGAGGATTAAATGTGGAGAGAAGAGGCCCCCACAGTTTAATGTAGGTAGTACCATGTCCTGCCCTGGGTCCTGAGCTAAAGAAGAAAGAGAGAAAGCCACCTGCACACCAGTATTCCTTTCCCTGATTCCTACACTGAGATGTTAGCTGTTCACACTTCTACCACCACAGGGACACAAGCTGCCATGCCTTTCAGCCATGATGGGCTGTATCCTCAAAATAAATCCCTCCCCGTTAAGTTTCTTTTGACAGGAATTTGGTGACAGTAAAAAGAAAAATAACTAATGCAACTGATAAACAAATCACTGGCCCTGGAGAGAACGGAACCAGCCACAGAGCCAAGAAAAGACACAAAAGAACCACCAGTGTGTCTTGCTAAGTGAAAAGATGCCAAGCTAAAAAGGCCACTCACCATTTCCTTCTGACAGATGACATTCTAGGGAAAGCAAAGCTATGGAGATAATTATAGATCAGTGGTATGAGGCTGGTCAGATGGCTCAGTGGGTAAAGGTGCCTGCTTCTAATTTAACACCCAAGATCCCAGTAGCAAAAGAGAACAAATGACTTCAAGTTGTCCTCTGACCTCCATACAAGTGATGTTTGAAAAGGAGACATGTTCTGTTTCATTTGCTTCAGTTCTTGTCCATTCTGAGTGTGAGCTAACAGTAGTGTTGTAAATTCTGTACCCATGCCAACACTGTAACACCATCATAAAAATACCGTTAATATCATCATTGAAACAAAGGTCTTAGCACTTAGTGACTGTCAGGAAAAAAAAACCACACAGAATGACAATTTATTAATCATGTTATCTACAAAACTTTATAGCCCCATATGATTCAATAAAGTAAATGAGTTGACTATATGATATCCAGTTTTAAAATTCTAGTGTTGAGAATAAAAGGTAAAAGGAAACATAAACCAATGTAGTGAGGAGGCTTTCAATGCAGAAACTGCTCTCAAGCAGTGGTTCTCAACCTTCCTCATGCTGGGACCCTTTCTTTTTGTGTGTGTGTGTTTTGTTTTGTTTTTCGAGACAGGGTTTCTCTGTGTAGCCCTGGCTGTCCTGGAACTCACTCTGTAGACCAGGCTGGCCTCGAACTCAGAAATCCACCTGCCTCTGCCTCCCAAGTGCTGGGATTAAAGGCGTGCGCCACCACCGCCTGGCTGCTGGGACCCTTTCATACAGTCCCTCATGTTGTGTTTTACAGACCCCAACTGTAAAATTATTTTCAGTGCTATTCCATAACTGTAATTTTGCTATGAATTGTAATGTAAATAGTTTTGGAGATAGAGGTTTATCAAGTGGGTCACAAACCATGGGTTGAGGACCACTGCTCTGAAAGGTAGAAAAAAAAAACCACCAAAAACCAAAAAAAATAAAATAAAATAAAATAAAAATAAAAAAAATAAAAAAAAAAAAAACCCAAAAACAAACAAACCACACCTGGGACTAGAAATTACCTCAATTCAAAATAACACCTGTAGCTTGCCAGCCCTGACTTTTCTCACTGTGGTTAAAGTACCTTCTATCAGAGGTAAACATGAGATATAAAAGTCAGGGTGTCGAGGGTAGGAATTCTGACACACCACAGAGAAAGTCCTTAAAGCCCAGAAGACGGCAACATTCCTCTGGAAATAACCTCAACTACAGTCCAGATGGACACGTCAGGAACACACCATCCACAGTGAAACCCAACTCTCCTTGGGTTTTCTGACCCATATAACTCCATTAGAAGCCCCGTGTTTAACATCAGAAAGTGCAGTTCTCAGTTTTTCTGCATAAAGCCCACTGTAGCCAAAGGCATAGGCATTGACCGTGTCCTTAATACAAACCTCATCTCCCAAGAGAATGTGATAGTTAATAGATAGGCCTGGTTTCATGTTACTAAAAGAATAGCAAGGTCAAACTGTACAGTGGATCCATCCAACAAACACGGAATGCCCAGGACAAAGGAGTCAGGCTCTGCAGTATGCCTGAAGAGTTTACAAAGGTCCAGGCTTCCGGACAGTCTCTTAATGAAGGGTCTGTGTCTCAAAGCTCTTTCTCACATCCAAGGACACCAAAGGAACAGTTGAACAGACATCTTGTTGGGCTCCCATATGCTAATTACATGGAGTAACTGGTGAAAACTCATGAATAATGTAGTCAAAGAGTAAGTGAATGGAGGCTTCCAATCCTCTCCAGTGGTATTCATCATCAAAGCAAGAGGCCTAAGGAGTAAGTACCTCCTGCCCTCTAGAATGATGCTTCCTCACAGAGGGAGCGCTCGCTTCAACCTACTACACCTTTCTTTCGTGTATGCTTCGATGGTGCTATATGCAAGGACTGACCTCAAGTATGACTGGACTGGAATGAGAAAGTCTCCTGAGAAAGATTTGACTCCAAATCTGTGCAGCATCAGATCCACGCAGTATCCGGCACGTGTCTGCCCCCAGCAACCAGGAAACACTGACTGGCCATAAGATAGCATGCAGTTGAGACTTCACACTCAAACAAAAATGTCTCCCAGTATCCAATCCCAACAGGGGTCTCTGTTCCTGGAACCCATGTACCAGCATCCCTGTACCATTTAGCCGACTTCTCTTTGGGGGTCATGTTAGAAAAGACATTCCCGTTTTAAAGAGCTTTGTCAAAAAAAAAAAAAAAAAAAAAAAAAAAAAAAAAAAAAAAACCACTAGATGAGTGGAAGATCTTCATTTCACCGAGAGTCACACAGGCTACATAAAATTAAAGCATATACATATTCATTTCATTGACAACACACCCACACACTGAGATATACACACTAGAAAAATTAAACTGCACACCACAGAAGGCACAGTGGTGCAAGCTGAGGGAGACGAGGAACAATGCTCACAAATGCTTACAGCTCAGTTCTATGGAATTCCTGAGTAAACTAGGCTGATGGAAAAGGGGAAATTGGGTCCCGAGGAGAAGGAGCGCCAAGGAAACAAACACATGTGTGAAAGTCATGTGACTTGCAAGGACATCAGGGTACACTCGCTGACCAAACATCCCCTAAATCAGAGATGATGTATGCAGCTGGCCCCAGGGCCTTGGGCTGCACCTGTGTAAGAGTAACTGATACCCAAGAAAATACAACGAATACCCCAGGAGAAGGGACCCCTGATATTTTTCTTCAGGCATCTTGTATTCTATGTGCTGTCTATCCACCCATGAGAGGATGTGGCAGGTGGCTCTGGTTGGCTCTGGGGATATCTATAAGGGGATGTTTCTGCTATCAAGAGTAAAAACCAAGAGCCCACAGATCCTCTCCTTCTGCCCTCTAAGCTGAGCAGGGCCCAGTGTGTAAGAAATCAACCCAGGGCACCCAGTTGGAGCAGTCCCTTTGGAATTGTGACCTGCTAGCAGCCCACAAGACAGCCTACTGATGGTCAGTTCCACATTCCCCACACTGTCCCTAAAATGGTTGTCAAAGGTGTCACCCGAACAAGCGCAAGAGCTGTGTCTAAAGAAGAACCAATCACCCCATGCCTGGGTCTAGGCTGTGCTCAGTGACTGTCACAGTGATTGACGTAGGCCTCAGTGTGGAGTGCGGGCAGACGGGAAGAAGCAGAGCAGTGATGGCTTTCCAGTGCTGCAGAGTGGTCCTGGTGTTCACAGAAGGGCGTCATCATACACATTCATGCATTTCACACGCCAGTGAGCAGGACGGCTTCCATGCTATCTCCCCTACACTGACTTCTTTAGGAATGAAGGGAATTGTAAAAAAAAACAATGGGAGGTGACAAGAAAAATGTATGATTCAGTCTCTCTCCACCCCTTCCCCCAGAAAGCATTAAAAATAAAAGTTATGTCTTTCATTTGCTTTGCCTTACTTTTTACATCTGTGTATCAATGTTACGGTTTTACTGCAGTGTTTCTCGACCTTCCTGACGCTGTGTGTGGTTCTTTAATACAGTTTCTCACGCTGTGGTGACCTCAACCATAAAATCATTTCATCGCCACTTCATTATAATTTCACTGTGTTATGAATTATAAATATATAATGTGCAGGATATCTGACATATGACCCGCCAAAGGGGTCATGACCCTCAGGTTGAGAACCACTGGGTTTACTGGTAGTGTGATGGGACCTAGTTTATGAGAATGTGTATCTCTCCTCATGGGGCCCAGGTATGGGAATTCGTCATCATCATCCCCAGCTTGTTTCTGATGCCCGTCACCTGCCCTCCAGCCAGTACTTTCAAGAAGCCTGCCCTGGCAAATGGGGACTGGGAACCAATCGCTCCTCCAGAAATATCCATCTGGGCTGCATCGTTTTTCCAGCAACTAAAAATGTTGTCACCGTGTCAGCGGCAACAAATGCGTGTGTCTGAAGTGCAGAGCGCTGCTATCCGTCATACTCTAGTAGGACATTCTTAGGCTTTGGTTTGGTTAGCAGAACTTTATTTCCATGAGGTGTACCCCATGAGTCTTTCAAGGTCTGGACTCAGGGAAGGTATGAGAAGCCTGGAGCAGCATCCAGCCCACATGGAGCCCTGGGACTCTGAGCTGCATGGTCCCACTGCTCTGGATTCATTTCAAAAGTTCCTCTCCACCCATTCTTGGAATACTGTCTTTAAAGTCTAGCAAGGTACATTTCCAGAAGGAGCAGTGGCAGCAATTCTGCCCAGGTGTAAGACCCCATTGTGTCCCATCCCAGGGGCGGCGACACTTCACACAATGAGCTGAACTGTTCTACCCTGATCATTGGTCAGTGGGCTGGATGGCAGGTGAGGGTCAGCAGAGCCAAGCTGGCCATGGGGTGGGGATGATGACAATCCTGACTCCCATAGCTGGGCTCCAAGAGGAGAGATATAAATTCTCTCATATGCTAGGTTCCACCTCACTGCCAGTCAACCAGTGGTTCTCAACCTGTGGGCCACGACCCCTTTGGGAGTCAAATCAAATATTTACATTATGAATCATAACATAGGAAAATTACAGTTATGAAGTATCAATGAAATAATTTTATGGTTGGGGTCACCACAGCATGAGGAACCATATTAAAGAATTGCAGCATCATGAAGGTTGAACCTGGAGTAGGGACAGGACAAGAGTTCTGCAGCCAGCCTACTGGGCCTTGTCCTCTGTCCCTGTCCTCATCTCCTCCCATTATTCCTTCACTTCTTTGCATTGAGAATGTCCCCTTCAGCATTAGGGAAACACTGCTGTGTAGTGATGAAGCCTTAGCTATGACCATGTAGCCGTGAGAATGGTCCAGTTCTCAGAAGCGGAGCAGATAGATGTTCATGTGGAGATGAAACAGTAAGAACTCTGTGCTTCACTTGTGAGACTACAGAAGGCTCTGGTCACCTTGAGGGACAATTTGGGAGACTCTTACAAAACTGAATATACCCAGACCACAAGCTCTTCTGGCTCGGCTTCTTGGTATTTTCCCAAAGAAGAGTTTATCCACGTATCCTTCCCAGGATACTCAGAACGGCTTCACTCAGAACTGACCAACTGGACATCTTTTAGTGGGTGGATAGCAAAGTGATATCCATCTAGAACACTGCTCAGCACGAGAGAGGAATGAGCTAGAGTCTCAGGAAGTTAAATGACAGTTAGATTTGACCCAGAAGGTACGTATACCAGGTAGCACATATAATCAACAGGTGACCACAAAATGTTGCCCTCAGAATGTTGGGAGAGGCCCAGCTTGGTGCCTTCTAATCTGCAAATATAAAAAGAGGATACAAGATATATCTATCACCCACCAAACTCAAACACATACTACTTCAGTATGTGTGTGTGTGTGTGTGTGAGTGTGTGTGTATGTGTGTATGTGTGTATGTGTGTGTGAGTGTATGTTTATCTGTGTATGCATGCCATAGCTCACATGTAGAGGTCAGGTGGAGGTCACAAGACTATTTTTAAGAGTTAGTTCTCTCATTTTACCATCTGGGTCCTAAGTATCAAACTTAGATAATCAAGCCTAGGAGCCAGTGCCTTTACCCATAGCCAGATCGCCAACCCCAGACTATACTACTTGTGGACCTTGGCAATCAGGAGACTCTGTCTCTGTTATCAAAGAAGCATAGACAAGCGTGAGGAAACTGGCACATGATGCTCTGAGAAGGTGGTCCATGCCTGAGAGATACTACATTAGAAAGAAGACATGAGCAAACCCTTCCTGTGACCATGGCTGACAGGCTGCACGTGCAGATCTCTGCAGTTTTGTGATCAATACTGAGGCCCAACCTCAAGGTATGCAATTGCTACTCAGAGGCCAGTGTCCAAAGGAAGTTAAATCCCTAAGCCACAAAACTAGAGACAGGAGGGTTTTGCCATGAAAGAGAAACAAAGTTCTTGAGGAGCTGTTTCACCCTTGCTCTTATGGATCAGCTATGTTCACCCAATACACGCAGACAAGAGAGACATTTCACAATAGCCATTCTTCACAGAGAACCGTTACGACTTTTTTTTTCCTCGATGCTAGTCGGACGAAAATGCTAATCTTACTACCAGTCATGAATAAAATAATGATCTAATATGCAAATTTCAGGTAACAGCTGCATCTCCATAAACAACTTCCTGATTCAAAGTGTGAGCTCCAACGTCAATGAGTGCTGTGTGCACGGAGCCCAGGGATAACTGTGTTTTCAGCTGCCGGGTGCAGAAAGGAAGCACACATTAACATGTGGGGGTGTGACTGATTCAGAAATATCCCACACACTGTACACTGGCTGGAAACACACAGTGTGTGGGCGTCTGCTGTTATCTCAAGACTCAATGGCAACAGTCATGCCAGCA
Organism: Rhabdomys pumilio; assembly: GCA_030674055.1. Taxonomy (NCBI): domain Eukaryota; kingdom Metazoa; phylum Chordata; class Mammalia; order Rodentia; family Muridae; genus Rhabdomys; species Rhabdomys pumilio. The sequence goes on along the minus strand of JANHMN010000015.1, from coordinate 8,878,315 downwards.
CCCTTCCTAAATACCCTTCACCTCCTCTGACATCTGTAGCTCTTCCTCAGCAGCCTTCCTTGCTCCTTTCACAGACAGCCTATGTGGGACATGAGGGATCAGGCATTTGTAAGGGGGGATGGGACGTGTCTTCATAGCACATCTCTGAAGAAAGATAATGCTAGAAAGACCATGTTTTCTAATACGGTACAGAGGACTGCAGAGCTCTGCTCCCACGGTCAAGGATATTAGTTCAACAGCCTGCAGTGACTGAACGCTTCATGAAATTCAGCAGATTCCACTCATGTGCAGACCCACTCACTAAAGGAGAAACAAACAAACAAATAAATAAACAAACAAATAAATAAATAAATAAAACTTAGGGAGGAGAGATTGCTCAGAAGGAGAAAGCACTAGCCTCACAAGCCTATAACCCCAAGTTTAGTCCCCGGAACCTTTGTTAAAAAAAAAAAAAGAAAAGAAAAGCTAGATGCAATGTACAATCCCGGTACTACTGCAGGGATAGAATGTGAGACAGGAAACCAGGGCAGAAGCTCAGAGGGCAGCTGCAATAGGTGGCAGATAGAATGCTGACCCCACCATAACAAGGTAAAAGGCATGATCTCACTCCTTGGTCATCCTCTGACCTCCACACATTCACACACACACACACACACACACCATGAAGTAAGTTTCAAAAAGCAGTTGTTCTTTATTTACATAAAATGACACTATTCTAGGAAGCAAAGACTGCACATGGTTTGGAAGTCATGTTTGAGAGCATGAGAGAGAACTAAAGTTTGTCCAGAAAATGCACAGTGGCCTGGAGCAGCATCACAGCAAGGCTGTGAAATGTCTGTCAGCTGTCATGCCAGAGACCTATGTGCACATGCCGTGGTTACGTTTGCCAGTGAACGCTGTCACAAAGTCGTTCTTCATTTCTCCCGTTCCACCTTCTGCCTTAATTATATTGAAGCAATTTGGTTTAAAACAAAGCAGCACACATTACTTAAAGACACTTAGCGCTGAGTAACAGATACACATGAAGGCAGGGTTTAAACTCAGGGAAAGAGCCAGTGGCCTGCTTCTCTGGCAGATGTCTAACTATGCTGTGATCCAAACATCTCTCTAGGCTTACTCCCAGCAGCAGCCTTTGACTTGGGCTACAAATCCAACTGAAGGCTGGGAGATCCATGCAGTTGTAGGATATAACATGTCATCCTGTGAGCTCTCCCAGCTGAGGGGCAAGCGTGATGGGTGGCTGTGGGTAACAAAATACTTGTTGCTCAGTGAAGCTTAAGTCAAAAGGCTGGGTAAAGTCAAATAGACTGGTCCTAGTGCGGGAACAGACTTAAGGCTACAAAATCCCCTCTGGACACTGAGCTCCTGAAAATGACAGACCTGAGTTCTGGGGATAAAATTATGAATGAAGCAGTCGATATCCACCTGGAAACAGAGAAGCCAATGGCAGCTTCCCTCCGGACATGCTCAGTCCTTTGCAGAGTGTAAGTCCTCCCTGTGAAAACTCAGCCATTTATAACGGGGGTTGGGGGGATGTGTAACAGCCAGCGATTACCCAGATGCGGAGGCAACAACAAGTCTCTTAGGCGATGTGCCCGGGAAGGGGCCAGATGTGGCCAGATGTGGACGTGCTCTTTAGAGAGGTGTGTTTCCTTTCCCATAAAAGAGCAAGAATGGAACGGAAACATGTCAACGGAGCAGAGTGAGAAGGAAGCATGTGGGGAAAGACTACACCGGGCATACCTCATCTCCATCCCTGTGGCTCACTCACCAGAGGCTGGGGATCAGACACATCAGCTGTACCAGCTACACAGTTCCTCGCTGCAAAGGGAAAAAAAATCCTTCCTGGCTGCTGTGAACCAGTTGGCTGGGTTCTCGGAGCTCCTTGTCAGACTGTGCACTCCAAAGCATGCTTTATCCAGAGCCTCAGCAATTCCACGACACTTGCACACCATCTCCTCCCACAAAGCAGAGGAGGGCTACTTGGGGTAAGCACTAAATTAGTGCTTTGGAAGGGGCTTTGGTTATAAAGACCGGGCACAGACAGCACTTCCCAGCAGGCGTCCAGACCAGCACCTCTCCCCGCTTTCATCCTATTCAACTGCAGCTGGGAAGAGCTCAAAACCCTTTACTGCACTCAGCCACACAAAGGAAGCCCTCTCCGCAGGCTTCTCTCTCTTGCTAGCCTATGAAACACAGGTTTAATGACCTAAGGTCCCTAGATTTACTCATTCCCGGGAGATCACGGAACCCACAGCCCAGTTGCCACATCTTTGCTGAAATAAAAGGAGAGCCAGCCAAAACAGTGTTTGTAATACAGACTGCTCCAGTATCTGGTGACTATTGAAATGATGGTTAATTAAAGACAGAACTTGTCTGCCTAGGACAATACTGTAGTCCTAGATTGCTGTGCAAGACCATCTCCTCCAAGTCTCCCTGGATTGCAGTGCTCGTCTCCTGGCTGTCACTACCATCTATCAAGACATGAGTATTTCACTTATAAAAGCAGAGCAACCTAGGTCTATAAAACAGGGCAATGAAAGAAAAGAAAACATTTAAAAACCATGCTGCAAAGTACAGAGAGGTAAGCAGCTGTCGGGTCAGCTGGTCGAGCGCTGATCAGTTAAGTATCATTTCCCAGAGACCACGGAACTAGTAAAGTCTACATCCAAGACACGGAAAGTGAGAAATGAGTCACCTTTGACTTACCGAAGCGAGACTCCTGCTGCACGCTTTGCAGCATCCGAATGTGAAGTGCAGGCAGCTCCTCAGCAGATGGGAAGCTGTGCACGCAGGGGCACTTCAACCTCACTGCAAAGGAAGGAGGAGGCCGGGGTGACCAAGTGAGTGGTCACGGCTCCAGTCAGCCTTGGCTTGGACTAGGCAGCCACGGTACTCTGCAAAACAGGCACACTGCAGCACGGTGGCAGGCATAGGATCCCTATGTATGTCCCATATATTCAAGCGTAATAGAAAACATGGATCTGGAGTGGATTCCATGTGGATATGGGGGCTGCCTGGCACTGAGCGTAAAACGCAAGCTCTCTGCTGGTAACAAAATTAGCCATGGAGATGGACGCCTTGATTAGAGTGCAGTGCCGTCCCCCGGGACAGCAATCACGGAGAGCAGGTGCTCTGTCTCCTGCTCTTTCAGATAAATGCCTATAATCTCATTTCACAAACGATCCCTATTTAGACAGGAGCCACCTATTGTGATGATATCATTTGCTCTAGTAGCCATAAATGGGCAACTTCCTACGGAGCGTCACAGAGCTGACGACACAGGTCTTCATAAAAGTGAGTGGGCAGGGTGTTCGGAGAGGCCCGTCCACATGAGCAGCTCATGCTGAAGGTTCCGAGCTCCCTGGCATCTGAGAAGTTGCAGAGGAAGAGGCGAGCCTTCCACTCTAGTCTTTCAGTATGGGACTGGGATAAGAACCAACTGTACGCAGGAGGAGAAAGGTGAAGGCAGATCAGAGACCCCTGGCATCTACACAGCCTTATGCCTTTTTCCACTACAGGTGTCTTGGTAGAAAATAACCTTTTTTATTCCCAGTGAAGGTCTGGGCCTTTGATGATTGCTGTTCTTGGAAGTACAGAACCTCCGCCCCGGGAGGCAAACACAACACACAAGAGTCCTAGTGGAGATGAGGGTGTGATCTGATAAAGACATGGAGAGCCTTATGTGCCTGACGGGTGGCCAGATGACTATGCCTACAACATCACTTATTAGCAAAGTAACTTTCTCTGAAAGCACATGCAGAATAACCAAAGAGCTTAGATTTATTACAGTTTTGGACTCCTCCACCGACATGTCTACAGACACCGTGGCTGGTGATGACCAAGGATAAGAGAATAGCCATTAAGCCTGGCCACTGCGCAAACACTGCAAGAGACATCCAGGAATATTGTCCTAGTAAAGCTTCCCTGAACCTCCCTGAATTACCCCAGCAGCCCAAACAGCTCACTTGGAAAAGTCAGGGGTTCTGCTTGACAATGTGCTATTCATAAGACTGGCTTAATACAGAACACACTATGTTTAAACCAAATTAAACTAGCATACTCCTTAAAAGTACATCATGGCTCAACTATTTAAGCTGCAAAGTTTATAGTGTGCTACTAGTGGTCTGAATGAATTTGCTTTTGGACCCCAGTGGGAATCTGTGTTGAGGTTACTAGGTATAGAGGAGTAACCCCAGATCACAAAAACTTGCTTTAATATTCATGATAAAAAACAAAACAAAACAAAAACAACAACAAAAAAAAAAACAGTAAACTTGGGCTGGTGAGATAACTCAGAGATTAAAGAGCACTGACTGCTCTTCCAGAGGTCCTGAGTTCAGTTCCCAGCAACCACATGGTAGCTCACAATCATCTGTAATGGGATCCAATGTCATCTTCTGGTATGTCTAAAGACAGCTAGCATGTACTCATATACATAAAATAAATAATTAAATCTTAAAAAAAAAAAAACACCAGTAAACCAATACAGACTTCTTCAGTCTGCCTCATGAACATACCAGGTTACTAGAAAGAATAACTAACCATACATACACTTCCTCTCAGTGGACACTGAAGACCTCTTTCAGGAAAGTAGGCTGCCTGCTACAGGATGTGCTGGTGTCCCCTCAGCAAGGAGGTTGTCTTCACCATTGGAGTAGGTTAAACGCCTTCCTCCATGTCCACCCTGCAAATCTATGTCCACTTGAGACCTCAGAATACCATATTAATTGGAAATAGGTCTTTGTAAACATAATTATGGACCTTGAGATGAGATCACTCTCTAATTAGGTAAGACAGGCATCCCAGAACACTGACATCAATTTGAAGACAGGCAAACAGATTATACTGACAGATCTACAGCCAAAAAACACCAGGCTCTCCAATCACTACTACTTCTGTAAATAGGCATGGAATGTACCCCTGTATCCTACAGAATTTACCATTCCCTCAGCCTGTACCTCACATTCAGAGTCTGGTCTCTAGAGCCAAGAGAGAATTAATACCTGACATCTTGGTCACCAGCCTATGGCGCTACTCCCTGCTAATCACTCAAAAATCCATATCAGGCTGTGGAGAATCTTATAATGATACCTCAGAGAAATGATTCAAGCAGAACTCAGACCTAGGATCTATCCTTTCTTCAGTACATCTTGTCAGTGGCTTCTTGCTATTCAGATGTTTTCCAGTTCATTGAAGACCACAGGACTAGAATCTCCAGTCATTAAAACAACTGACTCAAATTCCAAAGAAAATGATAGTCAATGCTATGCCCCTCCCCCCCACCATGTTCCTCCAAGCCCTGCTTACTAATGGAGTGAGTACCTTTCTGCCTTAGGGAGTTACCTTTTCCTGGTTTTTTATCATTATCCAGAATCCACTGGTAATGAAGCCATCCACTACAGTTTTCCATAAGTAGGAAGGACGCCCAGGTAATATTGAAATGGAAGGGTGGGCCTGAGGTAATGATGAAGTGGGAGAAGGAGCTGAAGTTATAATGAAATACAGGGTGAGGGGCTGGAGAGATGTTTTAGTGGTTCAGAGCACCGACTGGTCTTCTGGAGGTCCTGAGTTCAATTCCCAGCAACCACATGGTAGCTCACAACCATCTGTAATGGGATCTGATGCCCTTTTCTGGTGTGTCTGAAGACAGCTACAGTGTGCTCATATTAAATAAATAAATAAATAAATAAATAAATAAATAAATAAATAAATAGAAATACGGGATGAGACCTGAAATAATGCTTACATGGAAGAGTGGAGTCTGGGTTAAAGATGAAAGGCGAGTGAGCCTTGGAGTAATGAATCAGTAGTAGAGGTGCCTGAGGGAATGAGGGAGTGAAAGGGTACAGCCTGGGGTAAAGTTGACACAGGAGAGTAAGGCCTGGGATAAGAAGAACCCTGGGGAGGGCACATGGGGTAAGGATGCCACTGGATGGTGGGGTTTGGTGAGGAAACAGGATACAGCATTACTGGCTTCATATTCAACAGGTTATCTGTCAAGTGGTGAAAAGAGAGGACAGACTAGATCAGAGCAAATCTTGTAAATGCACCAGAAGAAAGAGGAAAATCCAACCAGCAGAAAGAGGAAAATCCAACCAGGAAGAAAAGGAATGTCTAACCAGGAGGTAGAAGAAGCAGAATATCTAACCAGGAGGAAGAGGAATGTCCAACCAGGAGGAAAAGGAACATCTGGGCACCTTATACTAGGGATTCCCCAGGACCATGTGATTTGCTCATCTGCCTCAGTACTACCTAAGGGACAGTACTATTTGTACCTTATTTCACAGAGAGAGGAACCAAACCACAACTGAGCCATCTGGATCAGAAGTAGTTCTAGAACTAATAGGCTCCTGTCCAGTACACAGTCCCATCTCATACAGAAAACAGAGACCAGGGTGATCTGCAGCACACCAAGCCTGGTAAACAACTAGGTTATCCTAGAGAGGAGTAGGAAACTATCGTAACCAGGGTGGCCTGAGGCACCTGACATATGTAAGGTCAGCAAAGCACAACTGGGAAGAGCTATGGTTCTGCCGGGGTTGGGTTCCTATATGACAAAGCCAGGTGTCTATGAACTCACCAATGGAGGCATGGTTGGGAGTTCTGAGACATCTGTGGCTTGTCTCTCTAATAGGAGTTCTGCCCACATCTTCTTAGACAGACATTCTCTTTCTCACTTGACATCTAGTCCCGTTATAACCACTAGATACTGAATAAAGATTTGCCAGAACCTTCCATGCTTTCAGAGGGCAGTTGCTCGCCATCTCATGTGAGGCAGACATGGGTACTTGTTTCTGTCAGAGAAGCTGACAAAGCTCCTAGGAAATCTGCACAGAGCCCCACAAGATATGGTCCTTGATTTCTAAAGCAGTAGTCAGACAAATGCTTAAATATCACCAAGAAGTCGCTGTCTCTCTCAGATTGACTCAAAACAACCATAGGATGGACAAGTTTATCAAGGAGCAGTTAGTTAAACAGCCAGCTTGGGTTGCTGACTGAAACTGAATGTTAGCTAACTTTAAGAAGTCAGAATGACCACCTAAGTCAACCTCCTTTCTGTCCTTTGCTGACCTGACTCCCATTGCTAAAATACCTCCAGATTGTTGAAATTTCATCCAAGGCTGATTTGGAAGTCACTGTTCATGGCTGCACAAAGCTATTCTCAGTAGTCCATGAATGAATTTCACCACTCAGAGTGAGTTCTGGAGGTGGATGAAGCCTACTATCCTAATGTAGACAGCTGTGGCACAGGGGGCAGGGCAGGGTTCGGCAAGAATGCAGCCATTTCTTACAGCGTAGGTGACAACCTTCTTGTTAAGCACCCATGTTAATTTCTTATTCCCAGGAGGAAAGACAAAATATAAAAACAACACCCATTGCTGGTAAATTAGGTCAAGAGCCAACCACCCCCTGTGCAAGGCATTGTGAGGCTAAGCACGGGTACAAAACATCTAGCCTTAGAGCCACTGAGTTCCCTGAAACTGGCTGTCAACAGACTTCACAATCACGGGTTCATGCAGGACCACAAGGAAAGGAAAGCATGTGCTCATGTTTTATGCAACCGCTGGTGTCTGGTTCCTAATCCAGAATGAAGGATTTACAAGCTGGTAAACAACAGAGTCGGAATGTCAACACCTTTCTTCTTTCAGTAGCCTTAAGCATCAACAGCTCAACAAGTACTCTGTTTTGCTACATTAAATTAAAGATTAGCTGCCTTTTGTTTTTCCGGTAACACATTTTACTTTCTCCTGATGGTATCAATGAACATATTCACAATTTTCAAAGATGAAAGGCCACAAGCTGCTTGCAAATAAATCTCACTTGGAGCAAATCACCCCAGAGGATCTGGTGTGCCTGATCCCTGTTTACATCCACAGAAAGCCAGCACTGATACTCAGAATGGAGATTCCTAATCTTCTTTCAGAAACAGACAGGAGAAATCAAGAGAGATGTCATCAATTCATAACAGTGAATTTCAAACAATAAATCAACCACACAGTTCTTAGGGTAGTATCATTTAGAGGTGTGTGTGTGGGGGGGGGGTAATTAAACAATTAAGATGTATTCCCTTGTTTACAAACAATAAAAAATTAATAAATAACGATACAGTGAACTTGGAGATAAAGCAGCATTTGAATATCTGCTTAGCATACATTTCCTATATGCCAAATTTAACTGTGATTATTAGAATGAGCAGATCTTAATTTATTTGGTTTTGTGTGTGTATGTGATCACCTATGTTAACAGCAATGGCTAATTTGATCATCTTAATTTCATGCATATACAATGAGGACTGTGAGAGCTCTGGTGTCAAATTTATTCTCATATTAAGGACTTTCACAGGTTCTAAGCATAAAATTTCACAAAGATAGTCCCGTAGTAGCTCCAAGGTAGTTTCCTAGAGTAAAATGGGTACCTTACAGTAGACTTGTCAACCTGACAGTGTGACTCCACAGGCCCGTGAGATTACCAATGCCATATTTCTTCAGCTCCCTCAAAGGTGGTTACAATTTCGACTCAGAGAAAATGAAAGCAGAAAGTTCAGATTGGACTTAGAATTTATTTATTGAGCTGGTTGCTCAATGCTTTTGAAAATTCAGAAACATATTCACATTAATTCGCCTGCTCTGACATGGGCAGACAGTTTTCTTCTGCAAGAGGAATATCAGAGCTCTGTGGGGGGAACACTACTTATGAAGCTACTATCTGGCAAGGACAAACTGAGTACCCAGCTTGCCTTGTGCCAGAAGTTACAGACTAAGGCACAGTGGCAGAGGGATTCCACAGGTACATCAATCAGAGCCCCGCCCACCTTGACCTGAATGTGGCCTACAAGGCACATGATCTGAAAGTCAGGTCTAATATTCTGTTGGTTTAAGAAAATACAAACCTCCTCCCATCCCTCTGTAATCTTATTTAAGCAAAAGAGAAGACAAATGACTCCTTGAATTATAGATTCAAACGTCTAAAAGTCCTAAAATTAAGACTAAAAAAATTAGTGAATAAGCTAAGAAAGTGAAAAGAAATAATATAAAGAACCTGAAATGAATCAGGGGAGACACAAAACTCAGCCTCCTGTACAGAAAAGACAAGGACAACAGAAGTGGACAAACACACAGGTAAAATCACAGATACTGTGAGACGTGGTTTTCTACAAAAGCCAGGCTTTCTACAAAAGTACTTCATATAGAACACTTGAAACACTACTGGATCAAAAAACATAACTGGGAAAAACATAGACAGCTTTTCCATCAGCAAGATTTATAACTGTTTGTGTTCTCTGATGCTATTCAGAATTACCTTAGACAAGTATATGACAGAGAGATACCCTGACTAAGACAGTCATTCCTGGCAAAGACTACATTTGGAGGTACCAACAAACATGGTCCCCCAAGGACATATGCTTCCTGCACTTCACATCACCCCATAGGTTGCCAAGATGACAACATGGTATCTTTCCAAAGATTCTTTTATACAGACAAACAGTTACTATTCCCTTCATCTGAAGACCAAAAACACCAGGAAGCCATTGAATGTTTCCAAATTACTGTCCCGAGTTAAGGGGAAAATGTAATCAGTTTGCCAGTTTGACAAGTTGAAGATAAAATTCTTAATGAACCTGACTTCGTTGCGTGGTCTAAAATGCATCCTGTGATTAAATAGCACATGCTGTGATCATCTGGTTTTACGAAAATGTCTACTGCATGGGGTTAATTCTTAGTACGGTGCTTTAGGGGAGATCGATACTTGGTAAACATCTGAAATTCATCATAACACAAGTAACATTCTCTGTGCATATCCTTAACATTCGTTGCTATAGGAAACTATATTTAATTTTGTATGTGCAATTTTTATTCAGTGAGGAGAAGAAACTTTTTGTGTGTTACTGGTGAAGAAGGCTGTTATTATTTTGTTCTGGTGCTTTTACCAAAGCAAATAAAAGCATTAATGAAAACATTTGATAATAAAAAGTCCAGGTAAATTATGTTTTTCCTTTGTAACTTGGTTATTTGGAAGTAACTCACTCTCAGTACCTAGAAAAGTTTTTCAAACTACAGCAATGCAGTAGCAGGACAGCAATACGTCAAACACCGAAAACCCAAATATTCATAATGATCTTCATTTCTCCTGAGAACAGTGCTTTTTTTTTTTAACTTAAGTTGAGCAATCATCCATTATCCAATTATTTCAGTGCAAAAGAGGGAGAGAGGAATGAAAGATGCTATATATGTTTTATTTAATTATATATTGATAAAGAAATCCATGGAATATACAAATCCTAAAAATAGAACTGTGATATATTCTTTTAACAGTCTAAGATAACTCATTTAATACAGATTTTAAAACAGTGAAACTTTCTAAAAAAAAAAAATCCTGGGTTTGAACACATGGCTCAAACATGTATGCATATATTTGAGTGTGTGGATGTGTTTAATACGTGTCTACTCCAGTCCAGAAAACAAAATGTGCACCAATAAGGCAGTTCTCCACAAATGCTGATGCTCATCGTGGGCTACATTTTCAGCACTTTGAGTGTGGACAGCTCCGGGCAGTCATCAATGGTGAGCGAACAGAATAATCAAGAGTCAGGGCAAATTTGCTGATGAACTTACCACAGAGTTCATTCCATAAAAACGCCCCCAAAAGTAAAATTTCTCAAAAAAAAAAAATACTTTCCTTCTTTTGAAAAACATAAACCCAATTTCTTTGGTCCTAAAAAAAAATTTTTTTAAAGTAGTTGTGATTATTTATAACAGAAATGAAATATTAAAGTTTGATATTATAATAATTTTTTTTTGCTGCTTACTATCCTGCTATAGCTACTTGCTTTGTTGCTATGGCAACATGCTGCTAGTATCCAACATCTGAGGCAGTGAGACTACGCCTCTTGACAATTACACCCAGGAACTATATTGCTCCTTAACACCATACACAGTCACCAAATTTCTATGGCTATCAAGTCCCTGCTTAGTGATTTTTCCAAGACAAAACCATTATTCTTGATCCTTTCTCTCCATGGGTTACATAAAGATTTTCCACTTCCTGTATTTTAAAATGACTGCCCTTAAAGACTCCAGACTGCCTGAGACCAGAGCAAGGTTTCATGGATCCCTCTTCCATCCAGATTCTCTGTCTGGGGACCCTGGCTTCTCCTACAAGGCTTCCTTCTGAGTTCATGACTCTCTTAGTTTGGGCATATAGGAAATACTTTATTGCCTGCTACCCTAAAATTCAGTTCACAGCAATTTTATGGAGAAGGCATTTACATACTAGAAACCTAAGGGAATAAAACACTAACAATTTGTCCAAGTTGATCAGCCAGTCTGCAAGGAAACAGCTCCAGACACAACTTAGTACGTCAGACTCCATGGCATCCATTCCTTCCATGACTCTTTCCTGCCACCCCAAATCAAAAAGCACACAGTATCATTTTAACATAGAAAATTTTCACATTTTCTTGTTTGTAAATATATGTGCATATTAATTTAAGTGTAGGTGTGAACATCAATTACCTTGACAATGATATGAACGGTTAGGGAACAGGTTAATTAGGACCATAGTTAAATTGATCTTGATAGATTCCTGCATGTGTTTAACCTGCTCATTGCTTGGTTTCTGAATAGACAGGCACTTGGGGAAGGAAAATGAGTCTGAACGTCGAGACTATGCATTCATTATAACTAGTCCCTGCCTCCTAACAGGCTCTGCTGTTGTCCAGTGTGTTCTAGGTGCTTTCAGAAGTCTCACAGCCTCTGGAACAAGCCCTGTAGCTCATTTATAAACAAGCCCACTATAGATAACAAGGCCTGAGAGGCCTCCCTGCAGTTACCTAGGTAAATTATTCAAATTGCCTGGTTAGTCACAAAAGGCCAGGAAATGCCCATGCTGTCTCCTTTCATGCATTCACCCTTCAAGCCTAAGTCAGAATGTTCTCTCTGCCTCCATCCTGGGACTGTCAGTCCAGTGGACTCTTCCACACAGTACCTACAATGTAAAATTTACTCAAAACATCACTGTCCCTCCTTTCCCCATTCCCTTTCCTAAATCTCTGGGCAAACAAGTCCTGTCACAGTGGTGCCTGCCTTGCATTAAAATGACCTATACTGCTATCTCTCTATCTCATTGTGTTCTAGGTTGGGGGTTGCAGGTCATTTAACTGTGAATATTGATGGTGCCTGATGTGGTTTCCTTATGAAAAATAAGTCTTAGCTTTGGAGAGAAGAAAAAAAGAAACAACCGAGGAAGGTAAGGAAAGGGTTGTAATGTCCTACTAAGAGGGACTTGGCTGCAGACACCACCTAGAACCTGTAGGACAGCCCCACCCCAGGGAGGCTTGAAATGGGCAGGACAGGATGACTTCTCCTTTCTCTGGCTGCTGAGAGGAAGAATGGTCTTATAACAAACCCAACAGCTGGAAGAAGCTGCTGTGTGATGTCCCCACAGAGATCCAGAATCCACAGAGCACTGAGCAAACACAGTGTCTCTCCACTGCCTCTCTTCACAGGCTGCCCATAACAGACACCACTAGGGACAAACTTACTCTGTCTCACCACAGGTATCCAGTCAAAGTCCTGACACTGAGCTGGCTCAACACCCAAGTCCCTAAGATGTAAGGCAGCAGTTCTCAACTTGTGGGCCATGACCCCTAAACAGTTACTTACATCATGATTCATAACAGCAGCAAAGTTACACTTATGAAGTAGCAAGGAGAAATAATTTTATGGCTGGGGGGATCACCAACACATGAGGATTTATATTAAAAGACAGCAACATTAGGAAGGTTGAGAATCACAGGTTATAAGAGGTAAGCTGCAAACAACCTGAATATTAAGAGGTCTGGTTTTTCAAAGCTATACCATGTACACGGAACAATACTAAAGATGTAGAGTAAGAGCATGAACAATTACATTTCCATGTTTATAAGTCAAGGTTAATTTTTAAAGGTTGTTTGGACTTGTACACACACCATTAGCTTCTTCGTTCTCTGAAATGAGTAGACACATGGATTTGTAAATCAACATCCATGTGCGTGTGCTCATGTGTCTGTCTGTAGGTCTGAACTCATGTGCACATGTCTGTGTTCATGAATGTAAGGGCATATTCATTTCTGCATTTGCACGTACATGGCCTTATTTCTATGTGCACATTTCTATGTGAACGTTTTTGTGTATGTGCCTACATTCATGTGGGCTCTATGTCAATCTTTACGCATGCATGTATCTATGTTTGGTCTACATTCATGTGTTTGTTTATGTTCATGCACCTGTTTATATTCATGTAGGCTATGCCAGTGTTTGTACATGTATGTGCCTATGTTACATACATGCCTACACTCACATGGGTTATGTCAGTGTTCATGCATGTATGGGTCTGTGTGCAGGTATGTGCATTCATGTGTGTCGGTGTTCATGTATGTGTCTCTGCTTGTAAGCATCTGTTTGTGTGTTCTTGCACTCAGGTTTATGCATATGTCTCTGTGTACATATGCCTGTACTTCTGCTTATGTTTATACATTTGTCTCTGTATGCACTCATCAGCATTCATGTGTTTTACACTCATGTTTATGCATGTGTCTCTGTGTGTATATATCTCTATTTATGTGTTTTTGTTTCTGTGTTTATGTGCACACAGGTCTATACTCATACGTGTGCCTGTGGGTTTTTTTTTTTTCATTCTGAAATCAAATCTAGAAACCTAACTCTTGTGGCTATTTTGTAGATTATATAACAAAAGAGTATTTTCTTTTTTTCTGCATAGCTGATCTTTATAAACTAAAGAATATTTAGACAACCAGAAAAGACATACAAATTTGATTTTTACAAAGGAGGAAAGAAAGACAAACTTTCATCTCTATGAAGGAAGCATGAAAAGCATTTACAAAGAGACATTCAAACTGTGTGCTGACCACACACTCACATATACTGAGGTCTGAGTTAAGGAAACCCTCTGGAGCGAGCCCTGGAAGAAAATGCCTAGATGAGGACGTTAAAATCTATGACTTTAAAGACACTAAAGCTGTAGAGACACTTTCATTTTCAATGGTTTCCTTTTTAATACTTCTCACAATTCATTAAAAAACTGCATTGCCTGAGTGATTTAACAGATGAGAGCTATAAAGACCCGTGTGATAACAATGGGAAGAAACCTAGTCTTTACCTAATGGGGCACTCAGTGACAGTCTTCTAGAAGGTTACTGAAGACATCCTCAAAACCTTCACCCTAAAACCATTTTTAGGTATACCTTTATGAGAACTCATTCCCCTGTGGAAGTAGTTTCACAGTGACAAACATTCAACTTTATCAGTCCCTTATCAATGGCTTTTGCATATTCTGTAACTCACCACACTTCTTGAAACTCAGTTCCAATTGTGACTCCAACAGGAGAATCATAGCTATTTTCCCACCCTTTAGTCTGCTCTTGTAGTTTTAAATATAGTTGTGAAATCACTTAGTCATATTTATAGGCACATTGAAATTTAAAGTCGAAGAGTCCCCTGGAGAATATCTAACAAGTTCCTTATTTTATAGAGAAAAGTAGAGACAAATGAGGGGAAGGAACATATTCCCAGATCTCCCATCTTGGTGGCATAACTGTAGGTACAGCAGAACTACCTGGTATCCTGTCCAGACCCAGGGTCACGTGACCTCCTGTTCTGCCTAAGCAGCACCTGTGTGTCCAGGTGAACGTATTGGTTTGTGCATATATATCCAAGTGCAGCCAAGGAAGTCAGAACAGTGTCCTAAGGGTTACAGCTTAGAGTTATCCCAGGGATACAGTGGCAAGATGCTGTTAGAGATCAAAGGAGCCATCTTAGAGATGAGGGAACCCTGGAGACTTCAGAAAAGACTCTGTCAACACTAAGGTGTCAAGTAGCAAGGCCACAGGAGCCATCACTAAGATAAGAAGCACAGAGGCCCTCATTAACACTTCTTCCTTTGCTCTCTTGCTCTAGCTAGGACTTTTGCAGTCTACAGTATGGTGTCCATGATATAGATATAAAAACCTCACAGGACCAAAGTTAAACAGGAACGTGTATGTAATCCATATGGTCCTCCTAAGTTCCTCACATCATTTTCAAAGTTGCTTGCTTTTCAGGATGAGGATCTCAGGCCACAGTTGAACAACTTGCTCCAAGTCAGCTTCTAACTGGAATTATATCCAAGCAGGCCGGCCACTGGTCCTAAACACCATCGCCCGGCCACTGGCCCTATACACCATCGCCCAGCCACTGGTCCTATACACCATCGCCCCCACATGCCCATTTGGCCTAAGATTTTTAAGCACAGAAGAAAAACTGAATTGCTTCCCATTATACAGGCCATAGAGATCTGTGGGATAAAACACCAAGAGCCAAAAATAGGGTGTCAAAGATGGCATGTATCAAATGTTTATACTTCCCAGAAAGCAAACAGCAAAAGCTAATCCCCCAGATGACTGTTTGAAGCATGGGGCCTTTGGGAGGTGATGGGGTTATGAGGGACAGAATATTTCTTCATCCAGTCCACCTCATGAAGAAAGCAAGAAGACATCCCAATGAACCAGGAAGCAGGCCTCTCTTAGACACTGGACCAGGTGGTGCCCTGATCTAAGACTTTCAGCCTCCAGAACTGCAAGAAGCAGGTCTGTGCTTTTTATACAGCCACCCTGTCTGTGCAAGTCCATCACAACAGCCTGAGTAAACTAAGATGTCAAAACAACAATGGGAAGAGAGTATTCTTTTCAACAGGCAATTCTCAGACAGCTAGAAAAGCATGTGAGGAAAAGAAAGTTGCATCCAAACCTCACATCACAACTTTATTAAAAATAAATTAAGGAAAACAACAACAAACAAACAAAACATCCTTAGCCTTGGATGTAAGAGCCATAGACCTCAGAACACAGCACAAGAGCTGCCCCTGGTGGACAGAGGTTAAACAGGGTGTTTTGAGACCTGGCACTCCAGGCACTAAGGACAAGTGAACCAGCCTTGAGCAGATTCGAAACTCTTGTGCTGCAAACACCATGAACAAAGCAAAAACTGAAACCCACAAAATGAGGGAAAAGATCTGAAAACCTTATAAAGAAGTATTTACAGCTCAATAACAAAAGACAATCGTTTTCAAATGGACAAAATATTGAAGTCATTTCTCCAGAGATGAGAAGCCAGTCTCCAATAAAGTATATGAGAAGACAGTCACAAGCAGACATGGCGGAGACGTAAGCTGCAGCACGGTACTTCACTCTCTAGAGTGTCTGTAATGCAAAGGACACACACTAACCACTGCTATTAGGGTTTAAATAAATCCAACTCCATCTGTTACCAACATCGATGGAAATGGGAGCCACAGAAAGCAATGAACGCTGATCAATAAAGCAGACCTGCACCGTGACCCCCAACCATTCCTCTCTTGGCTATGTATCCAAGAGAAATGAAAGCATAGCCAGGATGCTTAGACCAGCACTGCAGATAACAGAGGAGAAAAAAGAAAACCACAATAGTCATCCACTGGCTGGTGAGTGAGTAAACAAACACAAATCAGTACCCCAAACAAGCAAGTACGAAAGCAGCTTAAAGCATGAATGAACTGTGCAATCCTTTCCGAGTGAGAGAAGTCAGACCCTATAACTGTTTATTACGGGGCTCACCCAACATGGAATACCCAACATGCACTACTCTATAGATAGAGGAAGTAGATTTACCTGCCAGAATTGTTGGTCTGGGAGGTGATGCAGCAGCTGCATCAGATTTCTTTTGGAAATTATCAAAAATAGTGATCAAAATTTATCATTTGATAATGATGGCAGTGTTTTCAATAGACTAAAAAGCTACAAATTTGATATTTGAAACAAGGGGATTTTATGTTGTATGAACTAATTTCTAAAAGATAATTTTTAAAAAGGTATGCCATCACGTACTAAAGACAATGATAAGGTGAGTGCCAGAGTTCTGAAGCCCTGAGCACCAGGTACATCTATCACTGCTTACTGTGAAGGTGGCTGTAGCCCAGGGGGTTAGGTAGAAACCAGAGGCCAATGTGAGATGAGCTCCACACTCAGCACAATGTCTGATAAACCAAATCTCTCTTTCTACAAGCAAGTCTGTTAACGGGGAGCTAGACGGAGACACTACTAATGCCGCCATTTGTCAGAGGGCTTTGGGCTGCTGTGCAAACAGTGACGGTAGACAGGAGTTGGTCACTGTCAATTCACAGACACTCACATAACTTGCCGGCCATGTCAGGCTACTGAGACCAAAAGCAAGAACATATACTGTGGCAGAAATTTCCCTTCCCAATCTATTTTCAGCGGGAGGCCTATGATTGGACAGGAAAAAGGGAGACAGTGACTGGTCAAGCTAGAGAAAGCTAGAGAAAGTAGTCTGGAGGACACCAGCTGGGACCAGGCAGCCTGCCTGTAGCCAGCATTAGTGCAAGAACATGGCAGCTAAGCCAGGAGCCAGCTGGACGTTTCTTTTCTAACACTTCAATATACAATGTGAGAAGCCACCAAACCCTATGTCTGCTGTTACTTGAGCCCTCTATAATTTCCTTCCCTTCTTCTTCCTCTTCTCCTCCTCCTCCTCCTCTCTTTAACTCTATCTTGATCTCTTCTCTCTCCCCTCTCCTCTCTCCTTCTTGTTCCTCTCTTCTCTCATCTCTCTCCCTCTCCTGCCTCTCGCATTCTCTCTTCCAGCAAGAAAAGAATCACCCATTCTTTACTGTACGTCTGCACAAGGTAGCACATGTAGCTGGGGCTTGGAAGGAGGATTCAAGTCTGAAGAACAAACTGGACAGTGTGTAAAATGAGCACTGGTAGCATGCCCTCATCACAGGGGGAAAAAAACAGAGGGAATGCACAGACCCCACCTGCTGAATGGCCCCCAGAGGAAATGCACAGACCCCACCTGCCGAATGGCAGAGTGTGTTTAAAGTGGACAAAGTAGAAGCAGTTGGGAGATAGAGGCAATTAAACTCACATGATGCTTTTAATAACAGTCCGGCTTCATCCTATTTGCCACTAATGCGTGCCAAATGGACAGAGATTCACTGCTGTTCGGGGTTTCTTAATAGAAAAATCTTCAATAAAATCAAAAGGCACATTCCTAGCATTCTCTTCCTTAACTATTTTGAACTAAAAAAAAATATATTTCTCACTTCTCTTCACTTTAAAATAACTGTGCCAGGCCCTCTGCAGTCTGGGTTTTAGCCCACAAGCCTGGTATTTGGCACTCAGACCTGCAGAAGTCCTAGACACTAGGGTTTGTCTGAAGAGAATATTTGAACATCTCACTCCTTCCACACAGTGGGCATTTACTGAGCACTTTCTTTTGAAAAAAATATTGTTTATTTACATAGTGTGTGTATGTATGTGTGGCATGGGCTGAGGGAGTCAGACATGAGCATGCAGGAGTCTGTTCATTCCTCCACAATCTGGATCCTGGGGGTTGGACTCTGGTTGTCAGGCTTGGCAGCAAGTATATTTATGCAGTGAGTCATCTCGCTGGCCCCACTGAGTACTTCCCATGTGTAGGGCACTTTTCCAGGCACTCACATTCAAACCTGAACATCAATCATACACACACACAGACACACACAGACATACACACAACACACACACAATATATACACAGCACACACACACACACAATATACTCAGCATACACATAGACAACACATACATACACTACTTATGCACACATGAGCACACATACACACACACACACAACACACGCAAACACATACGTACACGTATGCATGCACGCATGCACAAACACACACACACACCTCTTTAGAGCGGGATTTCTGAAAAAGGGACTCTCGGGAGGAGAAAGTGGGTGGTTGTCACCAGCAGGATTGGGACGGGCTGACGTCTGTTAAGGGCATAGCCTCCTCTTGGGAGGCGTACGTTCAGGAGATTAGCTATGATACACAGCATGCCTCGGTTCACAATGACTGCTGTGTGTTGAACGCAGTTGAGAGTAAATCTGACGTACTCTATCACATATGCATAGCAAATACATGAACAACTCATGTAAACCGTCACAACTCAGACAATTCACGGTGCACCCAGCTTTGAAGACATATTGCAAAGAGTGAATATCTACATTTTGGATTTGACAGCAGGCAATGATGAAATCTGAAATGGTGCATGGTAAGTAAGCTCAGGCAGGGCATGCTAAGCTTTGTGCACACTGACTGCCCACGCTGAGACCACTCCTGTCCCCTTAGAAACAGGGAATCTAGTGTTCCAATCAGAAAACCTCAGAGGCTGGGCGTGGCTGACCTTGCTGTGCTCATCATGAAATGGGAAGTGGGACCATAGGAGAACAGAGTCCTCCATATTCTGTATGTGTTCCTCTGAAAATCATTATGAGAGACCCAGTATCATATATCTGAGACTAGTAAACTGTTCATGCCAGTTGCACCACAGATTCCTGTGAAAATTATTTATGCTCTGCTCAAGTGAGCACCTTTTCCAAGGCCAACCCTGACCTTGGTATTAGCTTTCCTTCTAGGGTCTGCCTGATAGTTACCGGACAACAGCCAGGTAGGCCTGGTTTGCTATAAAAGGGGCTGTTTGACCCCTCCTCTCTGTATCTTCTCTCTCTCTCTCTCTCTCTCTCTCTCTCTCTCTCTCTCTCTCTCTCT
>JANHMN010000015.1:8829631-8858673 GCA_030674055.1 Rhabdomys pumilio | reverse complement strand
TCTCTCTCTCTCTCTCTCTCTCTCTCTCTCTCTCTCTCTCTCTCTCTTTCTCTCTCTCCTGATTCTCTGAGGAAAATTCCCTTACCTTTTTCTTCCTCTCTCCCCTTTGCTCCCCCCACATTCCTGGCTACTCTCTCCAATCTCCCTTCTCTCTCTCTCTATCTCTCTCTCTCTCTGTCTCTCTCTCTGTCTCTCCCTCTCTGTCTCTCTGTCTCTCCCTCTCTGTCTCTCTCTCTGTCTCTCTCTCTCATTCTCTCTCTCTCTCTGTGTATGTGTGTGTATGTGTGTGTCTTTGTGTGTGTGTTTCTTTCACTCTGTCTTTCTCTGTCTTTCCTCCCTTCTCAACTCCCCTTCCCATACCCTAAATAAACTCTATTCGACACTATACCCATCATATGGCTGGTACCTCAAGAGGAAGGGATGCCTCAACATAGGCCTGCCAAGTCATCCCTTGCACCTCATTATACCTGGCTCTGTCAAACATATCTTGCTCTTTTTATAAAAACAAAACACCTGAGCTTTATGAAGAGTCTTCTATGAAAGTCTGTACCATGGCTCTTAGATGACTGATTCATCTTTGCAGAGTTTATCCTGCATTTTGTGTTTGCATTTGTACTGCATTTGCAAACACAGAATGTGAGCTATGTAATCTAAAAATTAGTTTTGCTTTCAAGTATGAAATGACTTATTGAAACTATTATATACTAAAATTTTTATTGACAGCATAAAAATGCAAAGCTCTTACTAAGTACTACTTATGTTGCCTAATTTATAAATAGATTCTGCATTAGAGGAAAAAAAACAAAACAAAACTCCTGACCCACGGAACCAATGCTCCAGTGAGGGAGATGGGCAGACAGCAGTGAGCGATTGCTGATCATAGTCATATATGAAATAATGCCAGGGATGATGAGACACAGAGTGGCTGGGACAGGACCAGGCTCTTGTAGAGCAGGCATGCCCAGGCCCTGCTGAGAAAGGTTCCGAGTTCTGAAGAAGCCCTGTGACTAAGCTCCACTGACACAAACAGGAGCAGGTGGTTTCAGTGGCTGAGCACAGGACCCAGGAAGGCAGTTAGCTGAAGGTTCAGCGGGTACCCTTGTGAGTCCCAGGACATAGTTTAGAAAAGAGGGCATCGCTATGTTTGGTTCTTAGGCGTGACATGAGAGATGTCATATTCTCACTGGGTACTTGGAGCTGTTACTAGCTGGGAAAAGATAGGAAGGGCTGAATAGGAGAGTATGAGCCACAGTGTGCAGAGACGAGGAGATCCTGGTGAGATGCATAGTTCAGCCTGAAGCTGGACACTGTCAGAGCAGGCAGTAGTACTTACTGAGCCTATGATGTGTTTAAAGTAAGCCCTGCAGGATTTGTGAGAGGGCAAGGCATGGGCTACACAGTGCCCAGCTAACTGTCCTCAGTCACTAAGCCTAGGGGAGAGCAGCAGGGGACTCAAAGCAGATTCCAGCTTGGACCAGCTGAGTGTGGCCTGCCTCTTATGCCCCCAGAGGAATTAGAGAGGACTATATAGATAGAGGATGTTGGAGCAAGAGATGGGCAGAGATGAGCAGTTATTTAAAGCCTTGGCATGGGGCTCATCTCACCAGTGACAGCTAGGTGAAGAGATTATACAAACATTGAGATCAGGACCCTCAGGGAGGTTAGCAAGAAATGACCATAGAAGCGTGGCACACAGAAGGGCCTGAAGGTCTAGGAGTGTGTAGCTGTGTCAAACAACTGGACAGTATTCCATTGCAGAACTGGGACCCACTCTGGACCCACGGGAGGCTACTGGTGACCCTGAGGGCAGAATCATAGAGCAGAGCTAGTCACAGAGACAGGATGAATGAATGAAATGGAGGATTAAGAGGGAAATAGAGTTGGGGAACAGATGAAGCCCAGGAAGAGGGTTGCAAAGATGAAGAAAAACTCATTACTGAGTTATGATATGGGCCAAGGAAGCATCCCAAGTCACCCATGAGGTAGCCGGACGAGGTGTACGGGTAATGACCAGGCAGTTACTGCATGGTGGGTGATGGAAAGGGTCAGCTGTGGCAGAAGTAGAGAGGAAGACACAGCACAGTGCCGAGGACATGCACTCCACCTGACCGATGCTGGGGTTTAGTAACATGACATGACAGTTAGAGTCTACTTGAGCTCAAGAGTAAAAGCTAAGACCTGGAGCCAGAGCAGGAGAGGGAGATTAGTGAGATAGCCTGCCTGGGAGTTCTGGAATCAGGGGTCCATGATCCTAGCAAACAAAAATCCTATGTTCTGAAATCCTCAGACAGCCTGGACTGCTGAGGGTAAGTCCTGAATGTCAAAGTCACAGAAATGTAAGTCTGGAAACAGTATAACAATTGCTTAAATAGCATTTATTCACAGTTAAAAGGACATTTATTTCAGAGATAGAAAACCATCACAGAGTACCGCCCAGGTTACTGGATATGATAATGCAGTCCTGAACCAAGCACACATCTGCAAATCAAACACTCAAGTCTACACACAAGGATAACAGCCAGAGCAGACAAACCACACGCAGAGCCGTGCTTTGAAACTGAAGCAGACTGGCACACATCGCTGTGGTTGGCAACTGTGTGTGATAACCTTGTATCACACGATACAGTAAGATTTTTAGGGCAAGCCATAAAATAATATATACATTTTTTTTTTAAAAAAACTGGGGTGGGATATACAAGTCGAGACACCCAAAGAGCTGGAGTCTCTGAAAGTTTCTCTGCCACAAAGCCATCTCCCTTTACTTGCTGAGAAGCTTTTGACACACAAAGCAGTCTGCCTAGTCTTAGCCCCTCCTGGGCATACCTGGAGACTCAACTTTGAGTTGACAATCTGTCACCATGAGCTCATCTGTCCTATCTGTTCTCTATGATGGACTATGTTCCATCACCTCACTGTGCACTATGTCTGAGAGACTTCACTGTGAGCTACGTCCCCTCCCCTCACCGTGAACTGGGTGGCATCCTCCAGCTTCAAACACCCAGTGCGATGCAGTTGGCACAGAGTAAGTGAGGACCGTTTTACTATATAAACATTGCAATCAGAATTTGATGGAGCACTGTCTGGGGAGGATTCCTATCCATGGACCCTGTCTGTCTGTCCTTTGCAGACTTGCACATGTCTTTCACTTGTATGAATGACATGTATCCCACGGCAGGGAGACCCCTTAGGATTGCTATGCTCCTCACAGAGCAAGAACCTCATCCCTGCTCAAGGCTGTCTCAGGAAGAATGAATAAAGTGTTGAGTCCCTCCTCTGGAGTTGAACACCAGCAGGACATGGCTTGCAACACTGGTCACCCAAGGAACAATGGGCCCAATGATGAAAGCTGTTCGTAGGCTGCCTCCTTCCTCCAGGAAGCCCCAGACTGCACAGAAACTGTGAGATTTACCACCAGTAATGACACTGTGTAAGCAGCTCTCCTCCAGCTGAATCCAGCCCTTCTTTCTCTACACTTAGCTCCTCTGGCCTGTCACTGAAGCAGGTCTCAAGTGTACACCCTTTTCTAAGTGTTCTATTCTATACTATAGCTTTCTGAAAAGAGGCCAAGAGGCATTTCTTTCTCTTGATACCCAAATCACAGGTAACAGGTGCACACAGAGAGGCTTGCCTAACTCATCATTGGCAACTGTGGTGGTTTGAATACAATTGGCCCAGGAAGTGGCACTATTAGGAGGTGTGGCCTTGTTGGAGTAGGTGTGTCACTGTAAGTGAGGGCTTTAAGACCCTTGTTCTAGATGCCTCAAAGTCAATCTTCTATTTGCCTTTAGAACAAGAGATAGAACCCTTAGCTCCTCCTGCATCATGCCTGCCTGGATGCTACCATGCTCTCACCTCAATGATGATAATGGACTGAACCTCTGAACCTGTAAGCCAGCCCCAATTAAATGTTGTTCTTATAAGAGTTGCCTTGGTCATGGTGTCTGTTCACAGTAAAACTCTAAGACAGCAACCCAACACACTAACCATCCCTCCATTCATGACTGATCTCAGTCCACTTGAGCCAGTCACAGTCATCCAAGGGTCTTACCTGTCCTGCTCCATCCCTTCCTCTACTGAGGCACTCCTACTGGCTTTCACTTGTCCCTGCTACTATCAGGTATCTCTATTTACTGTCACTCCCTAGACATCAGCTGAACCTACAAGATGCAGCACCGACTTTCCATTGGTGGCACCAGCAACATCACTTTGCCAGCCTCTTCCTCATGATCCTCATCAGCAGGTATGCTGTCACAGCAGGGTCACAGTTTGAACCCCATGGCCTTCCACACCAACAGCTTTCGAGATACCAACTCTCTCAGGTTCATGATAGATACCACTTGTGTTTTGGCCTTTGTCAGTGCAGGAAGCAGTTGCATGTCTTTCAAGATCTAGGAGAGATGGCCAAACTGTTGTCTCGGCCTCTCAGTCAGAATTTCCATTACTTCACTTCTTTCTGAATTTCACTTCTTTATATGTATGTGGATGTGTGTATATACATATGTATGTATGTATGTGTGTATGTATGTATGTATTCAAGTGCTATAATGAAGGCACAGGCTTCCTTCTGTATCCAGCCCCTGCCTTCATGTAAACTAGGGCTGCACATACTCCCAGCCTTCATCTCCTGGGAACCCCACCCAGGGCTGTCGCAGTAAACGCTTCCACAGATGCAGCCCTACTCCCCTGAGCTCAGCTCCATGCCTTTCTTCCAACCACCAGCCACACACCCCTTGAGAAAAGGATGACAAGACTAAAGCTGTCCTTTGAGAGTTCATGTGTACAAGAAATAAATTATTCTCCTTTTTTTGCTAAGAATTTAAGTATCAAAAATTGCATTCTATGAAGGCTCTGAGCCCATATGTCTTTCATGATACTTCTAGGAGCTGTCCTCAGATCCTGTCCACGATACTAATCTTCTACCATGGAAGCCATGACCTTGGGAAAGACTTACGCTGTCCCTGCTTTGAGGCAGTGAGAGCTTGTATCTCTGTGTCCCTGTGTACTTGAGTAGCCCCTACGAGAAAGCTGGTGCCAGCTCCCTGCAGCCTTGCATATAGTGAAGAATTTTCTGCTCCAAGGCAGAGCAAACTAAATACTTCTTTTGCCCCAGTGTGTGCAGAACATCTTCTGTCTCTGCCTTGCAATGCGGGTGCACGGCTCCATCTAGGGGACAAAGCTACTCCAACAGTGAATACTCAGAGAGGTCTAGGGTTACCTAGATCCTCAGAGAACACAATGCAGGAAACTATTGGTCACATTTCTGGCAGAAGAATCCAGCTGAGACCCTGGAGAGCTCCCACTGGGGCTAGCAGAACAGACACAGCTCCACCCACCATAAGAGGTAGCATCTATATCAGCATCTCTAGCTACACAGCTGTGGTGATTTGAGTGAAAATGGCCCCTTTAGCTCATAGGTTTTAATACCTGGTCTCCAGTTGGTGAAACTTTTGGGGAAGGATTAGGAGGTGTGGCCTTGGTGTAGGAGGTGTGTTACTGGGGGTGGGCTTTGAGCTCTCAAAAGTCTAATGCCCTTCCCAGTCAGTGTTCTCTCTCTACCCTGTGGTTGTGTCAAAAGATGTGAGCTCTCAGTTGTTCCTGTTGCCATGACTTTACTCCACTATCACAGATTCTGACCCACCAAAACTATATGCCACATTAAAATAAATAAATATATATATATATATATGCATATATATATATACACACACACACTACATACTTTATATACATATGTATACATATGTACATCATATAGTATACATATATGTGTATATATTTATAATATTTAAATTATATACATATATGCTATATATTATATATACATATGGATACAAGCTACATCATATAGTATACATATATATGTGTATATATGTGTGTATATGAATGTGTATATTTATAATATTTAAATTATATACTACATATATACTACATATATAATATATATATATGTATACATACATCACATAGCATATGTATATATGGTATATGTATATTTATATATAAATATATTTTTTTAAAAGCTGGGGTGGGACATACAAGCCGTGGTCAAGCTGTTTTGTTTACTGCAATAGCACAGTTCAGAGCTCTTTCATTTCCTTACAAACTTCTTGGGTTTATGAACATAGAGACACACCTTCAGGCCATGGTGCTCAACTCAAAAGGGAAACTAAAGAAGTTGATGGGAATGTAGGTCTCCATCTACCCACAACTCTAACCACTCTGCTCAGATTTATTACTGTATTCACACAAGGCTCTTCAACCTGGTTTTAAATTCAGAACATAAAAAGCAGCAAGTATGTTAAGGGAGGAAACTTGGTTCACGGGCAACAAGACATGATGTGAAAACAGGAGCAGGGACTCAGAGGTAAAATCAGATGCACAGCCACAAAGTACACAGTGGAGCTCCCAGGTCAGACTCCAGCTCTGAGGGGTGAATGAAGCACCCGCTTTGAGCTATGTGTGATCTGGGTTGTAGAATCTACTCAGTTTGTAAAGTACTCAGTGAACAAGCTTGAGTACCTGAGTTCAATCCCCAGAATCCAGAAAAGAAAAAACAGAAGCAAACACACACACACACACACACACACACACACACACACACACACATATACACAGACACACACAGAGAGACAGACACATACACAGAGACATACACACACATAGACACATATACACATACAGACACACAGAGACACAGACACACATACAGAAAAACACACACACAGACACTAGCATGCTGGTCCATGGTTGCAATCCCAACCCTCGGGGGTGGGGTGAGAACAGGCAGATATCTGGGGCTCACTGGACTGACAGCCTTGATGAATTAGCAAGCTGCAGGTTAATAAGAAATCTGTCTGGCCAGAAATCTCAAGACCTGGAGTGGATTGAAACAGGACACTGGATGTGGCTTTAAAGACTGATGTCTCTGGACATTCCAGCTCTCTAACTATAATGAAATGCTGATGATAACTTCCAAAAAGTCCTAAAAACTTTCTTGCTCATTCTGAAGGTTAAAAGCTGCTGGTTTAGGCAATTGACTCCTGTAGCCTAACAGTGGGGGGTTAAGTACTGTGACTTTTGTTCTATCTCAGCAGGAACTGCTGGGCTCTAACTTTCAGCCTGCTAGTTGGAGTTGTAGAAAAAAGAAAAAAAAGGACACCTTGAAAAGTGAATTTACTGTTTATTTCTAAGTGGTAAAAAGTTACCTATGGAAGCTAAGAGAAAGAGGGAAAGGGGAAAGGTCCTGAGTGGGTAAGGAAACAATTCACACTCATCTTTGTTTTCAGCACTTATCCAATAATCACATGGTAAAAATTTCATCACAAGCTTATACATAAAACCAAATCATAAATCATATAAAAAGTTTACAACAGTGAATGTTTACATGCATATCCATTTGGGGCACTTATCCCATTAAACATTCATCACCTGTCACAGTTCCACAGGTTCACTGAAAGTTAAAAACCTTAACTAAGGCCTTTTGGCTGAGGCAGACACCTTCCTGGTCTGCTCCCATGAAAACACCATATCCTGAGACATCCTAGAGGAGCCACTGCACTCAGAGCAGCGCTACCCTACCCCTACCTACCCTACCCTATAGCTGGGAGCCAGGGGTGCTCAGGACCCATCAGCCACCCAAACCCCGCCCCTCCAGAATACCACTCCCCTTCCAGTTCACTGAAAGTTAAAAACCTTAACTAAATTCTTTAGGCTGGGGCAGACACCTACCTGGTCTGCTCCTGTGAAGACACCATATCCTGAGTCATTCTAGAGGAGCCACTACACTCAGAGCAGTGAACACCTAGCTGGTCTGCTCCCATGAAGACACCAAATTTTGAGCCATCCTAGAGGAACCCACTGTACTCAGAGCAGCAGGATTTCAGGATCCCAGAGGTAGCCTGAGTCCCAGAAGTTCTTCCACCTAGGAGCTCAGGATCACAGGATCACAGAGACATCTGGACTCTGAGGAGTTCTAACACAAGAAAGATAACTGGAAAGACAGGCTTCAGTCAGAGACAGTGAGTGCAGGTAGCACTAGAGTTAACCAGATGGAGTAAGGCAAGCACAAGAAAATAAGCAACAGAAACCAAAGTTACCTGGCATCATCAGAACCCAGTTCTCCCACCATAGCAAGCCCTGGACACCTCATCACACCAGAAAAGCAGGATTCAGAATTAAAATCACTTCTCATGATGATGATAGAGCACTTTAAGGACATAAATAACTCCCTTAAATAAGTACAGGAGAACACAGGTAAACTGGTAGAAGCCCTTAAAGAGAAAACACAAAAACCCCTTAAATAATTGCAAGAAAACACAACCAAACAGGTGAAGGAATTAAACAAAACAATCTAGGATCTAAAAATGGAAGTAGAAACAATAAAGAAATCTCAAAGGGAGATTCCCTGGAGATAAAAAAAAACTAGGAAAGAGGTCGGGAGTCATAGATCAAGCATCACCAACAGAATACAAGAAATAGAATAGAGAATCTCATGTGCATAAGATACCATGAAAAACATTGACACAACTGTCAAAGAAAATGCAAAATGCAAAAAGCTCCTAACTCAAAACATCCAGGAAATTCAGGACACAATGAGAAGATCAAACCCAAGGAAAATAGGTATAGATGAGAGTGAAGATTCCCAACTTAAAGGGCCAGAAAATATCTTCAACAAAATTATAGAAGAAAACTTCCCTAACCTAAAAAAAAAAAGAGATGCCCATGAACATACAAGAAGCCTACAGAACTCCAAATAGACTAGACTAGAAAAGAAATTCTTCTCATCACATAATAATCAAAATATCAAATGCACAAAACAAAGAAAAAATACTAAAAGCAGTAAGGGGAAAAGGTAAAGTAGCATATACAGACAGACCTATAAGAATTACAGCAGACTTCTCAACAGAGACTATAAAATCCAGAAGATCTGGGACAGATGTCATACAGACCCTGAAAGAACACAAACGCCAGCCCAGACTACTATATCCAGCAAAACTCTCAATCACTATAGATGGAGAAAACAAGATATTCCATGAAAAAAAAAACAAATTCACACAGTATCTTCCCACAAATCCAGCACTTCAAAGAATAATTGATGGAAAACTCTAACACAAGGAGGGAAATTACAACCTAGAAAAACCAAGGAAGTAATCTTTCAACAACCCCAAAAGAAGATAGCTACACAAACATAATTCCACCTCTAATAACAAAAATAACAAGAAGCAACAATCAATATCTCTTAACATCAATGGACTCAATTATTCAATAAAAAGACATAAACTATCAGAGTGGATACATAAACAGAATCCAGAATTGTGCTGCATACAGGAAACGTACCTCAGTAACAAAGACAGACACTACCTCTGAGTAAAAGGATGGAAAACAATTTTCCAAGCAAATGGTCCCAAGAAACAAGCTGGAGTAGCCATTCTAATATCAAATAAAATCGACATTCAACCAAAAGTAATAAAAAAAGATAAGGAAGGACACTTTACACTCATCAAGGAAAAAATCTGCCAAGATGAACTCTCAATTCTGAACATCTATGCTCCAAATGCAAGGGCACCCACATTCATAAAAGAAACTTTACTAAAGCTCCTAAGCATACACTGCACCTCACACAATAATAGTGGGGGATTTCAACACCCCACTCTCAGCAATGAACAGATCATGGAAACAGAAACTAAACAGAGACATAATGAAATTAACAGAAGTTATGAACCAAAAGGATTTAACGGATACCTATAAAACATCTCATCCTAAAACAAAGGAATACACCTTTTGCTCAGCACCTCATGATACCTTCTCCAAAATAGACAATACAATTAATCACAAAACAGGACTCAACAAATACAAAAAGATTAAAATAATCCTTTGCATCCTATCAGATCACCACAGACTAAGGCTGGTCTTTAATAATGACAAAAACAACGGAAAGCCCACATACACATGGAAACTGAACAATGCTCTACTCGAGGATGACTTGGTCAAGAAAGAAATAAAGAAAGAAATCAAAGACTTTTTAGAATTTAATGAAAATGAGGACACATCATACCAAAACTGTGGGACTCCATGAAAGCAGTGCAAAGAGGAAAACTCATAGCTCTAAGTGTCTACAAAAAGAAACTGGAGAGAGCATACACTAACAACTTGACACCACATCTGAAAGCTCTAGAAAAAAAAAAGAAGCAAATACACCCAAGAGGAGTAGATGGCAGGAAATAATCAAACTCAGGGCTGAAATCAACCAAGTAGAAACATATAAAACTATACAAAATATCAATAAAATCAGGAGCTGGTTCTTTGAGAAAATCAACAAGATGGATAAACCCTTAGCTAGACTAACCAGAGGGCACAGAGACAATATCAAATTAATAAAATCAGAACTGAAAAGGGAGAGATAACAACAGAAACTGAGAAAATTCAAAAAATCATCAGATCCTACCACAAAGATCTATACTCAACAAAACTGAAAAAATCTGAATGACATGGACAATTTTCTAGACAGATACCAGGTAGCAAAGTTAAATCAGGAGCAAATAAACCATCTAAAGGACCCATAACCCCTAAAGAAATAGAAGCAGTCATTAAAAATCTCCCACCAAAATAAATAAATAAATAAATAAATAATAAAAAAAAGCCCAGGACCAGATGGTTTTAGTGCAGAATTCTATCAGACCTTCAAGGAAGACCTAATACCAATTCTCTCCAAACTATTCCACAAAATAAAAACAGAAGGAACACTACCCAATTCGTTCTATGAAGCTACAATCACGCTCATACCTAAACCTCACAAAGATCCAACAAAGAAAGAGAACTTCAGATCAATATCCCTTATGAATATCGATGCAAAAAATACTCAGTAAAACTCTCGCAAACTAAATCCAAGAACACATCAAAACAATCATCCATCACGATCAAGTGGGCTTTATCCCAGGAATACAGAAATGGTTCAATATTCAGAAATCCATCAATGTAATTCACTATATAAACAAACTCAAAGAAAAAAAAAACCACATGATCATCTCGGCACATGCTGAGAAAGCATTTGACATAATTCAACATCCCTTCATGGTAAAAGTCCTGGAAAGATCAAGAATTCAAGGCCCATACCTAAACATAGTAACCAACATCAAACTAAATGAAGAGAAACTTGAAGCAATCCCACTAAGATCAGGGACTAGACAAGGCTGCCCACTCTCACCCTACCTATACAATATAGTACTGGAAGTCCTAGCCAGAGCAATTAGACAACAGAAGGAAGTCAAAGGGATACAAATAGAAAAGGAAGAAGTCAAATTTTCACTATTTGCAGATGATATGATAGTATAATTAAGTGACCCTAAAGCTTCCACCAGAGAACTCCTAAATCTGATAAACAACTTCAGCAAAGTGGCTGGATATAAAATCAACTCAAACAAATCAGTAGCCTTCCTCTACTCGAAGGATAAACAGGCTGAGAAAGAAATTAGGGAAATGACACCCTTCACAGTAGTCACAAATAATATAAAATACCTTGGTGTGAATCTAACCAAGCAAGTGAAAGACCTTTATGACAAGAACTTCAAGTCTCTGAAGAAAGAAATGGAAGAAAATCTCAGAAGATGAAAAGATCGCCCATGCTCTTGGATTGGCAGGATTAATATAGTAAAAATGGCCATCTTGCCAAAAGCAATCTACAGATTCAGTGCAATCCCCATCAAAATTTCAAATCAATTCTTCATAGAGATACAAAGATCAATTTGCAAATTCATCCTCAATAACAAAAAACCCAGGATAGTGAGAACTATTCTCAACAATAAAAGAACTTCTGGGGGAATCACGATTCCTGACCTCAAACTGTACTACAGAACAATAATGATAAAAAAAAAAAAAAAAAAAAGCATGATATTGGTACAGAGACAGGGAAGAAGATCCAGAAATGAACCCACACACCTATGATCACTTGATCTTTGACAAAGGAGCTAAAATCATCCAGTAGAAAAAGGTCAGCATTTTCAACAAATGGTGCTGGTTCAACTGGAGGTCAGCATGTAGAAGAATGCAAATTGATCCATTCTTATCTCCTTGTACAAAGCTCAAGTCCAAGTGGATAAAGGACCTTCACATAAAACCAGATACACTGAAACTAACAGAAGAGAAGGTAGGGAAGACACTCGAATACCTAGGCACAGGGGAAAAGTTCCTGAACAGAACACCAATGGCTTATGCTCTAAGATCAAGAATTGACAAATGGGACCTCATAAAATTGCAAAGCTTCTGTAAGGCAAAGGACACTGTCAATAGAACAAAACAGCAACCAACAGATTGGGAAAAGATCTTTACCAATCCTACATCCGATAGAGGGCTAATGTCCAATATATACAAAGAACTCAAGAAATTAGACTCCAGACAGCCAAATAACCCTATTAAAAATGGGGTACAGAACTAAACAAAGAATTCTCAACTGAGGAAACTCGAATGGTCGAGAAGCACCTAAAGAAATGTTCAACATCCTTAGTCATTAGGGAAATACAAATCAAAACAACCCTGAGATACCACCTCACAGCAGTCAGAATGGCTAAGATCAAAAACTCAGGTGATAGTAGATGCTGGCAAGGATGTGGAGAAAGAGGAACACTCCTCCACTGTTGGTGGGATTGCAAGCTGCTACAACCACTCTGGAAATTAGTCTGGCACTTCCTCAGAAAATTGGACATAGCATTACCTGGGAACCCACTCCTGGGCATATACCCAGAAGATGCTCCAACATACAACAAGGACATATGCTCCACTATGTTCATAGCAGCTTTATTTATAATAGCCAGAAGCTGGAAAGAACCCAGATGTCCTTCAACAGAGGAATGCATTAAAAAATGTGGTACATTTACACAATGGAGTATTACTCAGCTATTAAAAACAATAAATTCGAGACATTCTTAGGTAAATGGATGGAACTAGAAAACAACATCCTGAGTGAGGTAACCCAATCACAACAGAACACACCTGGTATTCATTCACTGATAATTGGATATTAGCCCAGAAGCTTGAAATACCCAAGATTCAACTCACAGACCACATGAAGCTCATGAAGAAGGAAGACCAAGTATGGATGCTTCTGTCCTTCTTAGAAGGAGTAACAAAATACTCAAGGGAGCAAATATGGAGACAAAGTATGGGACAGAAACTGAAGGAAAGGCCATCTGGAGACCATTCCACTTGGGCATCCATCCCATGTGCAGTCACCAAAGGTAGACGCCGATGTGGATGTCAGGAAGTGTATGCTGACAGGAGCCTGGTATAGCTGTCTCCTTAGAGGTCTGCCAGAGTCTGACATATTCAGAGGTGGATGCTCACAGCTAACCATTGAACTGATCAAGGGGTTCCCAATGGAGGAGTTAGAGAGAAGACTGAAGGAGCTGAAAGGGTTTGCAGCCCCATGAGGAGAGCAACAATACCAACCAACTACAGCTCCCATAGTCTAAACCACCAGCCTGGGAGCACATAGGGAGGGACTCATGGCTCCAGCTGCATATGTAGGGGAGGATGGCCTTATCGGGCATAGGTGAGAGAGGAGAACCTTGGCCCCATGAAGGCTGGACACTGAGTATGGGAGAATTCGAGGGTGGGGAGGTGAGAGTGTGCGGTAGGTGGGGGCACATCCTCATAGAAGCAGGAGGAGGGGTGACAGAATAGGGTATTCCTGGGTAGGGGTGGAGGTAGAAATGGGGTAAGAGGATAACATCTGAAATGTAAATAAAATATCCAATAAAAAACATAACTAGGTTATTAGTGAAGTTTTGTATATATAAACACAGTCAATATTTTATCTTCTGTCCTAGTATCTATAATAAATACATTGTTAGTTCCCTTTTTAGGACCTTTGGTTAATTGTTTTACAACCTCTTGGAATGTGTTCTGAGTAGTAGAAAGTCTGGTTACTATCTAGAAGCAATTAACTGGTGACATGTGAGAGACTGAGTTCTCACTGCAGTTTTGACTATCAGAAAAGGACCTAATAGCAGTCTCACTATAAAAAAAGTTTAATAATCACTTATATAATTTCAGGAATTCCTATAGGACCATCATTAATAATTAAGAAAGCATCTATTATCTACATAGCATCACTACAAGACAGTACATCTTCATAGATCAGGAGAGATCTAATCAAAAGAGTAAGCTAATACCTCGTGATTGTTATATGTTTAATAATAACA
Source organism: Rhabdomys pumilio (assembly GCA_030674055.1). NCBI lineage: Eukaryota > Metazoa > Chordata > Mammalia > Rodentia > Muridae > Rhabdomys > Rhabdomys pumilio. The sequence continues at coordinate 8,844,478 of JANHMN010000015.1, read as the reverse complement.
GAAAAAGCATATTAATAGCAGAAATCTTTCCTAAAATGGTTTTCTCCTGGGCCTTGCCTATTGGAGTTCCATCGTAGATTTTAATCTGAGGCAGTCACCTCGGGAAGATCACCTGCTAATTATTAGTTTGTCCTACGATGGCTCCTGACACTGTCTCAAAAAAAAAAAAAAGGAAAGAAGGGAAGGTAAGAGAGAGGAAAGGATAGGATAGGATAGGATAGGATAGGATAGGATAGGAGAGGAGAGGAGAGGAGAGGAGAGGAGAGGAGAGGAGAGGAGAGGAGAGGAGAGGAGAGAGGAGGGGAGGGGAAAAAGGAGCAAACAAGATAGGTGGCACTTGAAGCCAGACAGCTAAACTGTGGCCTCCACACACATGTGCACACATATATACATAAACAAAAAAAATTATGTCCCTGTGATGCAGAGCCATGTAAATAAGAAACAGTGAATGGCTTCCTGGGGGCAGAAAGAAGATTGTCCCCGCTCGGAAGATTGTAGGCTCTGAGTTTCCCACCTGTGTGCTGCACACACCAAACCCTCCTAGCTGTTCCCTACTGGCAGGCAGAGTGTAGGACTGCATGTCAGGAAGGTGCCGTCTCTCTAGTCAGAGATTGGCCTGAGATGAGTGTAGCAGGCACCCCCCACCCCCAGTGCACGCTTTGGTTCACATGATAGTGAGACAATGCCCCCAGCCCTTTCTGCTTCCCATAATAACATCAACAGAGGTAACGACAGGATTCTGACTTGCTGAGCTTGAAGACATGATTAAAAGGATTTTCCTTTCTTAAACAGTCAGGTGCGTGGGGTATTAATGTCAGTCCTTTCTTACTACGGACAATTTAAACTATATCATACTTATATTTCACATTTAAATTTTATTTAAAACAACCCTATCCAAGACCAGGATAGATAGACATTGCCCTTCATGAGAGAGGAGACAATTCAACAGTGTATCTGGGGTCAATAGTGACTGTTCAGCCCTTGCAGTGGCTCTCAGTGTGCCTACAGGCACTCAGTGTGCTTACAGCGGAAGTCTGTGAGTATTCCATCAATTGACTCATGGGAACATGCTGGACTCTGCAAAACAAGACAGGTCACCAGAAGAAAATTCTCAGCATTTAAGAAGGTCTTATCTTGGAATTGGCAGTGGATGCTGTCCTCTCACTAGGAAGAGTGATGATGAAACATTCCTTAAGGACTTTGGCTCCAGGGTCTCACTCAAAAGCAGCAGTAGAGGAAAGATACTTGAAGCAGCATATTTAATTTAAAAAAAAATCACAGTAGCTCACTGCATGCTGAGACCTTTGCACAGGTGATGCTATTGAAGGATTAAACATAACCCAGAAAACACAGACACCTGACTAGAGTGTAGACACTCAGGGAAACTGCCAAATTCTCTGGCCGCACAGTGCAGGGGCTTACCAGGTTCTCGGCAGCTTGGTTTTCTTGTAGTGAAGCCCCTGGGGTCCAGGGAGCTACAAGTGTAGGAGCCTATCATACCCTGACCTGACTACCTCAAGCATTTCACGTTTGGCTTGAGTCTTTTTATGTCTTTGGCCCGCATTTTACGTGTTTTTCTCAGAAATACAAACCACCGGGAAGAAAATAAAGGTTAAAGCACAGACTAAATAGGCTGTTACAGCTGCCCTCAATTTACAAACTCAGAACAGGGCTATTTCCTGAGCACCCCACTAAATTTGATACATAATCACGGCCCCTAAAATGTTTCTTTCTGTACTGGGTCCCCACGTTCATGTCTGGCGGGCTCCAGTGGGTGCCAATGGCACACATTTCTATCCCTCTGCTTTGGGGAGCAACCCTGACATCTGATGTTTGCCTTGTGCCAGTGGGTCTCAACCTGCGGGTTGCAACCCCTTTGGGGTCACATGTCAGATATCCTGTATATCGTATATTTACATTACAATTCATAACAGGAGCAAAATTACAGTTATGAAGTAGCCACAAAATAAATTTTATGGTTGGGGGGTCACACAACATGAGGAGCTGTGTTAAAGGGTCACGGGATTAGGAAGGTTGAGGACCACTGCTTTACAAAGCAAGGCACTCAGGTCCCATTGATAAAGTTTGAGTGAACTGCACAGTGAACCCAACAGAGTGCAGAGGAAATAAAACCTACTTGACCTAACCATGGAACAAGGAGCCTCACACAGCCTGCATCAGCACAGAAGCCCGGGGCACAGCCATGAACCCAAGCTATTCTTCTGGTCCCTAACACTGGCTGTGAACACGCTCACAGAATATACATCACACTTGATATACTGGAACACCCAAGCATATGGGTAACAGCTTTAAATGGCTCAAGCATGCCCATGGGCTTTCCCAGACTCTGAGTTAATGTATCTCACTACCAATGGGCCATCTACCTTCCTTTATGTCCACAAAGTTGTTGCTCAGACCTTTGGTTCTCAAACTCCCAGCCCCATCTGGATCTGGTAAGTTTGAAACTGCTGTGAGGGGACACTTGACAGAGTTCACAGTGACGTCAGAGTAAGTTAGTACAACAGAAACTCGGATGGACGTTCCTACCTAGTAAGGTACCTGCCTGGAGAAGATGCCCACAAAGCAACCCTCATTCTTCAAGCAACCGCAGGTGAAAAAAAAAGAAAGCCTTGCTTTCTAGAGAGCAGAAGCGCTTGGCACACTGTCCCTCTGAGGTTCGTGTGCATGTAATCTGGGGGCCCAGAGCTGATGCTGTAGCCCCGGTTCCAAAGCCCATCTTAGACACGTGACATAATCACAGGTTCTCTTACGTACATGCAGCCAAATTCTGCTGGGCTGTGGTGCAGGAATCTAGGAGAGGCTTCAATAAAGTGACAGTTAGCTGTCATTTAAGAAAATCCTGGACCCGACTGTGGACAGCTAGGTTCACTGAGGAGTATAGGAAAGATTGAAATGGGAGAGTCCTGGGGATATAGGCCAAGGCTTGAACACAGGGTAGTAGATATGTGTAAATAAACACCCACACATGAGAGAGAAGAATATAGAGGGTGGGATCACAGGAAGCTTCTGAGCCAAAGCCATGAAGCAGAAGAGCTGGGGCATAGCATGACCCTCTCTGTTGCTACAATATGCAACCTGGAGACACTGTGCCAGGAACCCACCAAGCTTACCACCACGGGAGCACTTTCCCTGCTTGGTTCAGCCACAATGCACCCTAAATCTTAGGCTGCTGTTAGACTTCAGGAGGCCTTTACCATTGCCAGCTTCCTTAGGTAGAGATAATGACTGACTCCCAGCCAGGACTGGCAGAGGATGAGTTTGCACCGATGTCCAGGAAGGCAACTCATCTCCCAAGAGGAAGTTGAGGAAAGCCATGGCCTTCAGCTGTGTTGGCACTTAGAATTCGGAGCATGTCACCACCTTGCTGGCTGCCCAGCTTTCAACATCCTCCTTGACCACAACCTTCCCCTGTGCCCAGAGCAGTACTTACAGATACAGGCTCACATCTGCTCACTCCAGGACTCCAAGGACATGGCTACTCAAGGCAAAGATTGATGGTCATCCCTCACCACACTCTCAGTGATCAATGTCTAGACAGAGCTAGCTGTTGATATCTCCCTTATGCTCACTAAGGTCCATCGTGGGGTTATTAGTGAGTACCCAAACCAAATCTGCTCATCCTTCCATGTTCCTCAGTGAACTGACCTCATTCTCCAAAGAAACATACCTACTCTGACAACATCAGGATCTGACCTTATATGCCTTGACTCAGGCCATTGTGAGCAAAGCCACTCTGTCTGGATCTAAGAGGAGGTAACCCTCACATGGGACTCCCCGGTCCCATAGCTCCCCACACTTAACACACAACTATTCTCAAAGTACACTCTCTACTGTCCATCAGACATCCACTGATCTGCTCAGAACATGTGTGTGGTTGGGTAGACAGTGTAGTATCCTAAACGCATGCTGATTTTGGTCTAAGTTTTAGGTCTGGCTCCAGTGCAGCCTCTTCTGAATATATATTAGCCTCATTTTCTCCTCCCGTGAAATGAGCTAAGATGCCAACCTGTGGCTACTAAGAGAAACGAGGGTTGAGGGGTTCCTCAGCCTCCTGCTAATGGCCCACAGTCATTCTGTTATGGGCAGCTGTATTTCACAGCGCAGACTTCAGTCTACACAGTGGTCAGTCATGTGTAGCCATGTGTAGCTGTGTGTGCTAGTTAGTATTCTGTCCACCAGACAGAAGCCAGAGTTACGTGGGAAAACAAAACTCAAATGAGAAAATGTCTCCAACAGATTTCCTGTATGCAAATCTGTGGGGCATTTTCTTGATTAATTACTGATGTAAGCCCAGCCTACAGGGAAGATAGTCCCATTCCCGGAAGTGTGGTCTTGGGGTATGTAAGAAAGCAGGCTGAACAAGCCACGAGGTGTGAGCCAGTGAGCAGTGTTCCTTCCTGGCTTTTACTTCAGTTCCTGTCTTTCGATTCCTACTTTGAGCTTCTGCCCTGGCTTCCATCGATGGTAGACTATGATGTAGAAGTATAAGCCAAATAAACCATTTCTTCCCCAAGTTGCTTTTTTTGGTTATGACATTTTATAAAAACAGCAATTGAAACCTAACACACAAGGTCAGCCACATCAGGCACCTGTCTTCGTACAGAGAGAAGAACACAAAGAAACAGAGAGATAATGATACAAATAGGACCAAAGTTAGAGAGAGAGAGAGGGAGAGAGAGAGAAAGAGACAGAGAGAGAGAGACAGAGAGACAGAGACAGAGAGACAAAGAGACAGAGAGACAGAGGGACAGATAAATTCAGAGATATAACAAAGTATTTATAGACAAAAACAGAGGGAGAAAGAGATACAAAAAAGAGACAGCTACACAGAAATATGTATGAGATGAACAGAAAAACAGAGACAGAAGCACACAAAAATGATAGATGATAGATAGATATATAGATAGATAGATAGATAGATAGATAGATAGATAGATAGATAGATAGATAGATGATAGACAGACAGACAGATATAGATAGATGTAAATATGGACATTTGATAGATGATAGACAAAATCCTCTACATTTCAGTGTGACAGAGCTAGGCTAGCTCCCTCACTTATACTACCATCCTCCAAATCAGTCACACACTTGCTATTCAAAGTTAACCATGTGCATAGGACACCAGCACACGCCTGCCGAGCGGAGCACATGCTTTAAATGTCATCAAAACTGCCCTGCTAAATATAACACTGTCAACAAAGCTTTCCTCTACACTTGAGCTCTGGATCTTAACATCACCCCCTCCGAAGCCCTGTGACACTCCTCTGATAAGGAGCACTGCAGACTCATGCATAGAAACATGTCATGAGAAACGAACACCAAGACCTTGTTCTACCTCCAGCAGTAAGAGCAGGATCAAGGTGATGAAGGCCACATGCTTAGTGTGAAGAATAACATGAGACTAGTCTTGGGTTCTCCTTTTCCACTGCCAATCTTACTTTTATTTTTTAGTATAGGTTAAAAATTTCCAGGATATAACAGACTAGAATAGGAAATGGAAACACACACATGCACGCACAAGCACGCACACACACACACTTACCCTACCATATGCTCACAGATCCCACTTATCCTTGTGGCATTTCGCGGTCATGCTTCTCAGCAGCTTGAGCCAATCCTTCAGGATGCCTTTGCTCAAGATGGGGGTGTGTCTCACTTCTCAGTAGCGGCTGAGCACAGTGTGTAGACTGACACAAAAGGATGCCTCATTCTGGGTAGAAGCTCTTCAGTAAGAAGTGTGAACTTTAAATTTAAACACCCTTGGATGGCCCTTCAGCACTTCAGAGCTCCCTGTGGCCAATGGTGAAGAAAGATTTCACCCCTATTGACCTCAAGTTCCCCAGCTGCTCCACACTCTTCAGTTTCTGAAGCTCGGGGCAACCCGGCAAACACTGCAACCCTAGCAGCCCACGGCAAACAGATTCTGGGTAAGCAGTAACAGATTAATTAAGGTTGAGTGCATCAACATGTTTAGTTAGTAACTGTGAAATCGGGAAAGCTTAACTAGCTTCTAGACTCAGACATGGATGCTTCAGATGTCATGGGAGAATGGGGTAATTACTTCTAGCTCTTGGAGCATGATCCTATTTGCCTTACAAGTTAGATACACAATGCAAAGTGGTTTAACAACGTGCAGAATTAACTCACCTAAGAAAAGAGGACATTACAATGTATCTGTTGAGTGTCAGTTATATTATCATTTTAAAACTTGTCACTCATTTTGTAGGCTCTTTTTTTGATTACGTAAAGCACAGAATAAACTAACCTTATTTTACTGAAGTAAATAAAAAATAGGTTATATCCAGTATGTTTTTTTGCTTGATTTCAGTCTTCCATATTTTCCACTCAATATCTAAACAGTAACAACTGTCTTGCCCTTTTCTGTCATTGTGAATGAAGTTGGTTTCCAGACATGAGATAAAGAGAAAAATTAAGAAAGTCTTTTCAATATAAGATGTTTTCTAAAGAAAAAAAAATCCCTAGAAATGCCCTTAAAGTAGCCAGCCATTCAGAGGGCAGAGAGTAGCTCTACACACACTGTCTGCCGAGCTGTATGTATCTCTGCATGCATGGAGCCTAAAATCACAAATGGAACAATGTCAGTCATGGCCTTGTGCTCCGCCAACTTGCTGTTTGAGGTAGTGTTGGTCCTAGGGAGATGCAGGGAAGGTACCAGCCACATCTTAGAGCGCAGTAACAGATGCTGCAGATGCTGACAGTGGTCATCATCCTTTATGAGGCCCTGAAATCCACTCACCAACTCATCTACATCCTCAAGGGCCCCCAGGACCAGCTCACAGCTCTCTGGCATTTTCATGCCAGCTTGTGTGAGGTAAATATGAGACACAAGGTAGCCAAATGGCCTCTTGTGGCACAAATGACACAAAGTGGTCCCAAGGGAGCTAATGCTGGCCCAAATGACCTACTCACAGTGGCCTGGCTGACCGGATGGGCCCAAGGCAGATCCAACTCTCTCTATATGGCCATGTTTAAACAGATACTGCCTCAGATGGTCTAGAGATGCCAGACCTGCCTGTGTTTTCTGTAAGACCATTACTGCCTACCTCACCAAGGAACTTCCTAGTCCTTGTTCCCAGAGGCCTCATCCATGAAAAGCAACAAACCATGTCCTGTACAAGTTCTGCCGTTGCTCCCTGTGAATACCCAGCCATTCTTTGCTGATGCTGAGACTGGGGCGAGGCTAGATTAGACTTTTCCATGACCAGAGAGGGCCCAGGTAAGACAAGACATTTGTCTACAGGGCTAGAGTTGAGTGAAATCACTCTGGCCTTTTCCTGACATATCAATCACGAAAATAAAGAGTGTTTGCTATTTGGCTGTCAGGAGAGCCTTCTTGCCTTTCTTTCTTAGCATTTATTTCCTCTAAACTGAAATTATTTTCTTGATGTCCCTTTCTAAGCATAAAGTACATTCCTGTGGAGTTGCCATGTTTGCTAACCTGTTCTCTCGGGGCCTGGTGTGTTGCAAGACACAGTGATTTGTGAGCAGACACACACACACATACACAAAATGAGAGGGCAACCCCAAGCACAGGGTTGTCACTTCACCTGACAGAGTATCTATGGTTGGGGTCTCAATGTGCTAGACCAAGCTCTAGCCTTAGTCTCCTGGGCCTGAACATCTTCCCTCGGACTTCCAAGTAGCATGTCTGTAACTCTTCGTAAGCAAAGGGCATAAACCCTAGAGGCATACCTTCTGCTATTCAGGGCTCAGGAGGGTCTGCTGGCTTTACTCTATTGCTGTTCAAGGACAAGAGGGAATCCCATGAGGCACCACACACTAGAAAGTACAAAAGGGAGAGAACTGTATGTCTATGATACTAGAGCCCCCAAAGCCTCTCCTAGGGTCACTGGGATCATAAGCCAGAGGTACTTCCAATTCGTAGAGGTTCAAACACACATCCTTACCACAGCACATGGTACCTCAGCAGAGAACTGCCCAGAAACACAAGAAGTGGAAGGCAAAAAAAAAAAAAAAAAAAAAAAAAAAAAAAAGGACAGGCAATGGCCATAGGCAACTCCTTTTTTCTGATAAACCAGGCAGCTAGAAGTAAAGTGCTGAAGAGATCCCTTATAGAAACTACATATAAAATTTGAACATTTCCTAATAGGGGAGTCAGAACCATCTAAAGAGAAAAGCTAAGGTAAGACTGAGGTGGCCTCGCAATAGTACATTGAAGAGGATAGGGGCTAGGCCTGATGGGCCACCTGCACATGAAGCCATCAGGACCGGCTAGCCTTACACAAAGCTGATAGCATGGACTGAGGCTGGCGGGCTGTTCTGGAGCCACATGAGATTGCTGGTCATCTCTATCCTCTCCTGCAGAAGAAAAGAGAGGGTGGTGATCCCCAAACTCAGAAACCTATGCACACAGCCACTCACACACAGGAGAAAAACTCCCATTTCAGAATCTATGACGTTGATTTATTTTCTCTGAATCACCAGGCTTACTGAACAATGGCTACAAAAAATGAGATTTTATTTTAAATAAAGATTTATTTATTTATTTTATATATGTGAGTACACTGTAGCTATCTTCAGACACACCAGAAGAGGACATCAGATCCCATTACAGATGGTTTTGAGCCACCATGTTCTTGTTGAGAATTAAACTCAGGACCTCTGGAAGAGCAGTCAGTGCTCTTAACTGCTCAGCCGTCTCTCCAGCCCCCAAAATGAGATTCTTCTCCATGTACAAAGACAGAAGGTGCCCATCCCAGGGCACCCTCACCAAAGCAGGAGAGAGTTTATGTCCTAACCCGGGATCTGACTTACATGTTAGAACACACATTGATCCTCCTCTAACAGACAAAACCAGTGGGAGAATTTCCAAGCATTTACAATGACCTTTATCTGACATTTGTGGGGTCATCATTCCTGAGTGATGAGTCTCCCAGCAACCTGTCCATCCCAGACTCTGTGACAATAACCAGCCAGGGTCTCTATTCCCTCTGCCTGGGTAGTGAACAAGAAAAGTATTTCCACTAACAACACTGTATCTCTTAGAAATTTGAAAATCAATTCCATGCTAATATTGGGTGGGGGAGAATGTGGACCTTGATTTTGGCATCAGAACCCTGAATTCAATAGGAGTTTTGAAAGACTTCCTTCGCTTCATGCTGCTACATGTTGAATGGGCCCACACAGGGCTGAGGGCTTACACTGTAGCCTCTGGGATTGACACAGTTACTGAACATCTTATTTCTCACTCCAATTTGCCACTTTGGACACAGGTAGCATCCCCAGGACAATAGGAATAATGGTTTCCATGGCAACCAACACAAGATTCTCTACTTACAGGTTAAGGTGGTTGGGACCACCCTGAGACGTCTTCTTAAGTTGTCTGGCTTCATCCCTGACCCTCCTTGGCTATGGCATGCTGTTTGCTCTGACTATAACTTGCACATTTCTTCTCTTCTATCTGACCATTACTTTTCCTATGAAGCTTTCTGTATCTATATGAACTGTGATAGTCTCAAGATTAAATGCAGGGAGAAAATCCTCCCAGAAGTTCGGGAAGATGTGCCCTAGGCTGCCAAAAAATGTGTTAGCCATTTGCTTTCCCCCTGAAGCAACTGCTATATAGACTCCAACCTACCACAGACAACAGACACTGGCCTCCCTGTCTGCAACTGACTGGGCTATAATATGAGAAATCCCTCCATCAGCTGGTCCAAAGCATCAGCTGAGACCAGTGTGGCTAACTACCTTCCCATAAATGACCTCTTTCTGACTGAAGTCAAGCTGCAACAAGGCATAGTCCACCCTGATGGTTTCTGATTACTCACAACTCACTGTCACTTGAGAACAAAGCAAGTCGACCAACTAACTGTTTCTCTGAATATTACCCTGAATATACTGGATTACTTTTTTGATAATAGCTTCTTACTGCATCCTGAAACCTGAGAAATCCATGCACTGTGTGTGGTGGTTTTGATATGCTTAGTCCAAAGAGTGGCACTATTAGAGACTGTGGCCTTGTTGAAGCATGTATGTCACTGTTGGGGTGGGCTTTGAGACCCTTCCAGCTGCCTAGAAGACAGGAAGCCTTTCTTCTCCTGTTTGCCTTCAGAACAAGATCTAGAACTCTCGGCTCCTCCAGCACCATGCCTGCCTGGACACTGCCATGCTTCTTACCATGATGATAATGGACTGAATCTCAGATTCAGTATGTAAGCCCCCCAAAAAATGCTGTCCTTTATAAGAGTTGCCTTGGTCATGGTGTCTCTTTTCAGCAATGGAAACCCTAAGACAGAAGTTGGTATCAGGAACTGGGGTATTGCTGTGATAAGCCTGACCATGCTTTTGTTTGAAGGAATGTGGATTTGGGGACTTTGGATCTGGAAAGCAATGAAATGCTTTCAATGGGACATAATGGGCCATTCTTGCAGGAATATGAAAGACATTGGTGTTAAGGGTGATTTGAACTGTGCAGACCTGGCCCAAGAGGTTTCAGTGAAGAAAAATTTCAGTATATGGCCTAGAGATTGTTCTTTTGATATTTTTATGAAGAAGATGGCTGATTTTTGCCCTTGTCTGAAGAGTCTCCCTGAGCCTAAGGTAAAGAAATTTATATTAATTGCATTGACAAAGAAAGATTCAAAAAGTCCAGCAGAGACTTTGTTCTCTGGTTAAGTCTCACGAAGAACATTTTGATGGAGCATAGCAAGCTTAGAAAGCTTATATATAAAAATATAAAATGTATGGTTCAAGTACTAAAGGGGCACCAGAAAGTGAAATGGAGCTGAATCCTGTGTTCAGGAAAATAAACAGAGCTGGTGAGATGGCTCAGAGGTTAAAAGCACCGACTGCTCTTCAGGAGGTCATGAGTTCAAATCCCAGAAACCACATGGTGGCTCACAACCATCCGTAATGAGATCTGATACCCTCATATGGGTATCTGAAGACAGCTACTGTGTACTTTGGGCCAGAGCAAGCAGGGCTGGAACAAGAGAGAGAAGGGAGGAGGGCAAATAAAAAGAAGATAAATTAAGGGAGTGGTGATTTGGGGGCAAGATCCCACCCAGCAAAGCATATTGTTTTATTCATTTGCCATTGAACAGAGAATAGTTATATCATGTTAGGTGTTATTATTACTTGGTTATCACTTTCACTTGGACTTTCAATTTGGAACCAACTACAATCTAGTAATGAAAGATGAAGGCTTTTGAGCTGGATCTTGAGGCACAGTGGCCATGAAAATCTTAGGCCCAGGCAAGGTGGTGCATGCCTTTAATTCCAGGAGACAGAGGCAAGCAGATCTGAGTTCAGAGCCAGCCTGGGATAGAGCAAGTTCCAAGTAGTGAAAAGCTTGGGTCTAGGTGTGGAAATACACGCCTTTAATCCTAGCATTCAGGGAACAGAGCCATGCAGATCTCTAAGTTCAAAGTCAATCTACAGAGCGAGTTCCAGGACAGCCAAGCTTGGGCAGTGAAGGGGTTGGAAAACAGAGCTGGTGATGATGTAATAGAACAAGGGGGCCATGTTCAAGCCCCAGCAAGCAGCAGAACTCGGCAGCTTTGACCATGAAGCTCCAGCTTTAGAGTGAAAAAAAGAAGGGACTACTGGGACAACTGATGCTGGTGAGCTGGAGATAAGAAATTAGCAGTGATTAAGAAGAAATCAGCATCACTGAGGTAAAATCTTCTGGGAAGATTTCAGACAGTAGAAAGAAGCTGTGTTCCAGAGATAGCCAAGGTTGAACCTCATGCTGCAGCTGGACTTGGAAATGAGTAAGAATCACCCAGGTGGTACTGGTTTTGAAGGCATGAAGGGGTCATGGAGAGCAGCTGAGGCTTGGAACTGTGTGAGACCAGGGAAGGCCATGGGTGGAGGTGCAGCTGCAGTTTGCAGTTGATAGCCCAGGACTGAACCACATGCATGCAAAAATGTTGAGGCTTGGCACCATGAAGAGAGCCTATGAGAGGCTACTGTGAAGCCCAGTTACAGTTACTTTAACTGTAATCCCAGTATATTGGAGATGCCAGTAACATGGGATGACCACCAAGAACAGCAGCAGCAGTGGACTAGAGTCAATCAGAGCCTAGAGTGCTCCAGAGGGCAGAGCTGGAGATGTGACCCAACCCTTTGGGGTAGTCCAGGAGATCAGATCTGGATCCCAGACACTGGAACAAGAAACTGTAACATTGAAGTTGCCTTGGAGACCCCAAGATATTTGAGATGCCAGAGCCGAGGATACCTGCTGAGGAAAACTGCTAACAGGGAGTGGAACCAGTCCAAGAGAAAGAACTTTGTTGCAGTCAGCAAAGCTGAAAGGAGTTGGAGATCTGAAGAGCACTTTTACATCAGACATGGAGATGCAGACTTTGGAGTCTGCCCAGCTGGTTTTTTGGTCTTGCTTTGGTCCAGGATTTCCTCACTATGACATTTTGGAATGGAAATGTATATCCTGTGATATTGAAGGTATGTGATCTGCTTTCTTTTAATTTTGATTTTATAAGGGATTACAGTAAAGTGCTTGGATGGATCTTATAAGAGACTTCAAGCTTTATATTTTTAATGTTGTTGAGACTGTTATAGATTATGGGACTTTCGAAGTTGGACTAACGTATATGTATTATGCATTATGCTATGGCTGGCTCTGGTCCCCATAGACTCATGTGTTTGAAGAAGCCTTTGGGGACCAGGGAGTGGAATGTGGTGGTTTGAATATGCTTGGCCCAAGGAGAGGCACTATTAGAAAGTATGACCTTGATAGAGCAGGCATGGCCTTGTTGGAGAAAGTATGTCACTTTGGGGGTGGGCTTTGAGACCCTTCTCCTAGCTCCCTGGAAGTCAGTCCTCCCCTGTTTACCTTCAGAACAAGACACAGAACTCTCATCTCCTCCAGCGCCATGCCTGCCTAGACTCTGTCATGCTTCCTGCCAAGATGATAATGGACCAGTAAGCTAGCCCCAATTAAAAGTTGGTCTTATAAGAGTTGCCTTGGTCACAGTGTTTCTCTTTACAGCAATGGGGACCCTAACTAAGACACACTGGGACCCACCCTATGCTAACATCAAGGGTAAGTTTTAGTAGTTAAGACATCACCATGATGAGGCTGAAGCCTGTTATTCTGTCTTTACCTACGTTTCCCTCTAGGCTACACAGTACTTGGGTTTCCACTCCATACTTAAAATGAAACTTCAGGCATCCGTTCTGGATCTCTTCCTTTTTGTTTCATCATCTTTGAAACATATGTAACATGTGGCTCCCCTGCTGCAGACTGCTCACCTTGCCTTCCTTCAAGGCCTGGATGAGAACCATGCACAAAAGGGAGGAGTGGCTAGTCTCACTGAACTGAGCTAGCTGGACTCCCTCAGGAATCCCAGGAGCCCGGAAATCCCTTGGCCTCTGAAAACTTGTCCTCAGTTGCTCTAGATACAGAGCTGGCTGCCCAACCTTCTGTGCCTTCCCTTGGTTCAGCAAGACTCTCCCATCACCCAGAGGACCCTACCTTCATGGTTGGCATGACAGTTTTCTGGGGTTCTGCTTCCTGTAAGGTTAGAGATTTCTCAGAGCAGAGGATCACATTTCCCAGTGTGTGCGGCACAGTAAGCTAATGCCAAATGTCCCAAAGCCATTAACAGTGTCCCCTGTTATTCCAATAAGCTTACACTGCCTAAACTGGTTGTCTCGTACACATTATTCAGTTCACTGTGCAGTCAAGTGAGGTGATGTGTATAGAAATATTGTGCAGATTGCTCAGTCATCCTGCTTAAGGGCCAGGAAACTCTACTCAGAGCAGAGGTCAAGAAGCAGCGGTTGGAGCACAGAGGCTCGTGTGCTGGCCAGTAAGGTTGTCGAGAGACAGAGCAGACCAGTGAGGAATGTCTTCAGAGTCTTTGAGTTGCAGGCAGCTAACAGATGCTCTCTAAGACAACTCACTGTCTCTATCAAAACCAATCCAGAAAAGCCAGTGGCCGCAAGACTTACCTCCAATGCTTTGTCCTTGATGTAAGGATGTCAGGCAGGGACAAGTGACCCTCTCACTCTGTGTAGCCTGTCCACATGACTTCCGGGATTAGCTCTTCATGATGAGAAGTTGATTGAGAAGTGGGGAAAAAAATCAACCAGATTGTTTTAAAGTATATGTTATGCGTATGAGTGTTTTGTCTGGTATAACTGTAGACCATGTGTATTCTTGGTGACTATAGAGGCCTGAAGATGACACCAAATTCCAAGGAACTAAAATTACAGATGGTTGTTCCCTGCCATGTGAGCACTGGGAACAGAAGTTGAGTCTTCTACAAGAACAGCTAGTACTCTTAACTGCTGAGCCAATCTCTACAGCCCCAGCTAGGTTTGTTACAGATCAGAAGAAGCAAATTCAAAGATCAACAGCTATTTAGCTATGGTGCTCACTGAAAACAAGTGTGTTGAAGTCACAAAACGTTCCCAATCTTGATAATGCACATGACCTAGAACAAGGTGTCCAGTTGAACAGGAAAACTGTGAGAGCTTTGTTTAAGTATCTCAAGCCTTTTCAGTTACATAACTTCAACATGTTATGAGAGTTAACGTTGGTCTCTATTATCCATAGGGATGAATACTTACAGGCCACATGTGTGGAGAGGATTTGTGTGCAAATCTCTAATTTCTATTGTGTGCAGTCCCTCAGCTCCAGGGGCTGCAGCCATCTGCAGCAATGAACAACTGACGGTGTTCACAGCACAGCTGGAAGGCTGGGATAAGTAAACAGCTGTGCACTTTCAGGAGCCTCTCCTGACTCCATGAACAACAGACTCACAGGAAAATACCCTGTGGCCAAGCTAACTATTTACATTTCTCCCTCATAACCAA
>JANHMN010000015.1:8795511-8818304 GCA_030674055.1 Rhabdomys pumilio | reverse complement strand
TGGTCTTGGCCTTGTAGCAGTCTCCTATGTGGAACGGTGAGCATTGGTAAGCAGCCAGGGCTGGATCCAGGCAATCATGTGCTAATCTATCTAAGTGCCAACACTCACCTCAAGTCTTAAACAGAAGTGTGTGTAAGGTTGTAGTTATGCATATACATGGCAGAAATATTGAAAATTCTCCATGGTGACTGAGAGGAAAAGTATTCATTAAATTGGAATGACAATTGGCTTCTAATTGTTTTTTTTTAATGCCTTGTTGATAATTGTGTTGCTGTTAGAAAATTCCCCCAATAAATAGGCTATTTAATGGTAAGTTTCTATAATTTTAACTGAGATTCAGTATGCTCTATCAGATGTGATTGAATTTTTGCTTCTCAAAGTTATTTAAAAATGCACAAGGATGAGAGGACTTTACACTCTGTGTCAGCTTCTTGCTCCTGTTTAGACTGTTCTACACAGTAAATCTCAATGGCTTCAATTACTCAAGTAAAATTGCATCTACAACAATAAGAATACACGACTTCAATTTTATGCACTCCCGTTCATTTATTAATCCACTTACAACCAGGTTCATGGGCTTAGGGATTGCTGCACTGAGTGGAATAGCCCTAGGATCTATTTCAGGACTCTGAGAGGTAAGTCCTACACATCTATTTCGGGGACTACCCACGTGGTACGGCTGTGTGAACCCGCTTCGCCGATGCTGTCTGATGTAGTTCACACACTCTGTTTCCTAAGTCATTAAGGTAAAATGCACTCAAATATGGGATGAACTGGTGTCTACAGATTAAAATAGAATGGCTTCTTAGGCTGCCGGTATATATAACTTGAATCACACTTTAGGGACTTGTTTCTCCACCATGAAGTGACTGGCTTGAGCTAAAAGTATCCTGGCTCCCCCAGCTCCAACGTTCCAGATGACGTCCTATGCAACATCTATGGGGCCTAGCCCATATCGGCCAGGCATTCATCTCTACATAGGTAGCTACAGGGCAGACTCCAACCAGGTATACAGTTCTGTCCAGGTAGTGCAGTTCTGAGTAGGTGTACAGGTTCTAGGGAACAGGACAGTTCCACCCAGGCACATAGCTACAGGGCAGAATCTAGCCAGGGTGAAACTCCAGCCAGCATGCAACTCTAAACAGATGCACAGCCACAGGGATAAAATTAAGCAGGAGTGCAACTCCCACGGGGCAGAGTTCTAGCCAGATGTGGAAATACCCCTGAGACAAAGGAATAGTCACATAATATTGAAGGAAGAAAGTAAGGTTTGCCAAGAGTGATAGGGCAAACTTAAAGTCCTTAAAGTTTGGGGAGCCTGGGAAAATTCTCTGAGAAAGCCAGTCACCAGATCCTGGGTCAGAGCCGTATCTACTGACACCCCAGCACTCCCCAGTTATAACCCTAATGGCACCGTAGGCAAAGCCTTGGCAGCATGGCCCAGGCAGGTCTCCTGGGGTTATTGTACTGCAAGAGTGTGACATGAGAGGCAGCTACTCATCAGTGCTTTCTCTTTTTACCAAGTCTACTCCTCAAGTCACACCAAAGTGTGACCCCCCACTCAACCTGCTGTTTGAAGCTAGCTGTGAGAAGCTGGAAGGAAGAGCCACCCAGGGACTGTAATAAAACAAAACCCCAGTTGAGGTCTGAGGCACTATGCACTTTGGCTGTGGTTCCATAAAATGTATTATTTCCCCCCTTGGGAAGAATTTCAGATCTCCACAAGGAAGAGCATGATAAAGGAGAAAGGCAGATTTGTAACGGCAACGGGAGCTGAGGCATAAGACCTCCAGCAGTGGGTGACCAAGCTTGGGTCACAGTAGGATGAGGCTCGGTGCCCAAGTGAATTCATGCAAAAGCTACAGAAGGCTGGTTTCAAGGATGAAAGATGTGAGTACCCAGGCTGAAAAAGTAAGAAAGACTCCAACAATGAAGAAACAATACCAATGCAGGTACTGAGTAGTCAAGGCTCACAACATCAGGTCACCTAAAAGAAGCTGAGGAGGCCGCAGATGATCCATGCATGAAACCCTACAACTGCCAGAGTTACTCAGTGCAGACAGAACCAGAATACTGTCTGTAGGAAATCAGGAAAGAGAGATGAGGCAGGGGGCCAGAGGAGCTTTCTGATGGGACCGTTCATCCACATGCACCCAAAAGCCAATTGTTTTTACCCGTGAATCAAAATTCATTTATGAAAAGTATGAGAAAAATAATAAATAACATTGTTAATCTTTTACCCCATAGGATCTACTTGGCTTTTTGTTGTTGTTTTTCAATAGGACTCTGCCCTGATTTGGTGAAGAAGCCTAAATAGATACTGACTTTGAGTGTTCCAACACCCAAGCAACATCTATTTCTTAGACGTCAACTAAACTTGAAATCTACTCTAAATTGTGAAACTAATCTTGAAATTTTAATATTGATTTAAACATTCAAGCAATTGTTTTCTAACCTGCAGTTCAACTGGGATTAAGCCTTGGACATCATGAGACTGGGGAAGATGGGGGTGGGGTGGGGTGGGGTGGGGGGGCAACAAAGCCCAGACTTTTGTACAAATTCTAGGACAGCAGGGAAGAGAGATGGGAGAGCCAAGTATAGCCATTGTGGCCAGATGTTGGGCTCAGCAGAAACAGGGGCATGGGGGTTGCAGAGAGGCCAGCCCTTTAGAGACACTTAGATCAAAACCTACAGAAAAAAACGTGGGAAGGCCACCTGCTACCATCAGAGAAATGTGACACAAAGAAATCACATTTCTTGTCCATTCTGTAAAATGAACAGCTAAGGAAATAAAGTTAGGCAGGTAATAAAACAATTTAAAAGGAGGAAAAGGGAAGAAAAAAAAAAACTCCCAAGAACTTAAAGTGTGGTTTGTCTAAAGCTTCAGAGAGCAGATAAAATGTCATGTTCTTCCATGGGTCCCACGGACCTCAGGTTTATGGATACTGACACCTCCCAATTCCAGGAGCCCCCAAATGAAAATCCACATACTCCTTCAACTTTACAATCTCTGATCTGCATCTGGTGAGAACACAGGCTGGGACCTTCTTCCTGTTGTGAATGCCAAAGAGTGCTGGTCAGGGGAGAAACACACGCTTGCATGCCAATTCACAAGGCTGGGAAACTGTGGAGAAACGGTAACTCCCAGAGCACACATGAGACCCAGAATAGAGCAAGCATGGGAAGGTTTAGCCTTCATCCAGGCAGTAGACCAGGGGGTACAGGGTGGGGAAAAGTCCACAGTTCTGGAAGCCAGAGCAAGCATCCAAAACACTGAGTTCTGAAGCCACGGAAGACAACGACTTGAGATGAGTTCGAGTATAATGTCAACGATAATATCAAACACAAAATCATAGTCGGGTTGGAAATTATCTCCCTGAAGCATTAAAAAATTAAGAGTTATCTTATTTCTTTTCAGTTTACTAGGAAATTGAGAAGCAAGCTGGTCTCTGGGGGAAGTTCTGAGATACAAGAGAGACCCAGGCCTGTGGAAGCTACATATAGGAAAGGGCAGATGACAGCTTCCTCGTGGAAGATGTGATTAGAAATAACGAAGACCAGAGGCCCTGCAGGCTGCTGTAAGTCCAGAAGGGAAATACTTCGGCAAATAAGCAGTCTGCCCTGTCTTGTTTGCCAGATGCATTTTAAAGGGCAACCACTAAGCCTGGGGTTTAATAAAAGATACCAAAGTGGGGGAGGGGGTACAGTGAGGATGCCAAACACCTGGAAAAGTTCATCTCTTCATCGCTCAGTCTGTGGTGACAAGAGTCACCAACAGGAGGGGCGGCACAAAAGGGAACCATAGTCTGTCAACAAGCTAGTCTCAGAGCAGGGCGCTTCAGCTCTGTAATTCTATTCCCACCCATAGACCCACAGAAAGCAAATGAATGACAGGCCTTCAAGAACTTGAGTACAAATGACCATCTCAAGAGCCTTCCTTCTGTTGTCCCTTGGGGCACTGACCATTAGCAATGATGTGGCTTTCATGTAGCCAGGGAGAACTACGTGGTGCCAATCACAAACCAACTTTTTGTTTCAGCAACTGAGTATAAAAAAAAAAAAAAAGCCAAGAGCTGTGAGACAAGAGAGGATGCCCAAAGAAATACTGTAAAAAGGCCCGCCTTGATTCAGATCACAACCAGAATCTGAACGTGATTTCCACAGTCGCTACACAATGACAAACTGCCTCCTGGTGGATTACAGTGCCAACCGCATAACACGCATCGTTACATACCTAATGTGGTGCTCGCCAGGCATCGAGCACGCTGTTATCTCGCTCCTCCTTCAAACCACCTCAGCCATTTGTCCACTATATAGACCTTCTAGCTGAAGCTCCAGCCTCTGGGTATAGGAATTTGTTTTCAGAGTGTATTCTACCCCTTAAGCCAGAAACGATAATCCATCCAGTAGTCAAGACTAGATAACAATCAGAAACCACACAAGGCGCTAATGTCTCCAGGGTGATGCTTAATACGGCTCTCATTAGCAGAGCAGCCGTGCACAAAGAGCTGGGGAGGTAGAGGCCATCCTAACACACTGTGTTGGCTGGGAGCTCTTAGAGCACTGAGTTCCCAAGATCATCACAGTTATATGCTATCCCTTGAAGGATAGCTTCTTTGCAATATTCTGTACCCTACAGGAAACCCTAATGGAAGCATGGCTTGCCAAGGCACTGTAGGGCTTGGGAACTAGCATCATTATGTCCAAGAATGACCTTGCATCATTATGTCCAAGAATGACGTTGTGGGGCTTGTTTAACCCTGTAGTGGGAAATATTTAAATCTCCAACCCAAATATGACCGGTCAATGAAAGCACAACTCAGTAATTATGAATATATTCTGTAAGTCTAGATTGGGCAGATACCCCTACACTACTCTGTTCCCCAGCTATGAGACCCTTATAACTTGAGGGTTTTCCAGACCCTGTGTCTGTCCTTCTACCTCCTGCTTCCCAGTCGTCCTCCTCAGTTGTCCTCCTCCGTCATCTTCTCTTTCCTCTCCTTCTCCCCAGTCATCGTCTCCATCATCTTCCTCCTCCATTGTCTTCCTCCAGTCCTCCCTCTCTCTCTTCTCTCCCCAGCTTTTATATCTCCACCTCCCCTTCCTCTGCCCAATCACTGGCTCCAGCCTTTATTTTACAAATTAAGATGGGCAGAAGGTTCACTAGAAATCACCTGTGTAATGACTCACGCCTCCTCTGCAGTCCTTCACAGGAAAGGGGAATTGGTATCAAAATACAAGGCCGGGCTATCCACAACATGACCCTACACCAATTCTACAGATTTGGGAAGTAGGAGATTCAAAGGGTCAGACATTAGAGTTGTCTTAAAATATTTTCCATTGACAACAAGCCATTGGGGGGAGGGGACATGTATTAATAAGGGATGCCCTGTTCTCAGATGTCAACTGATTTTTAAAAATGTTTATTTACAAAATATTGCAAAAATCCTATAAAAATTGGATCCATCTTTTCTCCTTCAAACAGTAATATCTTCAATCACTTTGCAACGTGTTCTCTCTATTAATACATTGACTTTGGCAACCAGAGAAAGAGGCACCCTGTAAACCTGCTTCTAAGCTGTTCTCCTCCTAGTGGCCTCCACGGAGATGGTGCTGGATCCAAGGTCAAGGGGGACTTGAGGCCAGAGTCCACACCAAAACCATCAAGACACAAATATGTGGAAATACTGTGCAGACTGTGAAGCACTTTGCAAATATTTGCTTTTACCTTCCTCTCATGATTTATTTGAAAACACGCCTGGTCTATGCAGCATCTGCTCCAGCTAAGCTTACCATTTAGCCGCGCACACACAGGAAGCAATTATCCTGAGGATGCTCTGCTATCTAGGCTCTTGAATAGAGACACAGAGGCGGGTATAGAAAGACATAGGTCATCCCTGTTCTAGGACCAGAAAAGAGTCAGTTACACTGTGGGCCTACTGTGCTTTGTGATCACTTTGTGGGGAAGATGCAGAGTAAAGTGAAAACTATATAATTAAGAAACATGAGTGTATCATGGTGGTGGTAGCTCTGAATTTCAGTGAATGTCATCAAGCCATGCTGTTTCCTGAAGAGAGCTCAGCATGCTGACCGGGATGCTGTGTGCCTCGTGCCTTTGCTCCTGAGTGTTGTCAGAGCTCTGACAGGCATCTTCATGAATACTGTTGGTTCTTCCTCAGTGGGCCTTCAAAACCAACATGTCAATCGTATGCCAGTGGTTTAGTATGTGTCCTTGACCCAGTGCCATGGGATGAGCTGCTAGAAGCTCCTCGAGAATGAAACCATCCAGCACTAGCCAGCCTGAACCAGGGGGCAGGCACTCTGAGGGTTCTCCTAGGTTGAGGGGTTGAAAGCATTTACTTGATAATATTCACAGAAGGAACATGAAAGCAGGTGCATCCCAGGATTTGTGGATACCAAATTCCAACTATCCTACGCGCAGCTAACTAACTTAAGTCTGGGGACATGGGGAGAGCAAAGTTGACATCATCTCAAGGTTGGATAGTGGCAGATTTAGGCTATGAGCCAGTATGCCCACATCTATATTTAAGGGCGTTTCTTCTAGCACTTCTCTTTGCAAGCCCTGTCAATGGCTTCCTGATGTAATGGCAACAGATACACAACTTCTACATCTCAGACACTGCACAAAGCGACCAAAAGGACTGCTGATACAGGTTCTACACATTTCACATCTTCTGCGGAGACTCTCTTAGACAGAAACATCTGGAGAGAATAGGCCCTCATATTGTACCACTCCAGGGATGATACGTACCATCTCTTATGATCTACAGTTTCCCAACTACCAAGAAGCAAGGATTTGAGCCCCTGAGATGTCTGGACCTTGTCATTCCATGCAGGATGCGGATGACCCAGGAATCAGAACAAGAATACCTCCAATACACTAATTCTAAGTGCTCAAAGAACTATGCATCAATGTTTTCTTTTTAGCTGTGTGTGTGTGTGTGTGTGTGTGTGTGTGTGTGTGTGTGTGTGTGTTTGTATGTGTGTAGGTGTACAAACACATGTGAGAAGATCAGAGGCTAATTTCAGGTGTTATTCCTTAGGCTTCATCTACCTTGTTTTGTTTTATTTATTTATTTTTTTTTAGTTTGCAACTTGAAATTTTTAATAGAATATTACCTTAATAATGTCACAATAATTCATATCTAAAAGGAAATATACATTTGTAAGTTGAGCAGTGCTCATTACTCACATATATTTTAATTATGTGTTTTTATCATTGTGCATACATGGATTCATGTTAGTTCTAAAAATTACAGTGGTAGTCATTATAATTAGGAAGAAGTTTAATGACATTTGCAGTGTATTTGGCACAATTCTAACACCTCTCGGGATGTTTTAACAATACCTTGTTTTTTAAGACAGGGTCTCTCGCTGACCTGGAACTCACTTACCGGGCTATGCTGGCTGACTAGAAAATCCCAGGGATCCACCTGCTTCTGCCTCCCCAGGGATTACATATGCCTCCATTCCAGCTTTCGCATGAGTACTGAGGATGCAACCTAGCCCCTCCCCAGCCCACCCACTCAGTAAGCACTTTAGCAACAGAGCCATTGCCCCAGCCCCAATGTCTGATTTTTAAAGTGAATAAAATCTAAATGTCAACCCTGAACTGTATGACTAAGTAGCCAAACACTTAAGCCAGCACACAATGATGCTGGGCCACATTAGAAATGAACAATGACTTTTATTTCCCAAAGAACTTACCATCTAAAAAAGAGGTCAGATGTAGAAATAGGGAAACACTGTATTCATTTGGAAAAAAAAAAAAAAAAAAAAAAAAAAAAAAAAAAAAAAAAAACCTTTGTAGAGGCAGTTACTCTGTGTAAAAGCTCACAAAAGAGTCTGAATATAAAAACAAAACAAAACAAAATCCTTCCTTAAAAAAATCTCAGAGAGTCTGAACGCAGATCAGAGCGGATGAAACCCTAATCCACTAAGCTGGCACAATCACAGCCAGCTGTGGCCAGCAACCGTCCGCAGGGCTCAGAGGAGGCCTCCTATGTGCACACTGAGCCTTTGAAGCAGGCAACAGAGCCTGAACATTCATGTGGGTATCAGACTCGAAACTATTCAGCTTGGTGAGTTCTGTGGGGAGAATTTTACTTTGTAGCAGAGACCTGCACTTTCTCAAGCCTTCCCACTTCCGCATCTGTCAAGAAGCACAATTGGTTTGCTTTATAAGGCTATATTTTTTCCTTACAAAGAAACAGTTTCTCTCACTTCATAAAAACTCTTTACAAGCTCTTTCCTGACAATTCACAGCGTGTTGCAAGGCACAGAGCCATCATTTGAAGCCTTGCTTGACTTAGGAACAGTTTCTTGTAGCCGTAGAAAAAGGAATCGGATAAAAGAAGCCATGAAAAACTGAACACTCTTTAGCCCAGCTGGAAACAGAAATAGTAAAGCCAGCGACCGGCTTCCTGGACACTGAGTCTGTTCTGAGGGATTTATGTGCACTAGATCATTAACTGAAACAATCATGGGTGGGCAAGTTATCACCCCCTATTCTGAGGGCGGAAACTGAGCTACAGTTACACCAGAGGACATGAGGCAGCATGCAGACCACAGAGTTGAGCTAACCACTAAACCAAGCACACATGAGGCCAACCACTGCCAAGGCATGATGGTAGACATGGAAACACTGTGTTTAGTCTGTCTGAGAAGACAAGCAGAGAAGAAACAGGTTTTAAGACTCCCGAATTTAGACATACTGTCAAACATTCAACTTTCTCTTGAAAAGGCAACCCTCAAATTGGGAGAAAATGTTCTCAAAGCATAGACCTGAAAGGAGATTGTTATTCATAGTATATTTAAAAGTCCCTGCAAGAAAATGGCAGACCGATGGATTTACAAACAGACACATTTCTCCAAAGACAGAAAGGTGTTCAACAAGCCCACTAAGGGTCACTAGTCACTAGAAATTCACATCAAAGCCATGCCCTTGCGATGGCTCTTGTGGGACAAAAGAGGAAAAGCTAGTGAGGACACAGAGCAAAAAGCATCCCCGCTAACTCAGAATAGGGGCACAACATAGCCATGACATCCACCACAAAAGAAAACAGTAGCTGTTCCTCCAAAAGTCAAGTGCAAGGTTACTGTTGACCAGCTGATCCCAGACCTTGGAGGAGACTGAAAGCCTTGCTTGGTCTAGTGTTTGTAGATACAAGACTCACAATAGGCAGAGGTAGATAATCCAATGTGCTTATTAAGAGGTGAGGGGACAGGCAGAATACATACATGCAACGAAAAGTTATGCAACCTTCAGAAGAACATCTCAGAAACTGTGCCAAATATATTCGTGCTGTAAAGTTCCCTCACAGTAGAGATCCACACCAGTGGGATTCATGGAACTAGTCACTAGTACATCCGAGGGTACCAAGGACTAGGGAGGGGGCCTGGCTTCACCCGGGAAAGCACAGTGCCTGTATTTGTAATGATGGAGTGATGGAATGATTTGGCTGGATCAGCTACTTTTCTGTTGCTATAATGAAACATTCTGAACAAAGGTTGTTTATTAATGAACAGTTTAAAGGAAAAGTTTATTTGGGAGCTTACAGTTCTGATGGGAGAGTCCATAGCAGAACCAAGACAGCAGGCAACCAGAGCAGGAAACTGAGAGATCACATTTTTAACCACAAACCAAAGCAGAGAAAGCAAACTTCAAGTAGGGCAAGACTAAAAAGCTCTCAAAACCCGTCCGTGCCCAATGTCATGCTTCCTTCAGCAAGGCCATGGCTTCCAAAGGTTCCATAACATCTATAAACAGCGCCACCAACTGGGGACCAAATATTCAAATACAGGAGCCTATGGGGCCATGTCTCACACAGAACATCACAATGGTGATAGCTATAAAACACTATTAATGTCTTTAATATTACAGAGCTATAAATGGTTAACAAGATGGCTTATGTCAGATACATTTTACCACAAAATTTCAAACTCCAATCTGGGGAATCCAGACCTACTGAGAGGTCTATATCTTCTACTTAAACCTAACTACCCATTCCTGTCTGTCCGAAGACCCAGGCAGTTCAATCCTCAACCTGGCAGAAGTAACCTTGGCTAGGAACACAAAGACAACACAAGGTAACTTATAATGCCATCAGAGGTACCCATGTTCCATGTGTTATTACAGTGTGTTATCCCTTCAAGGACATTTAAAGCTTCAATACCACCCATGCCTCAGCATGTCATATTCATGCAATGCATGGGTTTGGGTATTTATCCAAAATAAGCATTGAAGGGAAATTGTGTAGAAAGGGAAGCAAAGTGTGATCCATGCAGTGCAATCCCAAATTCTGAGGGGTTGTATAATGGCTACAGACACAGCGTGTTCATCAATTTTTCATTGTTGTGACAAATACTCAAGAGAAGCAACTTAAATCAGGAAGGTTGTCCTTGGCTCAGTTTCAGAGATTTCAGTCTGTGGTTCGTGAGTCAAGGTGGTAGGAGAAGCTGAGTCTATGTAGAGTATCATGGTGGTAGGAGAACATCAAGGTAGAGCCTCATGGTGGTAGGAGAAGCTGAATCTAGGTGAAGCATCATGGTGGTAGGAGAAGCTGAGTCTAGGTGGAGCATCATGGTGGTAGGAGAAGCTGAGTCTAGGTGGAGCATCATGGTGGTAGGAGAAGCTGAGTCTAGGTGGAGCATCATGGTGGTAGGAGAATGGGGCAGAGGGAACTGTTCATCTCATGGCAGGCAGGAAGTGAAGCGACAGAAGGGTCAGGGACAAGATTCACTTCTGAGGCATGCCTGACTTCCTGCAACCAGGCCTGCCTCCTTATAATGCCATCAGCTGGGATCAAACCTTCAGGAAGGAATCATTTTCTATCCAAACCATGCAAGTATATGCCAAGTCCTGAGTATATGTGACTAATAGTGAAATTCATTTTTTTTCTTTCAGTTAAAAAACATTTTTAAAGTTGACAACACTTTGGTGGGTCCTATTAAGTAACCAGATTGTTAAGGTTTGAGCAGTTAAGACTTATTTGGGACAAGAGCATAGGGGAAAGGTCATTGACCCATGAAGGGTGCACAGCACCAAGATAGCCCATGAACTCCTTGAAGACAAAATCAAGAAATTCTACATGAATGGATGCAGTGCCCCAGATGAGACGCTTGATGACATCATTAAGAAAAGTACATAGACACTAACCAATGTCTTCGCAGTCAATGCGAGACCGATGCCTCTTCCTTTCCTTAAGATACTTTTCTTAAGACATTAATTGACATAATTAATTCTGCAGTGAATGTTTGTAGACATCATCTGATGGTACTGCTATATAAATGCTCACACAGTTACAAACATGCACAGGAGACTGTTGACACGCAGGGCCCCGAGCAGCACTGATGAGAGCGGATGAGCAAGACCAGAAGATTGTGGTTACTTGGTATTTTGGAGAACAGCAAGGCATTAAGGAAGTAATGTGAAATTATACAACAATTAGTTTAGAGGGTTAGCAATGAGTATCTCTGTTCTCTGTCCACACTAAGAGTCATACGTCCAGCAGGCCTGAAGACAGATGACACTAATGCTCACTCACATACATTATTCATGATATTTCACATGCCCTGTAGACTTGAGGTAGTAAGAGTGAATTATTACTGCAAGCATTTACCTCTGGGGAAAAGTGTTTTATTGTAAAAGCAAAGGCTTATAAACATTGAGATTTTCCTGAAGGTAATATGAAAGCATTCGATCATTGTGAATTTTCACTGAATTCTTGCATCTCTTAAAATTAATTCTTTAAGAAATACTTATTATTTTTGTTATGTGGGTATGTGAGCATTTGTGTGTGGGTATGCGCACATGGATGCAGATATCTATGGAATCCAGAGAATAGTTAGATCCCCTGGAGCTGGAATTATAAACAATTGTGAGCTGTCTGTCATGGATGCTGGGAACCCAACCTGAGTCCTCTGCAGGAGCCGGAGGCACTCAATCACTGAGCACCTTTCCCGCCCCTCTTGATATTATTGCTTTTCCGTTTGAACAGTGAGAGAGTGCTATAGCTATCTAGTGATGATGTGAAACTCACAGAGTAATACAACAATTAGTTTATAGGGTTAGCAATGAGTATCTCTGTTCTCCGTCCACACTAAGAGTCATACATCCAGCAGGCCTGAAGACAGATGACACTAATGCTCACTCACATACATTATTCATGATATTTCACATGCCCTGTACACTTGATGTACTAGACGGTATTATTGTCTCTATAACATGCGAGGTCCCAGAGATCACTCTTCCAAATGTTCCTTCAAAGGTAAAGTTTTCCGCACACGAAATGCTTGTTTTCTTGTATATCTGCTGTACTTTTACATGACAAGAATTGAAACTACATTAGTGAATGATTTCGGGCATAACTGGCCACACTGTTACCAAACGCCATTAATGAAATTCTGTGAAACTGGCAACAAAGTCAATGCTGCTACCAAATGCCAGCCGATGAAATTCTGTGAATGTATCCATTTCCCACAGGTATTTGTTTTCTGTTTTGGGTGCTTCTTGACGTGGTTAAACATTCAGTGTTTATTCAAAAGAATTACCATTTCCCTGAGCAGACATCCCCAGCAAAGCGGGAGAGTTAGGGCAGGGTCCAACTGGGTGTTTGGCTTCTGCCAGTTATATCAGACTGTAGATCAGCTGCACTTTGTTGGTTAGACAGTTAAAAAAACAAACAAACAAACAAAACGAACAAAACCTCTGCCATTACTAGATTCAAATCAGTTCTCTTCACATTATTTCTTCCTTGGGTACTACGAGTGACCCATTTAATAACTCTTGTTTTCTGTTTTACAAGTCTGATTTTATTGCCTAGCTCCTGAAGCTCTGAGTTCTGTTTCTTCCCTGGATATGAAAATCTAAGCATCATGTTCAATGACCAATGGGGGTTTTACCCAGAATCTGTGGATCTGTGGGAGTCTGAAAAATGTTGTTAGAAATCTCTAAGAGGAAAAACTTGGTGACTGGAATACAATTAGTATTCCAATACCTGCAGAAAACAAACACCCTCGGGAAGCTGATTCCTTTATAGAATTTCAGGAACCTTGTTTGGCAAGAGCATTAGCTTTGTTGTCAGTCATGCCTGAAGTCTTCCACAAATGCTATCTCCATTCTTGTCATGCAAAAGGACAGCAGATAGCCAATAAAACGAGAGTGCTCTGTGAGTAGGAAATCTTCACCTTTGAAGGAACATTTGGAAGAGTGATCTCTGGGACCTCACATGCTATAGAAACAATACCACCACGATTATTCTGAGTTTCACATCATCACTAGATAACTATAGCACTCTCTCACTGTTCAAACTGAAAAGCATTCATTTCAAGAGGGGCTGGACAAGGTGCTCAGTGATTAAGAGTGCCTCCAGCTCCTGCAGAGGACACCAGCTGGGTCCTCGGCATCCATGACAGGCAGCTCACAAATGTTAGAGTTCATGGCATTACAGTGGTGTTGGGCTTTAACTGATGCAATGTCTAATGGTATTGGCCACCTTGAAGCACCTTGAGTCCTCCCATTGTCTCAGTAGAGCCAATTCTACATGTCATCCTGTGTGGCATGTCACCACAAGTCATTTTAACATAGAAATTAGATCCAGGTATTAAACCTCTACATAAATCATGCCATGAATCAAACTGAGGTGGGTTATAGATCTTCTATTCAATTCACTAAAAACTGTTGCCAAATGAACAATACTTGGGTATACTGATGGTATCAATTCCATCAATTTTGTTTACAAGTGTCTTCGTTACTAAGCATAGCATTTCTGTAGTCTCAATCCTCTGTTCTCAACACTTGAATGCACTTATACCTTTCCAAGCCATGAATCCAAAAGCATTAATGTCCCAACAACCCACCAGTGTCTCCCTCTGCTAAGTACAGGCCACTCAGCCCATGCTAGCCTTGCTGCACAGTTGAGGTCAGTGACCACACGTGTGGCCTGGTCTCCATACTGGCTCAGTCTCACCTGATGTACACTACTTTCCAATGTCCTTCTCTCTGAGCCCCAGCATCAGGGACAATAGCATCCTACACAGGGCACTGCCCTTTCCCCACTGCAGAAGCCATGATGTCTTCACACTTTCAGACCTGATATAGAGTCTCTCAGAGAGAAGTCAGCACATCCTTCCAGATCCCTACAATCCTATTTCCTTTTCCTCTAGCTATTCTCCAGACAGCCCATATACCCAGCTGCTAGAACAGGTAACCTGTGTGATCAGGGCCTGCCCCTTCTACTCCAGGGCAATCATATGAAACAAACACGGACAGCCAGATTGGTGATACTGCCAACTCCTTCCAAACTGCTCTTGTCCCTGGCAGTAAGTGCTATTTAGGTATGCCATGTGGCAGGTATCACATCTCAAAGCTCATAGTCCTTCCTTAGAAGTGCATCTGAGAAAGGGCTTGTGCATCAGCCTCAAGACAGTGAGTCCTTGTGTGTAGATAACCAAGACTCTTACAGCAGAAATACATCCAGAAACCCCAGTACTTCCTAGTGCCAGGGACATATCTTTCCAAGCAGAGCTCTATGTTTTCTGAAAAACTAACCACACAGTAACAGTTAGCATGTGTTCTTTTCAAACACGAGTTTATCTCAAAACTATGTGTCCGCCAGGCAATGGTGGTGCACACCTTTAATCCCAGCACTTGGGAGGCAGAGGCAGGCGGATTTCTGAGTTTGAGGCCAGCCTGGTCTACAGAGTGAGTTCCAGGACAGCCAGGAGTACACAGAGAAACCTTGTCTCGAAAAACCAACCAACCAAACAAACAAACAACAACTATGTGTCCTTTCTCCAGTTCCATGCTGCTGTATGAGAAGAAGAAAGTATCTCCTAAGAGGACCTTAGCCAAAGCACATTTTCAGAAAAAGAATAAAATTACAAGCCATTTATCTTTGCTCCTCTACCAGGTCCAATTATACAGTCTTTTCTACATGCGGTGGATGAATGTTCAATGGGACTCTTGCATTTTCCAACTATCTGGATATCAGCATATTTAATGCTGTAATTTCCATTTGCTTAACGTTTTTATTATTTCCCCATTATAATCCCATTAGAAGTGATTCTCACTGTCATTATGGTCCTGTGTGGAGTCATTTCGACTGCTTTTGAAGGATGGCAATAATGCTGAATTCATCTGGATTTGAGAGCAGTCATCACCCTGTATTTAAAATGTCACTAATAACAAGAGGTAGCGTCCATGGACTCCTCCGGAGCCCCCAAAGTGAGGATGGTCTATCTAGAATGTGGCTTGGCTTCCTAAACAGAACCTTTCTGGGGTTATGTTCTATAAAGAGATCCACACTGGTGACTCACAGATGAACAAACAGTACAATCGCCATGGGAGTGAAGGGTGCAACAGCTGTTTTCGTTAAAAGATATTTTGCATACTTTTGGCTATCAGCATCTGAAATCCATGGTGTTTTTATCTTGAAATTTGTAAAGAAATCTGATTTGCCAAGCACATCGATAAGTTGATCTGTTTCCAAAGGCCTTTTTTATTTAAGGGGTAAAAATCTCACCTTTAAAAGGTATGGGGTAAGGACAAATGCTAGGTATAACCAAGATAAATACTCCAGCCCCCTACTCTGTGTCAAAAAGGCTCTCCCACATCACTAAGACTCAACAGGCATTCTCGGTGGTTTCCAATCAATCTGCTTCACAAAGTAAGGCAACGTTTTAGCTTCTTGGTCATGAGTTGAAACCTTCACCATTATTACAGAACCTACGATAGCCTACCAGATGCAAGACCCAAAATCTGACTCCACGGGAAGAAGCAAAAGCTTTGCTATGGAAGGAGCCTGGATTTACTCTGTGCATGCCCACTCTGGGGACTGAGGGGGGCATCTAGCTACTGGCATGCAAAACCCAATATCTGTACAGAGAAACCTGTGTCAGCCTGGTTTTCACAAGACATGGATGGCCCAGAAGCTTCTATGAAGCTCTCAGGACTCACCTGTGAAGGAATGTATGTATTTATTTTCCCAAGAACTTGAGACCAGCTAGGGCACAAGATGGAGGGGGCAGGAAGACGGCCGATGCCTACTACTGATCCTACTGGGTCATGTCGACAGCTGCCAAACTTTGGGTAGAGAAGGGAGAGGTAAAGGAAGAAAGACCCAGTTTCTGTCTATTGTGAGGAAGGTCAACTTTCTGGACAAATAAATCAGGGTCATGTTTGTCAATCAATGTGAGTTGTAAACTTTTAACTGTTTGGGGGTTTTTTGCTGTTGTTTTGATTTTTTTTTTTTTTTTGGTTTGGCTTTTGGTTTTAAAATAATGTTTAACCAACTCTTCCATCCATTTATATGAAGGGAACAGCAGACTTTAGTGCATCCACAGAGCTGAGCAAACACAGTCAACTACAGAACATTTAAATCAGACTGCAAAGAAGCCAACACCCATGCGGGTTCTTTTCTGCCACCCAAACCCATCCAGACACTGCCCCATCTACTCCCAACACACAGACTCTCAGTCCTGATGTCCATCTAAAACAATCCACACAGGTATGACTTCCCGTGTGCTCTCATTTAGTATGGTCCATCCAGGGCTGTCCATGTGGGAACCACTGAATGCCCTATGCCATTTCAATCAATGGCCCACAAGATCAACATTCTTTATCTACTGATTCATCATTCAGCCAATGAGCATCTGAGTTGTACACACAATTCCAATGGTCGATGAATGTAGGCTAGGACATATCCACGTGTGAGTTAGATATCACTTCCCTTTAGTATGCCTAGGGGAGGTACGGCTGTATAACAAGGTTTATTTTTTACTTTTTCCTCATTGCCTTGCCAAAACATCTTACACAAGCAACTCAAGGAAGGAAGGGGAGGTTTCTTTTGGCTCACAATTGGAGTACATCATGGCAGGGAAGCATGATACCAGGGATATGAGGCATCTGTGCCCAGAAAAACAGAAAGAGATGAACGGCACGTTCAGCTCACTCTCCTTTTATTTAGTCTGAGACTCTCCAGGCCTAATGAGTAACTGCAAGGTTTCCTACCTTGATTAACCCAGTCTTGAAACTCCCTCATTGACATGTACAGATGTTTGTCCTCTAAGTGATTCTAGATTGTGTCCGGTGGATAGTATTAACCATCACAAGTGGTGATGTCATGTTTAATGTATGGAGTAAATATGAGACTGTTTAGCTCCATTTCACATTCCTGTCAGTCGTGGACAGGTTTCTAATGTGCCCATAGTCTCACTAGCCTTCTTGTTTTTCTGTTCTTCATAAACTACCAGAAGTGGCCGATGGCTACTCCACTCTAGATCTCACATGTCTGGTTGCCATTTTCTCCTTCCTAAACATGATGAAAATCTTTCCCCCTTCTCTTTCCGTCTCTTCACTACCAGAAGTGAAGTACTTGCCTAGAGAAAAAGAAGCCCCCATTCTACCCGCAATGCCACAAAAGAGAAAACACTGTTTAGATGCAGACAGGAAGTGACATAAGTTTTCCAGTTCTGATAAACTTGAGTAGTTTTTGTGTGCCATTGGTCATTGTACATCTTCTTTATGGAAATGCTTATTCACTTTTTGTCAACTGTAGGGAGTGGTTCTGATGTTAAGGTCCTGTTCCCCAGTTGGGTCTTGATCCACCAATAAAGATCTCAGGGGCCAACGGCTGGGTGGAATGAAAGAGGCAGGACTTCTGGGTCCCCGCAGGCAGTCGAAGAGACATGAAGAGAAAGGGGAAAGATTTTTACCATGCTTAGGAGGGAGAAAATGGCAACCAGACATGTGAAATCTAGAGTGGAGTAGCCATAGGCCACTTCCCCAACTGGGTCTGGGGTAACAACTAAAGCTGAGGGCATATTTAGGGTGTTGAGTTGGGTCTAAATGCAACTGAGGGCAGATTTAGGGTACTAAGGCAAGAGTATTGGGAAGGGCATGCTAGCTGCTGGAGATTAAAGGCACCCAGCTATAGAGCCAATGAGGCAGGTTAAAAATAAGTTTGTGTGTGTGTGTGCATGTGCGTGTGCGTGTGCGTGTGCATGTGTGTGTGTGTCATCAGCAGATCTTAAGGAACCTGAGCAGGGCTGGTAGTGTGGTCCACCCAGAGCTTAAACTGGGTAGCAAAACCTACACAGTACAGTCAACCTTTTTGCAAAATAATTTTAGGGTCATGGAAAACTTGAGGATAAATACAAAGCTCCTATTTGTCTCCCGGGCACCTCGTCCTACACAACCCTATAACAGCACCTGGCATCAGGGCAGGATAACAGAATTGCTGCTGATATAATATTGTTAAATCCAGCCCAAAGTGGCCATTAGGGGTCTCACTTGTGTTTTGTGGCCTGATGGTTTTTGGAAAGAGTACAATGACATGTACCCACCACTGTAGTGTCCTACGAAAGAGTTTCACTGTCCTAGACTCCCTCCATGTCAAAATGCTATGATCCAGGCTTCCTATATATCAGGACCTTATTTTGTACTGTGTG
Organism: Rhabdomys pumilio; assembly: GCA_030674055.1. NCBI lineage: Eukaryota > Metazoa > Chordata > Mammalia > Rodentia > Muridae > Rhabdomys > Rhabdomys pumilio. Next base: position 8,799,833 of record JANHMN010000015.1, on the reverse strand, counting down.
TGTGTGTGTGTGTGTGTGTGTGTGTGTGTGTGAGAGAGAGAGAGAGAGAGAGAGAGAGAGAGAGAGAGAGAGAGAGAAACACAGAGACACAGAGACACACACAGAGAGAAAATATTGTGCACGCACGTTTGAGTTCTGTATGTTTTATAACCTGGCAACGTCCTGAAGATTATTTTGGCTCTATTTTAATTCCCTAACCCTTACTTTCCTTTGTTTTGTAGTTACTGATTCACTAAAATGTACTATCAGAAGAAGAAGGGTCCTTTCTGGGTTGTCTGCACACCATCCTCTCCCAGCCCCTCATCTCTACTATCTCCAAATGTTTGTCTTCTAAGGTCACATATTTGCAAACATAGCACATACCTTTCCAGCTCCCCACCCCCAGAGTATACATTTCACATTTGCCCATGTTTTTAAGGCTCCATGCTTAATTTCTTTTTTTAGGATTGAATAATTAACTCGATCTGACATTGTTAATTCAGTAACATATTGAAAGTTATCTTGGCTGTTCCCAAGTTTGAGCAATTTTTACAATGTTGCTATCAACCCTCATGTTCCCCATTTTCTGCAGACAAAAGTTTTAGAGCATTCAGCTACATGGGCAGAAGAAAGAAAGAAAGAAACCACACCAGCACACGATGGCTAGAAAGAGTTAAGTGTTCCGTGCCCCACGTCCTCACAGCTGGAAGACAACATTGTGGATCTCAGAGGTCCTAACAGCACAGAGAGGTCTCAGTGTTTTAACTTGAATTTTGATATTTGCTGTGGAACATCTTTCCATAGGCATATTTGAAACTATACATCTTCTGCAGGGAGGTAATTCATAGTCTTTTGTCCTTGAATTCTTTGTAAATTTTGGATAGCAGTCATTTATTGGATCAGTGATACATAAATATTTTCTCCTAGTGTTATCTATAGCTTGCACCCACCCATTCTTTGAACATCATTCCTAAGAGGCTGGGAGGTTTTTGTTTTAATGAAGTCCAATGTGCGGGTTTTAGAATCTCATTGCCCTTGCAATTGTACCCAGAAAAAACTCAAAATGACCAGGTCACCTTAGCAGCCCCTGTTGTCTGGTAGAGCTTTACAGTTTTACATTTTACATATGTGTTTTACATTCATTTTTAAAGGTTTAAGGTCTGTATCTGGACTCACTTTTGCCTGCAGATGTCCGGCTATTTCAGGATCATTGTTTGAAGACTGTCTTTTCTCCCTTGGTTTGCTCTTTAGTGAAGAATTGGGGGACCACTTCTGTGCTGGATTTATTTCCAGCTCCATTCTGTCTCGCTGACCTCTTGTCTACCTGTATTACTCTGCCTGGTTACTGAAACTTCAAGATAGTTTAAGACTTAAAGTGACATAGCTTTCCAATGCTTGCTCCTTTATACTGGGCTCTGTTTTTTTTTCTTCATTTCTCTTAAATTCCAAGCCAGTTTGCCAATAACCATAAAATAATTTCCTGGAACTCTGCCTGAGATTCCTTTTAATATACATAAGACGTGCCACATTAGCATATCGATCCCCTCTACATGTGAACATGGAATATTGACCCATGTACTTAGAGCTTTGATTCTTCCCTTCAGAATTTTGAAGTTTTACTCTTAGGGATTTTGTAATACTGTCTTAGATTTTATTAAGTTTTGATGTTGAGCTTGTGTCTTTAATTTCAAAGTCTAGTATTACACTGCTGGCACTTGCAACAGTAACTGGTATATACATCATCACTTTGTACCTGGCAGCCTTGCTATTACTGCATAATAAATATGTATGTCTCAGTTAGGGTTTCCATTGCTGTGAACAAACACCATGACCAAGGCAACTCTTACAGAGGACATTTAATTGAGGCTGGATTACAGGTTCAGAGGTTCAATCTATTATCATCAAGGTGGGAAGCATAGCAGCATCCAGATAGGCATGGCACAGGAGAAGGAGCCAAGTGGCTACACCTTGTTCCAAAGAGAACCAGGAAAAGACTGTCTTCCAGGTAACTAGGAGAAGGGTCTCAAACTCTACCCACACAGTGACACACTTCCTCCAACAAGGCCACACCTACTCCAATAAGGCCACACCTCCTAACGGTGCCACTCCCTGGACCAAGCATATTCCAACCTCCACAATGGGATAACTTTTTTTATACGTCTTTGAGCTCTATACATAAACAATGATATCATTTGTGGAAAAGGCTGGTCTATTTCTTCCTTCTTTATTTACTTTACTTCTTCACTGGCTGTGCCTTGCCTTGTTTCATCAGCTAGCTGGGATTCCCAATGTGATGGTAAACAGAGATGATTTACTGCTGACATTATGGGCTATCCCTCTAATTCTCGCCATGAAGTATCAACTCTAGGAATTTTTATGGGTGTTTTGCCTGCATGCATGTCTGTGTGTCATGTGCATGCAGAAGAATTTTTAATTATGAACCACCATTTGTGTTGGGAATCAAAACTAGGTCCACTCTTAGCCACTGAGTCGTCACTCCAGCTGTAGGATTTCTATAGGCATTTGAAAACCTCTATCAATCTGAGCAAGTCCCTCTCTTCCCACTTTACAGTGTATTGATGATACATAAATATTGGATTTCTGTCCTGTGCTTTTATGAACGTATTGATATGTCTTTAATTCATTAATTTGTTGATGAGATTATATTAAATGATTTTCAGATGATGATAAGGCCCTGAATATTTAGCATAAATTAATTCAGTCACAATGCAGACATTCTTAAGATTGATTCACTTGTGATATATTCCTCTGTGTTCATGAGGCGTAGGAACTGGTCATGTTCCTATCACATAACATTTCTGTCAGGGTGTGGTGTTAGGGCTGGTCTCACAGGAGGACAGAAAAGACTTCCTCCTTATCTGTCTTCTCAAATAGATGGCGTAATGCTAGACTAATTTTCTTCCTCAAATATTGAATAGAATTCAACACTGAACCCATCTTGGCATGGTTCAGACAATTCTGAAAGGTTATTAATTATTAATTTGATTTTCTTAATAGATACAGGCCTATTCAAATTATCTATTTTTTTTTTCTTGCCTGAGTTTAGTGGAATTGTCTTTCAGGGAATTCACCCGTTTCGTTTAGCTCGTCAAATATCCGGGCTCAGGGTTATTCATAACACCCTTTAATGTCTCTTTAACATTTATGAGACTGGGTGGTTTTCTTTCATCTCGAGTGCTCATGATTGTCACCTCTTTTGTTTTTCTCACTGTGGCTAGAGACTTATTAAAACTTTCTTTTTCACTGAGCGAGTTCTTTCTTCTCCACTGACTTCTTGATTTAGGTTTTACTGCTTTCTTTTTTAATTCATACTTTTTAATTTTCTTACATTTATTCTGAATCTAATTTGACCTTTTCCCTAGTTTCCTGGGGCAGAAGCTTACAACGTTTTACATTGTCCCTTGATTCTTATTTGTTTTAGATTCATTTATTTTATGTATATGAGTTCACTGTCACTGTCATCAGACACACCAGAAGAGGGCATCAGATCCCATTACAGGTGGTTGTGAGCCACCATGTAGTTGCTGGGAATTAAACTCAGGACCTCTGGAAGAGCAGTCAGTGCCCCTAACCTCTGAGCCATCTCCCCAGCCCCTTTCCTCAATTCTTATACATGTATTAAATGTTGTAAAATTCTTCTCTAGCCTGGGCTTTTGGGGCATCTCACATGTTCTTTCTTTCTTTCTTTCTTTCTTTCTTTTTTTAAGCTCAAAACAGTTTTAAAGTTCATCTTGAGATTCCAACCGCCCTTTGAACAGTTACTTAGGTATATTTGATTAGTATTCATACATTTGGGGATATTCTGCCTTTCTGTTGTTCTTCTAACTTAGTTGCTCAGTAATCAGAGCAGATTGCAAGTTTTTGTTTTGTTTTGTTTTATCTTGAAGGAGTCTGTGCAGTCTTGATGAGAGATCCTGTGAGTTTATACAGAACAGTGTTCTGTAGTTGGATGGAGCCATCTACACAGCATTCTACACTGATAATTTCCTTCCAACACTTTAGATAACTTTCGATCTACTTTCTGTCCACCCGCATGGCTGTTGAAGACTAGACTTCTGCAACTCATGTCCTCCTTCCGCTGGCCTGTAACTGTGCCTCCTTCAAGATTCTGTCCCTGATTTTCCAGTTAGACTCCAAGGCCCATCTTCTGGGCTCTGCAGTCTGTAGTTTAGTATATGTCATCTTCACTGCAAACATTTCTACTGCTCCTTTATGCTTTCCCTCCCCTTCCCTCCATACCTGACATCACTGCTGCCCTCTGTGCCCTCTCACTGGCACTGCTGCCTGTGCTGTGCCCTCTCACTATCACTGCTGCCCTCTGT
>JANHMN010000015.1:8777114-8795501 GCA_030674055.1 Rhabdomys pumilio | reverse complement strand
GCCCTCTGTGCCCTCTCACTGTCACTGCTGCCCTCTGTGTCCTCTCATTGTCACTGCTGCCCTCTGTGCCCTCTCACTGTCACTGCTGCCCTCTGTGCCCTCTCGCTGTCACTGCTGCCCTCTGTGTCCTCTGTCACTGCTGCCCATGCTGTGCCCTCTCACTGTCACTGCTGCCTGTGCTGTGCCCTCTCACTATCACTGCTGCCTGTGCTGTGCCCTCTGTCACTGCTGCCCTCTGTGGCCTCTCACTGTCACTACTGCCCTCTGTGCCCTCTCACTGTCACTGCTGCCCATGCTGTGCCCTCTCACTGTCACTGCTGCCCTCTGTGCCCTCTCACTGTCACTGCTGCCCTCTGTGCCCTCTCACTGTCACTGCTGCCCTCTGTGCCGTCTCACTGTCACTGCTGCCCTCTGTGCCTCTCACTGTCACTGCTGCCTGTGCTGTGCCCTCTGTCACTGCTGCCTGTGCTGTGCCCTCTCACTGTCACTACTGCCCTCTGTGCCCTCTCACTGTCACTGCTGCCTGTGCTGTGCCCTCTGTCACTGCTGCCCTCTGTGCCCTCTCACTGTCACTGCTGTCCTCTGTGCCCTCTCACTGTCACTGCTGCCTGTGCTGTGCCCTCTGTCACTGCTGCCCTCTGTGCCCTCTCACTGTCACTGCTGCCCTCAGTGCCCTCTCACTGTCACTGCTGCCCTCTGTGCCCTCTCATTGTCACTGCTACCCTCTGTGCCCTCTCACTGTCACTGCTGCCCACGCTGTGCCCTCTGTGATCCTCACACTGAGCTTTCTCTGCTGTGCTTTTTCCAATCCCATTTCCTTTGCTCTTCCTTCAGAAGTGTTTACAGCATTCCTCAGGCCCCTACTTCCCTCTTTTTCTGTGACTTTGCCACACTGATGTGGCATCAAAGGAAGCCTTCTCATTCCCATTGGGGAGGATGGCTTTCCAGCAAATCCCTGGGTGTTCTTGGGATGTTCATGTCTGTTCTAGCAGTCATGTCCCTTTCCACTACAGCCCTTAACATTTCTATTGTGATGGTTCCAAAAATTCCACCACCTCTCACCCTGGTCCAATATCTGAGCTTTGTCTTTGGAGATCTGTTTCCTTTCAGCGTGTCTTGTATTGTTTTCTTGTACACTGGGTATGGTGTACATTGAGTTAAATGGCCATTTTATGTGTGGGTCTACATTAAATGTGAGGAAATCAATTGTTCTTAATGTTTGCTGTAACTCTAGGTTTAAGAAGGTAAAACCCCCTCTAGCTCAGTAAGTCTCTCCTGTGATCTTTTTGTCTACTTGTGAACTGTTCGACAAAGCAAGACTAAATCGGCAGTAACCCCTTCAGCTCTCATTTCCAGTGTCCAGACAGGAACACTATGATGCTACAGGGGAAGTGAACCACCCTGTAATTCTCTAACTGTAACATTATACAGACACACACACACACACACACACACACACACACACACACACACCTCAGTCTTTCAATGAGTCTATGCTCTGGGCTGTGCTGTTCCTATGAGAGAAATGTTTCTTTTTTAATTTTCTTTCCCACCTCCTGTGAGAAAGTCTTTCCCTACATCCCATTCTCATGCTTCTGCAAACTCACAGGCTCAGCCGTGTGAACCGCTATTGATGGCAGGTCATATTTAAAACAACAGAAATCTCTGGGTATCTGCAGCACGAGCAGATCTGTCTTCCTAAGACCTTGATGGGCTCCTGGAGTGAGATGACCCGAGGTGGAGGGGGTTCCGAGAATCACCCCTCGATGGCCAGTCCACACTCCAGTTGTCTGCCTTACCAATTGTAATCTCACAGATCCACAAGCCAGACTGCTTCTTCCCAAGCTCAGGCTCCTGTGTTTCCATCACAGATCGGACTGTTTTCTCTGAGCTTTGCTTCTCTGCTAGATCTAAAAACAGCTGCTTGTGTTCTGTTGTTTCCACTCTCGCCATCAGGAAAGCACCGAGCTCTCTGTCCCTCAGAGCAGAGGGGGAGACCGGACCCCTTTAAAATGGATTACCCACCCTGTGATGTGGAGTCATGACTGTACTTTCTGAGTTCGGGGTACACGTCCCCAACTCTGAGACTGTCTACACAAATCCTTGGCCATGTCTTTAGAAGTATAGACATTTTCAGTCTGGATAAAGTCTGACTATCTCAGGAATTTCTGAATCTTGATTGCCATGTCCAGGTTTTCAAGTCATCATTGAATAAGACACAGTAGAGACAGCTCTAGGGTCAAAGGTTAACATGCTGAGGATGGGGCAAACTTGTTTTCCACTTGGATTCTAAAGGGTCATCTACTATACACGCTTCCAATTCTGTAGTGTTAACAAAGAGACACTTGCTAACAAAGCCCTGATACTCTTTGGTCTGGGAAATGAGCAATTCACTACGCATTTCAGGTGTGTTGTTACGGCATGTCTTGTGTTCTGAGTATTGATGGGCTGACACGTTGATATGTACATCTGGATCAGAATGCTTATGTGTCTTCATAGTTAACAACCATGTTGCAAAGAGCTCACAGCACAGACCTTCAAACCTTGCTCTTTATTCAACATATAATATACCTACAAATTCGTTGTGATGAATGTTTCTTGCACGCTTGCCATTATCATTTATTCTTTTAATTGAAAATAGATTCTTCTCTTACAGAATACGTACTGATCACACTTTCCCCTCCCTCCTCCATTCTTCCCAGCTATCCCACACACCTCCCCTCTCCCCTAGATCCACTCTCCCTCAGTCTTCCTTCAGAAAAGAGCAGGCCTTCAGGAGACAACAACCAAGCACAGTGAAACAAGATACAACAAGACAAGGCAACAGTCCTAGCAAGGCTGGACAAGGCAACCCAACAGGTGAAAAGGCATCCCAAGAGCAAGGAAAAGAATCAAAGACACATTCATTCCTGTTGTTAGGAGCCTCACAAAAACACCAAACTAACAGTCACAGCATGTATAAAGAGGACTTAGTGTAGACCTTGCATGCGCCATGCTTGCTACTTCAGTCTCTGTGAAGTCATACAAGCTCTGCTTTGATTCATCAGGCCATGTTCTTCTGGTGTCCTCCATCCATTCTGGCTCCTATAATCTTTCCACCCCCTCTTCCATGGAGTTCCCCAAGCTCCAAAGAGAGGGACCCGATGGAGACCTCCAATTTAGACTCTCTCTCCACAAGATGTCTGGCTGTGGCAGTGTGAACAGTGTCTCTGAGAAAGGAGAGGAGGCTAGCTGGCTGCTGACTCAGCAGAGTTCCAGCAATGACTGTGAATCAGACAGAAACCTTGGTAGGTGGGACTATAGAAGCATATACCTCATCTCATCAGCTTGTGAATGCTTTGAGGTTTCTTGTTTGTTGGCTTGCTTTTGTTTTGCTGAGTCATGACTCTGTCAATTGGTTTGTTTATACATAGTCTCAGAGGAAGAGAGAGAGAGAGAGAGAGAGAGAGAGAGAGAGAGAGAGAAAGAGATTGAGATTAAAGGATTCTACCAGTAGCCAGGGCTGGTGGTGTAGACTTTATTCCCAGCTATTCATGAGGATGAGGCAGAAGTATCCCAAGTTTGAAGGTCTACCTGAGCTGCAGAGAAAGTCTGAGGCTAGTCTGGGCAGGGAGTAAGACCCTGACTCCAATAAACGGTAAAAGCAGGAGACAAGGATGTAGTTCAGGGATAAATGGTTTGTTTGCATAAAGTCCTAGATTCAAATCCCCAGAACCACACACACGAACAGACCCTACTCTTCACAAACATAGAGAAAAGGGAATTTTAAGAAGATGTATGTAATATACTGTTAGTGTGAAGAATGCTACAGAAAAGCATATATTGTTCAGATTTGTCAAAGTTACTTTCTTATCCATTTCTGTTTCTTACACTTGGAAGAAACATAAGCTAAATCCTGGTGGTGTTATCTTCAGCAGAGCGTCACTATCTTCTGTGCGGCTACTACGATTTCCTGAATGAATTATCTACAACAAGCATGCAATTTTCTGTGTAATTAGAGTAACTAAATAACTTGAACATACTTAACTAAAAAAACTTGAAGCCATCTTCACAGGCCAAGCAGATATTTTTTAGGATTGTTAAGCACAAGAAAGGATGTCTGATTTGCTCCTGAATTTACCTCGGATGCTGGTGTGACGCTTCCACTTCCTCAGTGACAAACATTAGAAGGGATCACCATAGTGGGGTACACCCCACACAGCGCCCGCTCTCTCCCATGCTCTGGATCTCACTTGCAGTTCTAGCTTTCACCATCCCACTACACTGGTCATGCGTCAGCCCCTGAACAATGAAGATCATTCTGTGGCTGGCCATTTTGCAGAGTCCAGACCCCACAAGGTCCACGGGCACTTTTGATGCCCCCTTTCTGCAGTAGACTTACAGACAATGCCCAGATCTTCTTCTGAGTATGTGACTAAATTGCTCCTTTTGTACAAATGGCAACATCAAGAGATTAACAGACCAAAAGATCTTCCCTCTAGAAATGTTTTTCTTCTGGCTTCTCCTGATAACCATGAGGGGCAAAGAAATGCTCTTTGTCATAATATCAAGTGACAGAGCAGAATTTCTGTGTAGGGGGAGGGGAGTAGAGCTGAAAAGTCATGGCCAGCTTACTCCCTACTCATGGGCTTGGATAAAAGGAAACCACTTGGGGAAAGAACCCAGTGCTGTTTGGAGCCATGACCTATACCTCCCTGTGTACTCACCTTGATCATCAGAGCCATCAGGACAGTTAGGCTATGTGTGGGGGTCAGACTTGACCACAGGGAACACACTAGTACCTGTTGCATCCACAGACAGGGCCATGCATCACCCTGAGGACACATGGGCCCTGTATCTGATCAACTAGCTCAAAGTGAGGTCAAAGGCATAGAGGCAGAGTAAAATACATGGCTCTGAGTAGTGGAAAGGAAGTGGAGGACAGTGAATGTGGAGGGGAAAAGGACCCAGGGCTAGGGAGGAGCCAGAGAGGCAACAGGAGAAAGCTACGGCAAGAAGCATCCAGAGGCTGAAAGACAAAGGACAGGTGAATAGCCTTCTATGCTCTTGCTCTTCTTGTCCATGGAGCAGGGTAAGTACTTCAGAATACTTTTCTAAGGACTCATTTGGCATCTCTCGTGAACACATGAACTCTGAGATCTGGTCTAGCATGATAGAAAGGGGTGTCCTTGCTAGAGGATGGGTATTGCATAAAACCCCAAAGATATACACTGTGTGGAGTATGAGAACCATTTCCAGCCAAGAGATATAGGGGACAAATGTCTCCTTCAGGGCACTGAAGACACTTGGAAGACTGACAAGAGGTAAGGGTGCCTGTGAGTATGTTGGAAACAGATTCCAAACCCCAGTGTCTTGCTCATCTTCATGTGTGCATCCAGACACAGAGTATATACTTCCAACTGAAGCAAGCCCTAACCACAGAATACTGGCTTGAAAAATGGTAGTTTATAATCAGCTGAGTCTTATTGAGTTTACTGCAGTGCAAAATAAGACCCAAGCCCATATTTTATTTTATACAAGGCTTGACTTGGTTTTCTAATGGACCCATGAACCTCTGGGCTTTTCTACATAACTCGGTTAAAATGAGATTATGAGATATGTGTCTTTTGAGTGAACTAAATTGAATTTAATAAACAATCTTTGGAAAAATAAAGTGTTGTTTCCTTTGAGCCCTACACAATGGTTCAGAGCATCTGGGCTCGATTTTAGATTTTTCATGGTTATGCAGAGACTAACTTGCTATTGCTGTGCAGTGCTGGTCTCCCATTAACATGTACATCCTAAGATCCACAAGTGATGTTAGGATTTGAAGTAATCTTGAAGGATCACCAAGTTAATGAATGAGAAATCTTTGGTTACCTTCGGCTATTTTAAGTGAATTAAAATTCACACCATGAGAGAGAGAGAAAGAGGGATTAGACTGCCAACCAGAATTTTTACTGCTTCAATTTTTCTCTGTGTATAGCTCCAATTAAGATGACAGAATGAATGTGGTTATCCTTGCCTACAATATGTTAAGAGTAATTACATTTTTAAAGCTTGTGTTAAATAGTATTGTCACCTATGTGAATATTTTATAAATGTAAAAAGCACATAAAAGCTATGATATGCCAGGTGTGTTGGCACATGCCTGCAATCCTAGCACTTTGGAGGTAGAAGCAGGAAAATCAGGAACTCAAGGTCTCCCTCAGCTACACAGCCTGGGCTATGTAAGACCCATTTTCAAAAAAAAAAAAAAAAGAAAGAAAGGGAAGGAAAGGAAACAGTTATAATAAAATGAATAAACAAAAAGCATACATAAACACCCATGTGTGTACATATTCAAATGATGTTGCTTCAGAAGACAGAGGAGATGGTACCCAGGCAACACCGAAGCTTCCTGTCGAAACCTAGGCATGCCTTGGAAAGCATGGCCCTCAGCTTTAAAAAAAAATTACCTTTCCTTACTAGGCATGCCTTAGAAACCTTATACACCGACTTTGAAAGATTTAGCTTTCCCTGTACTGAAAGTGTGTTTTAAAACACTTGTTTTCAAGGGTAGTATGTCTGAACCAAGGTAGAAAAAGAAGCCTGCAGCATCCCTTGACATCCAGAGGCTCCTGGATTCCTGTAATCTGATGATCTCTTTCTCCCAGAATTATACCCTATATTTTTGGATATGTCATTCTCCAGACCTTTGTCCATTGCCTCCCTATGGATAGCAACTGGCCACAGAGCCTACTCAGCTGCTTATGGGGTCACGGTATTCCTCTATATGTTTTCCTACCACTAGCCCTCCTTGCCAAGAAGCTGTAAAGGTAAAGAAAGCCTGAACCCCAGAGGGTGAGTTGCTGTATGCTATGGCCCTATGTACCTCCACAGATATCTGTAATGTCTGGTATGAAAACTGTTGGCATTTGGATCTAGAATCCTTTGTCTCAAGTTTGTGAGAGACTGGGTGACTCACAGCTGTGGTCAAATGTCCTTTGTTAGACATTAGTTATGTTGAATGGTTCCACCACAGGTGATATGCCTGTCCTACTGGAATAACTGTGGTCACTTTATGGAACCAAAGGGGACTCCAAAATGGACTCTGCCCTGCCCAGCTTAATGCCATCACTGCTGTACCCATTAACAAGAGCTTAGAAGTGTCTAGAAAGAAACATGAGGCAGGCAAGCCCCATTAGCCCTCTAAGATCCCAAGACAGGATTAGGATTGCTGGATATTTGAGCTTCAGAGACAGATGTCCTCCAAAAGGCAACTGAGGTCCACGATTTGTTCCAAAAGTCAGTGACAAAAACTGGATAAATCCAAGACTAGACAGAATATCTCAGTAACGTTCCACTTGTCTGGTCCAGAAGAAAAGCTTAACCTCAATTCTACTTCTCGGGCTCTGCCCACTTGTAATTTCACATAATGACAAGAAAGCATTTCTCTGTAACTTTGTTCTACCCAACACTTTGGAATTCAGCAAAAATACCCGATGAAAAATTACTGTGAATGACAAGATAATGAACTTTTAGGAGACACAAATATGACGGCTATTACAATAAGAGTTCAAAAGAAGTGCTTTTTACCAGTGTTAAACTTGGGAATCTTATTAACATGCAAGTCTAAATTGCACTCTTTTAAACTACTGTTTATCTTTAACAATCAAGTCTTTTTTGTGTGAGCAGCAGAGAGACAGTTTGTGATGACTACAGAAAAAATCCACAGGTGTTGACCAGCCCAGCTGGCACCGTCGACCAGGCCCTCTCTCAGCCTCTAGGTTCTCATGATTTCTACCAAGAGGGGTCTATCCTTTTCTCTGTCAGGAATCAATAATAAAAATATGTAACCATAACAATATCAGAGTGTCAGTGTAAAATTCTTCTTTCTTATAGCCTATAAACTTGAGATGCCTGTTAGCTAGAAAGTGTGTTCATTTTAACATTTCATTTCCTTCTTGGTAATTCAAATTCTCAGCCCAATGCATGCAATACAGACACTCTACCAATTGAGCTATAGCCCCAGCTATAATTCTAATGTCATTAGAATTATTAATTCTAATATCTTAATAAACAGAATTCTAGTTCTAACTGTAATTCTAATCTCTGAAGCAGAAATAATTATGTGTAAGCAAATAAAAGTGAATCTTATTTAATAACTAATAGCAAGGACCACCTGCTACATCAGAAATGATGGTCAGGAAGACCCAAGAAACAGTACCACCCTTGGGATTAAGTTTAAAACTAACAGTTATAGCTTAGCTCAGGGATCTAGAAACCTGGGAATGGAAATCCACTCTCAAAGGTTAAATAGGTAGAATCTACCAAGGCAAACTGGGAATCAAATTTCATAGAGTCAAAAAAATTTTAAAAGATATTGCAAAGCTTGTTCTTATGAACAATTACTTCTAGCATCACCAGATTAGCCTAAAACAAATTCTATAGTGTCTTTAACTCAAATTCTGCATGACTGGGTGATGTTTATACCAGAGGGTACATGAATACTGACTGGTAGTACCTCTTGAGGTACCTGCTTAAATGCATCAAAGTCAACCTACTTTGGCCTCATGGGACAGTAAGGCCAAGGCTCACAAATGAAACAAGATGGCCCCATTGAATTGGATCCATCATGGTTTTTGCTCAGAACTAGTTCCTCAAATCAGAAATTTATGGTAAGAAAAAGTATTCAGAGCTATAGAATCAGTATTGGGAATCATGAACGAATCGATTTTGTAAACTGAACCCTCAAATGTGTCCGGGAGGCATGCTTACTCACTGATCATGGTCTTCTCTCACAATAAGAATAGCCTTTCATCGTTATGAAAAATTGTTAAAGGCCATGATCACAAAGACACATTTGAAGATTATCTAGCACATAGAAATAAGTGAAATCTGAACTACTTGAGGATATTATCCAGTATCCCAACAAAGTCAAGTGGAGTCATCTTTAGAGATACAAATTTGACTAGCTTGCCCTGACACCTTCAGTCTATACAGTAACAGTCTACCTAGAAAATACTTTTATTTTCTATAACCTGGAGTAGGCAAATGGTAGCCCCCAAATAATCACTCACTGCACTATAAGAAATAAACAAATTCTATACCCAGCACAACGATCCCATTGCAAATCTCCCTCTGCACTGCTTAAGTTCCCCCGGAGAGAACTGTTTACTTGACTATTCACCTGGTAATGAGTTTTTTTTTTAATTAAAAAGAGCTTTATCATATATAGATATAAAAAATAATATTTTAAGAACTTAAGAATTATGCTTTTATGTGTGAATATAGTCATATATTAATTATTTTGAAGCAAAAATAAGCAGTATACAGATGAATCACTTGCCCTTCATCTAGTCAAACAACATATAATTTCATCCCTTGCAACCCAAGCTAATACCTGCAATATCACATGACGGGCTTTTCCTAATTTAAAAAAAAAAACCAAGCAAACAAACAATAAAAAAAGAGAAAGAGACTAAAACTGGCATGGTAGGCAAGTGTCTTACAAAGAAGCCAGACTTGTAACAAAAGGTTCAATGTTCCTGATTCTTCTAGGCTGCCTCCACTGCACAGATGCAGAGCATCTTTAAATGTTTTATAAGGAGGAACGAGCTTATCTAGGCATTCCCAAATCCAAGGCTCTAGAGTATCACAGTCAAGAGAGGCCATTTCTGAATAGACAGTAAACATTTCTCCATGCCAGCCTGGGGCTCCATGAACAACACAGTTCATCACAAAGTAACAAAAACATCTAAACATAGCCAGGACCATACCAACAGATGCACTTTCCTCTAAAAAAGAATGTCCTGTCTATCTGTCACCCTGGAGACTGATTATATACATAAAACATGTATACCAGATATGGAATGATGTTTCTGTCTAATTATCCTGCCAATAAATGCCACCATCTAACATAATTCTTATTAGTTTGGTGTTGTATACAAACACCTCCCTGAAAAGCTAGAATTTAAGTGTATGAAGCTGTCACTTATACCCTGCCTTTTATTGAACTTATATACACAGAAAGATGTTCTTGTTGCTATATTAACTGCACCATCAATATGTCAAGTGTCCCATCAAAGCATCTACTTTTAAACTTCATTTGAAAAGTAAAGTTCTGTTGAGCCACCTTTGAGACTTTTTCTGCATAGCTTACCATTGTTACTTCATCAGTGGAATTGGGAGTTCCCAACAGCATGAAGTCTCCCCCGTAGAGCAAAACCCCCACTATGAACAGCAGTATGCTGTGTTTCCCTTCCTTGCCTACTACCCATCCCATTCCTGTTCCATATTCTGCAAGCTCCTCGTTCAACTAAACTCCCGAAACTCTGCTTAGATCTGGTATGCTAGACAGACAAATACGCCTACATATACATAGTTTTGTTTTTCTTAGATTTCTCTTATCGTTAATAGCTCTGGGAAGATCTCTGAAGTTTTGGCTTAATAATTAAAACCATTATGACTATTCTAATACCTGAAAAATATAAATTCTTTTTAAGAAGCCAGAATACGCTGCTGCAAGTTTCCTGGTGCACATAAACACTGAGCCAGGATCAGACTCTGAATGAGTACCCCACTCTTTGGTCTGCATTCAAAAGAAGGGATAACAAAGGATCAGGAAGATGCTGGGATGCCATTGGCCTGTGCTGCGCTGCGCTGTGCTGCGCTGCGCTGTGCTGTGCTGTGCTGCGCTGCGCTGAGCTGCACTGTGCTGTGTATAGAAACCAACGATGGAAGCAACCCAAATACCCATCAGCAAATGAACAGATAAATAAACACACTATGTTTATAAAGAAATAAAAGACACAAAATTGAGAGAAGCTCCTCTTCGCATAAAAGAAACTTGAAATTATCATACTATCAAATAAGCCAGACAGAAATACAAGTATTATAATGATACCACTTATATGAAATAAAAAGAGCTGGAAGATTCATTGAAGCACAAAGCAGAATTGAACCCGCCAGGGCCAGAGCAGGGGACTCTGAGGATGTGAGTCAGGGACAATAGAAAGTTAAGGAACAAAGAAGGGTGATCTTACCCCACCCTGTGAAGATGTGTGAGGTGGTTGAATTGTTTACTTAAAAGCAGGTAGGATGGCAAATATTATGATATATACATATATATACATATATATGTGTGTGTGTATATATATATGTATGTATAATAAAATCATTTTGAAAATAATATGGTTCCATGCATATGATCTCCTCTGCTAATAAGACTAGCCAGATGCACGTAATTATCAGTCTACATCTTTTTAAGAATGCTTCGCTTCTGCCTGTGAGAAGCGTCCCTGAAAGACGTGTTTCTGTACAAGCATCAACAGGCAGAGAGGTTTGCTTTCCTGATAATGATTATGATGGGGAAAATGTTCCTGCTATCATTTAATATTTAAATGTTAGCAAACTTATTCCAAAGAAATGAACAAAGATGTCCACTACTGCATCGCTTACAATGGTACAAAGCAGAAACAGCCCAGATCCCCATCAATAGAAACCAGGTTACACAGAAGTACATTGAGGCTGGCATTTGTGAGAACCAGATCATGCTGAGGACAAGGATGAACTGCAGATGAAATGCCTTCTAGCCCAGTTTCTAGACCACAACATTTCCTAATAATCTATACATCTATGGAAAGACAAGTTTTAGCCCCTAACTCTACAGGGCCAACAGGTAACCCTAGGTTTCCCAGCCCCTGTTCTGAGGAGTTCTAAACTCTGTAGGAGGCTTTAGTTACCCTGTAGTGCCATCCCTGGATATGAAATGCCAACTTTCTGGCTTCCTCTACTCAGGCCTGGGTCAAGACTCTCTCCATGGCCTAGAGAGGCTCTACTACCTGGACCACAATGACCCAGTTCTCACCAGAAACCTGCACCTCTGCCAAAGAGAGTCTGGCCCTAAAGGCCTTCCTAGAAATGGATGGAGACTCACTCCCTCATCTTCTCAGTGACCCTGATGCATCACATAAATTCTCTCCCCATGCCTCTCACAGGCCATTTGAGCTCTCTTGAAATCACAGACAGATGTCTCCCAGGAGTAGCACTCCTGGCCTGACTCTCACAGGCCCGGACAATATAGAGCAGCAGGCTTCAGGGGTCAGGAAGGAAATATAAAAAGACTGAAATATACTGAATGCATATATAATGGAGGCATAATGAAAACCCCAATACTCTATAATTAAAATTCACTAATCTAAAAAGTCAAAGCACATCCATTTATTTACTCTTGGAAATGCAGAGACAGTCTCTTGTGTGCTGTATGGTAATATCACCTGTCAATAAAAGCTGATGGCCTATTAGCTGATGCAGGAAAGGAGAGACAGGAGTTCCAGTACAGAGAGAGGGACTCTGGGATAGAATCGGGCTCGGGAAGAGAGTCGCCTCAAACTCTGAGGAGACAGAGGCACGAAACTTAGGAGAGGTAACCAGCCATGTGGCACTCACAGAACAGAATAAATCAGGGAATTAAGTTATAAACTAGCTGGGGAACAAGCCCAAATTATGGCCTAGGCATTTATTCACAAATAAGAATTTCGGTATGGATGGAAAAGCTAGAAGTTACATGGAAACAACTAAAAAAAATGGCAAAAACAAGTCATACACCACCCTTTGTAAGAACCCATTTTTCCTGAAACAGTACTTAAACAATAATGTATGTGTACATATATATTTAAAAACACATAAACCTCAGTGATCTTACCTCAGGACAGATGAGAAAGGACCCCTCCTGTCTTAGATACTATGAATCTTGTAGTGTTTGAATTGATGTAGAAAACTATGGGTTATATTTGTAAACAGAGTGTTTATATACAGTGTTTATATATCAAATATGAGGCATATTTTATGTATATATATATATATATATATGTATGTATATATGTGTGTGTATGTATGTATGTATGTATATATGTATGTGTGTGTGTGTGTGTGTGTGTGTGTGTGTGTATATGTGAGTCCAAAATACAAGCTCTAAGAGACAGTATCAAAAGTCTGGCCTTGAACAATTGTGGGAGGTGGTAACTAGGAGAGGTCAATGAGCGGATGTAAAGTGAATATATTTAAATTTTTAATTAATTGATTAATTAATTAATTAGTATGGTCTTGAGAGCAGTGGGAAAGGATGCACCTAGTCCTCCAGTGACTTTTGATGTCGGGATAGGTTGGTACCAGGGGGACACTCCCTTCTCAGAGGTGAAATGGAAGGGAAGATTGGGGCATGGAGTGTGTGTAAAATGAATACATAAATTAATAGAAAGAAAACATGGCCTTATAGCTCCTACTTACGTGGCACTGACCTAGGAGCCATGGTCAACAGCTCCATCCAAGTCAGACTCTTCCATGGCTCCCATGGCTTCTTAGCAGCGTCTATATGTTATGCATCTGTACCCCAGGGAGGACATGAGGTTCTGAGGAGATGAAAGGCCTTGACTGTCTCTGTTCTCCAGATGCCAAGAAGTGACTCCATTAGAACCCAAAGCCCTGTAGTGCTAGCTCCTAGTACTCCTGTCTATCTGTTCACATGTGTGCCCTTGTGTTCATGTGTATACACATCTCATAATTAATTCAAGCAGACCTGTTCACTGTGTCAGGAAACCTCTGTTCAAACTGTCAGGCACTCCCTGCTCCTTTAACCAAAAGAAGACTCTGACTAAAGATATAATGTGTTTCTATAGCACAACTCAATCAGCTTCGTACACAGGACCATGCACCCATGCGGCCAGCACTGTGTACACAGAGAAAGTATCAAAACCACCACACTCAGTTCCAGCTACACAGAGGACACCACCCTTGCCTAGACATCCTGTATCCACCCATCTGCCCAGCTGGACCTTTTACTACACTCAGATCTGTCACCAATCCCCTCACAGAAAGCCATTCCTATCCTCCTCTCTCCTCACCGTGACACGCTTTCCACGTGCTGACCTTCCTACCAGAATGTGAGGCCCCAAGAGCAGTCACTCACCAGGTATGCTATTCTGTGCCCAGCAGCCAGGACAACAACCTGATACACAAACAGTCAGTAACTCAGTGACCCTGTGTACACCAAACACAAGGTATATACATTTAAATAAGATAAGAGCCTCTGCATGAAACAGGTGAGTAAATACACCACTGGCCGTGGTTTGTTGTGACAGAGCAGCTGGCGGAGGAAAGACTGGATTAAATGTGGTTTGTATCCAATTCGTATGACCTTGCATTACTGAACTGCCTGAGCACCGGGTGCCCCGGCTGACAAACAGGCTCATTTGTGCAAAGTACCCTTTGAAGGCGGCACAATTCTCTTAGTATCTTGTCTCATTATACCTGTTCTTGATGTGTGCTGGCTGTTTGCTGCTTCTGGCCTTCTCTGTAGTTCCCATTTACGCTGCTCATCCATAGCTGACTGCTGTTAACATGAATTACCTTGGCCATGACCATCCAGATGCATGCAGTGTGTTACCAAGATGGCCTCCAGTGCCTCTGGACCAGAGCTGCCTCTCAGATTTATCACAGTTTACATACCCTGCACTGCTCTAGGCAAAGGCCCAAAACAGCATGGCCCAACCTTTGATGGATTTGACAATGTGCCAAACAAGAGGCTGAGGCTTGATGCCTGTCCCTAGACACGGTACATCTGTAGCGCCTGCATGCCACAGGCCCATTCCTTACTCCACAGTGGTTTGAAGTAAAACAGAGCAGACAATTTCATTAACTAGAGTCCACCTACATGGGCATGAGCCCAGAGGAGGTCTTGATGGGGTGCACTCCCTAGGGATCTGTGATCAGCTGGAGTGTCAAGCTGCTACTAAGATTCTGACAGAGAAGGGGAGGAGCTACGGTGGGAGGGTAACGTAAGGACAAATGGCAACATCTCTGCTGAACACTGTATCATTTCTCCCACAACCTGAGGATGCAGAAGACAGAATCATACATAGTCTGACTGACTTTAGATACATAATATAAAGAAACATTTCAAGCAGGATTCCTCACCTGCCACATGGAGAAACTGAGGTACAGAGGACAGTGTTGTGGATTCCAGCAGAGCAAAGTGGCACCTTCATTTAACATGCTCAGATGTGCTTTCTGTCCCTAATGCCCATGGGGCAGAAGCCAAGGAGCCAAGCTTCAGAAGCCCCAAATGCCAGCTCTCTTGTGTTTTGAGAGCTACAGTAAATAACAAGTAAACCTCAGAAAATACAAGGCGTCCCACAAATTCCTGGACATCATGGTTGTTAAATACATGGATATAAATTGGCACGTCTCTTTCCAGCCAGCATTATGAATTCTGCCACTGGAAATCCCATTAATCGGAACCACGAAGGCCTCCAGGCTGCTGGGGTCTAGTGGGCTTGTGGTATTCATGGGGTTGCGGTCACTGCATTGCCATTTAAAATCTCTTTAGTCCCCATGCCACACACTGCCTGAGAGCTGATGAGGAGGATTTAGAGCCGCGTGAAGGGTGACACTTATTTCAGCAACCGGAGCCCACATCTCTGCAACTCAGATGCAGGACACCCGAAGGCTTAGCCATGGGCACCCACTGGCCTCTCCTGAGGACAGAGGTCACAACAGCCATCAGGGGAACATGTCCACATGGGATAGAGCATCAGTCTGTGATGGGAAAGAGAAACCGGCACACTTAGGAGGTCCAGAGTGGATCTAGGTCAGGCCTTCCACAGCTGGTCCCCAAGACCACCCCAAAGGAGAAGGTCAGCTTACAGTGCCACAGGCTGTTTGTACCCTCTGATAGAAAAGAAATGAGACTACCTGAGGACTGTGTTGCTATTCACTATGGCAATTAATGGGTTTCTAAACAGGGCATAAGAAAAAGCAAGGCTCACTCCTTTTGGTCACTGTCCGGTCTCTATGTTTCTAACTAAAACCTTTCTGTCTATGTCTCTCTCTGCTTCTCTGTCTGTCACTGTATCTCTCTGTGTCTCTCTCTGCCTCTCTGTCTTTCAATGTCTGTCTCTGTCTGTCTGTCTGTCTGTCTGTCTGTCTCTCTCTCTCTCTCTCTCTCTCTCTCTGTGTATGTGTGTGTGTGTGTGTGTGTGTGTGTGTGTGTGTGTGTGTGTGTGTAAGAGAAAAGGGGAGACAGAGAAAGACAGGAGAGACAGAAAAAGTGACACAAGATGGGACAGAGACACAGAGAGAGACGGGGCAGAGGAACACAGGAAAATAAACAGATTCAGACACACCTGGGAGACATTGAACAAGAGGGGGGGGAAATACAGAGGTACTCATCACACAACAAGGAAGAGAAAAATACTGTTGTTGGATCTGCAAGGTAATTCCACATATCACTGAGGCTGAGAACTGACTCTGGGTAGTTAAATGCCAAATGCCATGAATGTTCAAACAGGTCAGAAATGTGGAAAAACAAAGCCATGTTTGCATTTGTAAAATGTAAGCTCAGAGTTCATCATCTGTCTAATCACACTGGGAAGCTTTTGATGCTTTCTCTACTGGCAGCAGGGATTCTGATACCATTTGGAGAGACTAAGGTTGACTTCCTGGAATTCAACGTGCTAAATTGAGAGACTTGGTTTTAAACATTCCACTGACTTCCAACCATTTTCAACCTGATCTATAATTTCTCAGTAGACATCTTTGTTAACTGCGCATTTTAGTTCTTTCACATACAGTTACAGAGTGGGCCTCGGTGCTCATATAGAAGGGAGTTTCTGTTGGGAAACACACAACTCTACAGCTGTGCTTCCCATGCAGCTCCGGTAGCACGTTGACATGTGGCTGCTCCAAGCTGTGATACTCTATTATGAGGACACACATGGGATTTCAAAGATGAGCAATGATAAAACATTGTCCATTTCTGTCTTGATCACATAACTGGAGAGAAAAAAGAAAAAAAGAAAGAACTGAACATGGCAGCACGAACCTGCAGTCCAGCGCTTGAAAGACCGAGGGAAGGAGGGTTTGAGTCTAGTACCAGTCAGGGGTGCACAGCAAGTTCTGATTCAGTTGGGCTACCTGGAGAGACACCAGAGCAAAACCCAACAAGCAAGCAAGCAAGCAACAGCCAAAACGCTTCTGAAAAACGAAGGCAATTTGCAAAATTCTCCCCTGCTAGAGGACAAGGACCTGACGAATAAACAGTTCCTTGCCTAAGAGAGGAAGTAAGACATTCTTTATTAAAAATTCTTTATTATGGACATTGTGGAACACCTGCTTGCCTCCTGTTTCATCGCATAGGTACAATGCATACAGCAGCCAGTTCCAACAGAACACCACATTCCTGGGCTTAGGCTCAAATGACATCCCGAAAATGTATGCTGAAAGCTCCTTGGTGAGGAGCTGGACCTGCCCATGTTCCTCTCCTAGGAGAGGCCTTCTGACTTCCTCTGGATTCTGTCCATGTACCTCTCCCCAGGCTGGCTCTCCTTTCCATCTGGGCACGGAACTGTACCTCCTCTGTGGGTAGTACTGCAAGCTTGGCCTCACTGGGTCTTCTAGCAAATTGTGGAGCTACAGCTGATCTCAGTTTGACAGGATGCTAAGTGACTGAGCTGTGAAAATACCATTTGATGAAGAGGATGAGGGTTTGAATGTGAACATTAGATATCATCCATGGGACCAACCTGGACCTGAGCTGTCTCCTATTGTGAGAGGGAAAGGCATTTGTGACTCTTGAAAGTGACAGATCCAAACCAGGGGAGTTGGTCCTATGAGTGCCTGGCTAATGTGTGGTACCTACGATGTTTTCTCCT
This sequence comes from Rhabdomys pumilio, assembly GCA_030674055.1. Classification (NCBI taxonomy): domain Eukaryota; kingdom Metazoa; phylum Chordata; class Mammalia; order Rodentia; family Muridae; genus Rhabdomys; species Rhabdomys pumilio. Next base: position 8,777,829 of record JANHMN010000015.1, on the reverse strand, counting down.
CCAGGTAGTTAGAGAAGGGCATGAAACATTCCTCGGCTGGGTTTTGTGTCTTCCAAAACTCTTAAGAATTGGTGTGACTGTCTCCTACTTAGAAGAAAGTTAAAGCAGGTCACATGGACTGGAACACAGCCCTCAGTGAGCAAAACAAAACAAAACAAAAAAAGCAAGAGGAAGGGAATCCGGGCGGCTGGTGTCTGATTCCAGCCCCGTGCTCAGCACCACACTAACCTTGTAAACACTAAAGTCAATAGCACCTGTTTGGGCAAATGTTCAATAAAGGGAGGGGAAATGAGGAAACTTTGAGGTTTTTCTATTTTGTGGCTATTTAATCAAAATGTAAGACGAAACCAATATAAATGCCATATGATTCCAATTCCACAGGTGCCAGAGGGCTCATCCTAACCAAGGAAAAGCTACAAAAGGAAAGCAAAATGGCAAGCTCCACTCCTTGCACCTGTCACTGGCACAGACTGAGACTTAAGCTCCTAGAGAACTGGAAGGAGAACAAATCCCATGAGCTGCGACTGGCCTGTTGAGTCTGCAAAGGCGGCAGCCTTCAAATGGAGGCCACTGGCTGTGAAGGTGTCAAAAGCAGTTTTGAGTCGCTGCTGAGCTCTGGTGAGATCAGATCTCTGCTTCCTAGAAGCAAATGCTTTTCTCACTCTGTCTGTGTGTGTGTGTGTGTGTGTGTGTGTGTGTGTGTGTGTGTGTGTGT
>JANHMN010000015.1:8740120-8777104 GCA_030674055.1 Rhabdomys pumilio | reverse complement strand
TGTGTGTGTGTGTGTGTGTGTGTGTGTGTGTGTGTGTGTGTGTGTGTATGTGTTTGTAGAGTCTACCATGGGCAGTCCCAGTCTCAATACTGGCCAGGCCAAACTGAAATGAAGAGAAACAGCCTCACTTGGCAGACCCAGCCTGAAGCAGGCATGTAGCAGATCCAAGCTTTGGTGGGTGCAGAGTAACAGCCCAGGGACTGGCTAATCACGGTCACACATGCCCTCAGCATCAGTCAGCTTCTTGATGTGATGTCTGACTCAGACCTCCAAATCAAGGCCTAGCCAGACTATGATCTTTGGCCCACTGCTAAGGGACCACCCACTGCTACGGGATCACTGGCCTCTGCCGCTGCTGTCTGATGGGTTCAGTGTACCCAATTGCTCCAAGAAAAGCTGTGATCCGCTGTAATTCACTATGATCCCTTCTGATCTTTTGTGTTTGCTCATTGGGTGTACTGGCTGGGTTTGTGTGTCAACCTGACACAAGTTAGAATCATCAGAAAGGAAGGAGCCTCAGTTGAGAAAATGCCTCCATGAGACTCAGCTGTAAGGCATTTTCTCAATGAGTGATCAATGGAAGAGGGCCCAGCCCATGGTGGGTAATGTTATCCCTGGGCTGGTAGTCCTGGGTTCTATAAGAAAGCAAGCTGAGCAAGCCGGGGAAGCAAGGTAGTAAGTAACATCCCTCCATGGCCTCTGCATCAGCTCCTGCTTCCTGACCTGCCTGAGTTCCAGTCCTGACTTCCTTTGGTGGCGAACAGCAATGTGGAAGTATAAGCTGAATAAATTCTTTCCTCCCCAACTTGCTTTTTGGCCTTGGTGTTTCGTTGCAGCAACCTGGAAAATCATTAACTAAGACAATGGGTAAATGATCAGATCAAAGGTAAGCAGAGAAGTTATGAAAAACAATATTTTAACTACTTGAGAAGATTCGGGGTTTCATCCTGCTCCGTTTCTAAGCACTGTATATATGTCTGTGGCTGTGTCCTACGGAAATCCAGTGTCCTAAAGATGCTTTCTTTCCTGCCTTCAACACAATCTTTTCTGATGAAGGCCTGTGTGAAAAAAAAAAATTGGTCAGAAAACATTGAAAGTCATGATGAGAAAAACTTTTCTGGTGATGGTCTGGCACACAGAAACCAGGAATGAGGCAAGGCCAAGCTCAGGGAGGACCCTGCTTTCTAGTGGCTCCTGAGGCTAGCACCCCCTGCCACCTTTCCAAGTCCTGAGCCCTAAGCCCTGTAGCCATGGAATCTCTGGTCATACCTGAGCACAGAAGGCAGATGTGGCTGCACCTCTCTGCCCATACAGACCATCAGCAGACAGCAACATGCGTGACAGATGAACAAGTCCGTCTAGTCTACCCCAAGCTGCCCTCTCAAACCAGGGTCTGAACTCAACAATCACACCTGGCAAAGTCACGCAGAGGAGGGCTTCAGTGGGAAACCACTTTGCTGGTACTAAGAGTAACCAACACCAGAGAGACTCTGATTCCAGAGTGTTGATCTACTCTCAGATGGAATCCCTCAACATGTCTCCCGACTGCTGTAGCAAAGCATTATGGTCCCAGGAGCCAGGCTTTGCCTAAATCAATTCCTCAAGCCAGAGATAAAAATCAAAAGTTTAGTAAATTTAAAACCAGGAATGATGGAAAATGTCCATAACACTAGCATCCAGAAGGCTGAGGCAGGAGGACTGTCATGAGTTCAAGGCCAGCCTAAGCTATAAAGAGCCGAATCATCATCAGAGGAGGAGGAGGAAGAGGGAGAGGAGAAGGGGGGAAAGGGAGGAGGAGGGGAAGGAGGAGGGGAGGGGGTGGAGGAGGGGGAGGAGGAAGAGGAAGAGGAGGAGGAAGAAGAGGAGGAAGAGGAAGGAGAAGGAGAAGGAGAAGAAATAGAAATAGAAATATAGAAATAGAAATAGAAATAGAAATAGAAATAGAAATAGAAATAGAAATAGAAATAGAAATAATTGATAATAAGAAATGGGGCTCTGGGACTTCCAAAACAGACCTTGGTGGATATAGTGGGCTCATTTCCCAGCCTGTTCTGAAAGGATTTGGTACAATGGGCTGGGGCAGCCCTCATCCAGACATGCCAGGTGAGGATTTGGCGAGCAGCTTCCCACACTGACATGGAATTCGACAACTCTAGTTCACTGGAACAAAATGCAAAGACTGTGGGGCAGGACTGACATTTCCCTTCAGGGAGACTAGGATCTGACATACGTCAGGCAGAACGTGTTAGACCCTGGGCACCTCACATGTGTGGTGCTGCATTACGGTGAGAGTATCATGGCTGACCTGTGCGTGCCTCCTCAGAGAGGGGACTGTGGCGCCTCTGCTGGCCTCCTCAGTGTTATCCCATGTGTCCCCAACTTCCTGACAGTGTTGGTGTCGCTCTAGTAATAACTCCCTATGCTCATGTACAGTGTGAACCATATATTGATACGGATGACAGAGCGAACCATATATTGATATGGATGACAGGGCTCTAGAACCGGTGGGAACCTAAGAGACCATGTGGCAAAGAGCCCATGCTGTGGGTGAGAGATCTGAGCTCAGTGAGGTAAGCGCTACCCAGAGTAACTCCACACACAGAAGCCAGGTCTGACTCACTAGGTTCTCCTACACATTCTGCTCCTGCTCCCAGCCCCCTCGGCCTTGTCGCAGCTACCCAAGTCCGCCTTACAGGACTGTTCTGTGTGCACTGGTCCGTTCCCACGGTGTTTGGTCATCTCCTGATCTGCCATTATTACCGATTCTAAAGGTGAAACAAAAACCCAGGGAAAGTAAATGTCATAGATGCACAGGACTCACACACTAAGCCCTATCCTCAGGCTCCGCCAGGCTCCGCCAGTCCCAGGGTCTCTAGACTTCTGCAGCCTTCATTTATATTCCAAGCACCTTACTTGCTAAGTAGCCGCCAATGGCATTTTGATCATAAAGATGAGCCTCTGACTCCCTCATTCTCCAAGATTTCTTTACCTATTTCAGCCTGAAGGTGTACATTGATGAACCCAGATAAACATGTCAGCAGCACACACAGTGGTCTCACATGTCACCACACACAGTGGTCTCACATGACATATCAGTACACACAGTGGTCACACATGTCAGCACACATGGTAGTCTCACATGTCAGCACACACACTGGTCTCGTATGTTCCCTCCACATCAGGACCACCACCCACACTGCAAGCACAAAAGCCATTGCATCTGCCAGCACATCTCTATAGTGGGGCCTCAAGTCCCATGTCTGGGGCCCTTGTTAGTAGCAAAGATGCACTGCAGACGCTCCTAAATACGAAGATTTCTGCACCCAGAACACCTTGATCAGATGCTTACACTGCCCTTAGTCTCTACTTAAAGATCAATAGGTCTCCAACGTGTGTTCATCAACATCTCCCAAATCCTATCCCTGGCTCCTTGTCCAAGATGGGAGGCAGCCATGGGGCTTGGGCTTGCTCGATATGCCTGCTCACTGGGCCGGAGGTCAATGGAGGTAGGGCTGTATGGACCAGGGCCACACTCCAGACTTCACCTCTAGGCTTAGGGTTTCTGAGTCCGGACCAGATTTCTTTCCCCAAATCATGCTAAGAACTGACCTGAAACTCACAGGACTGTTCTCTCCAGATTGGATTCTCTCCCCCTTTGCTTTTCCCAGAAAACTTTCATTCACTCTCAAAGCCTGACTGATCTTCATGGGGAGTTCCTGTCCAAGGAGAACTGACATGGGGTACTATGTGCCATACCATCTGCCTCTCCCATGTGTTCATCACAGTAGGAATGGCCTCTGTCTGTCCCCAGAGGCCCTGAGTTCTTCAGAGCATTTATGCAGTCTGTGTGTTACACTCCCAGACCCTAGAACAGAAGAAAGTAATTCAAACTCCACGTTACTCTCCTGTCTCACGCCAACCTTCACCATAGCACAGAGCCGGGACTCCAGGAACAGGGCCTAGTAATGGCTGTTTCCCTTTCCATCCCCTGGGCAACCCTAGCCAGGACTTATTTTGCACTTTCTTATATGAAGGACTGAATCAAAGCCAATCACTCTGTTTGACCCTGCTCTCTGAGAGGTGCAGAAAAATGGGTCAGCAGAGCCAACTATTGTACCTGAGGTGGCTGGCCTCAGGTGGCCATTGGAGCCTGACTGTCACTACTCATGCCCGGTGGTCAGCAGGGGCTGGGACACATACCAGGGATTTGGAAGATTTGGGGGAGGGGGAAGAAGGGGGGAGGGAAGGCTATCAGCATACTAATGACTTAGGGGGCTGGGACACAGCTGCACAGAAAAACCAAGAGGGCCCTTCTTGTTTAGCATGGAGCTCACCTAAGCCCGGCTGTGGTAATAGAACACTAGAAACAATTCCCACAAGATTCTCTTGAAAAAGGAAAGGTGACCTAAGTCACACAGCATGAGAACAGGAAAACATGGCTTCCTTAATCTCAGGGAAAGAGCTTCCAGATGCCCCAACACTTACTAGATCCAAGACCACAGGAGGCCACCAGCTCCTTCCAGGATCACTGTTGGTCAGCTCCCTTGACCCCTTGCTCCTGCTCCTCAAGACCATACCAGGGCTCTGTGAGCCTTTCACTGACACCATACTTGGGACCCTATGAGCCTACTGTCTTCCAGTTGTGTGTGCCTTGCCCTGTAACCCATGGGAAATGCCCCAGAGTTACAGTTACTAACATCTCTTGAAAACCACTTTCCTTAATAAAGTCACTGAGCAGGGGGTCTGTTGTTACTTTGAGAGAAACACTGTAACTTTTAAAAGGTACAGATGATGAAACACTTAGAGTATCCCTTCTGTTTTGATGTTATTGTGGCACTGGATGGGTGGGTACACGTGTGTGAAGCAGCGCCATTACCAGCGGGCACCAACAGGAGAGCCTCTGCTACCTAAGTTCCACTGAGGCGAGGAAAGGTGCGGGCGAAGCACCTTAAATGGATCCTTGCCTGTATATGAATGCATGACACAACGCCAAAGAGCCTTCCTAAGTGTATTAGTCAGCCTGGGACACTAAGTGACAGTACTTTCTCAGAACAACCAAGCATCAGTACCACATCTCAAGCGAACTGTGCTGGTCTCGAGAACAGAGCTAGGAGAGGGGCTCACACAAGTGAGCCTCCATGCGACATTTCTGCATGGAGATCTATGAGCACACCTTGCAAATGCAATTGCACTCTACACACAGGGAAAGCCTGGCCACGGCCTCAGAGTCCTGCTGAAAATGCAAATGGGCAGACATTTAGAAAGGGCAGTATTGATCCTTCTCCACCCCTGCACAGGGGTGAGGCTGGCAGAACAATGTCCAAGAGGACAAACATGGCTGGCTGAAATCCTCCCCGACACACCACAGGAAATGCTTTCCCCCTGAGGGCTGCACTTTAATTTTTTTTAATCTATTAAGAAGCTGATGATGCCTTTCCCTCCATTCTCAGGAATCAGCAGGATATCCAGCCAGACATCCATCCCCTCAACCCCATTCTGCCATCATGGCTAACATCTCAGAAATAATAATTAAAAAAAGAATCCAAACAACAGCTGACCAATCAGGAGTGTCTGCTGGAGCCCGTAAGACTGGGATAGCAAGTTCAAGGCCACTTCAGACTAAACAGTGAGACCCTTTTAGTGAGACCCCTTGAAGCATATGGCATGTGACATCAGACTCCTCAATCAAACCCTTCAGAAAGAGTATCTATCCTACGGAGGGAATGACAAGGGACAAGTGTCAGCATGCAAACATCCTTCCAGATCCACACCTTGCCTGGTGTCTACAGGCTTCACCTTTTCCAATTTGGAAACTTGTGCCAGGACAGGCCCTCCCTGGGGCTTGTCCATCTACTGATGAAAGCCAGCCACTACAGCTCCCATGGTCCTGTTATCCACTGCCATCCAATATTCAACAGGTGAACACATACTTTGTATGGAGGGAAGTCATAAAATAGGAGTGAACAGGACATTTGGGCTCACGGGAACACGCAGAACACCACAACAGTACACAGCCACACGGTGTGATCTGTGCTCTAGTGCACCCATAACCAGCATGGAGCCACGCAGCCAGAAGACGATCAGAGCCACGCGTGACTTCTACACGCTTCACTAACCACATTAAAAAGTAAAAGGATACGGGATTGATTAGTTCTAATAGGTTTCAATTTAACATAATGTACTCAGTGTATCATTGTTTCTTTCAAAATATATTTTGTTTGTACGAGTGCTTCATCTGCATGTATGTACATGCATCCCGTGCATGCCCAGTGCCTGCAGAGGTCAGAAGAGGGTGTGTGGTTCCCAGGAAACTATATTACAGATAGCTGAGCTGCCGTGTGCAAGCTGGGAACAGAGCCCAAGTCCTCTGCAAGAACAGTAAGTGCTTTTAATCATTGAGCCATCTCTCCAGGCCAAAAATATCATCCTTTCCACATGCAGCCTGCATGAAATATTGTTGACTCCTTTTATGTTTTTATGTTGTCTTCAGAGACTGTGTATACTTTGTTCTAGGAGTACTCCTCAATCTATGGGCCACAGTCAGGCCTCCATAACCACGGGATGCTGGTAGCCACTACAATAAAGTCCGGGCAAACTGAACATCTTTCTGCCTACAAAACACAGTGGAAAAGGAAGAACTCAGACCTGATCCCAGGAGGGGATGACCTTAGAGGAGGGTGTATGTATGACCTGGGACACTGGTATCATCCAAAGAGACACAGCAGAAGTCATTGTTAACGGGTATAGCAGGATTAGATGTCACACAATACATAGCTCTGTCTAGCCGGAGGTTCTGTCCCCTGAACCAAACTTTGCCTCATAGTAGAAGCCTAACAGAGACATATACTTGGAAAATGCATCAATGTGATTTGGAGAGGTTAAACAGCCAAGAGAAAGGATGCTGGTGGAAATATAAGAAACCATTCAGGGGTTGGTGTGGAGCTAGAGAAAATACTAGAAAGCCACCCTCAAGTTCTGCTTTCTGCACATGAGGGGTAGGGGTGGCAACCTGCATGTCTAGACTATTCTCCTTTGTGCATTAACAGTCTCCTGCTAAGAAAAACAAGGGAGCGCTGGCTCCTCAGATCCCTTGTGCCTATCCTCTGCTTGTTGACTCTTACATAGCTGTGATGCCTTGTCCACTGCAACCCACCCCACCTCCCAGGATGAATAGTTAGAGTCAAAGTACCACAAGCATCAGACAGAGAACGAATCAAAACAGAGAAGAAGCTAGATTGAAGCAGAACCCACTCAGGAAAACTCAGACCAGATCTACTGACCAGAGTTCATGGCCTCTGGGAACCACAGAGGCATAGTTAGGAAGCAACAAGAACCAGTAACGAGACAGACATCACAGACCTGCACTCAGCTAATGGCCCAGCCACTTGCCATCTTACAAAGGTGTGCCAATTATGCTCTGGGACCCACAGGGACAACATGACCACCTACAGGGCTTCTGCAAGCATCAAGCAGGAGTTCTGTAAACAGGCACAGGATGAAGCAGCAAACTGGCTGATTCAAACATCAACCCTTCTCCATGACCGCACAGGGCTGAGGAGGACCCAGCCTCATTCAAACTCATCAACCATCCCACTCCTAAGATTTATAGAAAAGAAAACAAAAATGTAATGCATAGAACATGGTCATATGTATTTCTCTTTAGGTTCCTTAAACCTGGAGCCATTTCTCTGGTTTCCTTCCTCCATGCTAAGCAACTGACTTGGCAGATCGTGGGGAAGGACCTGAGTTTGGGAGTTGCACTGGGAGTATATCAAAGTGCTTTAAGACATGACATTTGGCCTGTGGGGGTGCTGGGTAACTGCTCCAGATCCAGAAGCCTGTGTGCAGGTTCTTTTGTCTTAAAATTGGCTAGAAGCTAAGAGCAAGAAGGAAGTGCTGACAAAGGGCAACAGGAAACACCCCTCCCAGGTGACATGCAGGAATGACACATGGCCTTCCCACTTGGTAACCACGACTTCCAGCAGGCGGTTCTGACGCACCTCAGATACAGAACAACATGGTGTAAAGCACACGAGAGGCTTACACTCTTCTGTCTTCTACCCCAGGGACAAAGGCTCCTCAAGGCTCCAGAACTCAAGGCAAAGAGTGGGTGGCTGAGCTCTGTGGGCACTGGAGCAGAGAAGTGTTTATATCTGCCGCTTCGATTGATTGAGCATCCTAAAGCACAGAGATCAAGAGTGTGGTGAGGTTATAAAGACATTAAAAACGGAACCCCGTCGCTATTTCTTATGTGCCTACACACAGTGGAGTGCCAGCTTCCAGCAAGGGAAGGCAGGAGAGAGATCTGGGGCAGCAGGCTAGGATGGTTAGTTTTAATGTTCAACCTAACACAATTCAGAATCACTGGGAGGACTTCTAGGAAGTCCTTCTGTGAAGCTTTATCTTAATTATGTTAACTGAAGTGGGAAGTCTCCCACCACTGTGGGCAGCACTGTTCTCTGAGAAGGAGGAAGAGGAGGAAGAGAAAGGAAAGAAAGGGGAGGAGGTAGAGGAAAAGGAGGGAGGGAGGAGGAGGAGAGGGGAGCTAGTGATGAAACTGGGAGGCAGACCTGTCTGTGAGTCTAAAAGGACTTACAGGGATAAAGATGGTAAATATTATCAAGAAACATTGTAAACAAGTACAAAATTCTATTTTTTTAAGAAGCAACTAGAGGAACCCCAGCAGGCATCCATTAGCTCACTGCTTTCCACCCTTGACTTCAAGATTCTGCTGCCTCAACTCCCTCACAGTGATGGGCAGACTATAACCTGGAACTGGGAGCCACATAAGCCCTTGGTCTTAAGTTACTTCTATTGGAGTTTTTTTTTTGTTCTCACAGCAACAGGAAATGAAAATAAGAGAGAAGGTATCTCATCACAAAGTCTATGAAGGGCCAGGAGAGCCCCAGAGAACTTGTGAAACCAGAAGAGAGAGAAGACCGGTCATAGTTGGCTCACCAGAGGGGAAAATGATGAAGTCCACTGAGAAAGAACCTTGTCAGAAATGGCTAGTCTAAAATCAGCAGCAGAAATCTCTGGGGTTCCTAGTGATATCAGGAATCTCCACAGCTCAAAAGTGTCTTCATGGCCTCTTCTTGCCTGTTCCAGTGACAGGGAATATGGAAAGCCCCTCCCCTCTCCCCTGATTGCTTAGAAAGTCCCTTCCCTTGGTTGTGCCAGGTGCCACATTGCCATCCACACTCCAGGACATCACATTGTCTCATTCCATGAGGGCTGATCAGGCACTTGGTAGAGTCCTCGGAACTCCATGCCGGCTGACACCTTTTCTGCCACGTGTGTGCTCTCCTAGTGATGCTGGTATGATCAAGTGCTGTGTGGCGGCCTGGCACACCTGGCTGTGACTGTCACCTGGGTGGCTCCACATGTTTTGTTCTGGTCCTTTGTGCTTTTGACAACTGCCACACTGACCCTCGTACTGTTCTCCTGGTATGGTTCTTGAGGCTCTGTGGCTGTGACCTCTCAGCTGCTGAGAGCACGAAGTTCCCAACTCTGACTCCAAGTCTCCATTCCTCTCCATCTGCATGTGTGGTGAGAACCCAGGGCAGCATGCAGTCTCAGCCCACTTCTCTGAGTGATAACACCCCATACCTTCCTCTCGTGCCCCAGCTCCCTGCTAAGAAAAGACACCTTGCTATCATGTTCCACTTAGCAGGAACCCTCAGCTACAGTGGTCAGAACTTTACTCGGGGATCTGCCTGAGGTGGGGAAGGTTGGAGTCAGCCCTCCGCTGCTTGGAGTCTGAGCCAGCTACCTGGTGTCATCCTAGATGAACTTTTCCTGAGTGTTAGCTTTACACATGCAGGTAGACGCGAGAGCCTGAAGTCCTGGTCTTTAATACCTTCAGTGGCTTTCAACCATTCAATTAACACAGTTAGGAAACAAAACGTTTGCTTCAGCAGCAGAACCTACACTATTGAATAACATTGCCTTTCACTGTTGTTTTCAGTCACTAAGAAGTCTTTATTGCAGATTCCTCCTGAAAGCAACGCGCTGACCTCCAAAAGGATGCTCTGTAGAGTCCACCTTCCTCAGCCCTGCTATCCTGCCCCCAGGGACTCTACCACCTACCTCTTCTTAATCACGGGCTATTTTCCTTTATAGTATACAACCCCTTGGCACTGGGTTCTTCACTCAGCTTAAACAGAACAGCTTTTGCTCAAGTAAACCCCACTCCCAGTTCCTAGCTCAGTCCTGCTAGGAATAGTGCTGGGTCTCCAAAACCATGCAGCTTCCTCAACATATATATGGAGCTTCCAACAGCTGTTATGCAGCCTATAGCCAGTCTGGCTGAGGAGGCGCTATCTTCTTTTCTTTGGTGCTCACTCTGGTTACCAGCTTTGCCCCACATGTCAACAGCCATGGTCTTCCTAACAGGCTGACTCCAATGGCACACAGCACAGCCAACTAGTCTGCCTCCTCCTGCCCACCTGATCTACAGCCACATACCTACTGTGAAGTCCTCTTTGTCCACAGTAAGACCTCTCCCTGAGGAGAGGTTTCCTGGACTGGGAGCCTTTTCGTTCATGTGGAGAAGCAGGATTCAGTGGGAGGGGAAATACGGCAATCTTTACCATGGCTTCCCAGGAAGTAGTAGGTAGAGCAAGGCTAGCAGGCAGGTGGGACTGGCTAGCTGAAGCGTCTCAGAGGGATGTGAGGGAGTCTGGGTAATAGAGTGGTATAGGCCTGAGAGGGAAGGTAGGCGAGCACCATCAACAGTGAACAAATCAACTGTGAACACCAGAGTGCTCCCACGGGGGAGAGGTCAGTCTCCTGGCTAGAGGAGGTGCTGCAAAAGATAATACTGTAGACAATTCCCAGACCACTGTCAACTAGCAGATGCTAAATGAGCCAGCCCCAGAATCAGCAGCAAGGCTCTGAACCTAAACACGTCAGAAACACAAGATTAAAGGCATGTCATAAGCTGCTCTTCACTGCCCAGTATCTCAAGATCCAGGCACTGGGGCTCAACCACTGGGGGAAAAACTCAAGTCTTCCTATGGGGCCCAGGGACTCTCCCTGCTGAGCTAGGACTGAAATAAGGCAGCAAGATGTCAGAAGCTAATCCCTGGCTCCCCCCAGGATGAATAAACATACACACACACACACACACACACACACACACACAGGCTACTCCACTTCTCTCAAGAATTGTGATGGATAAATTTTCAAAGAAAGGTCACAGTATAATCCCATGTGGACATCCTGGGCTCCTCATAGAGCTCTCTACCACGTCCATAGGGCTGCCCAGATTCCCTCATCTCCACAATGCCATCTCTTCCAACATCCCATATGACAGCTTCTTAACCCAGCAATACATCTCAGTCCCGATCGCTGTCCACCGACTGACATGTGAATATTAAAGAGCAAAGCCACCATGCCCCTAGAAGCATTACAGGAATGGCTGCTAGGTCACACGTGTGTTAGTAGATGGCAGAGACGAGAGAGGCTATGCCTATGCTCAGTTCTCTGACCTGGATGTAGAGGTTGTAGGTGAGCCAGCCTCAAGTATGAGAGAGCAGGCCCTGCCTCTTGTCTGCTAGGCAGTGGTGCAGATGAGGGAGAGAAAGCCTCCTCCTCTTATCCCTTGTCCCTTGTCATCTATGGCAAGCAGAAGAGCTGGCCCTAGGTAATGAGAGTGGGAGGCCATGTCCCTCACCTGCTGCAGCACTCAGAAGAGCAGCTCCTGCACCTCACCTGGGCAGCACAGTCGAGGTGACCCTAGATGTGGGAGGTTTTGGTGAGCAGGCCCTGAGGGCATGAGAGAGGGAGAGCCTGCAGGGTGACCAGCTCAGATACCTCTCAGGCCCAGATCCAGGGCTTTGAATTGGCTCACCCTAACATCTACCCCATTGATGAACTGCTGGAGCATAGAAAGGGGCTGGTCCTACCTATCCAAAACTCCAGGATCTCCAAAACACAAAGTAACCACAGGATTTCCAAGAGAAGTCCTGTTGGAGAACCTGATGCTAAGGTCACAGACTCTGATACTAATGTCAAAGCCCACCATGTCTGGATAGCTCTCTGAGCTCAGTGCAAAACGGAGGTTTCCCTTTCCTGTTTTCTCCCTCTGACCTTGTTTGAAGAGTGTCTCTGAGCATATCCCGACCTTATTTGGAGAATGACCTTGCACAGAACTTCCTGCTAGTGCTGCATGATTTAGTACATGAGTCTTAGTCTCTCCCCCTACCCATATGATAATTAGGTGCTGTGTAATGACCAATCAGTCTTTCCCCCTACCCATATGATAATTAGGTGCTGTGTAATGACCAATCAGTCTTTCCCCCTACCCATATGATAATTAGGTGCTGTGTAATGACCAATCAGTCTTTCCCTCTACCCATATGATAATTAGGTGCTATGTTATGACCAATCATCCCTTCCAGTCTGTATAATAATTAGATACTGTGTTATGACCAATCACCCTTTCTTGCAGGTAACCCTAATAACCATTATATACCTTACCCTTGGAGCAATAAAATGAGATGTCTCTCTGAAGGTGACACCCAGAAGTTCCTTCTGCTATACTCATGGCCTTCTGAGTCCTGCTCAAAGCCTCTGCTCCCTTCATCATGTAGTTGGATGCCAACAACCCATGCGGAAAAGGTAGATCCACAGAACCCCAGTGAGGTTCCAGTATCAGTAGAGTAGCAGAAGCCAGAGAACTCATAGCAGACCCACGAGTCATTGTGACAAACATTTGTAAGCAAAGAAGTGTGAACAAAAGAGTATGCTGTGGGACACACTGTGACACACTACAGATTCCAGGAGACTTTTTTTTCTCTGTTGAGACAAAGGATGTAAGGGTGGAGGGTGAGCAAGAGGGGAATAGGAGATAAGTGGAATTAAGGTGCATGATGCAAAACTTGAAAAGAAACAATACAATTTTTTTTTAAATCAAAGCCATTTATTTGCACTGCTGCAAGCTGCCAAAGCCAGCATGTCCCCATCAGTCCATCAAACAGCTCTCTGATGTTGCTCAGAAGCCCAAATACACTGAATAGAGAAATCTTGTTAAAGCCTCCAAGATGACCCTTGTGGGTTCATTTGTGAACACATTGTTAAGTAACACCAAGTACCGCACCTGGTTCTTGTTCATCCCAATGGCGCCCCTCCCTCCTTACCGCTGACTACAACCCAGACCACACAAATCCAGTCACCACTCATGTTATACACAGGGTTCTCCACAGCATCTCAGGACAGCAGCAGCAGTCACAGCCATTGATACCAAGAGGATCTCAAGGACAAACTCACTGGCTTCCTATACTCACAGCCTGGCCCTATACACATAGACACATCCAGGGTTAACTCTCCAGAGCAAGCACTATCAGACAGCTCAGCACAGTAGTGCTAACATGGTCCCAAGGGCAGCCCATGATACATGACCGCAGAGAGAGTTCTATCTTTTTGCTAATGACGACACTCTGACTACATAAAGATTTTAGTGATGTTTTCTTCTGCATGACATACACATTGTTTGTTCTCATCCCTGCTATATCCTAGTCACCTCCCATTGAGCTCCTCCCCTGTATCCCCCCTCTCTACTTCATCCTTCTTTATGTGAAGATTAAATATAGAAAATACATGGTACTTTCCTTCTGAGTCTGTCTGATTGCACTCAACATGACAGTCCCTAGTCACATCCATTTTCTTACAAATGACACGATTTCGTTCTTCTTTATGGCCAAGTAATGCTCTATTGTGCGTATATACCATGGAATTTTATTCATTCTTCCACTGACACGCATCTAAGCTGGATTCCATGACATGGCTATTGTGAATAGCAAAACAATAAACACCAGTATGCAGGTGTCTCTTCTGAAACACTTCAATATCCACTGTGAATGGTAACTTTCTGAATAGGACTCTGATGGCTCATGAAATCATAGCAAGGGCTGACAAATGGAATTTCATCAAATTAAAAACCTTCCTTACAACAAAGGAATCAACTGAACAAAGAGACAGCTCCGGAACAGGAAAAAAAAAACCGTTGCCAGCCGTTCATCCAAGGGAAGACGAATAGCTAGATAGAAAAGGAACTAAGAACAATTTAATAACAAAAGAACAGGTAATCCAATTACTAAATGGGTAAATGAACTGAACACTTTTCAAAGTTAGAAGTACAGATGGCCAAGATATATATGAAAAAGAGAGCTCAACATTTTCAGCTATCAGGGAAAGGAGATCCCATCTCAAGCAGTCAGAATGGCTATGATGAAAATGAACAGCAAATGCTGGCAAGGATGTGGAGACAGAGGAATCTTGGATTACTGGTGGGAGTGTAAGCTGTTGGATCCACTGAGAAAATCAGTTTGGAGGGTCTTCAAAAACCTAAAGCGAGAATTACTATAATATGACCCAGCTATACCAACCCTGGGTGTATTCCTGGAGGAAGAAAGCCAAGAGGCCTTACTCGGAGCCCTGCTTCCGACTGCATAGAACATCTGTTCAGATGGCTGGGACATTAAATGCAACTGAGGCTCTAATGTGTCATTTACTGGTAGCTGTAGATCCCAAAGCAGCAGCTCGGGTGCTGTCCACTCTGCCTGAGAACAGGTAGATAATCCTCTCTTAGGAAGAGGATGTTTTCCTGAAATACAAGGGCAACTTCTGCCTGCCTTCAGCCACTACTCCACCCTTACAGCATCTAAAAGGCTCCTGATGCTGGCCATCCCACACCGTTGCTCTTATGTTCAAGGTCCTGTCTGCAGGGCTTCCTCGTGATCTACTTGCTTTCTCCTGTCTCACTCTCCACCACCAGGCCTCTGATGCAAACTCCTGTTCTATCTGGCTCAGTTAAAATACTTCTATTACCTCCTAACACGCCCATCTCATGCCCAGTTGGAAAGATGCCTCCCTACCGTGGGAATCCTGTTTGAGACTTTACAGAGACACATTTAAATGTCACCAACTGTTTTCCTCTTTGGAAAAGAAAAATAATCCTAAAGAGCAATACAATCACCTTCAGAACCTGGAGCTTCAGGTATAAACTTCACTCTGGATGGTAGGAGAAGCCCTGGAAGGTGCCAGGTGAGGACATGAAGTTTCCAACACCAGTGTGACAGCCCTGTGCCTGGAGTGACCATTCTTTTCAGGGTCCTTCTCTGAACTCTCCAGAGACATCACTGTTAGAACAGATCCAGAAAGGGCTGTCTGCCAAGTCAGATATAGACAAATCCCCATCACAGCTACAGAGACACCTGAGGGAGGGCTTACGTCTTCTTCCACAGTCTGTGCCACAATACAGAGTTTGTCACGTAGCAGATTCATGGTAACATTCCCCAGAGTTACCCCATGTACCAGACCCCAGGCTTCTAGACCAAGACCACTATCTTTCAACTGCAGGATTCTCAGTTTCACGTCGCCATAAGAAACATTTTCCTTTCTCAATTTCATTATTTTGTGCATCTGTCCTTAATATCTCTGCAAATTAACCCCAACTCCTACCTGAGGAAATGGCTGCTATAAATCAAGTGGGTTGAGGGTGATTTATATGCCGCCCGAAAACTGTTAAGCAATGAGACTGTGCTGCTAAATAAGCCAGCCCGTGTGGGAAATCCATCACTGTCTTTATGGGAAGCTGCAGTGGTGGGGAGGAGAAGCTCATCTGCTGAGCAGGGTGTGGCGGAGGCTGCAGGGTGTGGCGGAGGCTGCAGGGTGTGGCAGAGGCTACAGGGTGTGGCAGAGGCTGCAGGAACCAAGCATCACCAGCCAAGAAGCCAGCACAGTGGCCACTGGGTCCCTACACAATAAGATACATAAGGACATTTTAAGCTAGAGAGACTAGAAAGATGGTTCTATGCTTAAGAATGCTGCTCTTACAGAGGACCCATTTGGATTTCTAGTATCCACAGGGAGCAGCTCACAACCACCTGTAACTAGCTCCAAGGGACCCAAGGCCACTAGCTTCTGTAGGCACCTGAACTCACATGTATACACCCATACACAGACACATGCCCATATACATGATTCGAGACTTAATAAAAATAAATATTTTAAAAATTCTAATCAATACTTGATTTCACCAAAAAAAAAAAAAAAAAAAAAAAAAAACGAAGTGATAGTTTTTAGACCTTTTTAATTTAGCACAGAGTGAGTTTTTACAATGAAATGTACCTATCATATAATGTTCGGGTTGGGAGGTTTTTGTTTTTTTGACAAATATTCAAACTTCTCAACTTCAAAAGAAAGAATTCAAGAGGAGTTGGAGCAGGCTTTGGAATGGAAGGACGTAACCACCATGCAAGATCTTGGAGGACTAAACACAGTGGCCTCCACCACCAGGCGGATGGCTAGAATAGACTAGCTGATGAGATTAAGGCAGGAAATTCTTCGCCTAGCCATTGAGGTATCTGGCTAGTTTTAAAATATTAAAACAAACAAACAAAAAAGAATTCAGTAACTTTCACTTGATGGCTCCCTTTACATTATTAGGACTTCAGGAGGAAGCCAGCCCTTCCTGACACTAACACCCTTCTTTTAGAACACCAGTAAGAAGGGCCCTGCTAGTGGAGGCAGCTGTAGGGTAAGGCAGAGGCGTGTGGGTCAATTGTAAGAGGCATGCTTCTGAATTCCACTAATAAACACCAGCAGCAGCACAAAGGTAGATGGAGTCTTGCTGTGAGAATCTAGTCATCCCCATCAAACCTGACACCAGTGACACACAGTGCCTGACAGGTTACTGCTGCCAACCTCCACTGAGACAATCCCAAGTCTGCTCCCACTCAGAACAAGGGCTCACCAGGTGACCTTCCCTCTAGTTCTCCCAGCCAAAGCCCTCACTGTCCACTGAGGGAGGGGAGCATGACATTCTCATTAGCAGAGAAAGAATGACAAATTCACTGCAGAGGAGCCCAAGTGAGGTACGAAGAACCAGGCTTCAAGCCCACAGTTCAGGGTGTCCTGCATCCCAACAAAGACAAGCAAGAACACCCTCTACCCCAACTCCCTACTAAAATAGCCAAGCATCATGCGAAGATACCAGCTAGGTCCCACAGAGACAGCAACTGGTTAGTAGCACAACTATGTTAGTAGAGGAGCCATCCCTACTGTCACACAGGTGACCAGACTGCAGTAACAGATATCCATGCTCTGTCACATGAGAACAACAGAAAAGGCTAGCAGGTCCCCAGCAAACCCATAAATGTCCCATGAAAAAGCCCATGGGACAGGCCTACATATACTGTGTGTACACAAGCAACATGCATACAGGCATTCCTGAACAACACTGGAACTTGCAACCTGTGTGATGTATATCACGGGCTTCTAATGAGGAATTCCAGAGACCTGTACAGAAACTGGAAACAGTGTTAGCTGGACCACAAATACTAGAACAGCACTGTAGACCCAGGTGAAATGCCTGAACAAAGAACAAAGGGAAACCAGAGAGTGGGAGCTTCAGAAACCTGAAGCAAGACATAGGACAAAGACGTGAAGGGGACAGCTGTGGTATGAAAGACTGTATAAAAACCTTTCTCTATTAGAGAGAAGGCTGAAGGAGCTAAAAGGGTTGGCAACCCCATGAGGAGAGCAACAATACCAACCAACCAGAGCTCACCAGGGTCTAAACCACCAGCCTGGGAGCACATAGGGAGGGACCCATGGCCCCAGCTGTATATGTAGGGGAGGATGGCCTTGTCGGGCATACGTGGGAGAGAAGATCCTTGGTCCCATGAAGGCTGGACATCGAGTGTGAGGGACGTGGGAGTGGGGGGAGTAGGTGGGGGCACATCCTCATAGAAGCATGAGGAGGGGGGGATGAAATAGGAGGTTCCTGGGCAGGGCAGAGAATGGGGTAAGGGGATAACATCTGAAATGTAAATACAAAATCCAATAGAAATATAAATTAAAAAAAAAAAAAAAACTTTTTCTGAGGACACATGTCTATTCAACCCAGATAGTGAGGCCACAACAGACCAAAGTACCGATACCACCCAAGTCCAATCTGGTGAACCATGAGTTTTACTGGGGTTACTTACAGGGATATGAGTGAGGGGTTATAGGAGCAGATTCGACTCAAAGCCAGCTGTATCAGCAACATCCACCTCAGCATGGGTAACAGCTCACAAAGCTGGGGATACTGCACTGCCTGCAGGAAGCTCAACAGGCTAAGGAGTGTCCTTTCTATGTGGCTGGCTCTGTTGCTCCAAACTTCTATCCGGTTTCTGTTTCTTCTAAAGCTGCTAATCTTATTTCAGTCTTTGCTGCTTAGCTTGACTGAGAGTCTTCTTTGCAGCTCAGCTTTGCTAGTTGGAAAGGACCTCTCAGCTTTTATTGCTTTGCTTACTCCAGCATAGAGTGGCCTAATGAATCTTGTCAGTTTCAGGAACTTCCTGAAGCTATTTTGAGTTGTTTATCTTCCTGCTTAAAGAGCTTCCCTACACGATGGAATGTTTCAATCTGGGGAGAAACTGTTGTGCAACGGGCACCACAAGAAAATAACAACACAGAGTGTGTATATAGCCAGATCAGCATCAAGTTAATTTGTAAGTGTTAAAAAAAAATAATCCCTTATTAAGTCACCTATTAGTAAAGAGAAAGCTCTCTGGCAAGATGGGAAGTTAGTGGTCCAGACAGATCACACACACCAGGAACCAGTGTCCTTCAGAAGGAAGCCATATGTGTGACACTGTATAGGACCCTTGCTATGTCTGAGATTTTCTCTACATTTCCCTGAGAGACTGCCAACATCCTTCTTATTCTCAAGGCCATAACAATCTGGTGCTTCTGTCCTGGACACAACTGTAACCTGGCATATATTGACCGAGGACAAGCACTATTGAGAAATCTCTCTTTAGTGATAGGGGCAGGGTGAGTTCTGCTGAACCCCTTCTTTGGTTCCCTCCCTCACTCCAGGTAGCACCCAACATGTAGCAAAAGGAGAGGGGTTAGAGCATACTGCCAATTCCAGAACCCCATAATCAAGGGCCTAAAACCACTTGAGACAGGGCCCTTGTTATTACCAGCCCTGTTACATAGACCATTCCCTAGTATACATTAGCCTCACTTCAATCAGCATCTCATCCTGTCAAGTTTATATCAAATAATTCATTCTTACATACCAAGACTTTTTACTTTTAAAATATGGATTCTGAAGTCCAGCTTATACATTAATTATAATGTAATTTTAAAGTAACATTGTTCAAAATCTTCAATAGCCATAAATATACTGTAACAGTTTATCATTCATTCAAAATCATTTATCTCAACCCAAATATGTTATATCTAAAAATCTATAAAAATAATAAATGAGCCAATCTTCCCTTAAGTAAGAACCAGCAGGAACTGAAATACTGCTGTAATCCTCATAAAGTAAATTTCACAATTACCACATGGCTCATGGTCATCCCAAAGCTTTTGTTTGGAGATCAAGTTAGGTGTGTGGTATCCTTGCAGTCTCTTAGAAAGATTTGTGCTCCACTCAGCAGCATAGGCAGAGTGTGGACTATTTAAATGCCTATGAATTAAGCCATATTGTCAGACAACTGGTAGACCCCTGTTTCTATTACAGGCTTAACTATCAACAACACTCATCATCTTAGGGGATTCTAACTGACTTGAAGAACTAACAGGCGCATTTAAAAGCAGGAGCCTGTATCTAAAAATCTTTGACTTCTCAGCAAGCACATACGTATTCATACACATGCACAAATGGCAATAACAATAAAGATGTCCTCAGCACTCAGCAAAGTTTGTTATTCCAGATCTGGGAAAGCAATGGACACAATCATTTCAAAAATGCTTAAATGGGGGACACCCAAATGGCAGTACAAAACACCTCAACACCTCATAAAATGTCTAAGGACTGACTCTTCACTCTGCAAAGTGAAGCTTAAGTGAGTCAGAGATTCAAAGCTGAGTCCTATTGTGACTCAGGCTGCTCTTATTCACAAAAGGCTGGCCCTCCTGAGGGCTGTCCTATAAGAATGGTTCTGACAGAGAATCTGATGAGAAATAAGGTTTCCTAAGAAAACACATTTTGGGGGAATACAGGAATTAGCTTGGAAGTTTAGACCCCAGTAGAGGGGTGTCTGAGCCACCAGTGCAAAGTTGAAGACACAGAGACAGGCAACGTTGACTGAGGCATCTTCACATGTTCATACAGCAACCTAATCCTAACTCTGGGCTGTTTCTCATACACCTCAGAGAGCCAGCAAGCTGGATTCTATTCTGCTGGCTCCTGCATGGTGCAATCATGGGGTTCTGTGGGGTCCAGAAAGGATTCGTTCACAGGTTACCACACATGCCGCCTCTATATAATTTTTTCATCCCTAAAAGACCAGCTCAGCCTCTTCAAATTCACATTTGGTGGTTTTACTCAGTCAAGGTAGAAAACAATGTTTCTGCATCATTCAAACACACTGAAACAAATCCCAAGGAGAAGACTCTTCCTACCCATGGGCAGTGCTATAATAAATCAAGGCCTTTAACTTTGTGTGTTCCATGAGGAAGCCTCCTTAACTTTAAGGGGGACCTCGACATCTGGAGAGACTTGGTGCTAAGAGTTTGACCAACTTCTAACATTCAATTATTATTATATTAACCAATAGAGAGAACTTGTTTTGAGCATGCACTGAATCAATTCAGGTTGTGGAAGCCATGCCAGAACCACAGTATCATAACAATCGGGGATGTCCTAACCCTTCCCACCCATCCCATCCTGGGACCACACATTCCTCTCCTGTTCCTTGCCTATTCTTCACCCTTGGTAGCATCTTTAAAAATCATGCTCATATGCAAACCCCAAATTCTCAGCAGTAACTGTAAGCTACTTTCCAATTTCAGTGCTCCACACTGGAACATGTGTGGATGCGTAGTTCCTACTCTCTTACTTGAGTTACATGCTAGGAGAAACGGTAAGTTTGGAAGCCTATGAGTCTGAAGGAAACCCGTCTTCCCCACAGTGCTCCACAGCAGACCAGATTTCAGAGCATCCACCCAGAGTATTACCCCTAACAAACCTCTTGTCTGTATACTTTTTTTCCCACCCTAAAGAGCTTGTAAAATAAAAAACTCCAGAACACCATGAACTGGGTGGCCACTTCTCTGGATTATCTGAAGCACATTCTGGGATGTTAGGTAAACACACAGTACTAAGGTTAGCATGCAGGCACTCAGGTTTGGGAAGGACAACACAGAGGATAAGAATCATCCCTCATGTTCCCAAATGAAAACTGCAGTCAGGACAAGCCAAGAGCCTCCCAGAGAAGTTAATTTGGCTACGCCCAGCCACAGAGAGCTGTGGTGGTGTGTACAGGGTGACCCCATGAACTTGTGGGCTATTATTAAGGAATATTGTTCAAACTACAGGGTGAGTATGTAACCTCTAAGAGGAGAAGAACCAAGAGCATTTGCCCTTCGGCCTTGTGATGGTTTGTATAAACTCAGCCCAGGGAGTGGCACTGTTAGAAGGTGAGGCCTTGTTGGAGGAGGTGTGTCACTAAGGGTGTGGGCTTTAAGGCCTTCATCCTTGCTGCCTGGAAGTATTCTCCTAGCACACTTCAGAATAAGATGTAAAACTCTCAGCTCCCCCTGCACCATGCCTGCCTGGATGCTGCCATGCTCCTGCCTTAATGATAATGGACTGAACCTCGGAACCTGTAAGCCAGCCACAATTAAATGTTGTCATTTATAAGAGTTGCCCTGGTCATGGTGTTTGTTTAAAGACAGTAAAACCCTCATGGCCTCTTGGCTTCACACCACTATCACCAGCGAGGAACCCAAGTGAAGAGTGCCCAGGTCTGTGGGAGTCAACAGCTCAGTCAGTCTTCATACCCAAGCATGCTCCAGGGATGGGAATAAACAGTTTATTTCTGGGCTGTATTTATACTGGTTTTCTACTTAAAAAAAAAAAAAATGCTGCCATCTAAGATACAATGAGACCCTATAGGTGAAGAAAAACCACAATGAATAAAGCTATTTTGGTCTTAAAACTATTGATCTATAAACTTACATTCTGGCAGTAGTTTTGAAACGCTACCAATTTTGTAATAAAATCCTTTTCAGTTTATGAAATTAAGCCCTTTGACGCATGAAAGGCTTTTCTTCTGTCTTTGGTTGGTGGGCCAGGGGAGAGAGCACAGGAAAACAAGAGTTCTGCTCACTCAACGATGGCACAGAGTGTTAGGAGACGGAGAAAGCAAATCTCCACAGCTCACAGCATTTACTTTCTCCATTTAGCTCAGGGCCCGTTATTCTTAGTTTATGAATCATATCATATGGCATTCCATTTGCACAACCTCAATTCTTTTTTGAAAAACAAAAAGGTAGTATAAATAATTGCAGTAACTGGGTAAAAGAGCTCACTTGGAGCATTTGCCCTCTCAGAGAATAAACCATCAACCCATAATATTAAAATGGCATCACTTGGCACTCTGTGCCCCGCCTATGCACTCTGTACATGAGGCGTCCCTCCAGGACCCGTCCTTGCACAGTACTTATTGCAGTCACCCCAGGGGCTCCACAGCCACCCAGGCCCCTCTTGCCCCACAACAGCATCACCATTAGTCATTCACATCATTCTGCCCTGCACTTTATCAGAGTCACACATGGACAGGAAGGATCTCCTGAGGTTACTGTGGACCAACACCATGTGAGATGCTGAGTGGGTTATAGCACAATGTTCTGCACCTATGCAGTGGAGAAAGCCAGGAAGTGGGGTCTGTGTCCTTATCCTCTGAAGAAGGCAGTGTCTTTCCTTCACAGGCAATAGCCAAAGCTAACATAGAAGTTCTAAACTAAAGGTACTCTGCAGGGCCACCCTTCAGTGTCTTCTCTGTCACACCAGAAAACAGCATTCCAGCCATATGTGTAAGAACCAACTGCCCCATCTCTGGGACCAGTCACTTCGAGTAATGCCCCTGCAGACAGGCTGTAGAAAAAGAACAAACTGACTCGTTCATTTCCCCTTATGTCTTCACTGTGAAATTACAAGCTGTTGAAAACCTTTGGCTCATGAGAAATCCGATAGATGTAAAATTACCACCCTTTCTTACCATTTCAACAGAGATGTCTGTCCCCTCTGTTTTCTGAACTAAATTTGCAAGCTGGCCAGCAGTCAGTCTAGTTTCAACAGCCCTCCTGCTCCTTGGATGGTTGATGATGTATAATTAAGTTGACTGCCCTGTAGATGACTGAAGTCCTAGGCAATACTGAATAATATATATATATATATATATATATATATATATATATATATATACACACACACACACACACACACACACACACACATACATATATCCTATCTGCATCTAAAAAACAGATCTGTTCAACATATGTGGATATTGTAAAATTAGGGATCCTGTTTCAAACATTAGGTTTTAATCCAAGATTCTATTCAGCCCAAATACACTAAGAAATTTGCACCACATGGAGACCATGTTTAACCACTGTCAGTACCCTGGGAAGGCTGCACAGAAGATGGTCAAAGGTCTTTACCTGCCCAAAAGACTGATCAGAGACTGGGAACCTCCCAGTCTCTTCCCAGGACTGGGAACCAGCCATGGTAGGAGAATCTGCAACATGGAGACTGGCAAACACTGAGGCTCCAACTCCCGCCTCCCCAGCGTCACCCTGCTGAGGGAAGCTGTTTGAGTAGCAGCTCTCACTGGCAGTCAGGCAACCTCAGAGACAGGAATGCTCAGGTGTTTCAGGAATACCATCATGAGTTGGCAAAGAAGCACAAACCACAGCCGCACACATGAAGCTGTTTACATTCCACCTCCATGAAGAGCATGTTTCATCATCACCTTTCTGTGACTTTGGAGTGAAATCTAGCCCAAAGTCAAATCTCCCAGCATGCTTAGTCTGCGTACAGCCTGTCACTTTGTTGTTGTCAAGGCCTGTGTGGGGAATGAATGTTTTTGCCATTCTTCGAGATAAATTTGTTCCCACAATGTCTTCATTCTTGGTGGCAGAACAGGCTGTCTCCTGAAGGACACAGACAAACACCCTGAGGCAGCCAATCCCAGAGGCAAGGAAGAGCCTGCTGATGGCACCCCACACTCCGCTACCCCACAACCTGCATGGCCACGCTGAAACAAACTGCTCACAAGCAAGATCAGAACCCAGACGTAAGAACCAAATAGCTGCCAACAGTTGCACGGTCTGTCTCACTCAAAGGGACATACATACAATCAGTTGCCACTAATACCTTCTCTAATCTTCTCCATATGTAACCCACACAAATCTTATAAAGCAGGAAGAACAGGAGACAATGCCATAGTTTATACTGTGTGCTGCATTTTTATATCAAAACCAAAGTATTCACGCCCCAGAAGGTAAAGGCATAAAGTGTTCAAGCAATACAAGAGGTAAGCATGACCTAGAGTGGTACGCATGCGCCGCCTATAACCCTGTAAAGACAGGGCAGATTTCTCTTGGAAATCACTGGCTATAATCAAAAGATGTAGGTGAGAAAGTCGCTGTTCAGAAAAGTTGCCAAATTCACCGGGGAGTCAGCACGCCCTGTGGCCCTGTAGCCACCTATGACCCACCACTTTGAATAGAGGCACACAGGAGAGCAACCCTGAGACAAGGGTATGTGACAAAGGTAATATCCCAAAAGCTGAGGCCAACAACATCCCCAGCTAGTGGCCCCTTTGCCAAAATGAGTTTCAGGGTAGGAAAGAGTCAACTGTATTGTTTTGGTAGGAAATTCTAACAAAAGGTAGCTGGACTCAAGCCACAGACAGCACCTGGAATTCTAGGTATCAACAGGGATGGCCCTGACCACCTGGGTCAGTTGCCCTAGCCCAACGCACACAGCTGTTAGCTAGGTTAATAAGGTACACAGGTCTCAACCGAAAGGAAAAGCTGAATTCAGCTGAGAACCACGAATGCACTGGGAACTTTCCCACCAAGCTGCACCTCAGTTACAGTGTGTTCTTATGCTGCCTTCCCCTGGGGCTTCAAAAAGCCTCTGCGCCCATGGCCTTTCCTTCACAAAACAACAAAGGCAAAAACTCACGCTCAACATGTGCCTTTGTTCTTTTATGAACAAATTCCAAAACAAGGTAGTATTGAGGAATGTAATTAATTAATTAATCCACCATTTTAGCTCATTCACCAAAATTATCACATGCGATTAAACTAGGGAAAAACAATCATATATCTTATTTCAAAACCAGCCATGTTTAATTCACTGAGATCAGTGAAGGCGGACTTCTAGGCACCAACAAGCAACCCTCTTAGGGAATGAAAATAAGTTATCTTGAGATGGCAACATCTCCCAAACTCACTTTGAAGCTTTGCATACAGCAAAGTGTCTCAAAATACCTCAAATTCATTTTAGTCCTGAAAGCCCAGGGTAACTTCACATACCCGAGCTTAGCTTGTTTTCATTGCCTTGATGGTGTATGTGAAATGATACAAGCAACTTGACCTCCTGCCCTCCTCACACATCCCTGTGAGGACACATCTTCACAGTATGTGTCGGGCATCTCCACTACTAACCAAGACCGTCAGAAAACACAGGCTTAAACAATATGCAGCTGTGTTACATGTATGTTTCTCTATAAATACAGTAAATAAGATACAAATTGTTTCAATAAAAAGAAACAAACACTTTGAAAAGAATGACATCAGTAACAATATATCCATAATCCTTACTTTAAAAGATGTAAATTTGTTTCCCTCAACCCTTGGTGTCTATGTCGGAATATGCAACGTAAGCCCTTTGGCCCTCGGTGACCATACCTGTTTATATGATAACATGACAGCGGAAGTGTCACCAAAGCAGCCCCTGTATGTCATCCCAGAAGACAAACAATCTGAAAACCTCTGTTTCATACCCAACAAAAATATCCTGGCACATACACCTGTATTTGAGGAGACGGTTGGTTTTAGGAACCTCCAAGCTCTGCAAAACCCTCTGCAAGAAGCAGCTGCATCCATTATCCGCGCCCCGGATTCTGAGACTTTCATTTTGATGAAAATAACTTCAGTGAGAGGCTGTCTGCATCGAATCATCAAGAGCTACAGATCTCCAGAAAACACACCTCACATTCTCCTCTTTAATAGTTCCAAAATGGCTTTTAGACCTTCTTTCTCTTCACCACATTTCCTCAGAAACAAAGCAGAGCACTTACGCTCTGCCCAGACCATCTATTCATGATGCAACGCTGCAGGACTACACAAGTAAGCACTGCAATATCCCTATCGTGTCTGACTCGTCTGAAGAATATGCACATGGCCAGATCCCACCCTGATGGCCAACCAGACACCAAACACCCCAGACTGCCAAAAACAGACAACCGGTTTTAGTAAGTAGCAAACAAAACAGCTTTGGAGGTGATGCATTCAACTTATTTAAAAAAAGAAATAGCCAATTTCCCTTGAAAATCTAAGATGTGAAATTATGTGAATTCTTTGGTCAGTAAAAACAGAAATGTGGACTTAGCTTGTAACTCAACAGACAACTGAGTATCCCATCTTTTCTGTTATCAAAGAAATCACAGAGAGAGAGAGAGAGAGAGAGAGAGAGAGAGAGAGAGAGAGAGAGAGAGAGGAGAGAACTGCAAAAAGCCTGCAAAACATCTAACTCCCGCATGGCGTTTGGTAACTGACACACAACCAGTGGGCTCAGATCGGGAAGAGTCCTACCTGTGTTCCTGTCTGGTAAGATGCAGCAATGCTTCTGCAGAATGCCGGGCAGAACCTGTTTCAAAACACAGAAATAAAAGGCACTCAGTTATTATTCAGGCAGAGGTAAAGCACTTCATTAGCTACTGTGAGGGAGTTTCTAATAAGATCATTCAGTATGGCACAAAAGGCACTGCACCCAAGATGGACTCAATAATCAACCCATATGGAGAAAGCTGATAACGTGCATCTTTCATCAAAAGAGGTTAATCAAGTAAGTGTGCTGATTGTATATGGTTCTCCTGGGATGTGGCTGCCACTGGGTAACTTACACCCTAATGAGCCCTGAGAGATCTGGAACATGGTTCTGGAGGGACTGCTGTATGCAGGGAAATGGACGCACTGATTTTCCTGGTGGCTTTTAAAATATTAGGTGTAATTAGAGCCTGGCAATGAAGCCTTGCTGGGACACTCTGCTGGGTCTTCACTGAGAGCCTAGCCTCAGCGGCTGTCATCCCTCAGCCAGAAGATTTGTGGGGGAATGTAAGACAAAGAGCTCTCTTTAGAGTCGAAGTTTGGTGGCAAAAGGTGAAGGAAGTGTCTCATTTGATTTGAGGGAGAAAACAATAGGAATGGGTTTTGTCAAGAAAATCCTGTAATGTAAAGCTTCTGCAAAGCATGGTCTGGAAGGAGTCTGCAATGGGAGATTCTCAGTGGAAAATTTACGACCATGCTTCCTAAGCCACTCAGAGAAACGCTCACATGCTCCACAAGACCAGGCATGATGGCCCTCGGCCAGCAGAGGCAGCTGTCCAGAGATTTCAGCCAGGACAATAGTGTGACATTGGAGCAATGGATTCTATACAACTGACAGACATGTCCCAGGAAAACATCAGGATTGTAACGCCCACTCTTGTGGACTTGGAGGACTTTTTCTCTGCCTTAGCCAATCTTACTTCCTCCACACCCTGAGAACACCTTGTGTTCAGTAAAGGATGCTTTTTATCCTAAATATAATGGGCTGTACAGAACAGCATAAATAATTTCTGACTCTGGGTAAAATCTACTTACACACACACACACACACAAAATAAAATAAAATAAAGCAATAAGCAGTTCTGAATCTAGTAAATGCTATGGGAAACGTGGGATTGGAGTTCAAAAACATATCTGATTACATTATATCTGAAACATTCGTCTAGTTAACTGCTGCATTGGGACACAAATCACAGCTTATGAAAACCTCATTCGATTAATCTTCAAGAGCATGGCAAGAGCCACCGTGTCAGCTCTAGCCCATGATCCTGAGTCTATGGGGCTGATGGTCTCCATCACCCAGGACTGTCCCCTGGGTTTATGTCTGACTCCTCCTTGAGAGCAGCCCTGAGCCTTCAAGGTTTAGAATATAGGAACACAGAGTTCCAATGGGTAATTCTTCTGTTGAGTATGGCCCTCCCAAGTAGGAAATTGACTTTAAACCCAGAAGTTACACTGGCGAGGTCTCTCCACAGTTGGCTCTGTCTCTCTGAGTCTGTATCATCAGAATTATCACAATGTCATCCTTCCCCTGGGTCTTGAACTAAGAGACCTATGCTTAAGCCAGGTCCCAAAGACCAAGGTGTATATAGAAATGTCTAACCTGAGGACTACTGAGTTGAGGAGTAGTCATGTCAGTTTATTGACATGTGACCTTAGAGACTGTTGAGTGATTCCCAGGTGCAGTCACTCTAGGTCAAGGTCTCTGGGTCAAGCCACGTGGACACCTGGATCAGGAACACTGATAACTTCATTTACAAGTTTCCTATGTCACCTCAGAGCTTTCCCAAGCTGCCACTACTCCCAAAAAGCCGCCAGCACAATCCAGGGATCTCACTTTTGATCTCTTTGAAGCAACATTCCCTCCCTGACACAACCTCAATTTATTTTTAACATGCGAAGTAGCTTTCATTTGACCGCAAACAGGAAAATATAAGGAGCCTGAAGAAGTCATAAACGGTCCATGGTAGAATTCACCTTGACTTTCCCAAAGGCGAACGATTTGTGTTCAAAAATGGCGCCTATATCTAATCTTGACAGTCTCCTCCCAGCCTCCATCCCGGGTAAGACACCTGCACTAAATCTTGGATACAGCCACAGACTCTCAAATGCCAGGCACACATCACTTCCTCGAAGCCAGCTTAAGGGAACATCCAGGCAGGACTGTAATGGGTTTATTTCCTTCTCTCTGAAGGATTTACAGACGGCAGCAAAGGAGAATGAAATTATCTTGCCTGCCTGAAGGCACGTTAAAAGTTCAATCCTGCTCAACCTGACTATTCTTTGAGAGCATTTAACTGTTGGAGATAATTGGAATCATTATGCTCTGCTGTCCAAAGTCAGGAGGGAAGGACAGAAAATTCAAAGACCCCCAGAACCCTCATCAGCACTACCCAAGGTCTCAGAGTGTCCATCATTCCACATTCTGAGGAGATCCCTGTTGACATCTATGCAGTGTAAGCTCATATTCTTCCAACTAGAGATCTGCTTCCTAAATAAGAACTCCAATGTCTCAACTATCTGAGTTCTACTTTCTCACTAGGTACCACCTTCTTAGATCAAAGACAAAAACATAACCCCACAGGGAGACTGACACTACCTGAAGAAGACTTAGATTTCATGTGTCTGGTGACTCTGGCTACATCGCACATACTCTAGGCTACACTGGCCATAGACTGGTGTTTAATGGCATAGACCTGAATGCATTTTTACTTTCAGGTGGTGATGCCAAGGCCCAGGGAAGACTCAGAACTCTGATCACCCAGGTGATACCTCTGAGCAGTTTTATTCTTTTCTTCTTCACTCAGGTCCCAGGTGACTATAACCTCTGCCTGTCTCTGGATACCAGAACATATGGCCTTTCTCTGTTCCCCCACTGACATCTTTAGGAACAGTAGTCCCTAGAGAGTTAGTGGTCCTCTGACCTCTGACTGTCCCGTCACTTCTGAGCTTGAAGGGCCTCTAGAGTAGGGAGCACAGCAGTTCAACTGTCTGAAGTCCAAGTGATCTGGGAAAATCCTGCTATATAGAATATCAGCCTCTCAAATCAGGTGTGATAGGTGCCATGTATGGGTGGCTTAGAACATTTAAATATCCTGCCACATAGTCTGCAGGCCTAAAATCTAAAACCAAGGTATGCAGTTATGCATCACTTAAAGGCTCCCAGAATGCCTATTTATCTCTCTCTACTCTTTATGGCTCCTGACACACTGAGATTATATCCCTCCAGCCTCCATTGCATCTACATGGCCTTTCCCTATCTCTCTACATGGTCTTCCCTCCACAAGCATGTGTCAGCAAAGTCCTCTCCTCATGTGTGCATTAATATGGCTTCCCATGCACACTTACTCACGGTGTTCCCTCCATACATACTCAACTCACATGGCCTTCCTTCCATGCATGTGTATCCACCCCCACATGGTTGTCCTTCCATCCATGTGTGTCCACCTCCACCTGGTCTTCCCTCTGTACATATGTGTCCACCCCAGCATGGATGTCCTTCCATTCATGTGTGTCCACACCCTCATAGCCTTGCCTTCACACGCATATCAACCAAACCATCTTCTCCTGCATGTGCCTGCATGTCCTTTCTACAAATAGTCCAATTCAATTAGCGCCTACCTTATGGCTTCATCTACCTTTATTAAGTCTTCTAGGACCCTGTATCTGAATTCAGGCATATTGTGAGGTGCTTGGGGGGAAAGAGAATTCAACCCATAACGTGGTAAAACCCAGCATCGGGGAGTTCCAGTGAGGAATCCTGAGTCACCAATATCATTTATTGGCAAGTCATGGAGTTTTCTGGGCTTCAATTTGTTGCAAGATAATAAACTCAGGGCTTATTTCAAAATGTGGCCTAGCCTCCCCTGGCTACCAGGAGTCTGTTTTCTTACCACAATAGCATTATCAACCCCTTGATCTCTCAACCCGACCTCTGTGCTTTCTGATGCTCTCCCTCCATAGTGCCTTTGGGATGACAACCTTCTCATTCCCATAGACACATCACTGAGAACCTGGAATGGACCACAGTCCACCCTTCTCCTGTGCCCACCTGCAGCCAACGCTTGTGTTCTTGGATCTGCCCTTTTCCTTGCTGCTTCTGAGCCATTCTACCTTGCGATTGCTGGTGCAATTGCAATTTGAATTCTTACTTGGCTTCAAGCTTCCCCACCCTTGCTGAGCCCTCACGCAGAACAGAAAACCCCATGAGTGGGCGTCTGGTTGTTTGGGGACTCAGGAGTCAGTTGTGTTGGGTGGATGCTGGGTAGAGCCTGAGAGAGGATGGTGGTTCTAGTGACAATCCGGGGATAAAGCATGGTGGTCAGAGAATGAAGTACAAGCCTTTGTGGGCCACTACAAGGTCTTACAGATGCTGGAACCAGGACATTTCTGATGGTCTACTTGCCCTTGAACCCTCCACTCCTCATCCAAATAACTGCAGGGTATTTGAGTTCCATGGCTGACTGGATCACAGGAGCATCTGCAATGGAGATAAGGGACTCCCTGCCTCCTTCCTTCCTCTACTCCTCTGGCCAGCTTCCTTCTGTCAAGCTCTCGATATCCCTGGGAGACTCTCAAGGATTCTGGTAACCTAACTCCAACCTGAGCCATGGGACTCAGCAAAACACTCAGTAGGAATCTTTTCCCTTGCTAACTGGGAAGAGGGTGCTGGAGTATTAAGGGCATGGTATATGTGTGATCATTCAAACCAGTCTGGCCCCAGTTAGATGTACCCATTTTAAAAGAATTTACCATGTGAGGATGATCAGCCTCAGAAAGAGTTGGGGGTCCTCTGTTAGACTCCATTCCAGAAACCTAAATACCTCTGTCTGTGTGTTCTCTTTCCCAAGCCCCCTGGAGTACCTTGCCAAGTTTCTGAATCTACAACCCGATGACAGACAACCTAATATTCAGTCCTCTTGGAGACTGCTGCTTCCTGCCCCCCCCCCACACACACACAGACTAGAGTCTATTCTCCTTCAAAAAATTAGCACCCCTGTGCTTACTCTGTTTCTCAGCGGAGACACAGTCCACTTCCTAATCAAAGAGAAGCTACGTGCTCACTCTAAAGTACAGCTAGAGTAGACCAGGTGTGAAACTGTCACCCTGCAATTTAAGCCTGTGGGCTCGATGCACCCACACTCTGCATCTACCTGAGCCGTGATGGAGACTCACAACCTCTAATTCTCAGAAACTCTAGTATTTCTTTTCTGTTTCTCTTCCTGGAAATTCCATTATTTGGGCGCAGGGATGAGTGGGCCTAATCACCATCCCCAGTCCTCCTCTCTGCTTTCATGTTATACTCTTGTGATGTTCTCCCTGCTTGGTATTCCATCCCTTCAGTGCACTCCTCCAGTCTGCCCATCCCCTGTTAGGTCTCTGAGATTCTCCTTTCCGTATGTGTTACTTTCATCAGCTTCATCTTGGCTCTGGACACAGCAGAGGCTCCTCCCTCCCTGAGGACAGAAATATGGATGGCTCCTCTACTTTTGGCATAGTCTCTATTCTTAGTGACATAATGGCTATAAAATCTGATGGCCCATGGTCCTCTACCTATCAAGGCCCATGTATTATCATCTGATCCTCAACTTCGTTAATATGGAATCAAATCAGCATTATACATTCGCAGTCTGGAATGAGTAAGAGACCGGGAGCCAGGTACCTGTGTGGCCTGAATATTCTCAAGACTGCTAGACCCACAGTGGGGGACAGGAGTAATAGCTGCCATCAAAGACAACTATCTCTCTGACGGACAGAATGATCCCCAAAGGTGAAAGGTGAAAGGTGGCCTTAGAGCTTTTGGGAGGTCCACTGTACATGGTCTTTTGTTCTGTTTTTTAACCTCTTAAAACACCAATAGACATTATTACCAAGTATGAACTCTTAGGAAGTATTATTCTTTGCCA
This sequence comes from Rhabdomys pumilio, assembly GCA_030674055.1. Taxonomy (NCBI): domain Eukaryota; kingdom Metazoa; phylum Chordata; class Mammalia; order Rodentia; family Muridae; genus Rhabdomys; species Rhabdomys pumilio. The sequence goes on along the minus strand of JANHMN010000015.1, from coordinate 8,744,561 downwards.
TCCTCAGCCTTCTCTCAGACTTGATGTCCTTCCTTCATGAGCAGAAGGATGCTGGGCCCAATGGGCCACTGTACTTGGGCATTTCTGCCAGTCTAAGATTTTGCATTTTGTACAATAGATAAACACTGTGGTATTACAAACTGGAAGTGACGTTACACCGTTTAACATGCTTCTTAGAGGACACAGGTCCCAGAAGTAACAGACACATTTTTTTAGAGTGTCAAGAACATTAATCAGTATTCAATTAACTTTTCCCAACCAACCGAGCTATGAAGAAACAGCCTTAGGTTTCTTTTAGAAAACACAGCATCCCATGTCTCTCATGAAAGGAGACTCAGCAGCATCTGATTTCCAGTCTCTGGAGATGCTGGTCCTGTATGTGCTGAATCCTCCTCTCCTGCTTTCCTCTTGCAGTGCTAACATTGATGAGTAGAGACTCATCTGTAGACCAGCCATCAGCAGGACAGGAGAGATGCTTACTTCAGGATTTCTCTGTATCTCCACATATCTCCACATGCCTCCTTCATGCTTGGCATGAGACAGGTAAAGATTCTTACCTTTGTTATTATAAGCAGTTATATGTGCACCAGGAACATTTACAAGATTGTAGCCTCTGAGTTGGGTGTGGGTACTGAGGGTGGGCTGCCTGGATAACATCCACCTCTTTTTCACTTACAAGAATGCCAACTGATTCAAGGCTCTGCCTCAGTGCCCAGCTCAGGGTGAGAACACTCCTTCAAAGCAGACTAAGGGATATGAAGACTGGAACAAAAACTGTCAGCTGGGGGGGTGCAGTGTCCCAGCATTAAGTATTTGCCTCACATGTCATTGTTCTCACACAGGGGTCATGGGGAACAAAGCGCCACAGCCTAGCACACAAAGTAGGGTCTGATAATGGACGAGCTGCCATCAGCATCCTCGTATGTATCATCTGTGAAAACAGGCCCACTTCAGGGACAAAACAGCTCGAGTCAGTGGTGATTGCAGTTTACCACAAAGAACTCAAACCTCAGCCTGTACCCATGCTACTTACACATACATGGATCACGCATACAACCATACAACGTCCTGGTCCCCCACCAGGGCCCAGAGCTGAATTTCACATTCCCTGGTGATGCCACAGCAATGATACAGGAAACAGTTTGAGAACCATGGAAGCCATATATTCCGGCCAGTGACATCTGTCCATCAGTGTCTCGTGCATTGGTTGTCCTATTAGAGTTCATGCAACAGAAACGCCAGGTCAGGCTGACAGAGGACAGAAAGCAGAAAGGCTGTGCACAGAGAAAGCAATCTCGATGTGCTTCTGTGACCTGAGGAAAGACAGAGGGCTACTCAGAGGACTAAGAAATAACAGTATTTCTAGAGCAGATTGCAGTAACGATCCTTAGCTTAGGGGTACATGATATCCCAAAAGGCAGGGGTGATGTGGACAACTGGAAACGTACATCCAGGCCTATGGCACCCGTCAGGTCCCTCACCAGCACTGGTACCAACCCCTCTGTGCGTGGACAGTCTACTGCTGCCTCCTCAGCCCTAGACGAATAAGTCATGCTGATTTGGTGTTGTCAGGTTCTAATCACCTCTGGTTCATACACATGCATGCTACAAATGAAAAGAGTCCTAAGAATATCTAGGAAACCAGGAGGAGGAATCAACACATCTAGGTTCAGGCACAGAACCCAAGGACACAAACACACATGAACACCATTAGGCTGCACACCCCGCAGGGCCACCCTCCACCAGCGCCAGTACTCCCAGAACAAGCACAGTGGGACTTCAGCTGCCCCATCCCTCCCCAGACACAAGCAAGAGACAGGAAATGCTCCTTGTCATCATTTTAAGCAGAACACCTTCGACAAACACGTTTTCCAGCTAAAACCCCCACTCTGCTGTTGGCAAGCCCCACTTGCTAACAAGTGACTCCCATGAGTCCTTGGTGGCCTCACAGTTAACAGGGTGGGGTGGGGGGGTCATTTGAGGATCACCAGACAGTACAAGAAAGCTTTTGCTGTGAGAAAAAAACAAACCTACACTGAGCAAACAGAATTTCTGTAAGAAATAAGACATTTAAAAACAATTACTACCAACACTTCGGAATTCCAGAGATGGTGCAGATGATGCTTTTATTGTTTTATTAGGTTTTCCTGTTGTTGTTGCTTTTGAGACAGGGCCTCACTATGTGGCCCAAAATGAGCTTGAACTCATAATTCTCCTGCCTCAAATCCTGCAAGGGGGTGGGGGGCTAGAAGAGAAATAAGACTCAATACTCAGCAACACTAGGTATTTGTGTCTGATTATAAAGTACGATGTTACATTCACAGAAGCAAAACCCAAAGAACAAGAATGTACCTTTGGAAGTCAAACTCAACCAACATTCAAGAAAATAAAATGCTTAAAAAAATTAATAATAATAATAATAATAATAATAATAATAGATCCAAGACATTATCTTAGAATGTAGAGAGGAAAGCATACTATGGATTGAACAAAAGGGGAAAAAAAACAAAAACAGAAACTTAGTTGTGGCACTTTCTATCTCACAGTGCGAGAGTCTGTTCTCTCATGAGCACAATGGCAGACAGGCCAAGCAAGTTAGCCTGAATCCACAGACACGTGGGAAATAGATTCAGAACTTAGAAGCCCACAAGAACACCTAAAACACCCAGTCACATCTCAGTGACTAACCCACTCCCCACAGTGAAATGACCAGCAGGAAGGCTCCAAACACACCCACAGCCTAGAACACAGACAGTGAGGAGCAAAGGAACAGAGGAGCGGTGCTCTGGAAAGTTAGAAGAGACCTCTTACGTCAGGCTATCCATGAAAGAAGACAGCATCAGATACATGAGGTAAGAGCCAGGGCTCCCTAGAATGACCCTGCCTCTGCTGGTGGAAAGCTGGTGGAGAACACCCTGCACCATTGTACAGGGAAAATAGAAAGGAAAAAAAAAGTTGGGAGAAGCCAAAAGGACTAGGCCATTATCAGTGATGGGAAAAATCATGCAGAACAAGGGCCACCTAGCAGAGAAAGGGAATCCTTTAAACACTGGCTTACCCAACCACGAGGTAGAGCTGGGTTGGCTATGGAGTGGAAGCAAATCCCCCAGACAGCACTGGGGAACATGCCTAAGAGCATACCGCCAGGCTCTTAGGACAACCGATGCTTACAGTATGCATGTGTGTAAACCAGACACAGTTAAAACACGAAGCTGGCAAGTCCCCACAAAGACTCTTACAGAGCTGAAGATGTAGTACCACGTGTCCTTCAGAACAAACAATATTGAGGACTTAGAACAGAGGACTTCAGGTGTTTTCAGACTATCCTGCTGCAACCAGTGTCTGCCATGAAGCCAGCATGTTTGCCTTCCTGTTCAAAACACACGCCCGGCAAACTCAGAAGAGCACTTTGAAAGACACTGAGACACAGCCTGGGTCAGAGCCAGAAGTATGTTTAAGAACCTCCAGTTTGGCTATCATGTCTAAGATGGGGCCTAGGGTCCACCCCATGCATCCTTCTTCTACATGAATCTCCTGAATGCATGCTGGGCTGAGCAAGGGACTCCTGTCATACATGCAACAGAACCTGGGTAAATGCTTCACATGTCACCTGGCTCGTCCCTTCTCAGTGGTTACATCAGGGTCAAGTATTGCTATAGTGGATTGTTCACCCCCCACACATAGTAGGAGCTCTGTTCTGACAGCATGAAAGGAGACAACCATGGTTTAGAATCTGCCACCAAATATGACCTGCTTTTTTGTTTTATTTCTGTTTGTTGTTTGTTTTTTGAGACAGGATTTCTCTGTGTAGCCCTGGCTGTCCTGGAACTTGCTCCACAGACCAGGGTGGCCTCCAGCTCACAGAGATCTGCCTGCCTGTGCTTCAGACTGGGATCAAAGGTGTCGACCACCACTGCCTGGCTCACTACTAAATATGAAGGGCAACTTTACTGTCCAAACATCTTCAAAGTACACATGTTTCCTTGGGCTAAAACACTTCCTATGAATTCTGCAGAGCCAACAGAGAGGTGTGCTCATTCTCTCTCTGTGTCTCTCTGTCTCTGTGTGTGTGTGTCTCTCTCTGTATGTCTCTCTCTGTATGTCTCTCTCTGTCTCTGTCTGTCTCTCTCCTAGTTTCCATCTATCTATCCATTCATCTATCTTATCTATCTATCTATCTATCTATCTATCTATCTATCTATCTATCTATCTATCTATCTCTGTGTATGTGTCTTCTTCTGTTTCTCTGTCTCTATCTCTCTATTTTCCTCTCTCTGTCTCTTTGTCTCTCTCTGTCTCTCTCAGTCTCTCTCAGTTTCTCTCTGTGTCTGTCTCTGTCTCTATCTCTGTCTCTCTCTCTGTCTCTCTCTGTATCTCTCTCTCTCTCTCTCTCTCACACACACACACACACACACACACACACACACACACACACACACAC
>JANHMN010000015.1:8710844-8740110 GCA_030674055.1 Rhabdomys pumilio | reverse complement strand
ACACACACACACACACACACACACACACACACACACACACACACACAAAACCCTGTTCAACCCCAGTTGCTATAACAACACACAATAGGCTCAAGATTAAACATTAGTGAGAATGTCTTGAAGCTCTGGAAGCTGCAAGTCCAAGATCAAATTCCAACAGATTCTGATGAGGAATATGTGACATTCGTGACATGCATACACCTGTCCCCTCAGGTGAGAAATAAGACTAACAGCTGTCCCACACAAAGCTCCCCTCAGGTAAGAAATAAGATTATTGATCTCTTTGTCTACTTATGAGGACACTAACAACAGATTGAGCCTGTCTTGTGGCCTCACCAAAACTGGTCACCCCCTCCACACACTGGGAGCCAGGGCTTTAAAACAAGAATATGGTGGGGGATACAAACTTTTACTGATAGTGCTAGTTACACATTTTAAAGATCTAAAGCCATGTTGGACAAAGAAAGACAGATCAATCAATCAATAAAATCAGAAAATAAAATTGACAAAATATCAACAATCAATTAAGAACAGAGCTAACTGTACTAGTTCCTCTGGCATTCAGAAGACCCCTTTTAACTTCCAAAACACCACCTTCATTGCAATGGACCATACATCTCAGGGTGTATCAGCAAAGACAACACACAGTGCCCTTCTATTCCAGAGAACCAAAGTGGCCATCTAGAAACACATGTGGGCATCCCCTCTGTAAGACGGGAAGTTCCTCCAACCTCCATCCAACCTTGTCAGCTCTGACCCCACCCTTTGATTTCCTCCAGTGCCCAGACAGACCTTGTGGAATGCCCACACAGATAACAGGTATTATGGTTTGGAGATGAATTGTTCCCCCATGATCTCCTGGATTTGAACACAAGATTCTTACCTGCTGCTATTGTTTTGGGACATTCTGAAATCTTTGGATGTAGAGCATAGCTGGAGGAATTGAGTCAATGGTGCCTGGCTCATCTCTGCCCCTGCCCCTGCCCCTGCCCCTGCCCCTGCCCCTGCCCCTGCCCCTGTCTCCACTGTCTTTACTTCTCCCAGATATGAGCAACCAACCTCTCCCTCCTGCCTCCACAGCCTCAAGCCCTTCCCACCTTCGTACTTTCTCTCTCACAATGGACTGTACCCTCAGACTATCAGCAAAAATAAATCTTCCTCTTTCAAGATGTTTCTTGTCAGGTGTTTGGTAACAGTGACTAGAAAAGTGACCAATACAGAGGCCAATGGAAACATTGGTTAATTGGTGTAAAAAATAGTTCTGCATAAAGACATACCTCCATCTACTACTGCCTGTGATCACACGGTCAAAATGTCAGCACAGTGGGGCAAACCAGGCTCTGTCCACTATTACAGGAAAGGAACACTGAGGTGTCCATGACTCCCAACAGCCACAAAAGAGCCTCTGCCATGCTCTCACTTCATAGAACGCTATTTCCTATCACAGAAGTGATACATCTTCAGAGAAGCAGGATTCACAGAATCCAAGGCAATGGCTTTCTCTAAGGTACCAGGTCAGAATGTTCAATTCTGCCTCTGAAAAAGAGGTGATTTTCAAGGCAACTATGTGTCCTGAGAGTAGGGTAATACCTTCTTCCATAACTGTGTGCTTCTATGACACACAAGCGGCTGGCCTCACAGATCTTTAATGCAGGCATTCTGGGACCCACCATCCCATATCTCCTATAAAGAACTTGCTGTCTGAGACGCATGAGCAAAAGGGTCTTGAGGATGCAAACAAAGCAAAGCAGTAAGTTTCAGACTAACTTCCTGATCAGAAATACTTTCCTTCCCCCCCAGTAACATCAATTCCTCTCAACCCCGGACCCCTCCCTCCAAGGGCACCACTCAGCCCTGGATCTGACATACATCCTGCAATTAGAATTACAATCCCACAGGTTTTCCCAGCAACCCTTCAACACACCCACAACCCTGCTGCCCTGGGGCCCAGATTGGCAGCTTCCAGCCAATCAGAATACTCTGGTCATCCACCAATGGGCCAGCGAAAACCAATGACCTTATCCATAAAAGAAGCCCATCTACATCTCAGCAATAAAATCAAAAACTCATCTGGGCCCTGGTGGGTCAAAAAGCCAGGGTTCCCTCAAGGAGAGACAGGAGAAATCATCACTAATTGGTGTCACCCTCCTGTCCCCTGAGGTACTAGTCATGTCATCCTCTGGCCATGGCTCACCTAAATCCCTGGCTTAAGAGACTTTGGACCTGTGTCCTAACCAGAGCCTTTAGTCACACAGTATCTTGCCTCACATTCAGCCTCAAGCCTAGAGCATTGTCCAATGGAAAAAGCCATTCTGCCTTCAAAAGTCAGATCCAGGACACTCTTCGCAGATCTGTCTTCTACCTATGCAGACTCTACATAGCAAGAACTTCCAAAGTCAACCTGCTTACTGCCATTGTCTAAGAACTATCATAATCCCTGTTACAGATGCAAACGAACCAAACAGCCCATAGATACGGCCCTTCCTGTGAGAGAGCATTAAAGGAATTTTACAGAAGACTTCCTTTCTGCTTAACAGTAGCAGAACTCAGTGTGTAGTGATTCTAGATGGCAGTGACACAAGACCTGAGCTTTGGGAACCATGGACAGGTCAAGTCAAGAACCGAGCAAGAGGCTGCTTTCCCAAAAACAGATGCGAAATAGCAATTCAGATCATGAGAGAAGTCCAATGTCTATTCCTCATTAAGTTCACTAGAAAGAGCAAGGCCACCAAAAGCACTGTCCTCTAGTGAGGTCACCACCCCTGGCCAGCCCCACGCCCTCCTCCACCAGTTACCCGCAGCACATTCAACCAGGAGTTAAAGATTGGAGACTACAAGCTGCAAATACCATGTGGCTTCAGAAACTCCTTGGCTCTCGTGGAAGCCGTGGTAAATAGTTTTAGAAGGTTTTAAAATGCTGAATTTTCACCTTATAAAATGAGTAAAGCCTAGTCCTCATACCCTTCACACACCTGAAGCAGTCCTTACCAGAACCCAAGGGACCCCTGCCACATCACCAGCGATCCCTAGGTAGCTAGGGATCCAAACTCAGATACTCATGCTTGTGCAGCAGACATTACCAACTGTGATGGTTTGTATATGCTTGGCCCAGGGAGTGACACTATTAGGAGGTGTAGCCTTGTTGAAGTAGGTGTGTCACTGTGGGCATGGGCTTAAAACCCTCACCCTAGCTACCTAGAAGCCAGTCTTCTCCTAGTGGCCTTCAGATGAAGATGTAGAACTCTGAGCTCCACCTAGAACTCAGTGTACCATGCCTGCCTGGACACTGCCATGCTGCCACCTTGATGATAATGGACTGAACCTCTGAACCTGTAAGCCAGCCCTAATTAAATTTTGTCCTTATAAGAGTTGCCTTGGTTATGGTGTCTATTCACAGCAGTAAAACACCAATCAATGTATCTCCCTGCTCCCTTGTATGTACGTATGTATGTATATATGCATGTATGTATGCATGCATGCATGTGTTCATGTATATATGCATGTATGTATATATGTATGCAGGTATATATTTATGCATGCACTTATATGTGCATTCATGTATGTGTGTGTATATGTATGTATGTATTTTTATGGTTCTGGGCCCAATACTGACTGTGTAAATGCTCTTCCACAGAGCCACATCCTAGCCAGGACTCTGAAACACTGAAAGGTTCTCCCACCACTGTGGCCACAGCAGGCAGTGCCCTAGTCTGGAGGCTGAAAGACACAGAGCTCTGTGCCCATTTCACCACAAACCTTCAGCCCATGTGGGACTGAGCCACAGTATCCTCACTTGAAGCACCACAGGAAAGTGAAGGATCAAAGGAGTCTCAGCCCACATGTGAGACCAAAGGCTCCTATACAAGGACATGATATTCTAAGCCATGAGGGAGAAGCACCACCCTGCAGGCTGCAGAGGAAAAGAACGGGGAGCCACGGAGGGCACATACAGCTACTGTTGCAAATACACTGTGGGGAGATTTCTGCTTCAGAAGCTGACTCTTTAATAAGGAAATGCCTAGCCTCCACAGTAGATGCCTGTATCTCCCTGGGCTTGTCAGTTACCATGGGAACCCCACACTCTAGGACATCTGGGTACCACATCAGCCTTCGTCCTAGTTAGGGTTTCTATTGCTGTGATGAAACACCATGACAAAAACAACTTAGAGAGGAAAGAGTTTATTTGGCTTACACATCCGTATCATTGTTCATCATCAAAGGAAGTCAGGGCAGTAACTCAAACATGGCAGGAATCTGGAGGCAGGAGCTAATGCAGAGGCTATGGAGGGGTGCTGATTACTGGCTTGTCCCCATGGCTTGATCAGCTTGCTTTCTTAGAGAACCCAGAACCACCAACCAAGACCCATCACCATGTCTTGGAGTCAATACTCTATAAATACTACTCAAAAGAACAGACCCATGAGCAGAGGTGTGTACCCTGCCATGAACCCAAAGTTCCTTCTGCCTTAGCAGACTGGGTCCTAGGAGCTCTCCCTATGGCAACTAGGACCAAAAAGACTCAAGGTAGTAGGGGGGCAGATGCCTGCCCCCTCAAGCACGTGGCCTTTCCTGTGTCCCCCTTCTCTGACACTTCCTACTTCTCTGCTGTAGAAAAAGCAGACAACATTTGCTCCATCTATTTAATTAAATCTAATTAAATTTATTGGCAGTAAGAAAACCTGGTGCACAAAGAATAAATGCCCAAGATAAATCACGAGTGTGTGCCGAGTGAATGGATCGTCTTGGCACAAAGAGTCTCCAGGCTGGTTTTTATGGCCAGTCTCCTTTCTTGAGTAGAGAGGACAAGAATCAGAGAGCCTGGGGATTTAAGAAATATCACTGAACTCACAGAATGGCAAAGTAATCATGCTATCTGGGTCCAAGTGTTCAGCTATACAGTTTGGTGGTCTCGGATGAGGCACTACACAGGGCTCTGTTCCTGCCATCCAAGGACACTGTGCCTCAGGTCATTGAGAAAGGCAAAAGTACAGGTACTTGTCAAAGACGAAACTCTGACCAACCATGGGTACACAGAAACTTCACAGTTCTGCAGCCTGGAGGAGTTGGGCAGCAAATACGTAATCCACCATGTGCATAGGGAATACTGCAGCTCCGTGTATGCCCGGCCTTTGTGACCTGTGGTGGAGCCCTTGACAGGGGTGTTATGTGCCTTCTGCATTAAAGAAGCAGGCTGGGTTGTGAGCTTCAGGCAGCCAGGTGTCCTGGATGACAGATGTTGGTCATTCCTTTCTCTGTAAGCAAATGCCTGCTTTCTCCATCAAGGTCAGCAGTTCTCAGCCTGTGGGTTGCAATCCCTTTGAGGGTCAGATATCCTGCGTATCAGATATTTACATCACGATTTATAACAGTGGTAAAATGACAGTTATAGAGTAGGAATGAAATAATCTTCTGATTGCGAGTCAGCACAGCACGGGAAGCTGCATTAAAGGGTCGCAGTACTAGGAAGCTTGAGAGCCGCTCCTCTAGATTTCCTCCTTTACATCTCCTGCCTCCCCCTTCCCCGACACTCACCATTCCACTATCTGTTGCTGCAAGCCTGGCGGTCATAGAGGTTCGGGCAGGATTTGTCCTTTTGTGACTGGCTTCTCCCACTTAGCACAAGGCCATGGAGGCCCATCTACACTGTGGTTTGTACTGGGATGCCCTTCCTTTGTAAAGCTGAGTAATAAACACGTTGCACAGATGGTCATTCAGGCCCCTTCTGTTTCTTCACAAACAGTGCCACTATGAACACCGGTGTGCAAATAACCCAAGGCTCTGTTTTCAGGACCTGGGTAGCTAGCCGGGAACAGAAGTTCTAGATTGCAGCAATTCTATTTTTAACTTTTACTTTCCTGTTTTCCACTGCAGAGGTATCACTGCAGATTCCCACCAACACTATATACAAAAGTCCCCCAGTTTCTGTACATTTCCCCCAAGTTGATGTATAGTCTTGGTTTGGATTTTGGTTTTCTGGGTTGGAGGTGGGGTGGACAGTCCTCCCATGAGGTAAAAAGTTGTGTTTGTCAGCCCTCTCAAGGGCACACTTACGCTCTCACAGGAACATACACCTTCTGCCATGACAGGATACCCTATCAGATGAGGCCCTCCCTTCTCCCATCACAGAGCCTTCAGGATGCTCTCATGGTCTTCTGTGTATTCCTAGGCTGACCAACACTGTGATACATTTTAGAATTCTCATTGTAGCATGGCCATTGTATTACAAGAATCCTTATTTATCACTAGTTTAGATACCACCATCCTCAAAATTCTCCTGCTCCCAAAGCTGGACACCTCTTAAGTCTCTCTCAGGTGCCTTCTAGACTGCCGGGACACAGGCTTCCCTTGTCTCCCCACAGGTCTTCTAGCTCACCCCCCAGGCCCAGCCTCTTATCATACCCCAGTTCACAAGTGGAAAATGGAAGCCAGGATAGACACCAGCTAACACTAATAGCCGTTCCAGACAGCACAGGATTCCTTTGTCTTCCTGTCACACATCCATCTGGTTAATGGCCACATTGTTGTACCCTGCTTAGCATGCCACTGGCCACTAGGCGCTTGCCATTTCTTAGTCTCACTTGAGACCTTTGTCCCATTTTTTGTATAACTCTTGAACACCGGGGGGGGGGGGGGGGGGGGAAGAAAAAGAAACAAAGTGTCCCCTCTAACCTTCCCTGTCACACAGTTCTCAACACCTTCAACTTTCAAATGCTACCACCATAGCAGGCTGTGAGCTCTGTCCCTGACAGAGAGACCTACCCAGGGTCAGGGATTGTGTCTCACTCATGGATTCCTAAAAACTTCATCTCAACTCTGGACAGGAGTAGTCACACTTCACAAGCATTTGAGGGACTGGCTCTCTAGAGTGCGGAGATACCAAATCAAGTGATCCCTCCAGCACACAGGGAGGAGCTAGAGTAGGGAACACTGGTAGAGCCGCCTGCAAACTCAGTAACCCTGACAGTCACTGTTGGAGGGAGAGGAAGAAATGCTGTTGCGGCCTGGAGTTGGAGCAAGGTCCCTCAGGGTCACTGTGAAACATCTAGAAATATAGTTTATCTACCAAGGATATCTTTATAGAGAAAGATCCTGTTGGCAGAGTCTAGGGTTTGGGGGAAGAAGACTGTTACAGTAGTCCCATTTTTCGGACCTGTGAAGGCATCCATGGCAGAACAACAGAAAGTGATTTGTGTCTAAGTGTCATAGTGGGCAGGGAGAGAAGCAAAGATCGATGATGCAAGGACTCTCTGGAGACAGATATAAGACATGGTTCTGAGTGGGCAGGGAAGCATTCATGTGGGATTCTCAGGGATGTATTACTGAAGAGAGCTGATCAGAGAAAAAAAATGGGAAGAAGTCAGGGTGGTCTGGGTTTCCAACTTTCCAGAGGGATGGAACAGCAATTTCTGAACTATATCTCCATGGGAGAACTCAGTATTTATGAGCACTGGATGCTGGAGTGTAATGGTTATGCATACACACATCAGACTGAACACTCCTGCAGAAAACTCAGGCTGTGTGTTTAATCATGGATAGTATCTCCTAATGACTTATGTCATAACCTAAGTACACGAGGTACCTTATTCTAGACTTTAGTGGGCCCAAAGAACCCAGACAAGATAATCTTGAATGTAGCCCCCAGATCCCATAGAACAATGGCCTTTGCATCCTCTGTGGGATCCTAGAATCTCCCAACAGGCAGCCTATGGAGATAGGCCAGCCGGCTGCTGCCACAAGAAAGCTATCACTTTTGGGGGTGTTAAGCAATCAAGGTTATACATGATGGGAGATGGCTACTCAAGCCATGATTGACAGCTATTCTTTCACAAAGAGAAGCAAACCAGAACTCATGCTAGAAACATAGCAAGCCTTGCTCAGACAAGTGAATAATCCAAAGGCAGCACACAGAGACCCTGGAAAACAAGGTTACCAGGCAAGGCACATGCAAGGAGGAGGACATACTTCCCAGCAGCAGCTTCCACAAACCTGGAGTACCTTGTAATAATCCGAGCAGTTACCCATGTGCTGAATGAGCAGAGACTTCACTAGAGACAACAGAGAATCCAGGGGAGCAGCCATAAGGAACAAGGTCCCAGGCAGAGAAAGAACCTGGGTAAAGAAGTGCATGGAGAGGTGGCAGGTGACAGGGGAGATGATCTCCAAAACTGCAACACTGAGGAGATCTTTGTCTGTTCTATGTAGGTTTCACACATCATTCTCAACATCCTTGGGCGCTGAGCTGACACAGAAGGGGCACAAGCCAATGGATCCTCATCCTTCCTTTGAAAAGCTGCGTGTGACATAGTGACAGGTCAGCACTTGGAGGAATCTACATTTCTGGATGAATCAACTCAATGAAGCCAGGTGGAGTGGGTGGGTAGTGATTTCTCTGTCACAGTTCAGGTGAGAAGGGGATGAGAACCCCAGGTCACCCACGCTCATTTCTATGGATGGGAACCCCAGGTCACCCACGCTCATTTCTATGGATGGGAACCCGAGGTCACCCACGCTCATTTCTATGGATGGGAACCCCAGGTCACCCACGCTCATTTCTATGGATGGGTACACAAACCTGCTCTGGTTGCAACTCTACTTACAAACCACAACATTGAGAAACAAGACCGAAAGAAGAACCAGGTCCCATGGCCAAAATGCCTTGCAAGCAGTGAAATCATGGGGACAAGTGTCTTCCATAGCAGGAGACAGGAGGCATGGCCAAGCTGAGCTCCACTCTCAGGGATCTGTAGAGGACTTCTTCTAAGGCCGATGCCATGTGGGAATAACGGGTCTCTATCCTACGTACTCAGTGCTCCTCCAGCTCAGTGTACCCCTATTGTGAACATCTAAGAGCAGAACAAGCATTTTCTCCAAACTTACGGTGAACTGTTAGAACTTCAGAAACACTGAGTGAGCAGGGTCCCCCCTCTGTCTGATATAACGGGGATCACTTTGGTTCTCACTTCTTCAGGGAATAAACTGGCCAACACAAATGGCTTCTGAATCCTTGGCAAACTTATAGACATCCTATTAACATAAGAACTAAATGTAAAAGGCCTAGTCATGGTTTTCACACACCTGAGTCAGCACTGATGGAAAACACCCTGGGAATAAGATCACCCTAACACCAAGACTCTACGTGCCATTATGGAAGACTGGGACACATCTCAAGACACGGTAACCCTAAAACCTTCCTGGAACTGTACCTCTCATTCCTCACTTAGCTGTGAACCTTAAAGTTCAGAGCGCCTATATGTAGCCTATTCACTTCAGAGCACTTGTGTGTAACTCACCCACAATTCTCTAATTCTGTCTGTTCTAGGTGTCTATGTGCTGTTTGATGTTCTGTAAGTTTGGGATATCTCCAGCCATGACCCCTTGGCACACCTTCTCCACTGCCTGCTCTCATGTTGCCGGTAGCCCCTTGTGCGTATTCTCAACTCAGGGAACATATTATCATCTACTTACTCGAAAATGTCACATTTTCTCAAGGAAAACGCAGGCAAAGAGTTCTACAAGTGCATACTACATCAGGAGTAAGAGAAGTCAAAGGAAAGGAGACAATCACAAACGCTGCATGAGAAAAATGACTCGCTGCTCCCAGGGGAAGCGTAATCAGGTTAATGTCTGACTTCTCAGTAGAACCAGGAGAGGAAGCGATAACAGCACCAAAGTGAGATGACATGCTCAAAGTGCCGAGAGCAACAAAAATAAAACTACCAATTTAGAATCCCACACCCAGAAATGCTTTCCTTCAAAACTGAAGGCAAAATGAAGCAAACACTGAATTCATGTGAGCTGATGTACCTTCTGAGACATTCTAAAGGAAATTCTTCACACAGAAGCAAATAAACCCTGTAGGCAATGGAAGTCCATGTGGACAGAGATGACAATCAGTAGTTAATTGATCACATAGAGAATAAATGTATTTGTTTCTTCCCATCTCTTAATGAATGTAAACTGAAATTGTATAAGATAATGTGTGGAGAATATTGCTAAGCCTGTAACGCACAGAGATGGATGTGTGACATTTTACCAATGTCAGAACAAAGAGCATGCATATAAGCAATGCCACTTCACTGCAAAAATGAAAACAGATGGAAAAGTGAAACTCTAACGAGGTATCACTGGGTTTATAACATGAAGATATGTAAATAAGTATGTAAAAATACTACAGAAAAGGTAAAAACACAGAGACATGTAGGAGTAATGTTTCTAAATATGACTAGAATTAAGCTAGCATAAACCTAAAGTCATTGCTAACAAGATACATACATTTTGAATCCTAGCTACATACAAAAGATTCAAAAGTAATTACTCACACTATAATGCTGTGTTATAAAGAATTCACTTAATCAAAAGAAAAAGCCATGGAGAGAACAAAGGAGTGTAAAAGACATGAACACAAGGAAGGCATTAAAAACAGGTTAAAGACATCTCTACCGACAGACACACTAAATGTGAATGGATTAATAATCAAACCAAACAGAAGAAACTGTCAGACTAGATTTGAAAACAAAATCTAAAGATCCAGCTCTATAGTGCCCAGAAGAAACATACTTTAGATAAATTTAAAGTAAAGGGAAAAAGCATTGTAACAGGAGAAGAATTTAGATAAATTTAAAGTAAAGGGGGCAAAACATTGTAACATGCGAAGAGTAGACACAAGAGAAGTGGATGGCTATACTGACAACAGACAGAATACACTTTGAAACAAAAGTGCTACTAGTAACAAAGAGGGGAATTTCAGTCAACTCAGAAAAGATATACATCATTTATAATTATACTTGTGTGCCCCATCACAAAGATCACATGACTCCACTTACACACCAAGCAGACTAGGGAAAATCATGACACAGCGGTGGGCTGTTGACACAGAGGGTCCCAGTGAATATGAAAATAGGAACTCAGCCAAAAAAAAAGCTCTCTCTGGAGATAAAGATTTCAAGTTGGCTGTGGGGGTGGCTGCACACATGTCTGTGAACATACAGAAAGCCTATGGTATGCACTTTTGTCTCCTTTATGTGTGTGCATTTCATTTTAACCTTCCTCAATGAAAATGAGTTTAATGGAATTTAAAATGTTTCTTCTGGGTATGAAATTTATCAAAAACTTGTTTACTCATATTATTCAGAATAACATTTAAATATTATAAGAGCTGTTGTCCAAATTCCTGAGGCTGGTAGGAAAAAAAAATACAATCCATATATACATAAAAGATATTTTAATTTTTTAAGCCATGAAGACAATGTCATAAATTTGAAAATGAACAATTCAAAATATAACCTACAATCAGACATGAATTGGGATGAAACCACCCAATTAGCATGTCAGAAAGAAAAATCCAACTTGGAGGTTTGCAACATAAACAGACCCAGATAGAGTTAAGGTAGCCTCGTGGAGATCCTAGACTTCAGGGCAAAGCTGTCAAACAAGGGAAAGAGATTCCATGACTGGTAAATAATAAAAACCCAAATCAGTCATTAATCTAGACATACTGAAACGGCTTAGGCAAAAACTGTAAGATGTGAACAAAGATGAGAAACTGATACACAGCAGACCCAGGGGTGGGAATCACCACTCAGCTCCCAGGCCATGCAACAGCAAGTCGATAGCGTTCGCAGAGCTGGGAAGGAGGAGCGAAGTGCTCCTGACAGATATCTGCAGACATGATGAAACCAAGTCACTTCCATGCAAGACAGGTACCGCCATTTCTTCCTGACTGAATCCAACACAACACGGCCAGGTTCTCAGCCTAGCGCTTCGACTCTAACGATAAATAAACATGTAGAGAAAGGAGAAGACGTAGATTAATATGGAGGTCGTTCTGTAAATATAAAACTAATTCTTAAAGGAATGTGGTGTTGCTATGGAAATGGGAGGGGGAAATCCAGATATGACTAATAATGGGGATGGAAATGGACTTTCTGATAAGGTTCCTTGCTCCCAGTTTGGACAGAAGACAGTCTAATCAATTAACTCTTAACGCTGGTGTGAAACTTTGAAAAAGAGATAGTGGTTCCCTGAGTTTTGCCCAGAAATGTGACTGCCCCTGCTTCCATGCAGAAAGGACAAGGGATCCATGCCATCGGTGCCAGCATGGATACCTTTGTTGCTGCACAGGATCCTGGTACTAGAGCCACCATGTCTTTAGCTATCCAAGTCTTTTCCTACTATTTAGCCACACAGAAGCAATCAATAGGGTCATGTGAACATTCTTATTTACTCTGAGAATCATGGAAAGCATAGTGCTCTGCCTGGATCCCCAACATGTCTGCTACTATCACAGGACTGCAGAAATGACTGGAGGGTGGCGGGTGGGACCCACTGCCAACCATGAAACCACTCCCAGATAATCACAGTTGTCTCAGAAGAATACAGACCCCAGACCCAGGACTTCCTCTAATCTGTAGCCTTCCCTTGTTCTTCTCTCTGACATTCTATCGCACCATGAAGGAGCATAGCAGTAGTGCTCAAACTTTTACACCAAGAAGCACAGACCAAAAGCTAGATGATGCCCCGACATGGTGATGATAAAGGGCAAAAGTGTCAGGCTCCTATGGAGACTGAGCAGCCAGGATTGAGATGACATGGGGACAAGAGCAGGAAGTATGGAACATTCAGAGTCTAAATTTTAGATCTGGGCACCAAGGGACAGTTCTACCAACACAGGGAGTTAGCTATTGGCAACACAGAGAGAGAGAGGGAAAGAGGGAGAGAGGGAGAGAGGGGGAGAAGGGGAGAGGGAGAGAGAGAGAGAGAGAGAGAGAGAGAGAGAGAGAGAGAGAGAGAGATAGATGACAGATGTTCTAAAAGAAAGACACTTCAGAGGTCCCTGTGGAAATGCTGGTAATGGAGTGGGCTAGAAGCAAATGCCCATCATCTATAGAGCCATGATGTTTCAGACTGTGAAAGTGCCAACAGACAGGAAGTCCACTCCAGAAACACATTGCAAGACAGACTGTGAAGGAGTCAAGAGCCAGGGAGACGGTGTCCAGAGAAACGAGCTCGGATCTTCTGAAAAATCCAGAGATATACGTGTTCTGAAAATATCCACATTTTGTAGAGCAGAGACAAAACAATAGCCACAAAGGGTACAACTGTAGTGTTACAGTGGGGCAAGCATTAAGAAGGAGAAAGTTCTGTAGACACGAAAGGGCCTAATGTTCAACAAGAAGCAAAGAAAGACCAGAAACATGAAATTAGTATCCAGTCATCTTCTATACCTTAGTTATGACACCATTTTCAGATTACAGTAAACTGTCTGCCTCCCTAAGGAACCCCTTGTAACCTTGTTATGAAGTCCTGGCTTGGTTCATTTGGGGGTCTGAGTCCATGAAGTCCAGACCTAACGGCTGCTATGGGGGTCACTGAGGTCTTTTCATCTCAACACACATTACAGAGTCACATGGCCAGATACAGCAACATGGTTTTAAGAAGGAACCTTGGGGAAATCTCAGAAGTGTTCCTGGCAGGATGCAAAATCCGCATAATCATCCCTAACTCTGAGTTACTTAGTTGACAACTTAGTTTCTTAGAGACAACTTAGTTGCTGTTGTTACTGCTGTTGTTGTTGCTGCTGCTGCTGCTGCTGTTGTCAGGGCAATTATGAAGCCTTTGCCTTACTGAGGTCTTTGTTCTTCACAATTAACTATGTCTGACCATCACTCCCAGAAAGGAAAATTAAGAAACATCCATTTTAATTACTGTACACTCAAGCTCTCAGAATACAAATATAAACCCAATTTTCTCTATAAAAATAAAAAACACCAATTCTCTTGGTTAGAGAAAAAGAACCGGGTGTGTATCTTACAAGACAGAGGATCTGAAGAGAAGTTATCACTCCCGTGATAGAAAGCTTCACTCCCTTAACTATGGGAAAACCTTCCAGGACACTGAAGAGCAATGATGTTACGGGAAGGCACTTTCCTTTGTACTCACACAGGCCTAGGACACACCACACTTTTCTATAGAATGTCTTCTGTATTCATAGAGCACACACTGAGTCATAAGTGACTCAGCGATAACAGTACCTGTCATATGAGTATAGCGTGTGACAATTTAACAACAGCCACACATGGGTCTCCTGACAGCCAGACCTACATCTCTGGTCTACGCAAACGTGTGAGGCTATACAAGGATGCACAAGCATAAACAAGAACCTATGAATAAGCAAAAACAAT
This sequence comes from Rhabdomys pumilio, assembly GCA_030674055.1. NCBI lineage: Eukaryota > Metazoa > Chordata > Mammalia > Rodentia > Muridae > Rhabdomys > Rhabdomys pumilio. The sequence continues at coordinate 8,725,930 of JANHMN010000015.1, read as the reverse complement.
ATTCCTCCTCTCAGGAAACCTGACCCTTTCTTGCCGAACTCACAGGTTGATAACACTCCTTAAATGTAATAAGGGACAAAATTCAAACCTACCTTAAGTACAGGAAGTAGGCATGCGATCATTTTGAACACGGACATCTTTAAACATGTCCCAAGTACTTACCTGTGAAGCAAGAGACCTGTTTGGAAATACTGTGAATTTTTAAAAGGCGCCATTTCTCAGATGGAAACAAAGCTTGCCAAAATTGTGGCAAGCGCACATGTGGCAAGTGCAACACCACGTGCGCTTTCATAGACTTAAGATGGTTTTGAATTTTGTCCCCAAGGTTCCGTTGTCAACCTACAGAGAATGCTTGGAAACCACTGAGAATGGCCAACAGAAGCTCAGCTGAGGAATGTGACAGTAGGAGGCACTTGTCCTCTTAAAAGGGCTGTATCAACAGTCAACCCTATCCTGTACCAAGGATACACTGGCAGCGCTATTGCCAAACAAACCAGTAACCAAGGCCTTTGAGACTGGTTGTCCCAAGGTGAGGGGACTGCAAAGCCTCAGGCAGAAGGGATCAACACTGGTGTGTTAGAAACATACCTTTGAACAAGCTGCCTCTGCCCTCTCACAGATGGCCCTAAACCAAAGCCACACCTGCCTCTGCCCTCATCTGACCTACATTTGTCACACAGCAGGTGGCCACAGAAGCTCCCAGAAGAGTAAACAGACCCCTCTGCTGAACTGAGGCTGCAGCCTGGGACACTGTGCACTAAGGACCAGGAGCAGTGACCTAGTTTAGCATCCCAGACTAGCAATCAACCCTAGACAAAAATCAAGCTACTCTGAGAGGTGACGGAAGAAGAACTGAAAGCTATGAGTCAGAAAGTTAAAGGGTACAGAAGGCTGCAGGCCATGTCCCATCACTGTCCTTTTCTAAACAAGCAAATGCCATGGACCCTAAAATTACATCCTGGTCTAAAGAACAAGGTTCTTTTGTTCTATAAAGAGGAAGGAGAAAAGCCCAAGATTGCTGTGTTAAGCACTGTGCCAGTCCCTAGGTTTACCCATCACCTCATTCCCATACTGCACTGTCATTGCCAGGAGGTCTTCTCCAGAGCAGAGTTGACACTGGTGTCATGCCCTGGAGCCACCGAGGCTAAGTATACCCTTCATGTCATCGGGTTAAGCTGCCTCAGGTAATTTGTTACTGTGGTGGGAAAATGAACTAATATGCCTTTTAAACATTCCCCTTAGCTACTCTTAGCGTGGATTAAGAGGGGTCCGAAGGAAAACAGTGCTCTTATTTTAAGTGAACATATTAGATAGCCCTGTCCTACTGTGCACACTGTCCTACTGTGCACACACCACCATCCTTCTTGTCTTTGAGGAAATAAGCCTGAATCTGGGTGACAGTGTCTAGGAAAGCCCAGCCCTACTAGGAGGGAGAGGACTCAAAGCCAGATACCCAAGCAGGTCAGAGGTGGTTTAACAAAGAGAAAAGCAATTGTTGGCAGCATGTCAGCTGCCCTTGCAACCTTAAAGCCATAGTCAGCTGTTACTTATCGTCCCTAACAAGTAAAAACAGCATAAACGCACATGCGTGCTGAGGAAGCAGAGCACGGGAGGGACAGGATGAAAGGGCAGATGGAGAGTTATTGATTGTGGTGAGCACAACGAGCACAACGCCACACGAGGTAAGCTTGGCTCCGGGCATGTCACAGAATCAGATCAGTGCAGAGAACAGCACAGAGCTTAACAGGGACTTGAAGGCAGAAGCAGCTTCGTAAATCAAGGTGAGCCCCCAAGTCCAGCTCTAAAGTGCAATCTGAGAATCAATCACCACCCTCAGAAGCTGATATAAAAGCATTAGCTCACAGCACGAGACCAGCATTTCCAAAGAGGTGATGGCTCGGTGCTGAGGCCTTCAGTATTAACCAGGCTCCAGGGAGATCAGCAGAAGAGCCACTCAAGGAAATTTCCATGCCAGGACCTTGCTGAGGCCACCATAAGTGAAGCACCCTCACTGATGTCAAGGCTACTGAGCAGGCAGATCTTAGTTGGGTATATGTGTGGGCTCATGAGTTAAAATTTAACATACCATAGAAGCTTCTGGATAAATTGTCAAGCCTCCTCTGCAAATTACTAGGTCAGTCTCAGAAGTTTTGCCATCCCAAAGATACTCTAGAAAACTAGAATTTTAATTCAGAAAGAGGTAGGATCCCACCAAGTGCCAAAATACTACTGCTGCTGCTACTACTACCACCACCGCCACCGATGATGATGGTGGTGGTGGTGCTGGTGGTGGTGCTGGTGGTGGTGCTGGTGCTGGTGCTGGTGCTGGTGCTGGTGCTGGTGATTCCAAATGCAAAAAAAAAAAATTTTTTTAATATTCTATGTTAGTCTATATTGAAAGGAAAACTGAACCGAGATCTACATCCTAGGTCAAGGACATCAGCCCTGAAATACCAGAGACTAAATTGCCATTTGTGTGGAGCACCATCGGCCACTCCATCAATGGCAGGACTAGTCAAAGCACTGGCCCACTGAAGCCAGAGAAGAATACCACTGGTATCAAATGCGACCTCAAACAGCCCAGTAGAGGTAAAGGAAGATAAGATCCTAACACAACAGAGCATACGTGAGCAAGAATAATCTCTGTCAAGTAAACCTGATATGGTCCACACATTCAGACAGGATGGAGTACATATGAGCAACTTATCTTACACAATGCAAGACTCTGGATCACAAACCCCACAGCCGCTTTACTGGTACTTTACATCACTGTACAGTATGGATGGTTGACTCTCTGAGTCTCTGAGTTCACTTCCAGAGACAGAACTTACACTGGGAAGCTGGAGATGGTTTCAGAAGAGAGGAGAGTAGAGCTGAGGTCCCCGGAGCCAGACTACAGATACCAGGCATGAAGAGGTAATGAACAGACAGAAAGGCACCCAGGCAGGAGAATGACTGCTCATGTTTATAGCACGGTGGGGTAACAAATATCAACTCAACCAATCAAATATCTCAAGGAATTTGTGAAGGAGATTTTAGGTACTCTCAACAAAGAACATGATAAAAATCTGATGTGTACCCACCTCTCACTGCACTGTCCACCTGCCTTCTTGGGTCACACTGTCCTCCACACCTCCACAAACAAATACAATGAGTAAGAGTTGATCGAAATGACTTTTTTTTAAGCTGGAGCTTCAGGTCAAATTATTTATGTGTATACCTCAAAACACATTGTTACAGAGAGCTGGGCAGGGCCTGTTCCGATTCGCCAACTTCCCAGGTACAGAAAAGGAGGCTAACAGAGAATACAGTGAATTCCTCAGACTTAGCAGCTGTTTCTAGAGTAATCCCAGAGTTTCTGTCAGTAAACTTTGTGTATCACTCCTAGACAGCCTGCCAGTGAGAGATGAGTCACTGGACGCAGAGCCTCTGCCTTGATGTGTGACTTAGCATGAGATCTACTTCCTCTTCTGAATAGGCTCAGAGGTCCCCGCTGTCCATAGCTCAGGAGCTTGCTCTTCCTTGCTGCAGACATGCATGAGCTGGCCAATTTCCGAAGTTATATGTCATTATGACTGTGTCGAACATCTCTGCAGCTCAAATGGTATTTTTAAGTGTTTTAATGAGCAGAGCCATAATCACAATAAATTCCTGAAACCGTGTAATAATTACTTACACATACATCTCAGTCGAGCTATGGAACTATTGAGCTACGAGTACATTGAATAAACTGACATGGGAGGCTGGGGCGGGATGAGGATTTACACAGAGCTTCCATTTGAAATAATATCCTAATGATTTCACAACAGGTAATGAGATTATCTATACTGAGCCACGTATCACTACCTGAAGAATAAAACACCAGGAGAATCACCAGCAGACAGGCAGACAGCAAAAGATCCAGCAACAGAATCTTCTAGAAGCCAGATGTGCCCTACTTAATGAAATGAAGGTAACAGCAATATCCCTTCATCTGTTGGAGTCTGTGTGGCTAGCCCAGTAGTATCTACAAACAGCAGCCATGGTTAGAGCTGTCAAGCACATGTTGTGCTATTTTCTGAATATTTCTTTACCTGGTTTGAAGTTCTCTATTGATTTTATACCGAAGGTAATCAAGCTTGAAAAGTTACTGATAATAATAATAAAAAGCACTTAACTAAAATGAACCTATTAATAGAATTCAGTTAGAATTATACTCTCTTAGCTTGAATTTCAACCTTCTGTATCAACTTTATGTATTCATCTTGAATCATTTATTTATCCTTCATATATTGCTTCATTTTCTGTCTCAATACGGTCTACAATGCCCACAGCAGTGCTTACAGTAATGTCTATAGCAGGGTCTACCGTATCTATAGCAGTGCCTCTAATAGCTTGGAAACATCTACGGCAGTGTCTGTGATACCTACAATGTCTATGATATCTAAAAGAAACACCTATGACACCTTCAATAATGTCTAAAGTAATATCGACAGAAATCCCTATAACACATTTATCAATGTCTGTAGCACTATCTAAAGTAACATCTATAATACTATCAGCAATGTCTACCACTGCTATAGCAATGCTAGCAGCACTATCCATGGCAGTGCAACAATACCCACACCAAAACCTATAGCAAGGGCTATGAGAGATGCTACCAATTCCAGAAATATAGCCCTTTTAAAAAAAAAAAAAAAGACAGATTCATCATTAAAGCCTTAAGCTCCTTATCTAAGTACTAGGCACACTGCCACAGTGTGAGAGAGAATCACTGAAACTCTGAGCTGAGAAACAGATGAGTCAAACTCTAGTGTTCAAATTCCTGTCTTGTTTTACATTTCTGTTGTAAATTAATTTTGTGGAACAAAGATCACTTTGTTTGCAAATGCTACCTGAACCCATGTAAGCACCGATCTGGTGATTTTAATATAGTCTGTGTGCATACAGATCAGCGCAAAACCAACATCTCCTCTCAGCTTTATGTGCACGATAAATGAGGAAAAAGATGAGCCAATGCTATGATGTTTGTTAGAGTAGAAAACTGGTAACAGGGGGTCTACACCAGTGTGCTCACTCACAGAGAGATGCACGCACTATCCACAATAGCTTGGGTGTGGGATGAGCCTCTGTGACCTGCCACAGATGATTAGGAAAATGAAATACATGTGGAGATGTTTTATTCACCCATGAACAGAGTTTGTTGTTTGCAGGAAAATGGATGCAACTAGAGAGCATCAAAAACACAGATATTTCATGGATTCTCTCATGTCTGGAATCTAGGTGGGAAAGACATGGAAAATCAGGAAAAGCAAAAGATATGGAGTCCGAGAAGGAAAACAAGAGAGTGAATGGCAAAAAAAAAAAAAATGATCAAATTACGTATTAGGCATTTGTGGAAAGCTCACAATGAAACGTATTCTGCATTGTTAGAATGAGCCTATGAAAAGCACATCGTGGTGATTAGGCTAACACCTGTCATTTCCAGTGAAAGTTCTAACTATTCCAATGACCCATTTCTGCTCTTCCACTGACAACTTGAATTTGGTTCCGTTTGTTTGGTTCCATGTTTTCTACAGCACAGGGGGTTAGAGTTGTCTCACACTGACTAGGTACTTTAAAAGGCTGAATCAGCTCCCGTCAGGTGATCCCTGGTCTAAAGAGACAGTTTACACCCTGTTCTCTTCATCTGCTTATGCTGAACCCAGGGGCACATCTGAATTTTTTTTTTTTAATTCTTTGTAGAACAGGATATTTGTGCTGTTTCCAGAATACTGGGCACCATTATATTTGTAGCAACATTGGACAGAGTAGGCGGTGTTCCAAGTCAGGTTCAACAATGAAAGTTATCAGACGCTTACATGGTTGTACTGCCTTGTTTTTAACATTGTTTCCAACAGCTTTAGCTGTCTGTAGATTTTTAGGAGATACCATTTCCTTGAGTCAAAACCATTCATTTAGTAAACCTGGTGACCATTTCTCTCTCTCTCTCTCTCTCTCTCTCTCTCTCTCTCTCTCTCTCTCTCCAAAATAAAACTTCCTTAGAAACCTGAGCTCCCAGCTTTATGATTTTGGGTGCTGCAAACATTAGGATTTCACAAGTTATCTCCCTGAACCTCATCCTCTGTCCAGGAACTTGTGTGATTCACATCACTCGCTGTGCGAGGAGTTGAATTCCTTTCTAACATGCAACACGGTAGACCATGGAGACAACAGTGGCATGCTGTCACAGTGCCCACGGGGGCTGTTACACCATGCTCATTTTACAGGTAATCTGCTCTCAGCTTTGAGCTCTGCAATGCTTGTAGACTAAACCCCTTTCTAAATCACAGCATTCCATCCGAGCACAGTTCCCAGGCCCCCATCTGCTCAGGGTGGCAACGACAGCTCCACCCAGCTCAGTATCTAAAATGAGCAGACGAGAAGGCGGTATTGGTGGTTTGTAGTCACACTTCCCTCTTGCAATGTACTTAATAAACCATTCCTCCTAAAATAAAAAAATAAAATAGACATACAAAAGGCAAGCACTTCGTCTGATACAGAGAGGGGCTCTCCTCCTGCATACTCCACTGTGACTCACTGGACACAGTGTCCTTCTATATCTGGGCTCCAAGGGAACCTGCCCAGACTTGTCAGGGGTCTGAGGTTAGCCCCTTACAGGCATTCTTTAGCTTTCTAGGCAAAAGAGGAAGAAACATTGATCTTTTTGTGAGTCTTATATAATGACAAAAAAAAAAAAAAGCTTTTTCACAGTATTATATTCCTAAATGTTGCTTTTTAAAAGTATAGGGAAATAACCACATAAATCAGTAACGGTTCTCTTATGTCTCTTGAGTATTGTGACCTGCTCATAACTCCATGTGCTATCCATCATTACAATAGTTCGCATGTTGATGGGCCCCACTGATGGGTTCACTGTGACATCGCCACACATCCTATAACACCTCTCTGTTTTCCATCTCGTTCCAGTTGTCCCCTTCCGTCTTCCACGTTCTGTCCATCACTCAATTCTACCTCTCTCACATTTGTGAGACAGAAGCCATGTGATACTTCCCTTTCCTAGTCTGCCTTATTTTGCCTAACATCTCCATTCCCGCTCACTTTCCTGAAGAAAAATAAAACAATAGTATTCTTATTGTCTGGATAAAATGCCACTGTTGTATCTGCCATTATGTATGTATACATATAGTTTTCTTTATCCGTTGACAGGCATCCAGGCGAATTCCCTGATTCAGCCATTGTGAACAGTACATGATACACAGGGCTACACAGGTGCCACTACTGGATGCTGATCTCAATTCCCCGGATATTGTGGTGTTTTGATGGAGAATGACCCCATCAACTCACACATTTAAAACTTGGTCCCCGTTTATGGAAGCATTTGGAAAGAACTCAGAAGTAAGGCTTTGTGGTGGAGTTTATCACCAGGGGTGGGCTCTGAGGTTTCAAAAGACCCAACAGATTCTCAGTGCTTCCCCCACCCCAACCCACCCTGTCTCTTCATGCCTCTTGGTTGTGAATCAAGTGTGTTAGATATCAGATATTCCTTCACTCTGCCATTATGGACTCTAACCCTTTGAAACTGTAAGTGAAATTAAACATTTTCTTTTATAAGGTGACTTGGCAATGTTTGTTTTTTTTTTTTTTTTTAATCACTGCAATAGAAAAGTGACCAAGACAAATGATTACTCAAGAGTGGGCCAGCTGGAACTCATGGTGATTCTAATTTTTTGTTTTTGAAACACTTCCATACTTGTTTCCTTCGTGGCTGTGGTAATCCCCATGCCTATCAACAGTATAAAAGGTTTCTGTAGAACATTGGCATGGGTTTGTTTATATAGTATTTATTATGGTAGATAGCTTCCTTCTATGTCTAGCTTGCTCAGAGTTTTTATCAATGAAGGGGTGCTGAATTCTATCAACGACTTTTTCTACATCTACAGAGATAATCAAGAGTTTTGGAATTCTTTATTCTACGTGTTGCAGAAAGCTTACTGATTTGCATATTTTGAACCATCCTTAGATCCATAAAATGAACCAACGTGATGACAGTGCATAATGTTTTTTAAAGTGTTGTTAAACCAATCTGCAAGTATTTTTTGTTGTTGTTGTTGTTTTGGGGTTTTTTTTTGTGAACTTTCGCTTCGACACCCATCAAGGTTGTTTGTCTTTAGCTTTTGTCACTGTGACATCGTCAGGGTTTGGTAACACTTCACAGAAACTGTTATGGAGCAGCTGAGGAACGCTGATGTTAGTCCTTCTTTAACTGTCTGGCTGAGTTCTCAGCTGTAAGCTTTAATGAATTACCAGCTCGATTCGACTCCCACTTCAGAGAGCCATTTCCATCTTTGTCCTGCAGGCTTAATCAACTGTCTGCTTGCAGTGAATAAGCAAATTGACACCTTTCAGCCTCGGAGCGGTAATGGGAATTGAAAGCCCGGGTATTATGCTTTCAGCAAACAATCTCCACACTGATTATTTTGCCTAACGTCATGGGAGCACCTTGGCTACTTAATCATTTCCATAAAGGCTACAAAACGCACTAAATACCCACAAGCCTCCGTGTGAGCTTAGGAGAATCCAAACTGTGGCTTTACTTCCTTAACACAAAATGAGATTGTTTTCCTGTACCTTTGTCTCATTTTCCTCTACAACAGGTAGGTAGCTATAGCACAGATGCTGCCACACGCTGGATGGGGCTCTTCAGTCAAGGCAGAGTAAAGCTGGCTGTCACTACTTTTGCTTTCTGTAATCTCCTTCCTTGGTGGGACAGTCACCAGAAACTCTTCTGGGGAGACACAGAGCACAGCTGGCTACAAGAGGGTAGCTTTTAAATAATGTGACAGAGGCAGAGGTAGGTCACACTCTCAAGTGGCTGAGTGTCAGAGGACATGAGAATTCTCCCAGAACACTGAAGGAAAAGGGGTTGGGGTGGGGGGCTGCTGTTTTCACATTGAAGAAACAAGAAGGGAAAGCCTTATTTCTGGTCTTTTTGTCCTCCTGTGGTGGCAAGGAGATTTCACCAGTTTCTGTGACAACACTGACGACATCTTAAGTATAACCTTTGTTATCTAAATCCTCAAGTACAGTGGTTAGGATGGCATTTGGGGACAACTTGAGGTTTTACAGAAAGTCACTTTGATTACCAATAACTTGTCATTGCTGGAGATTGATACTGACATAATTGATTGACATAACTGAATGGCACTTCCTTTTTGCTGCTGCTGCTGCTGAGAAACAGCCCTGTTCTCCAAAGATCTGTCCAGGAATCTCCATTCCTTTCTCTCCTTCCACATGCTGAGGCTATAAATGGTTTGTCATGTACTGGGTGACTTTGAGGGTGGGTCGGGAGTGAAAGCAGGAGGGAGTGGCTTCCTCACGCAGTTCCAGCCCCATGCTCTGCTCAGGTGTAGTGCAAGCAAGCTGCCACACAGCACCACATTCCTCTGTTCCAATTTCAGCCTGTCACATCAGACGGGAGTCATTCTCCCCTTCTGCTTCCTGGCAGAACTGTAAAGATAACCTGTGCATCTCCTTCCATACCCTCCTCTACCTCATGCTCATTTAGTCCTGCATCCACAAGTCTGGTTGCTGATGGCGGGAACCAGAAGGAAAGGCTACCTGCCTGTGTGCCAAATAGCTGCCGAGATTCAGCAGGATTCAGCACACAGATGATAAGATGGCATCATACAAATGTGATGTATCTGAGGAGAATGTGGACTAGAAGGGTGGAAGATGGTAGTCTCAGAAGGCACCTGACAAAAGGCCACAGCAAGCGGGGGTCCAAAAAGCCTGGAGGTGTCTGTGTGTGAGACTAAGGAGGGGGTGGAGAAGGGGACAGGGAAGGAAAGAGAGCAGCTGGAGCCAGATAGCACAGACTTTCCTACATACTGGCAGAAAACTGAGTTTTATCCTTCTTTTGGCAGCACTGAACAAGACACACTGCCTGACTGTCTTTTACCCTTCACCATTTTGTTGAATGAGGGAGAGTTAAACAGCCGGACCCACAGAGAAGCAACCCACAGAGCAGTTATAGGTGCAGAAGGTGAAGACAGTTTGCATTTCAGCTGCATCTGGAAGGCAGAGGTTCCCTTACCTGGCTGAGTCTGTATGGGGATATCTCCTGTGGTCCTCATGGTTGTGCCCACATCTGATCCCCGTATCCCGCCCCCAATGCATCATCTTCTTCAAAATTCACCTTCAAAGCTGCATCCCTCCCTCATCTTGCCGTCTTTATCCATGACAAGCTTCAGTGGACAGCACGCAGGTGCAGCCTCTTTTATTTTCCCATCATTGAAGGACTCTAAGTTTTGAGGATGCAGACCTGCTTAGCTAAATGGTTGTTCTACACCCGCGAAAGGTAGTATCCCAGCTGGGCCTGACCTGGAGCCAAACGTTGAGGTTTGCATCCACGCAAAGGAAGATGTCTGTGTCCTGACGTAAGCTCGTTTAATAAAAATGCTCTTTGAAAGGATCCACTCACTGGTGTGTGGTTAATTCTCGCAAGTTAACCGTGAAATATTGTTTTCTGATGTTTGCTGTCAAATATTTCAAGTACACACTCAAGAATATACTACAGTAACTTCTTATCTTCATTAAGTCTAAATGAAGCTTGTTTCCTAAGACAACAGGTATGTGGGAAGACAGGCAGATCTGTCTCCTCAACCCCACTTCTTACTCCTGGCCTGGAACTGACCAGGATCCTGGAACATGTGTTTGCTTCTAGTCATTCTCCGGCATGCTTCTGCACACAGGTGATAATGACTTATGTGTCTACAAACACCACGGAAGCTTCCAGGTATGTACATTAGAGGAGCGTGTTTGTACGGACACACTCACTTTACATGCACAGCTGTGGCACTGTGGAAATGATGCAAGCCCACCCTCCCTCAGGTCAGTTACAAAGCCCCTCGTTATGAGCAGCACTGCCATGAATCTCCCTACGTGTATCTGGAGACCATCACACAATTGCCCTGTGCAATGGTTCTCAAGGTGAGGCACGGGACTGGCAGCATCAGCACCCAGTGAAAGTTGAGACTCACAAGCTCTCAGATGTAACTCAGACTAGGGGCTCAGGAAACATCTGTGCTTTATTTAACAAGCACTACTGAATTCTGGTCCAAGCCTGAGTTTAAGAACCTTCTCTGTGTTCTGTTTCCATGGTACCAGTACAATGCATGTCGCCACAACCCTTTATGTCCTCGACATCTAGACAGTACTGATTCCTCACTAGTCTTTATGTGTCTTTTGCTAGGTTTGCACTTAAAAAAAAAAAATCTTAGCTCCAGCCCATATTGTGAATGGGAGCTCGGTCTCTGCCGCCACTCAAGATGACTGTCCCCACACACATAGCTTGCAGAATGTTGGCTAATTGAGTACCCACCCAGCCACCTTGGCCACGAATTTGTCAATGGATTGTTTTGATCTTCTACGTGGCTGTATCATGTACGATTTTTCTTTATCTCTTTAAAGACTGCTGAGTAAACTCCCACTGTGTACATAAACCAATTCCACTTGACGGACACTCAGCATGAGTCCATGCTTGACTTTTTCTGGAGTGTGGAACGAGCAGAGATGTGCAGGTACCTCTGTGGACAGCTGGCTTTGATCACGGGGATTATTTTTAATTAAGGTGTTTACAAGCGTCTCATAGCTGGAAGCCACAACAGTGGGACAGCTTCTCATCCACTGACATTTTCTTATTAACGTGAAAGATAAGAATTAATAAAATTAAAATAAGACTGGAAATATATAATGTAAAGAAAACCTTTGGGCTTTAACACAATCAAAGAAACATTTTCAGAGCTTTCCCAATAGTCGGCTCTGGAAGGGAAACATCTGCGCGAGAAGGAAGTAAAGGTTAACAAATGAGGTGAGAACCTGACCAGAGGTCCCAGACTGTGGAAGAACCTGCTGCCTGCCCCTTAGTTCTCAAGGGCATAGCTCTGCCAGAGGCTCTGGCAAGACTTTCATGAATCTTAGCTATTATATAAATGAAAACGTAGGGCAAAGGATTGTCTATGAAGAAAACTGTGATGTGATTTCATTAGCTTGTCTCTGGGCTGTTCAGGTAAAAAAAAAAAATCACTCTTAGCTCTGTCCGTGGTGTCACTGAAAAAATTACAGTAAATTAAACACACAGCATATTTTCAGAGAGAGGCTAAAAGGAGCCCAATTAATTTCACATTATTGTGCCAGGGAGATGGATTAATGGGTCAAAATACATGCTGCCAAGCTCAACAGCCCAAGTTCAATTCCCAGAATATACTGGGTTATCCTCTGACCTTTACCTGCTCACCATAGCACAAGTGCATTCTCATATTCATCCTGCCCGCCCCCTTTCTCTCATAAATAAAGGTAGAATAATTTAAATTAGAGTTTCACACTAGTGCAAAACAATTACAAAGTATCCAAAGGCCAAAGTATCCAATACGTTGTATATATTATTTGTATTTATACAAATAATGTATACGTTGTTTCTTCTTGGCTCTGATTCTGTCACACAGAGAGAACACAGCATGGTAACATTCAACTGGATTATCCAAGCCACAGCCCACACTCAGCATACATATCACCTGCATGTGTACACACAGACAGAAACCAAGCTGAACTGTTCAAATACAAGTCACGGCATGCCAATATAGTCATATAAAATACTTAAATGTTTCTGTGAAATGGCAAAATTTGGTGATTTTTAACAAAAAAGAAAACTCTGCAGCAACTTTAAAATGGAATTTCCAGGGGTCGATGAGATGGTTCCAGTGGTAAGGGCCCTTGTTACAAGCCTCACAGTCCTGACTCTGATCCTCAGAATCCACATGAAGATGGAAGGAAAGGACCAAGCCCTTGAAGTTATCTTCTAACCTCCACATGCACTCTGTGGCATTAAACATACATGTCCACACATGTACATCACACATATACAGCAGTCATAGTCTTTAAGGTGTTTTTTAAAGTAAAAATGTCACACAGAAGAGTGAGTCTTCTAAGACAGAGGTGTGACTTGCTCCTTCGCTTCACATCAGAGGCAGCAAGTTAACAAATTGTTTATCATCTCATCCCATGGCACTAACCTACCCAGAGACTAGAGACAATGTCCAGAGGATGCCAAGCTACAGCACACCACAGCCTCTTCAGAAGAAGTGGCTACCCCAACTCTAGGCCAGGCATCTCCCTGCTGCACAGTCAGATCTTCAAGGTTTCAGCACATAAGGTGTTAGCAAGTTATTGTAGAACCAGCAGGAGGAAGGCTTTGGGGAGGAGGTAACATACACACCAGGAAAAAATGAAAGCAGGCAACAGCAAGAGTCAGATGAAGCAGCGACCTCCCACCCACCGGCTACCTCTCTTCAGACAGTCAGTCAGCAATGAGGGATCATGTCCCCACCACTGCACCACTGCACAGTCTTCACTACCTCTCACTGGGAAGAGGGAAGAAGAAACAGATAGACAGAAAATATCCAGCTGAATGGTAGGGGGGGGGAGGGAGGTGTGTGTGTGTGTGTGTGTGTGTGCGCGTGCGTGCGTGCGTGTGTGTGTGTGTGTGTGTGTGTGTGTGTGTGTGTGTGTGTGTAAACAAAGCCAGCTTCAAGGTTAGGCAGTCTGGAGAACAAAGCTGACTCAGAGCTGAGGGAAAACACTTCAGAGGGGAGGGCAGGTAAGACACTGAGGATGGATTGAAGCAGGGAGGACACCTGGGAAGAAGCCGTTTCTTTCTTCCTTTCATTCATTCATTTATTCATTCTTTCATTCTTTCTTTCTTTCTCCTCTCATATATTACATCCTGCCACTGGTTCACTTCCCACCCTATCCCCAACCCCCCCACCCCTCCCCGCCTGCACCTCCACCTTACCTCAGAAAAGAGCAGGCTTCCCAGGGACATCAACCAACCACAGCTTAACAAGTAAAAATAAGAGCAGGCACACACCATCATGTCAAGGCTGGACAAGGCAACCCAATAGGGGAAAGAGTCCCACCAGCAGGCACAAGAGTCGGGGACAGCTCCATCTTCCTACAATAGGTTCCTCATGGAATCCCAGTAACAATAAAAGGTACTTTAAGAAATACACAATTTAAATTCTGAAGAAACAAAGAATCAAGTGTCTACTTACTGATTTTGACACATAAAAGCAAATATATATTATATATGTTACCATATATAGTTATATACAATATACAATTTGTTACCATATATAGTTATATACAATATACAATATAATTATATAATATACAATAATATATTAGATATTTATTATATAATGTTAATTATTGTAATATAAATATTACACATATAACAATATGGTAATTCTTTCTTCTGGTAACATTAGTTCACTAAAAAATTAAAATTACATTATTATTTTTTTCTATCTTAGAAAGAAGCTGTGAATAAGGGTTTGAGAGACAGAAAAATATTTTGAAAAAGCGGAAGCCATAAAAGAAGCAAAAGCCTTAGCAGCTGCAGGCATCACATACATCTGACCAGCTGGAAGGTAAGCCCAACATCACACCCTGTACATATGCACTTAACTAGCACAATGTACCCATAAGTGTGCATAATTAAAACACCTATCAGTGTTACTAATGAGAGACAGCAAGAAGACAAATACCAGCTGTAACAGAAGAAGGTATGCTCTAAACAACACACTGCTACACTATTACAAAGGGGCAAGCTAGCCACACCAACTCTACGCCCCTCTAATTCTTAGGAGGTAAACCTCTAAAGGGATACCCTGTTGTAGTAGAGCTTTTTAAATTATTATTATCATCATCGTCATCATTATCATAAACTTGCCTACAGGTGTGTCAGTATACATGCATTGCCAGCAGAGGCCAGAAGAAGGCATCAGATTCCCTGGAACCTGAGTTACAGACCATTGTGAGGCACCATAAGGGTACTGGGAATTGAACCCCAATCCTCTAGAAGAGCAGCCAATGCCTTTAACCACTGAGCCATCTCTACAGCCCCAATATTGTTTTAAAAAAGAGAAATAAAAACTACATTTCTGGTCATGTTAGCAGACCATGTCAAAACATTGTAGTAAACACAGAACATGCAAAGAAACACACACACACACACACACACACACACACACACACACACACACACA